>JAWWES010000024.1:12595265-12868074 GCA_035583135.1 Lophotriccus pileatus
ATTGATGGTGAGGGGTATTTAGAATTTGACAACTGAATAGAAACTCATTGTTACATATATGATATATGAACTTGTGTAATACTGCATGTAGTTTCGTTTGTGAAATAGTATAAAAGCTCAATGAAGAATAAGGGTGGTTGGAATCTGACTTTGGGGCGCGAGCTCCCAGATTCCCGGGCCCTGAATAAAGCACCGGCATAAACTGACACTGTTGGTTTGTGTTTTCCGTCTTTCGGGCAACAGAAGGATAGATTTTCTGCATGACACGTGGATGTTTATTGGTTCTGTGTTTAAGGTTTATTTTCAAGGAGGAGGAATATTTTGTGTTTTTGTTCCAGTTGAGTTTTGGTGTTTTTTTGGTTTTTTTTTTCATCAACAAGGTAACCTGTAATATTAGAAAATGGACCTTGTCTTCTGTGTTATCCTTAATCATATCCTTATAATCAAAGTGATGGAAAGGGCATTTCTCTGCTTTTTCTGCTGTTATAGAGCCAGGATTTCTTAAGCATGTGGTCATTTGGCAGGTTTATTTCTGTTTTAAATGTTAAAATTTGCTGTATTACAAGCAAGTAACATTCCTAAACGGTGTTTAAGGTACAGGGTGGCTGTTATCTTTCAAGGTACAGGTGAGGCTGTGTAACTGCTTCATGCTTAGTGTTTGACTTGCACAGTTTAACAGTTTTATAAAACAATTCAGACTAGTCTTGCCTCTGTAAGGGTTGTTTTTTTTTAAAATCTGGATTTTGTAATTGTCTTTTCTCACTTGTTGTTCTGTTCATATCCTGGCTTTCCTGATAAAGTTGCTTAAAAAAATGTCTGTTCTCTTTAGATCCAAAGCATCTGTGAAAAGGGGCTGCAGGCTGGGCACTCGGAAATGTCAATCCTTGGCCGCTCATCTGGGGGTAACTATCTCCTGCTCAGAAGTGCTGGTGTTATTTAGTATCAGTTGGCAGATAATGTGGGGCAGTTGTGTAAACTTTCAGTCCTTTTTCTATCACTTATTGCAGGAATATCCTAGCCAGGTATTTTTAGCAAAGTAGACAGACATCAGAACATTATTTCATAACTCTCTTTCTGACTAGTTCACTTCAATTCCCTTCCCAAAGGGGAAAACTAATTCTCATTTTGGCTTCAGTCAAGCCAGTATAGCACATCTTTCCAGGAAAACTGGGAGGCCAGAGAGCTCAGTGGGTGTGTGTGGCTGTGTGTGTACAGACACACATGTGCATTCACAAACACCAGTGCACACAGCAGCTCAGCGCAGTAGTGATGCAGGTAGAACTAAAATTCTCGAGTCCGCAAATCCAACAAGCATAAATAGACTGGAGACTTGGAATAGTCACAAGGTGTTAAGGGTTTTAAAAGTGCAAGACAGTAAGTCCTTTCACAAAGCTTTTCATGCAGAAAAATAGGAAATAATTTTGTCATCCTCTATAAGAGTAACATGATACAGAGATGACATGAATATTGAAGGCAGAACAGAGGTGAGGTGGAGGAGAACAGAGGTATATGAGCATATGATTTTTTACTGGTGTAGCTGGTAAAGGTTCTGGAGTCAGCTTTCCAAAGGTGTTAAATACAACTTGGAATGATAGGAACCAAAGCAAAGAGTTCCTGAGTTTAGCTGTAGTTCTTTGATCTGAGGTAGTCAGCCAGATCAGCAAAGGACAGTGTCTGAAGCCTTAAAATCTATGTAATAATTAAATGTTGAAAAGCACAAAATTATTTTACCCTTGCACTTGAGTGTCAGTTTTGTCTTTATTATTTGATGTACATTGATCTTTATTCCCATGTAATGGTTTTTAAACCTCTAATATGTTTTAACATTCAGCATAATGTATTTTGTTGGGTCTTTTTTATACCTCTCTCAGGTGTGTATATCTCCAAGTATGCTGATTTATTGCAGCCTAATCCTCTAGAAGCAGGAGCGACTGGAGATGTGATTGTCTTTAAAATAATAAAGGTAATTTTATCCTGCTGTTCTTGAAGGATTGTATTGCTTACTGATAACACACAGGTGGTGTTTTAACCTTAATTTTAATTTGCAAAACCATCTGCTTATAGAGAAACTGGAATCCTCCCAGGTTTAAAATCCAATGTTGACATTGAGCTTAAATAAAGCATAATAAATCTTCTATAAAAGGAAAAAGTGTATTTTCTTTGAAAGTGTGAAAATAATATACTTCTATAAGTGACTTTTTTAATGGCCTGTTTTATTTTCCCTGCTCTTCCTTCCTTTGATACTTGAAGCAATTTGCCAGTTTCCAGGAAGAAGCTTCTGCTTACAATTCTTCTGCTTTATCACAGGGAAAAATGAAAAGCATCTATGTCCACATGGGAATGAAAGCAATGGAATCAACTGTAAAGAGCGCGTTAGATCCAACCCCAAAGCATGAGTGTCACGTCTCAAAGAATGCACATAAAATAAACTCCCTGTTGGATTATCGAGCCTATGAATTAACTCAGGTAAAGCTGAGCATGTGGTAGCTGCTCATCCAGAAACTTCACAGGGAGAACTTCTGAAATGATCAAATCACTGCAAATACAACAAACACTGAGCACGTCCTGTAGAGCTGCAGTGGGGGTGTGGAGAGGCCCACAGGTGCCTGCATTAGGAAATCCAGACCAACATGGCAGCCTCTCCTGTTGCCTTTGTGTGGGCCTGAACCTGATGGAGGAGATCTCCTTCAGATTAGAGTGCAGGTGGAATGGGAAATACCTAGGGAATGTCCATGGCAACTGGAATGTAGGCTGGGGAAGAGAGGAGATAATATGTGGAGTTTGAAGTGTAAAAGTATAATTGGCTTGTGGTCATTAAGGGAGTCTCTTAAAAGGGAAAGAATATTGGCTAAGAAAGAATAGGATTTTTCTTTTTTTTTTTTCTTTCTTCTGTTTTCCTTATCAGATTCTCAGGTTTGGAGATGGTGAGGGAAGAGAGAACGGAATCAGTTCCAAGCATTTCTGTTACTCCAGATGTTCCGTCTCTATTACTGCAGTAATCTGGTGTAGGATTATTCCTCCAAGTCTGTACATTCAAGATCCTTACTTGAAAGCATTCTCTTCAGTATTAACTTCATTTGTCTTCTGTAAATAAGAGCTGGGCACTGAATCAGATGGCTAAAAAATGAACATATTTTTTCATTTCTCATTACGAACTTGTCTTAATTAACATTTAATATTAGAATTTTGAGACTGAACTAGGGATAGACTTCAAAAGTCACTGCTTACTTTCTTCAGTGAAATTTTTTTTTGTTTTTTGTTAGTTGTCCCTTCATCACTTTAAAAGAAATGGTGCAAAATTAATTTTTCATTCTAGAGTAGCTCCTGAGGTAGTGTTCATCTGTCAGTGGTTGATAAAGGAGGGAGAAGGGAAAAAAACTACCTTAATTGATTGTATTATAAAGTACGTAAAAGAACAGCATTTAAAAGCTTCCTTATTTTAGATACCAGCTTTTAAAGAAATTGACTGTTGGTCCAGTGTAGCGGGACTTGTCAGGAGCAAGGCTGAGTAACGACATGACAGCCCGATATGGTCTTAGACATCGTTCCACTTTATTGATCTTTCAAGCAACATTCTATACGTTTGCCACTGGCATACAGTGCTTGTTAGTTGGCTTGGCTATTAGCCCGCGTCTGTTTGTTGGTTAGTGCTGTTATCAGTAGAGCTGGCTTATTTTTAGCGTTAATTGGGTTTTGCGGATGCAGCTGCATTCGGCTAATGATTTGTTTTTCTAGGCAACTACCTTCTTTCCGCCGGCCCAAGGACACTCCTGCTGTCCAAGGCCACATCTGGTAACCGTTGTTATCCTTGTCCAAATGGGGACTTTCTGCTCAAGACAAGACACTGCTAAATTTGTCTGAACATGGTCTTTTCAGAGCATGGCAGCAAATCGTGGCCTTGCTGCACCAAAAATCCCTCTACAGTCCAGACTTCTAATTTAACATTGTACTTGCTTTTTTTTTTCTAGTACTATTTTTATGAATACGACTTTGATGACACAAGACGAAGACCAAGACATGTTTGTCCTTATGCTGTTGTTTCATTTACTTACAAAGGTGACATGGTGCAAGGACCAAAATTCTTGTCTTCATCAAGGTAAGCTAGGAAATGAGTTTTGGAACTGCATGCCACGTGAAGAATTCATAGCTCTTGGCAGTAGCTTAAAATTGATTTCAATGAACAGTGCTGAAATGAATGGTCATGTCACAGGGGCTTAGCATAATAAATACTTCTAATGCAAAGCCAGAAGTGGCAGTATTGGTTTTGTGCAGCAGACTGTCCTCCGTGGGAAACACTTCTGCTGCTCTTTTCACCTGCTTGGCTTCTGCCTAGGTAGAATCCATGTATAGTGGGGGGTTTTTACCTAACTGAGGAAATTCATGGACATAAAAATGTTCACAACATTGTCCTGCTTGGTGTTCTAAAATAGTATTCTATATATTTTGTCACTGAAGTCTTCACTGTTGTCTGACTGCTGGTGGAGAGAAAATCCAAATGGGCATTTGATCAAAGATAGCATGTGATACCTGTGCTGATAGGAAGGCAGGCAGATGTGGGAACTCGACTATGGGGTGCTAAAACCCTTATCAAGGTATCTAAAATAGGACAATGTGCTGCAGTGGTGATAGCTTGAGGTAACAGTCAGTTACCAGTGGTGCTGTTTTGTTAGACTGAGCAAGTATCCTTATTGTAAAATGTAGTGGCCAGAATTTTCTGTTCCAGCCCAGTTGTTTTGTCTGTCTTCTTTTCTTAGACCAAACACCTTCAACACAGACAGAAGAACAGGTAAGAATGAACGCGGGTTTTTTTGTTTTATGATACAGACATAGAAAGTTTTGCATGTTTTTCCCCCATGTGATTTTATGTTTAACCAGCTTAGTTATGCTGTGTACCTGAATGTTATCCTGTACCATGCCGATTGCAGGCATCCCTTCCTGATACTGAATGATGGAACAGACACCTTAATATGTATCTTCTTTTACCAGAACAAACCAGAAGTGAACAAAATCAGTCTTTTTTTTCTCCTCCTTTTCTACTTATAGTGTTGTAAGAACTGGTCTTCAGTTCCTGAATCTCCTGTTCAGTGGCATTTCAAATAGTATGATCCTCTGTCATGCTTTTTTTTGAACCTCATTCAGGCCAAACTAATATGTATGAAAGTGGTTGACAGTTAAGGTAAGGAAAGAGGATATCATTCCTCAGCTGATCAGTTCTCAGAGGATATCATTCCTCAGATCAAAGGTGTGCTTACATAAGCAGGTGTAGTTAACATCCATCCTCTTTTACTCTGCTTAAGCTGTTCAAAACATAACAGGTTTGAAAACATCCTTTCTGTTACCTTTTAACATGGTTGTCTGGTCTGGTATTAGTATAACATTTTCCCTAAACTGGTTTTGTAAATTCAGCAGCCTCTCTGATGCTATTTTCTTCCAGTCCCACTTAACAAGTTGTTTCACTTTGTCTTCCTTTTTCCATCTTACTTTAGAGAAATCTGCTGTTACAGTATGGAGGGGACAGCTTTGGAATAGGTGCAAACTTGTGTGCCATGTTTCCTTAAAATCAGCAACATGTTCCTTCCCTCCATGCAAGCTGTAAGTATTGCCATTTGAACAATAAGACTAAAATACTGTTGTGTTAAAACTCTTTCTAGTGGATTTGGGATATATTCACATGAAAATCTAGAATGCTAAGTGCTTTAAATATATCAGACTAGACTGGAGTCATGCATGTCCAGAGCTTCCTGCATGTCCAGGCACACAACTGTCAACATCTCTGCCTTTCAGTGTTTTGTTGTTTGTGTTTTTTTCTTTCTCCATTGAAGTGACACACACCCCTTTGCAGGAATAAACACCAGTGGCGTGAGATAGTCCAAAGAAGTTATTTTTAATAGCATGTGTTTAATAATTTTAGGTCACTGAGGGTAGAACTGTGGGAGGTAAAAAAAGAGGCCTTTATTTTTTTTTCTCCTTCCTGCCATGCTTCTTCTCCAGTCCTGAGAAGCTTGAGGTTGAAAAGGTTGTCAGCATTGATCAGCTGAAGAAAAAAATTTCACCAGCGTTGTTCTTGAAAGAAACTTACCAAGGAGGAAAAGAAGGTAAATAGTTGTACCTTCATTTTTTTTAAATTCAGAAGGTTAAATTTTTCTGAACTACAGTTTTGTTTCTTTTTTTCCTACCTTCTCTTTCTCCCCTTGTGTTGTGTCAGTGTTGAAGAACGGCCTGTACTGTAGCCTGTATGAAGTTGTGGAGAAGTCCCGTTCTGGGAGTCACTTGGAGGGTTTACTTCAGAAACTAGAGAAGGAGAAACTTGTGAGTGCAACAGATTTGACTGTTCCTGTTTTTAAAAATACTTTTACTAACTAGTAACTTGAGGCATACTAAAAGATCCATGATCCCACTGGAATCCCTTAGCTGGCATATCCTAAAGGATTCTGTCGGAGCTCTTCTCTGCTCATGACAGAATTTCTCTTACTGTCAGTCAGAGTATTTGTAGTGAGCAAACATCTCTGATTAAAGCAGTTGATTCTTTTTTTGCCTGAAAACAGGTTCTTGTGAAACCACTTCAGGACAGAGGATTTCTTTTTCTCCTTTCTCCTTGGCAGATGATGTCCCCTTATGGTGAGCATGCTCTGTGTTTTCTGGATTTGAGTTGGTTTTGTTGTTTTGGGTTTTTTTTAGGGGAGTGGGGTTTTTGAGTACTAGATTGTCTTTTGATGCATAGTGGTGCTCTCCTTTGTAACTGTTTTTGGTTTGTTGTGTTCTAGACCACCAAGCTGGATGGTCCCGTGTGCTTCATGCATTATTTCTGTTTCCAGAGCCTAGAGGTGTAATTAGCGTAGGTAAGTTTGTTCCCTGTTGAGTGTTCTTCTGTACAAGACCTTGTAGTGTTACAGCCAGTTACTGTAAACTAGGAGTAACAGTTTGTATTGATTATGGTCATGGTGATGGTGTTCAAAAATACTTATTTCTTCCCAAAAGCAAATATCACACATTTTAGGTTCATGTTTGTTCATATTTGAGAAAGTAAAACTTTGTTCAAATTTTTTGATTGCGTATTCTGTTATAACTAATGTGAGTATTCCAAGAGATCTGTGCATTGAGAATAAGTAACATAATGAGGGATTTCTTAAACCATCAAAACATTAAGGACAGAACATCTGAAAGTTTTTAATGCCCCTGTAATTTTTTTTTTGTTTGCATTGGGATATACATCAAAAACTAAGTAAATGAGCAAAGAAAGTAGTGATACAACATACTAAGATGACTGAAAGAACTTGGCATTAGTAGAACTTTAATGCAACCTTAAAGTTCCTCGTTTACAGCTGAAATTTGCACTAAGCAGTTCTAGCAGCAGCATGCAGTGCTTTTAGGCCTGCTGTGAGTTACAAGTGATATTGTCAAAACATTGCTCTTTTCAGGCATTTTACATGGAAGTTCTTGTCCCAAGTCTTGGCAGCTTCCCAGAGTCTTAGCTCTGTATTTCTTATTTTTAAAAAAACCTTCACATCTTTCTTATTTAAGTAACAATTGTAAAAATTCAGTCAATTATAGGTTGGGTAAGAAGAGATAAGCTGACATTTAAAGTGTGTGCATGCCAGGTACTTAAAAATACTCTCATCTTGCTGCAGTGACATCTCAAAGACTTGTGAGCTCCAGTTTCTGTCAAACAGAAGGTTAATGACTGGTTTGAGTCTTCAGGGTGTTTAAATGATTGAATGGAGAAAAGTTTCAGTTTCTGATTGAAAGAGGGCAAGAGTGTGAAAAAATAAAAAAATAAATAAATAAAGGATACAACTTAGAGCTTCCTTGAGCTGCTGTTTCAAGGATGTTGTAAAAGGATCTAATTTCTTCTCAGGACAGGGAAATCCTTTTCAGTAGAGCAGTTTAAATTGGAAGTGATGACTGTATGTATCTAGGACACAGGTTACCACCAAATTCTGAAAATGAGCGGTTCGTCATGACTGTTGAGTTCTAAGTAGACTTTAAAGCTGGTTACTCCACAAAAAGACCCCAACTTCTCTGGCTTCTGAATTATGTCTCCACAGTCATTCCAAACTGTCTTTCACCCAATAATTAATAATTAATACAGAATATTGCTAAGTAGTCATCATTTATTGATAGCTTCATGATTTGATCTTAATTGTGAAATCCCTTTTCTCCTGCGGCAGGACACAGAAGTGAGGTTTCGGATGAAAAAGAGGAAATCATTCCAGAATTCACAAGGTTTATTTCGACTCTACATTACGCTTTAATCCAGGCTCGTAAAGACACTAGTGCAGAATTCAATGTTGTTGTGGAAAGGTATATCAACGACTATTTGAAAAAACTCTTCAGTGGCGTTCTAAAAGGTAGAGAATTTACATTACGTGAGTATTCGCCACGGTTGGATGACAAAAGATTTCTTTATCCTGCTCCAAGATATAAAACTCATATTGATGGCAACTTGCAAAACTATATTTTTAATTGTGAGGCGTATCAGCTGCCTCTTTCCAGAGCTAAGGAACTGATGGGAAGGAATCAGAGGTCTCAGCATTTCAGTCCCATCTCAGACTATGAAGCCACAGAAGACTACTCGGATTTTGCCAAAGCAAAATGCAGGAAAAGAATCCATGCAAAATATGAAGCCGCTGCTGCCAAGCAAAAGCTGCCTCCTTTTGGAGATTATAATACTGAAAGACTCAAAGAACTTATTAACTTAATCCAGTGCAGGAAAAAAAATGCAGGTGGAGATTCTGATTCTGAAGATCCCAGAATTAGAAGTGGTCTGAAAAGAAAGCTGGAAAAAGGGTCTGAAAGTTTGCACAAATACTTAAAAAGGAGCGAATCTTCAGAGAATATTTGTCAGTATGAAGGTAAGAAAGTCTTTGTTTAGAGTTCTTCTTTAAACATTGTAATTCAAAGCATATTTAATCTTTGGATTGAAGGGAAGAAGCATAGTTAAGTTTTGAAATAGCCAGTAATGTGTGCAGTGGGACAAAGGAAACAATAGTATTAAGATTGAACTATGCTATACATTAGCTACGTCCAAACCTCAGATAATTAGCATAGATATCATCTGACATAAGATCTGCCAGAAAAAAAAGCCCCTTTGATTTCTGTTTCCCTGACCCTTTTCCGAAGGCAGTGATAGAAAGCTCCTGCAGAAGGGGCAAAACTGAGGAGCAGTGTGGCACAAAGGAGAGGAGTTTTACATCAAGCACCAGTCACTCTCATGTGTACTGATCTTAGAAATAAGTTGCCCTCTTGAGAGGGACAGAAGATGCTGGCATGTAGGGATGGAGGAGATAAAGGGTAGGCTTTTATGTTTGGGATTTTTGCTTGAAATTCTGTGAACCTTAAAGGTTTTTTTACATTGATTATTCATGTAAAATATGTGAATGCATTTCTACCTGGTCATCAGAACAGTGTCTGTTCATAAGTAAGTTTTGACTCACTTCCCTTAAAGGTACCATCTATTTATGGTTTGAATTCTGTGGTTTTATGTAACCCTGGAAGTCATTTGTTTGTCTTGCAAAAAGTCTTACCTAAAATTTTGTGAGCTTCAGTACCTCAGCATGATTAGATTTTTATTAGTCAAACAGCACTTTACAATTCCATGTTTCCATATATGACAAGTGAAGTAGAGATTAATCAGATACTTAAAGTAGTTGCTTGGCCTGTCTTGTCCTGAGAAGAATAAATAGCTATGGTATTTACTCATCCAAGGGGATGAGTGCAAGAATAATAGCCCTGTTTAAAAGGGTTTTTTCAGTGTAAAGAGACATGGTAAGTTTTAGAACTATCCTTAATGTAACATAACTTAAGCATTAATTTACTCATCAGCTTCTGGAGCAACAGGGATAAGATGGGGAGAAATAAATATTGTGCTCAAACTAATATTTTTCTTTCAACAACTGATGCGAATTTTATAAGGTCTCCATAAAACACCTAGATCACAGTATGTGACTTATACTACAACAAAATAGTGTGGTATTGAGTGACCTAAAAAGAGGTAATTATTTAACTGGGAGAGCTTTAGAAACTGCCCTTTTGTTAACATTTACCTGTTTAAAAAAAAATATCTAAAATAATGTATGTGTACAGTATGAATTGATGCTAAAGAGTGAGACTGTGGGTATGTGGCAGATGTTTTGGGGGGGCGTCTGGTTTTGGGTTTTTTTTTAAGACTTGGTAACGGATTAATTTTCTCTCCTTGTCCTAATTCCAAGGGGGCAGAACCTCGGATTCAACACACTCTGTTTTCTCAACTAATTCTGGGCTGGGTGGACACGATGCTGACTTCAGGCAGCAAGATGGATCCGACCCTGCTGCTGCTGACACACATGACCTCCTTAAAATGCTCTTAGAAACACTAGCTTCTGGAGGACACTTGGATTCCTCGTTGGCACAGGCACAGTCTGTAAATCACTCTTTAGCATTAAGCAATGATGAAATGGAGGAGGATATGAGACAAAAATATGAATATGAATCCATTCCAGCTCAGGATCATGAGCTTCCTAATAGTGCTCTGGCTGACAATGTTAACTTCAAGGACCCTGAGAGCCCTGTGATTCTGGAACCTGATGTGCCATGTCTGCTCGACCCTGTCAGTGTTGATCTGCGGTATCCAGATAACCAAGTAGGCTTTGAACACACACTACAGCTACAAGTAAGTGAAAGTACCAAGATGCTGATAACAAATGTACTGTTTTCATAAAGAGGATGAAAACAGATGATGGCAGAAGTGCCAATGTGCTGGTGAACTCAGGTGCCTTCTTACTGCCAGCTGTTCAGGGTGTAAAAAGCTTAATGGCCAACAAACCAAAAGAAATGGTTTTGAGCTGAGCATTTTGATTGTTTTTTAGGAAGCAAGCACTGGAAGCCTAAGTACCTTTGAAGACTACAGTTCCAGTGCGCCTATAGAACATGTGTACAGCAGTCAGCATCCCAACTCAAATAATACAGAAGTTGGAATGCACTGGAAACTTATTCCAATTACAGGTAAGATGGGTTTAACTCCTCCATTCCTACAAATAGTGAATGAAAACACGTTCTGAAGGTTTGTGTCTTTCATGGGTCCCAGTTTTGGGTCACTTGTTGGTACACAAACACTGCCTGTGCAGTTGTTTCTGGTATTTGATTAATACAGAAACCTGCTGGGTGAAAACAAATACCGGTGGAGAACATTGGTTTGCCAATGTTCTGACATAATTTAGAAATGTAAGTGCTTTAAAAACAAGCAAAACCATAGTTTTGAATGAGGATGGTGAAGAAATGAGTGCTGCAGAAAGGATTTGGGTTATGAGGGGCTTTCAGCACTCCTTGCAGCATCACAGAACCTGTGGCAATAATCACCATCAGACTGATATCCTCCCTTTTTAAGCTAAAAACTTTGTTTTTTAAGCTAAAAACCTTGTGTTCACAATTGTGAGATCTGACTTGCAGTTTGCAGTCCAGCTCCACAAGGTCACATGTGGCTAAAATTAGCTTTTTGAAAGTGAGGATTATAACCTCGTAGCAAATAAAAATGTTTGAATAATTTGTTACCCTGCATGATTTCTAATTTGATTTTTTAATTTGGAATCGAGGCAGTTCCTGTTATGCTTAATCATGTTATCTCTAGGAAAACTGCTTGTAATCTGCTTTCTCAGCAAACTTTGTGTTGTTCCACTGCCTTAGGAGCTATTAAATGTCCTGTGCTTCTATAGCTCAGCAGACTAACACTTGAGTCTTTGGACTTAAGTGGGTTGGTGGGGGAGAAACAACAGTAATGCTGTTTCCGAGCTGTTTGGGAGGTTTTAGGGCCTGAGTTGTGTGTGAGATGATGATGATGATGATGATGAACTCTTCCTATCTAGGTCTGAAATCACCAAAAGAGCCACTGGTGTATTTGCCACCAACGGATGCCCTTCCTAATGACCCCCGGGTAATAAATAGACAGAGAAGTTCTGATGACCAGTTTCCATGCTCTCCATTTTCAGACACAGAAAAGGGGACAGCAGAAGATGGACATTATGCAGGACAAGTGGAGAAACCCGAAGATGAGTATGGGCTAACAGAACAGCCTTTCTCACCTAAGCATTCCATTAGTGCAGTAATAGAAACGACCCTGTTAGAAGAATACAATCTCTTTGCACAAAAGATTCAAGAAATTTTGCGGCAGAAGAACATTGCTTACGTGAGTGGGATGTCCACACCAGTCTTCTCTGCCCGAGAGAGGATAACCAGACTTTCTCAATACATATGTTTAAAGGCATCAGAGGTGTCTGTCCAAGAATATATAGAGACACTGAGTGAAAAGTTGAATAGTGTCATTTTGGCTTCCTGCATTAAGCACGCTCAACCCGTTTATGCTAGTCCGGAAGCATCCGAAGTTGGGAGCACCCCTGCAGCAAAGCCTGTGCCCGACCCGCTGTCCGTGTGCAGGGACGCTGACACAGCGCCGCTCCCAGAGCCACTGGGCAACAACCTGCTGGAAGACCTGCAGGCCAGCAAGCGGCCTTCAGCGAGCCTGCCCCCAGTGAAGGAGGAAATAGATCCCGTGAGTGCTAAACCAGAGGATCAGACCCCTTCCAGTGGGGATCTCGTGGAGCCACCAGAGAAGACACAGAAATCCCCCGAGAATGTAAACATTTCAACTCAACCAGCTTTTTCTCATATTATAAGCAACATAAAACCTGAATTATTTAAGAGTTTGTTCAAAATTATGACACATGTACAGCAAAAACCTGTCAAATTTTATATTCATGAAGAGGAAGAAAGCGTTGTTTGCAGAGAAATCAAGGTAAATCTGTTTAAGTTCAACCTCTGTAGTGTCAGAATAGAGTGCCTTTCAAATTCAAATGTATGAAACAGGACTTACAAACGTAAAGTAGTCTGACATTATTTCAAAAAAGGTTGAATTGTGAAAGTAGGCTGTCCTGTCCCGTTTCTTGTTTGACCTTTTGAGGTAGTCTTGCTTATATTTAGCTTTTACATAAGTCTTTTTCTCGCCGTTGGAAAGCAGAACAGGCTGTAGGTTGGTTCTTTCTGAACATGCTGCCAGGGGGTGGCCTTACAGAAAAAAGATAATAAGGGAAAAAATGTGATAGCTTGCCCTTTTAGAAAGAATGTGTGAAAAGTCACTGTGTGTGCCTTTGGGTTTTTTTCCCCCCTTCCCCTCTAGTTAATAGTACAGATAACTTTGGGAGATCACTGTTCTTCTGTTGTAAAATGGGTAAGATGAAAGTGAAATAATAAAAACTTCTGGCTGTACTTGAAAACTCAGGCTGTTTGATAGACTGGTAGTTGGCCACTACGGCCAGTGCTGCATCCTTCTGGTTCATGTATGGGAGAGACAAGGAAGCCACTCCCTCTGAGGTGCATCTGAGTGAAAAACTTACATGCCATGGTCATCATCTTGACCAAAGTATTCACTTTTTTCCCGTCTTCTCTTTCTTTGGTGGTAGGATTTCCTTATAAAGTTGGGTAGTATAGAGTGCCATCCAGAGCAGTTCCTTGAAAGAATAGCTGATAATGATAAACTGCTTATCATCATCCAAAATGAAGACATCGCCAACCTCATCCATAAGGTATGTCACACACAGATAAATGTGTGCTATAGAAAGCTGTTGGTACTGCTGAGATGAGCTCTCTTTGAGCCAGGCTGCTTTCTCTTGACAGCACAGCATTTAAACAGCGCCCTGTGTTTAGTTGCTGGTTGAAGAAACAAAATGGTCGTGGTGAAAATGGTTGCGTTCATCATGTACCCACAACGTCTTCCACCCTCTCACACGTGCTAATGCATGTTTATTCTTAGTAGCTGGAAAGCTGTAGAGAGGCCTGAGTAGTTCTGCATGTGGTTCTGTGATGCTCTAATGACAGGTGAAGGTAACTCTGAGATGACCTTAGATATTCCTGACAGCTGGGGCTTATAAACCAGTGCTGGACAGAAAGCGAAATTATTCCAAATGCTCAGCTTCCGTTTGTCTCATTCCTGTAATGTTCCTTAGAGAGCACCTCCCCAGGCAAGAGAAAAGACAGGAATTCCTTGAAAATGTGTTTTGAAATTTGGTGTTTGGCATTAGTAAGTAGGAAAGTTCTGTAGTTGGTTTTTTTTTTTTTTTTTTTGTATGACCTTGAGTATACATCTCTGATTTGTAATGTTTTTAAACAGATCCCATGCCTAGTAACTTTGAAGAGGCTCTCCTGTGTCAACTTTGCGGGGGTTGATAGTTTGGATGATGTGAAAAATCACACTTACAATGACCTGTTTGTGTCTGATGGTTTTGTTGTGTCAGATGAGTCTGTCCTTAATCCAGAGTCCATCACTACAGGTGGGTGTGATACTTCCTGAAGCTTTAAAACAAACTAAAAGCCTGACATTTCAGACCCTGAGAGGTGCTGTACTCACTGCAGTGAAGGATCAAGTCTTCTAATTTCTGTGATGTTTTTTGAGAACTTCAGCTAATTCAATCTTTTTCTCACCTCAGTGGCCTTACTGAAGGACATCTGAACAGGAAGATTTTGTCTTACGTTTGTATTACATTGGGTAGTTATGTACATGGAACCTGTTATTCCTTACTACTCAATCCATAAATATGGTGGAAGAAAATACTGAAAACCTATATTTTTTCACTTTTTCTGTATTTGAAATTGAATAGTTAATGAAGTTACCATTTTTTGAAATAAATATTTTAGCAACGCAGACTATGTATGACTGAGATCAGCTTTTAAATACCACTGTTGGGCACCTGACCTACAGAAAAGCAGCTCAGTTTTGTGGTACTGTTGTTGGCCAGTCTGCTCAGAAGAAAACCTGAACAGTTGTGTAACTATTGTGATGGAAAGTTAGATGAAGAAAGTGCTGTGATGGAAACAGCAGCTTTATGTATATACTGGAGCAGTATTTTCAGTTTGCATACCACAAAATTTAACTTCTATTCAATATCTCCATAACAGATAAACTGAAGCGGTTCTTAGAGTTTCTGGAGGCTCTCAATACCCCAGATGGGAAATGGCAGTGGAAAGTCCACTGCAAAATACAAAAAAAACTGAAAGAGCTGGCAAGGTAAGTAATGTTCTTCAGTACTACCTGTTAAAGTGCTTCAACTTTTTCATTATGCTCTCCAAATCCCACTTCAGTATAACTCCCTCTCATGTTTGTCTTCTAATATTTAGACTGACCTTAAATCAAGTATTTCTAACTGAGCTTTTCCCCCCATTGTAGGATGAATGCCAATGGCCTGAGTCTGCTCACACTTCTGACCACCTATCAAAAGAAGCACTTGGTTGAGATTCTGTCTTACCATAACTGTGATTCTCAAACTGGAAATGCTCCAGACCTAGACTGTCTTATCAGGCTTCAGGCTCAAAACATACAACAGAGACATATTGTCTTCTTAACAGGTAAAGCCCAAATTTGTGAATATCTCTTGCCCTTTTTTGATAACAGGTGCTGAACATTAATACAAAATCTTTTCTGTGTTTAGAAAAGAACCTCAAAACCTTCTCGAGTTATGCTGATAATGGAATAGTGGTTGCTGCTATTGATGACTTTATAGGTAATTTTGAAAGCCTCATTGGGTATCACAAGTCTGTTACGGAGCAGAACTGCCTTCCTGCTGCCTCCGGAGCTCACCAAAGACAATCAGGTAACGTTGAACACACTTAAACTCTCATTGCCAAACTAGAGGGGGGGGTGGGGGTCCTTTAGACAGTGTGCCTTGACTCTTGTCAATGAACACTGCAGCTGGCAAGGAAAACCCAACTCTCCAGCTACTCTTTTTCTGTTTTAAATGATGGGGGAAAGGCAGCTGGGATGGAGCACCAGAGGAGATCTTAAATACAGAAGGTGTAGACTAACATAGTACTTGAGGTACTACACAGAGTAGTGTTAACCATCTTTTCAGGAGAAGGATAAACTTTCCTCTACTACCTACCTTTATCTACTTGTAGTAGATAAACTGTACTGAGATGTCAGTTATTGTACTCTTTTAATTGAATACTTACCTGCTGTGTAACTTTAGATGCTGTTTTGACATTGCCCCCTTTGGAGCTGGGAGTTGGGATTTCCCAACACTAAATATGAACACAATGGGCAGAATCGGAGTAACTGGACACTCCCCCAGAGGGTTAAGTGTGTGTGTTGAGTAAGTGAACACGAGTGGCAGAAGACCAAGACTTAAGTGCTATTGGACTTGCTGACCTGAAGCGTAACTCGCTGTGAGTAGCGTATGGCCTTTTTAACCCAAGTTTGTATTTCAATAGAATAGGACTTTCTCTCTTTTTTAATGTAGTTCTTGTAGACAAGGATGAGCAGGATGAGGAGGACATGTCTCTGGATTCAGGGGATGAAATATCACAAATAGAAATCTGCAGTGATGCCTCTAAGTATGATACTCATGTGGAAGCTTTGCAGACAGAGGCCAAGGGCCCACATGGAGTAGATGCTAAAGAAAGCTGCTTATCAGTTACAGAGTTATCTTCTGAAGCACAAAGTGGCCTGCTGGAAAAGACTTCTAAAAGTGACTTGGAAGAGAAACAGCCACTTACTCCAGGTTCTACAACATGCTCTGCTGAGGGAGAAAAACACAATTCAGTTGAAAAAACTCCCTTCAGTAGCTTCCCGGTTTATAGCAGACAATTAAACATGTCCCATCAATTCAGCCACTTAAATGTACTCACTCATCAGACTTTTCTGGGAACAACATATCCAATTTCTTCTGCAAATCAAAACCAAGAAGGGAGCAATTATTTTCTCTCTGCCTACACTCAGAGCATGGATACAGAAAAGTCCTCATCGCCTGGTGGCTGGGACAGCAGCTGTGATTCTTCCAGGCCATATTCAGAACAGAAATAAACTCTTAAGTCTCTTTTTCTAAGTTGCTGTGGACTTCTCTGTTTCTAAAATGTTGGATTAACAATTTCTATTTTATTCTGGAGCAGAATGTTTCTTGTTCTTGTTATCTCAAATGTTTTCTTGTTCTATTTAAATTCCTGATGGCTTGTCCCTCTTGGAACCATCTGAAAGTCTAAATAAATATATATATTTTTTAACGTTTACTGTACTTGAATTATCTTGTTTGTTGGCACTTTTAAGTTTCTACATTTGTATTTGACCTGTTACCTGGGCTTCAGTTTGAGGTCTGTTTTAATGTAAAACTGAATGTTTGCCTAAAATATGTGAAAGAGCCAGTCGTTTTCTTTTTTTAACTGTTTAAGAGTATCCCAGTCACTTTTCTTTACATAAATATTAATGTATTTATTTGACATTGACAAAATTTTTGTATAATGTTTTTACATAGCTCTAAGGCAATGTAGTTATTTTCATGACTATATACTGGATTTTGGCTAAATACCTCAATTAGAGTAACCCATGGTGCAGTTCTATTACAAAAGTTGAATAAACTCTTAATGCACAAGGGACTTGCTAACACCTTGCATTGTCTGTGGTTTTCATGTTGTTTGCAAAGTATGGGAGAAACACCTAAGCTTGGTTTCACTCACAGAATTATCAGTGTTATTGCAGCACTGTCTCTGTTCTTACAGCTTTTATCTGACCACTGTAATTACTGTAATAAGAGGACAAACCTGAGTTTAATGACTGTGGGAGTTCAATTTGCATTAGAAAAACCTCGATCCTCTCCCACTTCAGCTTATTGATTCCTGGGGCTTTCACGTTGTTTTTGTTTTGTTTATTTGTGTTGTGAACAAGCATTGGCATAGGAGTTTTATCTGTTTCTTAATCCTGTCTTTTTTAATTTCTCATCTGCTGAGTTGCAAACTCCCTCCTCCCCTCCCAGCCCCGTTAATCTCTCTTAAGTGCCTCATTTTGTGCATCATCTCTGACTCGGGTTTCTGGAAAGCAGCAGCTGGCAGTAAGGAGCTGTGGAGTCTGCAGACGACCCTTGTTGTACCCTTTGGAGTCGACCCTATTGCTGGTTTTCCAGAGACTCTTGTCTCTTTATTGCTTGTCTTCAGGTTGTCCAAAGTCCTGTGTTTGGGGGGTTTTCCTGTTGGTAATTTGATCTTAGTGCTTTTGTTCAGGATGTGCTGTTTGGTACCAGATGATAGTGTTTAAATGTTTTTAAACTCACAAAATTAGCTGGGATAAATATTATTGGTTAAAAAAGGGCAGCTTTTAAAAAAACAAACAAAAGCCATAGACTTTTCCCAAAACTTGACTCTTTCGCTCTGTTAACAGTTGATTGACTTATTTGTTCAAATTAAGAACAAACCAGTACCAGACTCTAGTGTAGCAGTTGTTACCCTCCCCCAAAATATGGCAAATAAATAACCTTTTTAGAAAAAAGAACTCTCTTGTATTCACTGTGGCAGCCTAAAAGGTGGCTGAATATTTAAGTATAAGCAGTATTTTACGATAAAAAATACAAACAAAAACTACCCAAGCCATTCAGAATGCATCTTAATCTTTTTATTTATCAAAATACACACACTTGAGTTCTACAAAACTCCATGTAACAGTTTTCTTCTGTGTTTTGGTGGTTTATATTAAATTCACTTAAATCTTGAAGACCATTCTGAACAGACACACCACCATTAGTTTAATGTACCTTCAATATAAAAATGTGACCCTGTATTCTATCAAAATTCTCATAATTTAAATTTCATTAAAAAAAGCTAGAGATGGTTCATAATTAATTACAGTGGCAAAGTGCTGTGCATTTACATTTTAAGAATTCAGAACATTCACATGTACCTCTCAAAATGGCGGAATGAAGTTCTCTGGAGCTACAGTGGGAATCAGAGTGTTCTCCAACTCCTTCTGCTTCTGCAGGAGGCCCTGGAATACGTTAAATACAAGGTGAGTGTTCTGTCCTCCCCACACAGCCTGAACTAATGATGCGTCACTGTTTCATAGTATTGAGGCTCGATACTTTTCAAGTACCCAACTTCAGAAAAAGCAATACAAACTCATGTACTCTGGGAAGAGGGAACTTCTGCCAAAGATCTGAAGAGTGCCTGCGGTGGAAGCCAGTCCAGTTTCCAGCGATGACCATGCAGAGGGAAAAAGGACTTTTCCACTACATAGAATTGAATCTCACTCCTTTGTGTGCTGTCTCTGCATTCACGTTCTACTGTATTCTTGTATAAAGCTGAATCCCAAACCTTGATGGGTATCACTGGTCTCAACATTAAGTGATTATTTGAACTGAGATTATTTGAACCAGACCAGTGTCAAACATTTCAGGATATATATATATTTTTATTGTCAAAAGGCTCCTGCTTTGCTAATGGCTCTTTTAAGTACTGAAGGAGAAAACCTGTAATAAAAAAACCTCCTGGAAGTGTACCCTTGTCTGTTAAGTAACACATGATATGGGTATGTCAAGTATACTCATAAATTTAAAATTTATCTTTTTACTGTAATTAACAAGGTCATTTATATTGATACATCTGGCACCTTGGTCTGCCTCTATTTTACACCTCTCAGAAATAAACTGGTACCAAGGAACTTAAATAAAAAAATAAAATGGTATTTTTCTCAGAGTACCAAGAACTTTCTCAAAGATTAAGGGTTACAGGCTGCTGGCACAGCTCAGCACAGACCTGATCAAGGCACCAAGTACTACAAGAGTTTAGACACATATTCCTGGTGGCTCGGAAGCAGAGCAGCCTGTTAGACTGAACTTGGGATCCTTCAAAGGCAGCAGCTGCCTACTTTTAATCCCTTGATGAATTGCTTTCTAATTAATCAACAGTATCTGCTCTTATGGCTAATGGATCAGTGTAGCTTTCAGTCCCTGTGTCAATAATTACTTCATTTACAGTTTCTTGTATTTAGTAGCATGTTACAGAACCAACTCATAAAATAAACTGCCCTAAATAAAGCAAGAGCCAAGAAACAAGTAACATTGAAAGCTGACAGTTCCATGTTTATCACTTGCTCTGCAAAGGTATCAGAAGGGCCTGGAGCACAGTAATGTGGAATATTTATGGAGGGACCAGCAGTGAGCTCTGTCCTCCCACAGCCATCGTGGACTACAGGCTGGAAGTGCCTTTACTGCCTTAGGAATATTAAAGTGCTCTGGTATGTACTGACCTGGTGTGGGGGGTGTTCTCCTTTTCCTTAAACTCTGGCCTTTCTTTTTCACAGATAATTCACTTTGCTGGGCTTATCCACCGAGTTTCGATTTCAGTGAGGAAAACTAAGTCTGTTGCTTTTTCCTGTTACTGCTGTAACCTGAGACATAGGCAGAGACTTGCTCTCTTGTAACAAATGCAGCAACAGACTCTCCCTCCCTTTGGCAGGAGAAGGCTCTCCTATTTTCCCCGGTGTCTTCCAGTTCCTCTGGGCTGCTACTGCAACAGCCCAAGTGTATTTATGGATCCCTTGGGCTGGGTGTGGAGTGCAAAAGAGACTGGCCAAATATTCTGTGAATTTCTCCAGACAAAAGAAGGCTGAAGAATGGCCAAATATGTTGTGAATATATATATATATTTTGAATCTATCAATCCACTAAATATAAAAACCAAGACTAATTATCTTCTGAAACAAAACTCTGCTCTTTGTCTAAGTTGTATTTCAGACAAAATACTGCACTACTCATTCTTTTTCAGTGAAATAACTGATGAAAACAGGAGTCATCTGCAGGAGTACACAATACTTAGGTATACAAATATACTGAAGTTCAACAGTTTATGTCATAAATGCATTCTGCAGCTGGCAGGGTATTTAAAAAAGCAGTCCAATTGTTTTAAGTTAAGTCTCTTGCAGAACTAAGATCCACTGAAAGACTAACCTTACCATTACTTTTTAGCCACTGTTAAGACTTGAATATATTCTATGTATCAAAAATGTAAACCTCTTTAAATATCCATGACTTTTGTTCACCTCAGCAAGCACAAGGATCAAATTGTGCTTCGAATTTGGTTTCACTCTTAATCAAAATGCCACTTGCAAATGAAGGCTGAACACAAAATACTTAACAACTGTAGATATTTAACAAAAATGTTAATGAGCATTGGAGAAGATCAGATCCAGTCCAACCCATCAGGAAGCTGCTGGAAACTGGCAGCTTTTCACTGTTCTTAGGTCACAACTTTTCTTCCTCAGCTCGGGAGTGTTACGACCCTTCCTTCGCACAAGGAATTTCCCTGCAGCTGAAACACCACCTGTGCATGGCAGTACTTCAGTCTTGCTAAAGCACAACAGCTAATCAATAACATGAACTACTGGTAATTCTAGTGTACTTCAGTATGTCAGATTTTTTTTCCCTTTGATTCTTTATGAAATTTTCCTCCCTCAAGGAAAAGAAAAATAAATACTGCTGCTAGCAAGAAAGTACTTTTAGAACGGAGCCTTTCAAAAAGCAAGGGAAAGTACTGATAGATGTTTATCTTCAGTGTTCTTCAAGAACCAAACACAGATCTAAAGTAAATGTGTTTTTTTGTCTTGCAGCCCTGTCAGACCATTTAGAAGCACAAAAGAGAACTGCTCATCTGCATGTCCAGACCTGCTGTGGGCCACACCTTATTGCCAACAGGTGGAGTACCACATTCACTCGTTTTAGTAACGAGATACCATTACCAGTGACTTATTACAAAGAGAACAAGGTATACAAACACACACAGGCTTTTGTCTCAGGAGCTCGTGTGTCTGTCATATTGAGCTAATTTTCATTTTATTCTCAGAAAATATGGCTGATTGACAAATCCTAATTTTTTTTTACATGCTAACAAGTAGCTGTCTTGGAAGGATTTTATAAGTGTTTACACTTGCAGTTTGCAAATATACAGCATTTTTCCAGGACTGAGATCCCTTCTGCACCAGCCCCACTGCTCTGTTGAGACTCACTCAACGTAGGAACTACAGAAGGAAAACTTCATTTAACAAGGTTCTAGTGCTGTGTTAAAACACTGCTCTTTTGAAATTCATACACTCTTAGTACAGACAACCCTAATTATGGAAACCATGCCATTTCTCTTGATTTCAGGTTTCCTCAGGCACTCCACTGTTTCACAGCTAATCCAAAGAGTCCATGGTCTGACTGTAAGGACTGTCCAAAAGTAGAAAGCAAACTTAGTAAGAGGGAACAAAAATAGAGGACAGGACCCAAAAACATAACTCATATGATGGAAAATGAATTCAAGATTATGACATATAGTAGTTTGCATGTTCATTTTTACTTAAGTATATATACACATGCATGTTTATCCACTGAGTTGTTGCTTACCTGGCGTAATTTTGACAATCCTTTGAGAATTGCTTGTTGTCTCTCTCTAACTACATCAGGGTTTAGAAGAGGATCTCTAACGTGATCTGAGCTAAAAATCTGTCGTGGCATTTGGTAAGAATCTAGAAGTAAATGTACATCAAGTCAGTTAACAATACTCTTTATTAATTCTGTTTTAATTTTGAAGCAGTGAATTTTCACGATTTGTGAAAATCAGGTTTTGGTTGCTATCAAGATTATAATCACTGTTTTTAAGTTAAACTACACTAAGATTCCTAACCCCCAATCTTATATACAGTAATGCCAGAGAAGTGCATCGTGCATCATTAAAGGTAAAAAGACAAAAAAGAGAGAGAAAATATTTTTTTTGGTGGTGTTTTGATTTTTTTTTAAACTTTTTTGTGGTTGCTTTGTTGGGTTGATAGAAAGCATCATTTGGTTGCACAGCCTTTTTGTGCAGTGCTGTGACACACATGGATTACTACAAAATTCAGTAAAAACGGACATAAAATCGGATAAAGCTGTAGCACTTGCATCTAAATCACTGCAACATTTCTTCTCTTCTACATGAATCATTTCAGTACCGTGGAACTGTCGATACTGTGGGTCGTGTGTTGAAGGTCTGGTCACTGGTGCCTCTGGGTCAAGGTAATACACTTCGTTTGTTCGGACGTAGGGGATGAAGTGAGCCGAGGGAGGCCTTCCAGCCTCGGGGACAGGAGCAGGGGAGCTCCTCTGCTCGGGATCTGCCTTGATGCTCTTCTCTCTCCTGCTGTTGTTGTTATGCACCAGGAAATTAGAAGCATGGATCTGCCTCTGTTGTGCTTGGAGTAATCTGTTCTTCACTGCTGGAACAGGTGGCGATTCGGATCTGTACGAAACAACTGCAGTTAAGAAAAGCCCAAACGATACTTAAATGCAGTAATTAATTTTTCTCAACTAGCAGAGAAAGGAATCCTCAGAGGACAGGACTCTTTGTTCATTTACTCTGCTTTCATAATTGCAGTCTGTCTGGTCATGTCTATTTTTAATAGTAGACAATTAGATACATGTAAAAAATCAGGAAAGAAAAGCAAGTCTATTTCAGTATTAATGTATTTATACATTTCATTAATGCAGAGTATTGACGTACCTTTCTTCATTCAAGTGATTCTTATGAAATTGTTCTTCCTAGGAGAAAGCAAAGCCAGAAGTAAAAAAAAAACCTCCACGTTTTTACATTAAAAGCTTTGATTTTTCAAAACAGGTTTGTTTTGAAATTCCAAAAGGATCGTTTGACCTGGGTTCAGCAGAAAGATATTTATCAAAGATTTGCATTCAAGAGATTTACAGTGTCTGTGAACTAAATTAAGCAAATTATAGGAAGATTTTCTTCCATTTTCTATGTCTTTGCCAGCTCTAAGCACTATCAAAAATACTATATATATTTTCCATGTCCTTGGAAAGCTCCATTTATAAACTGAAAGGTTCAACCCAAGGCAATGATTATTAAAGGAGAGGTCCAGATTTTTTCTGTTTGAAGGTGTTAGAAAGTGAGGTGTTTATGCATAGAGAGAGTGAGCAAGGGGGGGAGAGAGAAGGCAAGAGTATATTTGATAGTATTTTCTTTAAACAACTTTTTTTTTCCAGCCACAAGCTATACTGATACATGCTTATTGCAAATGGAAAATGATTCCACTAAGAGGGATGCATTTCTGTGACAACAGAGTACATCCTCAGTCATCCAGATTCTTGCAGAAGTAACACTGTTTTCTTGAACAGGTAACTCCTATACCTCACCCATCACCACAACATAATGACTGGGCTCAAAAGAGCAGGTCAGTGCTGGCCTGCACTCTGCTTGCAATCAAGCTCCCTGGTCACATAATGGATGAGTGGTAGTGAACAAATTAAAAGGAATCAACACTTTGGAGGACTGAAATAAGAGTAAAAGCTAAGACACAAAATCTGTGTATATTCTGCTCATGATGAACAAAACATGGTTCTTAATACAAAGGACAGCAACAAGAAGATTTCAATGCTTCAGGTACAGAACTGAACTCCCACCCAGGCAAAACCGTGTGGAACAGGAGTCTCAGAAACATGCATCATTGCTGTTAAAGCCCAAGCAGTTACCAACCTTCCTGCCTCTGTGCCCCTTATTCCTCACAGCTGTTTCTTCCCGAGGGGAGGGCGACCTGTCCACGCAGCCCCCCTTCCTCGCACAGAGGTGCCCGGGGGTATTTCTTTCCATCAACTGAAGCAGCTCCATTTGTCGCCTCACTTTGTTTTCTTCCCTTTGTTTTTGTAGTTGTTTAGGGTATCTTTCTGATGCTGGAATGTATCTTTTCCCAGGCTTGTTTATGTTCCAGTCAGGTCTTTTGCTGTATTTTTCTGAAGATTTAATTTGTCTGTCTTTTCTGGCGTATTGGTCATACAGGTCACTGTAAGTGCCACCAGGCTCTTTTCCTGATATTTTATTTTTATCTATATGCTGCATTTCCTTCTGGTATTTTTTGCTGTTAGAGGTTTCTTTATATTCTATAGAAATATCAGGTGATTCGCAATGCACAGTTCTTTCCTCAGCTGACTCACTGTAGGCTGAAGTATTGAAGTAATCTAAAAAAAAAAAAATAATTGTATTTTAACTCTAAGCTATTCAAATTACTTGGTTGACTTTTGTATGCATATCAATCTACCATTATGATTTTATTCAAAATTGGCTGTTACAGTTGTTTTATAAAGCTTTTTTATTCTTTTTTTTTAATGTGGAAGACAGATAGGACCAGTAGAAGCAAACCCAGTAAGGACGGGGAAAAACCCCAAAATATTGGAGAACAAAATCAAGTCACTGTAAAGGACTAATGAGTTTTCTAGTTCCAGAATTACTGACAATGATTCTGCCAATTTATTCAAGGACTCATGAGGAAAACCTCAGCCCTGCTCGATCCTGCAGTTTCTCCAGGGCAGGAGGCAATTTGCACTACATTCCAGACTGAATCTGTAACCAGTAAGTATCAACTATACAAATATATCATTTATTTAGTGGAATAAAGTGGTACATTCTAATATGCCAACATGCCTATGTCTGTGCAGGTATTTTCTTCTTGCTGTATTCCGTTCTGACCCCCGGTGATTTCACAAACACGCTGCCTCTGCCTTTGCCGAGGCCCAGCAGAGCGCTCAGTCGTACCTGTCTGCACAGCCGTGTCCTTCCGAGGAGAAACCTGCTGCTCACAGGGGCTCTTGGCAGCATCAGAAAAGTTGTTACTTTGATGGGAAATGCCGGAATAACAATTGTCACACTGTGTATCACCTAAAAAGTAGGTGAACTTGTAAGTTAAATTGTTCCGTTTAGTAAGATGTGTTCAGTTTAAACCGTGCTATTGAGTTACCCAACTACTATGGTGTTTCTTTCTTTATGTGATACAGCACTTGCCACTTACTCAAATACAATATTCTCCATAGTAGTCAACACTTGTACTTGTTTGGAAGGTAAATAAATTGTAATGAAACTTGGTTTATGAAGGAGCTGTTTCTGACCCAAATGCAGACAGGGAAACAACCCCAAGAAAACCCCAACCCAGAAACAACTTGCTTTCAAACCCCAGAGGAACAGGCAAAATGAGTAGGAGAAGGCTTGTACTTGCCACCACCAGGATTGTTCTGAACTTTGGAAATGTCATGTGCCTTCTGAGCCACGTCTGGAATGTGCTGTTCTTGTTTTAATCCCTGGGCTAATTCCCGAGCTTTCTCCATTGTCTGATAGAGCTCTTTGGTTTTAAGAGTTGCGAGTTCCTTAAAAGAAAAAAACAAAACCAGGCAAATATGTGATAGTTTATTTTGAGAATAAAATTAATGGGATTATTTAATCCCTATGTAGTCCTCCAGATTTACATATATTGTTATTTTGGGAAAATATCTGTTTTTCAAAACTAAAACTAGTTGAGTAAATGCAATATGTAACATATAATTTCTGTGATTATTAAGGATAAATTCAGAACCTCTGCTGTGCTAATGAAAGATGTTCAATCCTAGCATAGAAAAGTGAGCATTTAAGATCCTCAGTTATTTGGATATTTATTCATCTTTTTCTAGAAGCCATCTGATGCCAGCCATTTGTGGCTTCCTGAATCACGTGGTTTAACTGAAACCAGGGATCCACATTTCTGCAGGTTTTGGAGCAGTGACACTATGGAATCTGCTACTGTTCCAAATAGGAAACTAACAGTAAGAGCTGCTACTGTGGCAAAAGGAAGAATGAAACATCAGAGGAAGCTTTTAACCTTCTATAGAGGTAAGAACATTTACAAATGCACAATTTGTACTTACCAAAGGTCAGAATGTACTTTTGGTTTAATTTTTATATGAAAGCAGTATGTAAAGCTCAGCAATAGGTACAGAGGGGAAAGCTGTAGAACATGACTGACTTTTAAAATTACTTTTCCAGACTATATTCTAAGAAGTCTTTAATTCAGGCTGAAAGCACGTTCAGTGAGATGAACTTCACGGTACTGAAGCATCTTAAAAGCATCGAGTTACCAATAACAATAATTGCATCACATACTCTGTGGTATTTTTTAATTTAAAATTTGCATTTTGCAATGGATGTTTCTGCATTATTTAAAAGTACATTTGCCTTTTTGCTAGTTCTTATAATTTCACTTCCTGAAAAGGCCCTTGTACAGAAAAAGACAGTTGCCTTATGCTTGTATGGTGTTATAAATTTATCAGTCGAGGAAACAGATTTTGATTTCAAATGTCTAAACTTCAGACAGTTTTCATTTTCAAAATGATGAAGTGACACAATTTTGAAGGTGAGGAACAAGAACCATTTTCCTCAAAACTCAGTTGTACTACTGACTATCTGCACCAAAGATAATGCAAATCCCCCACCTGCTTTTGTTTTTGCTTCAGCATTTCTTCTTCAAACTGTTTCTGCAGTTGTTGTTTTTCTCGTGCCAGGCGCAGTTCTTCCTGTTCTTCCTCCCTTTTTCTCTTCTCTTCCTCCAGTTGTTTCTTCTTCCGTTTTTCTTCCACCTGAGCCATTATTGCTTTCTAGCAGGACCAGGGAAAAAAAGGAAAAGATATAACGTTGAGGCATTATAAGCTACTTATTCATATGCTTTCATATATGTGTATAATAATTTGGATTTGGACAAATGACAAAAAGAAAAATCAAGACAATTTATTTCAAACACTTTTGGCTTTGTTTTTGGAAACCCACCAGCCCCATTGAGCATCTTGGAATGCCGAGATAAAAAAAGGAGGTTTTAACGTTTTAGAAAACGCTTTTATTTTTCTTGTAGAGAAATGAAAGGCTGATTTTTCCCTTATGTTTGTACTGTAAGCCAGGAGTTTGATCTAGCAGAGTAACAGTTTGACCAGAACAGTCGTCTTAAATTTATACTGGGACTTCTTTACATGGTGCTGGAGACACCACCATGCAGATACACATTCAGTTAGAGAGCCACAGAGGTTATGTGAATGTCAGTGAAGTACATAAAAAGCTAAAGATTCTTGGAGTGGGAATCTGTAAATATCAGTCCTCCTCACAACATGGAGACCAGGAAAATGCACACAGACCTACTGGAGCTCTAAAGACTAAACTGTACATTTTTGGAGGCAAGAATTCAGTTACAGGAATGCAGTCATCTCTTACAAATATTGAAAGGACACTGCAGAGTCTGACTGAATGCAACACTGTCAAACAACTGTACATGCAAGCTAAAGCATAAAAGTCAAGTGCCTGCCTGGATTCTGGTACTAAATCTCATGCTTTATTCAGGAAACAACACTACCTTTTATCCTTCCTTCTCATTAAAATTGTGTCAGCCTTTAAACCAAAAGTCTACCTGATGTTCTAACTGTTTCTGCCGCCTCCTGTCTCTCTCTTCAATCTGTGCAGGGTCCAGGAGAGCTGTCATTGAACGGAGGAAACTAAGAACAGAGGAACATGTAAATGTTTTTAGTCACTGGAAAATAACCCTAAAGCCTTTCTTAGTTAGAATCAGTTAGATTTCATTTTCATATTGAGGTTATCCCATTGTATTAATTTGTAATTATGAAATTCATTTTACTAAGGAACAAAGTAAGGTTATTTGCAGTAAATGTTATTAATGAACAATGGAAACACTTGTGTCTTTCACAAGTGAAACAACAGGTAGTTCTGAAAAAAGCAAAAGCCAAATTAGTAAGATCCAAAGATCAGATTTAAAGAATCTCTTTGTTATTTTAATTTCTGAGGCGGTACCAGAAGTGTACTGGCTGGGAAGATCATTGTCCTTACACAGCTCACTCACCTGACTTTCTGACTCTGTTCCAAAGCACCATTTTTAGCAGCTTTTTCTGCATTTCCCACCTTTAAGGGCATGAGATTGCCTAAAGCTGCAGGTGAAAAAGGGTGAATAAAAGCAGTCAGCTCCTTAGGGTCAGGTGACAGGCAAAGACTTTCGGGCTGCTTTTTGTGCATTCCATTTAGGGGGTGTAGTGCTTTAGCATTAAGGTGGTTCTTAAAAGAATCAAAATGCATTGCCCATCTGTCATGCTCTTCTGCCTAAATAAATATCAAGCAACAAAAAAAAGGAAAAGCACTCAATCACACTGGTTCTGTAAAGTGTGCTTAACAAACAGACAATATACATTTTGTACAACAGGAAGGTTAGAAAAGCTCTGTTAGGGAGCTACAATACAGACAGCAGTTAATTCCTTAAATGGGAAAACAAGTCTGTGTGTTGCTTAAAATGCAAGTCAGATCAGGAATTATCCTTCTGATCCATACTTGGTCAGCAAAAACCTCACTATTACATTTTCAGAAAAAAACAAACACCGAAACTTATAAAGTGAAAAAGTGTTGAAAAATAAATAAGTAAATTAATATAAATTCAGACTTTTTTGGTTGTGTTTTTTCAATTTTATTACTATTCTATCCTACAATTTTTCTAACAGTACTGGGCACTGCTTGTTTGAGAGGTCAGTACCTGCCCTGCCACACTCTCCTCCTGTTGTGTCATTATTCTCTCTCTACTAACAGGAACAAGTGGCTTCTTTTAAACTGTCCTACATTTACACCCTCCATTTTAATGTAGCAGAATCAATGTGCTTTGGGCAGAGATATTAATATCCAGCTTCCAATTTTCAGTTAAACATGCCTATTATCAAATAATTCTTCCTTAAAAAACCTGTTCCAATCCAAGCAGCCACTACTGCCATCCCAGCAGAGTACCTAAAACTTCTGAAGAGGGGATGCACTGCGTGTAAATCTCTCCTCTGTACCACCCAGGCTTGTCTTTTAGGCTCAGTGTTGGCAACTGGGACATTCCAATATATCACTATAATAAAAGATTTTTTACCCAAGGGGCCTTTGTTTTGCTACAGGTACTGAGAAGGTTTTCACTTCTGACGGAAAGAACTGTTTCCCTAGAGGGCCTGGAGAATGACTACCTAAAACTTGCATTCTGCAATAAAATACCTAAAATTCTGCAATCTAATATACTTTCTGGGGGTCCTTTATTTAAACAAAAATTCCCCTGTGTCAAGCTCAGTTTAACACCTATTTCAAAAGAAGCATGAAAATCATAGTCCAAATAATAAAAATCCAAGTTACTCTTCCTCCTGTCCCTTGGGTTTTGTTCCCTTTGAATACTCTGGGATATAGAAGCAGATCAAACAGTTGAAAACCAAGTTTATTCTTTTGAGGGTCTGTGCTGCACTATGCAAAAGAGTTCAGAATAGAACGCACCACCTGAAAACTCAGGTGTTGAAGCAAAGGAGGTTAAATGCCCATTAACCTCCTTTCAGACAGGGGCGGGGAGTGAAAGTCCTGGGGAGTTGCTCACTGGTAACTGCAACCTCCTCCCACAGCACAGCTCCCCGTTAAAAACAAGGCACTAAGGAAGGAACCTTTCAGAGCTGTGTTCCCCTCAGAGCTGCAAAACTCAGTGTACAAAGGAAACCTGATCCAAGAGGACAAGACTGGTGGTGTGTGTAGGTACAAAACCAACCTGGGCACCAAGGGGTTCTTCAGGAGGGTGGGCAGGAAAGCTCTATTCTAGTATTACAAGCTGTGGCATTAAAATGATGAATTGCTGTCTAGGAATTGTGTAATTGTTGTAAAATGCTTCAGTTGGGACTGAAAACTGTAGCCTTGTAATCCAGAAGGCTATGAAAATTCATATCCATCAAGTTTTGGTGACCATGCTTCTTGTTCACTAACAATACAAAACATGATGCAAAGACAGCTCATGTATGGTGAAAGATAAAACCAAAGTGTAAACAAGGTAAGGCTGTTTTCTTCAATAAGAACACTTCTGCAGAAGTGTTTTTTAACTTTTTAAAAGTTTCATAAGAGTGTATGTGTACTAAAATAATATTTCTAGAAACAGGATTTAAACACCACTGTGACACACTGTACTTGTCTATAACTTTCCTCCTGTTTTCTCATCTCCTGTAGTCTACACAAAATTTCTTTTTACAAAGTGTGTAGCCATTGTCTCTACACCACCTTCCAAACCCCAGTGCTTTTACACATGGTGGGAAAGGAAAAAAAATAGCAATATCTGTGTTTTCATCTCTGCAGCAAGCACTGTAACACCACACCACAGTCTGTTCTCTGCCACTGAAATACTGGAACAGCTACAGGCTGAATGTTCAGTAAGTCCATCCTTACAATGAAAACATGGACATGCTGCAGATAATGATGCCTTTGTTGCCACTTCACTAGGTCTATGATTTCATCTTTTATTTCTTAGAACAAACATGTAGAGAAAAAGTTCTCATATTCAAAAAAGTCCCTCTAAAGCACAGATACCTTTGATAAATTAAGTTTTTCTTCTATTTTTCGCAGTTTAGCTTCTTCCTTCTGTTTGTCCAGCTCTTCAAGCCACTTCTTCTGTTGCTCGTGCTTCAAAGCACTAAAAGGTCGTTCCTGTGGCACAGCTTCCTGAAATCACATAAGTGAGTCTCTTGTGCAAAAAATTCAGTACCTTGTCTGACCATATAATAAAGTCTTGGCCTTCAGTTAGGAAGCATAAGTGGGCTTTTCTCTAGCACAGAAAAAGTAAGTCTGTAACTGTAGGAAGTGTCTGACTGCTGTTAGAAAGATGCTAAATAAACCAAACTTTGAACATTATTGTAACTTGAATCATCAGCTTGTCACTCTAGAAAACCGTACTTAGGTGTATCATGAATAAAAATCCCTCCCTTCTTCCTGTCTGTGTTCCAGGTAGTTTCAGCATCACAATCTAATTAGCAGTAATCTGTCTCAAGTAAATTCCTTATTATCTTCATTCTTCTGCTTCTTAAGATGTCTGTGTTGTTTAACAAACTCCACTGGCACTGAGAACTTTCAATGCCATCTGAAAAACCCACTTTCAATGGGGTTGCCACAACCCAAAACCTAATTCTTGAATCTTCTGCCATCAATATCTTTTATTTTTGATAGGTTCCCACTTCTCTTTTCAACACATACTTAAAAATTAACTAATACTTCATGTCACACCTCTAGGACTGCTCTCCACATCAGCCTTGAAAATGTTTAGTCTTCAGAACATCAATATTTTGATAAACATTCATATTGACACAATTATTTGGAGAGAGCAAGAAGATCTAATGAATTCTTCTGGTTTAAAAGAACTACTGGAGACAAACATTTGTTGTCAATAAATAAGTAAAAAAAGTCCTGCATGCAATTTAAGATCTTACCCTGAAAACAAATGCTGTGCCAGCTGGAAAGGCAGAAGAACTGAATTCAGAAGACTGCCCAGCTGGAGCTCTTGAAACATTCAGTGGAACTTCATCAGCCTCTGTGGCTAAAGCAGCTGTACAGGCACAGTGTTCCTCAGTGGCATTGACTGAGTCAGCTGGAAACACTGTCTGCAAAGAAAATGATCATTTTAAGACTTAAAAAAAGTTAGCTTACCTGTTTGGTTTATATTAAATAGCCTTTAAAATATAATAAACAAGTCAATTACACTCCTAAAAGCTGCTGTTCATTAAAACTTCAGCTAAAACTTGTAACTAAGCCTCTATATCCAGTATGTCTTAATTAATTTCTTAGTGTTGATTGAAACTATTTCTTATGGGGCAGTTTTAACTTTGCTAAGAATGCTGACTAGGCCACAAAAAAAAGGCAATTTGCTTTAGCTGTAATAACTGACAGCAGGTACAGCCCTAACTTCTGTTTAACAGCAATCAGTTTCACTGGAGATGTTTCATCTATGTTATACTTATCTACCACAGTGTTTTCAGAGTGACAGCTGACTTTTTAAAAGGCAGAAGAAAAGTCCTATTGCTATGCTCATTATGATGTAAACAATCACACTTATGTGAGAGCTCATGAACAATGTAAATAATTATACAGCCAGAATTACATTTGAGGCTATTCCTCAAAACAGAACTAGAAAAGATTCATATTTTCAATCAGGAATCAAAATGGAAGGACAGGAACAGGTTGTTCATGCTACAAACATCTTAAGTTGCAAAGCTACAAACTGCAGCTATAAGTAAGTGTGGAACAAGGAGCTGCAGCATTTCATGCCAGGAAAGAGCTTAAAGTCACCAGTGATATTGGATTCTATGGGATTGTACAGAAAAGAAAACCTTGCATGAATTAGAAGTTAAACTGTTCTGCAACAGTGCTGTGGAACTGCTCTTCTGTGTTTATTGACAGCCTTACCTGATCTGGGTCAGCTGTTTCCACTTTCTCTTTATGGGTTTTATTATTGCCAGGTTTTGCCCAGAAATATCCCACCTCTCCCTCCAATGTTTCTTTCAGTTTCTTCTTCAGTGCTACCTGTTCATCTTACAAAAAAAAACAAAACCCCTAGTAAGAGTTGCTGATACAAACATTTAGCAGTTAAAAAAAGGCATCAATGCTTTTTGACTGTAAAATGGACAACAAGAGGTGTCACCACTGTCTGACCAATCAGTCCAAACGTGACTTTGCTCTTAAGGGAATGGCAGCTGAGACTCTGCCCAGAGATGCAGAGGTGACTGGGGAGTCTCTCTAGAAGAAAACACCAAAGGCTTAACTATTTCCCGGGGAAAGAGGGAAAACTAACCAAGTCTATAAATTCTATTTTACCAGTGTCAGACTACCAAATCATTATTCAAACCAGTGGAGCTACACATGGAAGCTACTGACAAATGCATAATTAAACCCTGAAACCAAATGGCCCAAATTCAAGTTGAAAACAAAACACAGCACTCCATGTGAATCATAAAAAGTTTTAAATTAAACATGTTAAGCATGTTTAGTTTTCTACAGAGATTCCCCTTGCTTGGTGAGGGGGCAGGAGTCCAGAGTGTTTCAAGTTCAAATTGCAAGTTGATACATTCAGTCGTGCTTGCAGATTAGGCTGACACTTGTCCATTAAAATCCAAGTGAATGTGTTAATGATCAGAGCCCTCAGCTGCTGTCAGAATGTGACAAAACCAGCAGCAAGTAGCTCCTAAAATATGAAGTGTAACAATGCATTTCTTTGAGGTAATGTTTAACTGGTAAAGATGCATTTTTGCAGGAATTTATTGTTAATCTTTGCATAAAAGTTTGAAATTCAAGACTCTTAATCTGTCTTGGAGATTAATGTACTTGAAATGATGTACTTTTTAATTTGTAGCAAATTCACTTATTACAAGTAAATTTAAAAGAGCATAAGGAATACCAAGTTTCTTGGCATCCTGAGTGTAATAAAAACTGATCACAAATATATTCTATATGTCATAAATACCTAATTCCTTCTTCCACTGGGTCTTTTTAAATTCCAGTAAGGCTTTCTCCCCTTCTCTTTCACCCAAGGTACTAAATATGTCAGCAGGTTTCCATGAATCCTTTCTAGAAAAAAAGAGGGAGGAATAAAAGAATTTTACCTAGAAAGCTAATCTGTTAATTTTAAAGGTAACTTTTAAAATTAGTATTTATAAACAATCTTAATGTTATTAAGAACCTTAATACAAGTCTTTCCTGGAGACATAGTTTTTGTAGACAATGACACAAATCTACCTACATAACTTTCTGTCCTGGCTGTGGATGTGCTTCTTGTTTCCTGCTTGAATCAGAGTTTGTTTCATCTGGAACTGATGAAACTTCACAATCTTCTTGGAGTGATGCTACAACGTTTTCCTCTGGTGCCTCATTAGCAGCTGTGGACAACATAAATATATAAAAAATTAAAAATACTTATGGCCATTAAACTTTCTTCAGCACTGAGAAAATATTTTGAGAACAACAGAAAATTGCAAATTCCACACAATTTCACAAAAGTGTTTTCAGCCCTGCTTACAGAGTTAAGACATGTAAGTTAGAACTTCACAGGGTATTTTTAGAATGCTAATTCTTGGCTAAAGGCTCAGACTTCGGGACTCTACTTAATTGTAGTGTCTTATTCTTGGTGGCAAAGAGCTGACCCTCTCCACAGACCACCGACAGGAGTAGGGGTGCAATGCAGGAGGATACACAACAGTTCTTATGCTTCTGAGTAGAAGAATCGAGGAGAAAAAAAACTACTACTCAACAGGAATATTTGCAGTTAAGCAAAAACATACACGTACATCTTTGGGCCAGAGGAAATGGCAGCACTGCTCGAGACACATCGCACGACCTGAACTCTTCACAGAGCAGAAGGGCCTGTCTCTGTGAGGCAGTGATGCTGTGCAATTCTTTGTTTTCTACCCCAATGTAAAATGGTTCTTATTTTGCATTAAATATTGCCAAAATTGCTCACTGGTTTGCTCTACAAAGTATTGAATACTATCAAACAATCCTTAGTTTTTACTGTTGAAATTATCAAATGCTTGGTTCCCAACAGTAACAGAAAATTTCACATCCATAACAGCAAACAGTATTTTATCTGAGACCATGAAACATAGGAGTAACTTCTCTACAGCATGCAAATAAATTATCAACTCAAAGTTAAGCTTTCACATTTTGCTGTTTCCATGAAATGAACTTGTTCAACAGTTGGTATCTTACCCATCTCCTCTTGCTTTTCATTATGAGTCTCAGAGATGCTTCTACTTCCTTCTTTAACAATCATCAAAATCTGTTGGAGCTGTTCTTGTGTTAAACACACCAAACTTGTCAAGTCTTCACCTGATACAGATGGGGTTTGAGGTTTCGGTTTAGCTTTTTTAACAGTATTAGGATCCTCTGAATCAGGATATCTGTTTGTGCCATCTCTTTGGAAAATCAAAGAGTGACCATTAGTTGTGGGTTCATGTGAGGAGCGTTTAGCAACTTGCAGTTTTTCACCTTTTGTCATCGATAAGCTCGATTCACTCCTTGGTTTGGCTACATTTTCCTGCTTGATACAAGCATTTTGTGTTGACCTCAGGACATGCCCAGTGTGCCTTGTTCTCAATGCCTGTTTGGGTGCTCTGGCTTTATTCCCCATCTGCCAAAGCAAAAAGATTTCCCCATATATTAAATAAGGAAATGAAACTGTATTTGTAACAAATGAAATCAAGATCGAAGCAACAAGTAAAATAAATGTCATTTTTCTTCCTTGGTGTACACTTGTAATTATTTCCTACGTATTAGGGCCTTTTTCTGCTTTCTGTCCTTCCCTAACCCACTGCACTCCAGTTCACTCAGAAACAGCCCATATGACTAAACACACTTTAGATCCCGGTTTTACCAGAATTCCTTTAAGGTCTCTGAAAGTTCTGATTTATATGATTCCCTGTACTGCTTTAACTTCTTGGCCAAGTAAAATAAAGCATTTTGCAAAGGTAGAAATAGTCACAGAACTTTGAATTCATCCCTTTTGACATTCCTTTGACCTGAGAAATCACAGAATATCTCAAGTTAGAAGGGACCATAAGTACAAATTTCTCTTTCATAAATATAATTGATTACAAGTGTTTAGCCATTTCAAATGAATTCTCAAATTTCTCTGTAAACAAGCTAAATAGTTAATCTAGGTATTCTAATAATTTTTCCACTTACCTTCATTGCAGGCTTTGATTTGTCTTTTGGGAAACAAACACAAACATATGAAAGAAGTATTTAACGACAACTTCCTCCTGGAAAACAATCTTGAGAAATTAGTAAACTGGTATATTCAACTGGGTTTTGTAGGTCAGGGGAAAATACTTTGCCCATAACATCTGCCCTGATTATTTTATTTTTTTTTTTTTACTTGTTTCAGTAGACACACTTTAAAAGTATGTTAGAAAAAAAATTAGATATGTTCCAGTAACTATTTCTAGCTTTACACAGATCTAATAAAATTATTGTGCCAGTCTGACTCTCCCCTGCTATTCATTATTTCTCAGAGCCCTGTGGTAATGGCTTTATCTCTGGTTACATGATGTCATGTCTCCATTGCTGAGATGCCATCCATTATTGCTCCCCACATGTATGCCCTGAAACACTCTTCAGTCTTTGAACCCAAATCCTAGAGGGTGCATAGGGGTGTAGCGGTCTCAAAAATAATAGTAAGTATCGTTATTTAGTGTAACACTTATGAATAAAGGATATTATAATAGAGGGAAAGTGGTACTCGAGAAATCCTGCACATAGAGCTACTGGAAAGGGAGAGGAAATAGTAGAGATACTGTTTTACTGGGACACATCTATTGGAAATAAGGCTTCTTCAGCTCATGGTGCAGTTACTGCTCGGGCAGTGGATGCTGATCACTTTGTACTGGTAGCATCTGTACCTTTCTTTGGCATTAACAATTGAAGAGACTGGAGAACTGTTGGTAAAGCCTGCAAAACAGCACTCTTAGTGACTTCCAACCAAGATGAACATTTTAAAAGTTGGAGTATGCTGAACTGTTGTCCTGCAGGGACAGGCACTAAATCCTGAACCACCTCGATAATGTTTCGGCAGTGAAGGTGTTCTGTGGCCGTGTTCATCTCTGGGTTCTCAAGCATTCAACCCTCATCTGAGTAGGTAAAAGTCACTTTTTGACTTCTTTTTGGCTATTGCTATTCAAACTCAACTTCTCTGTGGAAAGATGAAACACAAACAGGTTTTTTTCCCATCACAATGGGGAGATGCATAATGTGAGACTCCAAAGTGCTGCTTATGTGTTATTTTCTTTGATTTTTTTTTCTCTCTAAAAGACAAGCATCTGTCTCCAGCAGCAGCTTAAGCTACTGCAGAATAATCCTGCTTTAGTCCCTAAGACTGTGAGCAGTGTTTGTCAGTGCAGAAAACCGAAATTCAGGACTAGTACAATCTGATGCAATTTTTGACATCATTCTACTCAAGGAAGTGCTGTTTATATCAGTGCATAAACAAGTTAATTTCTGGAGAAGACTGCTTATTCAAGGCTAGTTCACAGTCTAAGGCAATGCTTTATCTTGGAGCACTCTGGAACATGCACTGGCCCCGTGCAGCCAAAGCTGCTGCTGCTGGTTGTAAAGAGTGAAAGATGTAGCACTGCTGTTTCAGAGGTGTTGCAGAGTTTATTATCAGTACACTGGTATTCCTTCCTGATTCAAAACACCACATAAAGCCTCATTAAACAGCTGTCTGGTAAATGCAGAAAATGAAATATAATTTAAAGGGCATTAAATGGAGACTTTCTGTATTCCGACTGTGTAGAACAGCTTCGTAAAGTAGCTGTAAAGTAGCAAACATGTCTGACAAATCACAAAAATAGAATTTATTAACATTTAATCATGAACATATACTGGAAAAGTCTATCTCAGATGAGATTTGGCCTAAATAAACTGCTTATTGAAAATTAAAAATGTCAACTGCCAAATACTGAAGCTGCTTTCAAGTAAAAGATGACTGTAATGATGTAATTCTGTGTAAATTAAGCAGAGAGTTATTAGGACTCTTTTTCCCTGGTAAGTAATGTGATACAAAGTTAAAAAAAATAGCCAATTATGCCAGTTGATACACAATAGCACTTTCATGAACAGTCAACACTATCGGCCACCTGTTCACCAGTGGACAGACTATTCAGAACTTCACTATCAACCTACTGTTCAGAATCAAGGTCCCAAGCAAAAGGACTTGTCAATAACAATGCACAAACATTCTTCCTAAGCTGAAAAATATTTCAATAAAGCTGTGCTGTGTGTTGCTTGGATCTTAGGTTTAACTTCAAGAAGCTTTAAAGATTACTTGAGATAAATGATTAAAAAAATACCAGAAGCAGCTAAAATTAGCCTAGGCTTTCCATCCAGCACTTCAGTTTCAAGCTTCAGTCCATCACTGCAAAATGAGAGAGAGAATGAAATGTAAGTTATTAAGTAATCTGATAATGTAAGATCTTTACATTAATAACAAGCACAATTGTACTTTATTATAAGACAGTATTTACTGTTGGTCCAGATGGTCTTTCACACCCCATACTTTGTATGTTTTGAGAAGTTACTTAATACAAAGAAATGAACGGGTCTTGAAGAGAGTATATTTTTGTTATTAATACTGAAAAAACTGGATTTGCACGTTGCAAAGGTTGATGCTGAAGGTTCCACTCACATATATATATATGTATATATAAATATCTAAATATCTACATATAGTTATACAGAGCAATACGCCTGCCTCAAGAATTTCATCATCCTACAATATAAACTGTGTGCTACAAAAATGACTCAATCAGTCTCCCAGAACGCCAGCAGTGACCACAAAGAGGGGCTGTGTTCTGGTAATAGCCCTTCGCTGTGCTTCCATGCACAAAAATCCACCTTTCCAAATGGAACAAGCTTTATTAGAAGGGTTTATGAAAAGAGAAAAGCGTGGCAGTGCTTAGGCAAAACACACAAACACTCTTTTCCCTTGCGTGCGTTGAGAAACCCTACTATGAAGATCAGTGTTCAAAGTAACACTTATCTTCAAGCTTTCATTAAAAAAAAAAAAAATTAATAAAAATGAAACAATCCAGCCAGCACGGAACTTTCTGGGGAGCCGGGAGCGCTGTGACCGGAGCCGCTGCCCCGCAGCCGAGCCCGTCCCCGCTTTGTGCCGCACCCGGCGGGACGCGGAGGGTGCGCGCCCCCCCTCGCACCGCCGAACCGCGGTGCCCCCCGATGAACCATCCCCCTCCACCGCTTCCCAGACCCCTTCCCGAGGCCCTCGTCCCGGCTCTGTGCCGCTCCCGGTTTCCCGGCCACGCGGCAGAGTGCGGGGAGAACGCGGCTGGGGCCGTCCGTGCCCGGGCAGCCGGGAGCGCCTCCCGCCGCCAGCCCGAACCTGCCCGCTCCCTCTCCCTCCTTACCCCAGGTTCATGGCTGTGCCCGGCGGCCGCGGAGCCGCGCCGAGCTCCGCGCATCGCCCGCCCCGTCTCCGTGAGCCGCGGCCGCGGCCCCGCTGAAGGAGCCGGGCGGCGATTGGGCTTCCCGAAGGCGGGATTTGCCAATGGGCTCCTGGAGCACTGCGGGGCGGGCGGGCCGGGAGCGCTGGGGGATGGAGTCCCGCACCCCTCCCGCGACTGGGAGCGCCGCGGGGATGGAGTTCCGCGCCCTCCTGCCGGGGGATGGAGCCCAGCACATCCCTCGCGGCCGGGAGCCCCGGGGGATGGAGCCCCGCACAGCCCCCGCCGGGAGTGCCGAGGGATGATGTCCCGCACACCCCCCGCCTCTGGCCCCGCCGGGGGTGCGCAGCAGTTGCCGGGAGATTATCCCCGGGCTCGGGCGGCTGCGGGAGCGGGGAAGGGCCTGAGCTGCCTCCGGAGCGTGGGAGGGCGGCGGCTGCTCGCTCGCCTTTTAGTGCGTTTATTTATTTATTTGCTGCTGTGGCTTTGGCAAAGCGGACGAGGCAGGAGAGGGCGCGAGGCTGAAGGTGGGGGACGGAACGGCGTCTGGAGCCGGCGGGGGCTGCGGGATCCCGTCAGGAGAGGAGGGAGAGCCGGGACTGAGGAGGGAAGGGCCGGCCGGGACAGCTGCTCCGTGTCCGGGCGGGCCCGGCGGGAGCGGAGGGCGGGCAGTCCCCGGGAGCGAACCAGCGGGACCGCCCCATCCCTCCCTCCTGCCGTTCCAGCGGGCGGTGGATCGGTGGATCGTGTCCCACTCGTGGGTTCTCCGGGACTCGCTTTACTCTGGGCTGCCGGAGTGCTTTGAGCATCACGGTCCTGCTGAACTTCGAGATCCGGCCCCTCGCGATCGCCACTGGCTTGGTGGGTTTCCCAGACCGCGCTCCAGGTGCTGGTGGGTGTTCCTGGACCGTTTTGATGCTCTTGAGGAGCGTTGTGGGAGCGGAATATTGAGCACCGTTGTATAGGTACAGCTTCTGGAATAATGGGAAGTGTAAACGTGCAAATCAAATGAATCGACATTTTGCCTCATTTTTAGGAAAAAATCTTGGACTTATTTCGGGAGGATTTGCTTATGTTCAAGAGTATAGTCAGATTCGATAAAATGCTTCAGAGCCCGTTTAGATATTTTACTATTCAAGACGGCATTTAAGCTCATGCTTAAAGCCAAATGCTTACTGAAATCCTCGATTTCAAAGGAGGTTAAGACCTTAAGACTTGTCTTGAATAGTGCTGCATCTAGATGTGGTTAATTTTGTCTGGACAAAGGTACCACAGATCCAGGGGTAGATCCTCTGTGTGTTCTCCAGCTGTGCTTGCTCTAACTGTGACAGAAGTGTTGCCCTTTGGAGACTACAAAGAAAACAAATAAACAATAATAGAAAAATAGACAGGCTGAGTTTAGTGTGTACACACAACCTCTGAACTGCTTCGTTTGTATTTCTATAAAATTAAGGTGTCAGTCATCAGACAAAATGATATTTTCTGGGGGATTTTTTTACAAATATTGCTTCATGGCTTTTTCTTTGGTATTGATTGATAGATGAGCTAAAAATTCTTCGAAACATTCATTTAAGGGCTAGAACAAGGCGGGGAAAGAAAAGAAAGCCAGGAGTTTTTCTCAGTAACACACTGCACATGAAATCCTGTGAAGCACAAAACATACAAGATAGATTGTTGATAACTGCTGCCATTTTTGGCTGCCTTTTATCAGTGCCTCTAAGTCTCTCTGGAATGTCATCAACAATAACCTCTGAAGATTAATTTGTCTATCTGATACAGTGTAGGTTCACCATTAATTCCAGGAATTAAAATCTGTTAACAGTGATTCAAACCAAAAGAACACATGCTTATCAAAGTGTCGAACAGTGCTTTCCCACAACAATATTGAAATCTGATTCTTAAACATTAGGAAGGACATTGTCTGTTTAATTTGGATGCAGTTTCAAACAAGCCCCCTGTGACTCCTTGTCTATTGCCCAACAATAGCAATATTTTTAGTATTCCATACAACAGTTTTTATTTTATATTATTACTAACTTGTTCCCAGAAATACTGTTTTAAGATATATCCTTTTAATGAATAATAATGCATTTTTCTTTTTTAAAATGTTTTTGTGTCTGAAACCATCAGCTCTTCACTTTCATGGATCTCAGGCCTGATTTCTGCCCAGCTGTCACAAGGTAATAAGACCTGTGAGATTTCATCCCCTGCTTCACAGTGGATTTCCTAAATAAATAAATTTCCATTATACCTGCTGAATTTTAAATAATATACCAAACGGACCTGGCTCCTGATTTTTGTCTGACAGCAGGTGGCAATATAATTTCAAGCACCTCTTCAAAACTTTGCCATAGAGAAAACCTTCTTGTAAGGACTATAAAGGAAGTTTTACAGTCCATTTTGATTTCTTTTGATTTTAGTATTTTGCAAATCATCAGTGCCTTGCTGGGCAAGAGGTAAGTTCTTTCAAAAAACCGACAGTAGTTGATCAGTAGTTTCAGAATTTGGGAAAAAAACAGTTCTTTGTACACAAGTTAAGACCATCTAAAAACCCTCTTCTATGAATATGGAACTGGATGCTTCAAAACTGGCAAGTGTTTCAGGCCTTTGATAAAGTACTACACAAGGAAAATTATTTGGGCAAATAAGCAGATTGTAACTCATGTAGAAGAATTTCCTACACTGTAAAAAAATTATTGATTCTGTTAATGCACACTTGGCTTTATGCTATTGTGTGTCATTCCCACATCAAGAGGCAGAATTCTAAAAATATCCAAAGTCCCTTCACTGCATTTTCACAAAAACTGTGTAATGTTTACATGTTGTGAGAAGGACTGTAACAAAGTGTTTATTTTTCAAAGCTGGAAAAGAGAATTACTGTGTCCCACAGCAGTAACTTACCCATCTCACACTGAGAGGACACTGTGCACTAGTGCTGATAGTACAATTTTAAGGCAGCCTAAAAATGGACATATTTTGTTAAATGAGCATGGAAATGTTATCAAGTGTACACACTGTAATTTAAAATAATTTTGAAAGCTGAAAAAGGAGTTTCTGAAGACAAATCCTGTTCTGATACACTTTAAAAGAATACTCCTGGTTTTTATCACCCTTCAATATTTATTACTATTTTAAATCATGGGAAACTTTCCCCTTCAAGACAATTATTCTGTTTTATTTAAAGAGTTTTAACATAGGTTGTGTCAGGTAGTAAAACTCCAGCCTTAACATGTGGTTTTATCTTCCCTGTATCTTTTCACTAGCCATGAAATTAATTGCCTTCAACTGCCATACATTTTTGAAATACATAACTATAGAATTTACATATTATCATTAGGCATTTGGGTATTTTGGACTCAAGGCTTTAGCCATGAATTCCAAACTCTATATAGATAATACATCTATTCATGTCAGTAGGCCTGATTGTATGGACTATATTCTAACCTGCCATGATTCCATACTATAATTACCTTTAATTGTTTTATTTACTGATTCTTCTCTGCAGAATTTCATGGGAATATTAGAATCCAACATAATGGGCATGATAGAAGTTGAAGTGAAATATATGAAGATATCTAAATGTTGTGCTTCCTGTTACTGCTTGTCCAAAAATACTATTTACAGTACTTATGCTTTTAGAAAGGCGTATAGAGGAGATAATACTTGTTTTATAATGCAAGGACTGTTGAAGTGCCTGCAGGAAAAGCGTTACCAGGCTCTATTTCATTTTCTGATAATTACCAGCATTCCTATGTCCTTGATTTATTAACCCAGAAGACTGAATGAAAATGCTTTCAGGCTACATGCATCTCTCATAAGGATCATGAAACACTATCAAGCACTTCAATCACTCATTAATTAAAGTTTTTAACAATATAAGCAAGGTAAGAGGATGAGATTTCAGTGGGAGGTAGGTGTTGTGAAAGCCCCATCAGGTGTTTGTCTTGATCTCCAGGCACATAAATGCCATTAATATCTTGTCATAAGTGACTTAAGAGAACAAGTCCTATTGATTTTTCAATCACCTGCACACTTGTGAAAACCCTACTCAGAATTGTTGGACTTGTTTTGCAGGGGAATAAATGGATTGGCACAATGATTACATTCAGCATTGTTGGTGATACCTTCTGAAAGCTGGAACAATGAGGGATTGGCCTGGGATAGGGTTTGTAAATGCATTTACAATACAAATGCAGCTAAGAGGGCCCCCCAAGAACACATTTCTTTGGGGCTTGCATAAGGAATGGAGCCAGGTTTGTGTTTGGAATTGTTGCTGCATGAGTGAGTGTTTTTTAAATAGCTGAATATACTGCTGGTGTGGTTCGAGTCCATTAATTTCTAGTTTTTTAACTTACTTTCAGAGGAAGGTGTTCCCAAACCTTTTCAGAATAACATGGCTTTCATAGGAAGTGTATCCTTTTACCCTACAGTGACAGAGAGAAATCATTATCCATCCTCTTAATACTTGTATTTAGTTTCTCTGGCATCCCCAGCCATTGCAGATATAGTAAAGTAAATCAGGAGTGTCCTTAAGGTGTGTTTAATTTTTCGTAATGGAATTTAGTAGTTTGAGCCACAGAGAAGCTCTGTGCACAGGTGAGCAAACAGCAAATGCCTGCCAAGTGCTCTACAGGTGAAGGCTGAAATGGAGATCACTGCTGAAGAACAGTAGCTCCCAAATCTTGAAGATGTCTTACCTGCAACCACACAAGTTCAGGCTTAGCTTTCAGGTCTTCTGAAGTTAAATAGGAAACCTAAACAGTTTTGGCCTTGCTTCCAAAACATTTTAGGTAATGAAAATGAAAGTTTTTGGGCTTGTTTTCTTGATTGCTTCCTGCAATACAACATGATGAAAAGTAACTATGAACTGAATACAATCAAATGCCAGCATGAGATGGTGTTAATCTTTCGCTGGCACTTGACGATTAATGAAATGAACGTATGATCCGTGTGCCAAATAAACGCAGTGCTGGAATCAAACAAAATCTTTCTTTCAAGAAAATAATTTGCTTTTCGGTACTCCAACTGACACAGGAACTGCGTGTTCTGATTTTAAACTATTGTTCCAAACAGGAGCTTACGTGATGTCCATAAATTAGAGTCCAAATCTGATATCATAGATTACTTCCTACTGGGAAGTTTTTAAACACTAGAATATTTCTAAAATATATTCCTCTATGGCAGAGGAATTCAGTTCCTGAAGCCTGCCTTTGTGGCCAAGAAACTTGCAGCCCATACATCCCATACTTTCGTTCTGAGTGGGGGGTATTGCACATTTCCTCCCTGCTTACAGATGGATTTAAGTGATAGTTATGCTTGAGACTGAGTGCATAGGCATTGTATTGTCTTTGCAAAACCTCTTAATGAGGAAGATTGATATTTTTATATTCTGGTGTATACACAGTTTAGACCAAGCATATGAAGAATATAAAGAAAGTATGTTCTTACTGCATATGTGCTAGTGAATAACATAAAACTGGGAAGAAAAACTCGGGAGTAAACAACACAAAGTTCTGCCCATTGAAGCCTACAGCAGCAAACTTTCCCTTTTGTAACCTTCAGCTCCATCAGTTTGATTGGCTGCAGTCAGATCCACGGGTGGCAAAAATGGCTGTTGCTCCAGTGGGGTTGCACTCTATTGTAACACCAATAAATCTTACTTTCCAAATGAGATAAACCCTTCAATTAGCTTCTTGAGCTTTACAGCATTTGCCAAAAGTATTTCTGAAGTATTTTCTATATTCAGATCTCTCATGCACACCTATGAGTGGTGCATGCACCATCTCTGGTAGGAATTTTCAGAGATTACATATGTAACCAGATCATTCTTAAAGAGCTACTGAAATAAGACTTTTTGAAGTGAGCCTTGCTTCAAAAAGACAAGTGTACTTGCTGCGTATTTTTGGTCTGTACTTGGCACTTCCAAATTGCACAGGGCTAGAGATGGTTCTTGTCACACTCAGTTCCTGTCCTGTTTCCTCACATGGCAGTCTTAGCTGAAAAAAATCTCAAATCCATCACAAAACTTGTTTCAAAGTTTATGTGACTAAAAAGCGTTTATAAGTAGTGTTATAAGTGGTACAAAGTGTAGAAATAGACCTTATTGCATGGTAAGGCAAAAGGTTATCAAGGAAAGAATGGATTGATCTAAGTGAAGTACCTGAGTGGCTGCTGATTCTTACCAAGTTTTTGTTCTACATCTTAAAAACAGAGAAACAAAACCTCATGGTCTAATGCTGTGATGCACAGTGACTGTCAAAACACAAAGGACTTGAATCATATTCCTTACAAATATATTCCCCATTAAATGTTGGGGAAGAATAAAGTTTGCATTAAAATAAGGGTATTTTTCTGGTAACGAGATTAGAATGTTAATTATATAATGCTAATATGTAGTGTCAAGTTTGGATTTTTTAAAAAAGTTAAATTACTAGTGATCAGCTTTTTGAGTGAGGATGGACCAGTGTTCCTTCTGAATGATTTTTTTTTCCTGAAAATATATTTTGATATAGTTTATAATACAACTTTATATAAAAACTTTATATAAATAAAACTTAGGATAAAAAAAAGATTACCACTTTCATTTTTGTCAGGAAAGCATCTCCTGCAAAATACTTACAAATGAGTCTCTTCTGCAGTCTTGACTGAAATGCATTATGCAGAAATCTGACAACGGTTCAGTACAATTTGCAAGCTGCAGAGAATTCAAAATAGTCTTTGATGTCTAGGCAGAAATTCACTGTACAGCAGGGAGTTTAGGTTGGTTCTCTGCACTTTATCAGCCCATGTTGTGTTTAATTAAGACATGGCAAGCATCTCAGGATTAGCCTTTGACAGCTGAGAGTTTTTGCTTCAGGTTAATAAGCCTGATTTTTTTTCCTCTCCCATTTTTCCCCTTCATAAAATTCCAATAGGCTGTCAAATCTACTAATACTTTACTTGAAGGAGCCTTCTTTAGGATAGAGATATCATATTGGCACTGGTGTGTTCCTCAGCTTCCTGCACAGTAACTGTCCCATGTGAGCTGACTGGATTTTACCACAGAGCAGAAGCTTTTAATGTAATAAAATTCACATCTCACAGCAGGTGTAAAAGAAATGTTGGATGTGAGGACTGCAGAAACTGTCCTCACAAGAAATCAGTCAGTATGGACTGGAACATACACTAATGAAAGCTAAATGAAAACCAACAAAAACCTTCACAAGAACAGCAGAAAATAATAACCAAAACAATTGAAACTGTAATGATGTTTATTTGCACTTGTTATTAAGTATTAATGAGTATCATAAACCAAGAAAAAACTGTAGTAAATCAAACACTAATAAAGTAAAATTATATTATACTTTAATGATTAAAAATGCCATGTTAAAGAGACCAAAAGTGTGGAGAGAAGAGGGATAAAATTAAGGCCTGGACACACCAAAAATGGGTCAAGCCAGTGATTTTTTCTGAGCAAGCACTTGGTCAGGTATTATGCAGATACCTTTCCTGCCTTTCTTGTTCCACTTCAATATAAATATACTTTTGAAGTGCAGCTTATCTTTAGAAGAAAATGTCCATAAATTGTTAAACCCCCCTAAGATAAAAACAACTATATCAATTAACTAAGGAATCTTCATTAGAGCTTGGACAAATCCTTATGCAGAGGATCTACTGGGCGAAAGCACTGAAACGAAGTTAAACCTGCAGAAATAAAACCAGCTGCAGGAATAAAAAAAAAAAGAACATTAGAGCTTTAGCAAATGAATGTGAGTAATTATATTTCCATTATTTGTATTATATTTTTTGTCTTCTTGGGGCAAGATTTAACTTATTCAAAGTCTGAACTGTTCTGACTGCTAGAACTTGGGTGAAGGGACTAGTCAGAAGAACCCCTGAGGGGAAGAAAAAAGCTTGTGTTCCCATTGTAATGGATCAGATCTGAAAAGTGAAAGGTACGTTCTGAGCTCCTGGGGCTTCTTGTGCTCAATTTTTAAACACAGATTTTCAGGGATTTTAGAGCAGACTCAGCACTGGGTTGCATGGCTGCCTCAACTGGGGAAATGAGGGAAGGTAGGAAGGTGCTTATTTTCTTGCTGAAAGTAAATGGAGACCTGTAGCATCAGAAACAAAATACAACAGTAATAAACAGACATCCTGAATAGCAGCATTAGTTAGAAACTGTTCAGCTTGGAGAAATCAGCCATGAGTTGATTTGTCCCTTCAAATGAAACATAAAAAAACAGGAGAGAGGATGATTGTCATTTATGTTGCTTTAAGATAACTATATTAATTTATGTTGTAGACTTCTGTAGATTTATAAACTGTGCTCTAACAGTTAAATTCCCAGAAATTCCTGGGATTTCTTTCATATTTTGTGCAGTACTTTGTAAATCTCAGACTGACTAAATGATGCAGAAAAACAGTCAATCAAAGCAGTAATTGCAGGTTGAGTGCCGAGTAAAAGAAATAATTGCAGAAATTGATTTGGCTTATAAAACATCAACTACACTGAATCCCCCCCTGCTAAATTTAACAATAAAAAGGCTTTTGGAATTAGAAATGTTTTGGGTTTATCCTTATGCTTTGTTTTTAACCTGCCCAAGCACTGTGTGTAGCTGAAACAGAAAATGCAGCATAATGGATGGAGATTTAACAAAAAAGAAAAAGATGACCTATGCTGATGTAATGCTTTCTGTCATCTTTTGTGTGAATCTCCCATTTTGTCAAGTTTTCTAAGCAAAACCCTTCAATTGTAATGTGCTTCTTAAACCAAGTTGGGCTTGAACATGGATATATTTCAAAATAATTTCAATAAATCTCAACAAATGTTACTTGCTGAGTATTATAATTTTTGTTTGTGCTTTAGAATTTCTGAAGATGTAAATTAATTTAGATGTAGTCCTTATCAGTCTTTGAAGAGAATGTTAATTATATTTGGCAATAATTGTTTTGCAGAAAATTGGGAAATCAGCCTGGATCTCTTGCATGGTTTATGATTCAATCCCACTTCATGAGTAAGCTTTGCCAACTGTTTTGTTTCTACCATGAAAGCTTTATGTATATGGGGGTGTGTGTATACACACACATATATTAAATATATGTGTATGGAGTTCTTGCAAGGATGCTTACACAAAAATGTGAGTATACACTGGATTTCTTTTCTGTTAGTTCTGAAAGCTCCATACTGTTGAATTAGATAAGGTTGAATAGAAACAGATTGGGACACTGGTAATTCAGGATATGCTTTTTGAATAGGCAAAGGAGCTTTTTTAAGAAAAGGAGATTAAAATGTTGTGCCATAGCTTTCAGAAATGTTCTGTGCTTCAAAGAAAAACACACTTATCTAGCTGCTACAAGATGAGACTGAACTTGGTGATGACAAGCGTGACAACAAATCATCATGTTGCTCACTGGAGCTCAAGTCAGTTCCTTCTGCAGTGGTTTTTCTGTCCTGCTGCAATGCCAGTGTACATCTGATAGTGCTGCTCTATTGTACTCTGGCACAAATGAAATCTGCCAGCCGTTATTTCAGTAGCTACAAGTAATTGCCTCATACTGGCACAAACTTTACAGGTTATAAAAAATCAGCAATTTCCGAAAGGCTGTTGTATAATGTTGTGTCATACCTAGTTTTTTTCACTGAGTGTGCTTTTACAACATGGGTAATTCAGAAGCATATATTATTGGATCATAATCATAAGAATGGGCCAATTTCTGTCACTTTTATGTACACTAAATAGAAAATAACTTGGGTTTAAAGGGATTATTGCCACGCTAATGAAAGTTCCAGGAAAGGACTGTGTACCAGGAAAGCTGCAAGTGAAGAGGCTGCAATACCGACAGTAATGACTATTTATGTTTCTAACAGTGATTAAAAATATTTTCCCTGAAATTCTATGTAATTGTTCTTAGCCAACTGTATGTTTGTGAGTGCTTTTTGACTTGTATTTTGGGAGTTAAAATACAGAGCTAGATAGTGTGTCTAGTAGAGCTGTATGGGATGCTACCACTCTCCTGTCAGAAATGCCCAAATGGAATTTGCAAAGACAGCCTGTGAAGCAGCCCTGTGGCCAGGAGCTGAAACACATTGATTGCTATCCTGAATAATCAGGGTGTAACCTTTTCCCTCCCTACTTCACTTTTTCATTTGCAAAATTGAACAGTATTAATAAATAATATACTTGGGTTTTTCTTGAAATATGTTAGATTATGCTCTAAGTGGCATCTCCCTTGCATAGTCTGTACACTGTTCCTGTTTCCAGTAACACAGAAAAATGCAGTTTCATCTCATCTCTATGGCTACATGGCGTTATGCAACATGACTTTTGAAAAGATGGGCTTGTATTTTCTTTTAATGTTTTTTCAAGGTAAATAAATTCTTTTGTTCAGTCTTAGGGAGAGACAAAGTACCAAAAATAATAGTATTAGAAAGGCTAAATGGTTCTTTGTGTGTATGATATATAATATTTCAGAAATGATTTAACTGATTGGCAAATTGAAGGACTGAAGCTTTGCACAAAAGCTACTTTGAAAGGGATTCCTTTCTGAGGCCTTGCTGTATACGCTTCACCCTTACAGTATAAAAGAGGTTGTTGTCTGTATGATCTCTATATATACACACAGAAATATGTAGAGAAATAATACACAGAAGAGACCTGTTGTCTGTATGTCTTTTTTCATTTCCATTTCTTTCCTAAAAAAGGAATTATTGTGTTTTCTTCTTTCATGGCAAGGAAATGAAAAACAAGAGAACACTTAAGATCTTCCTGAATGACCTTTGTATGCTTGTGAAGTTTGAATAAAACAAATAACACCACCATGGAATTAAACTAAACTTTTAAGGCCACCAAAATGTCACAGAGATCACAAAATGCTAACACATTTAATTCTTGGTTTGGTGAATGAAAAGAAGATGATGCTTGTGACACTTAGAACTATTTGCCATGGGTGCAAAATTAAGAAAAAAGGGAGAAAAATAGGGGCAGTGGGACTGTTGACTGCCCAAAGGGCAGAAGTTGATGAGTAATTAATTAGCAACCGATTTATGAGAGTTCCAAGCTTAAAATCCATTTTATGGGTGTTTCAGAAATGGAGCTATTTTTTAATTTGTTATAAGTATGGTATGGATTGTGGCAATGAAGAGTTTCTGTTCCCTCCTTCCATCTGTGTTCCACATCCATCTGTTGTACTTTGTCCCCATTTAGGTTGAAAATGTTCTGGATTTGGGCAGTGTTTGTATTTACAAACTAAACAACCCATGGGCTGCATGGGACAAGAGCTGTGAGACCTTCTGGTGTCCCCCCTTGGCAGTAGGACCCCTGGGACAAGAAAGAGGCCATTTTTGTTCCTGGAGTTGCTAAATCCTGGCATCCAGTGCTTATCATGGAATAAGTAAGGAAACAAAGCACAGTTGCACTTTACTGTCCTAAGGACACACCACTCCTGAATAATAACAGAGCATCCAAAGGCCGGCTGGAAACAAGTGCCATCTGAGTGACCAGAGTGATAATACTTCCTTAAATACAGGACTCAGGCTCATCAATAAATAGATTTTTCTATTAAGATAACAAAGCCAAATATCTGCTACTGTATATACATGTTCTATAATCTTGGCTGAATCTTTAATTTGATACAGACTGGATTTTTTTACTAAAATTACACAAGCATTTGTTTTAGATTTCAAAGCTCTATTCTGGTCTGCTGTAAATTTACCCAGTTAACTGTATGACAGCACTTTAGAGATAAGAACTGTTCCTTTTTCCTAGAGGGAGATGTATTTAATATAAACAGTAATTTACATATACACTTACTCAAATTATGACTAACAGACAGGTTGAAACTGCAAATAAATAAACGTGGAAATTTAGGAATAGCTCAGAAGTATCCTTACTGTATCCCTACAAAGTATGATTGTATCAGGAGAGCAGCAGAGGGCAACATGGCCATGACATGAATCTGCACTCTGAAATGGCACTTTTCTTGGTTTTGATTTTTTTTGAGTTCTGGTTTTTAGTATCTGAAGCCTGATATTATTAGACATTGAAACATAGAATCATTTACATTAGAAAAGACCTTTTAAATCACTGAGTCCAACTATTAACGTGTCACTGCCAAGGCCACCACTAACCCATGTCCCTCAGTGCCACATCCACAAGGCTTTTAAATCCCTCCAGGAATGGCGACTCCACCCCTTCCCTGTGCAGCAGGGCTTGACAACCCTTTCAGTGAAGAAAAATTTCCCTGATATTCAATCTAAACCTCCCCTGGTGCAACTTGTGGCAGTTTCCTCTTATGCTGTCACTTGTTACCTGGGAGAAGAGACTGACCCCCACCATCCATGGGCGGATCAGGGGTGTGAGAGGCACCAGCTTCTTTCTTTTTCACCACAGTAAAAGGAAGAGGCTCCTTTATGCTGTGACACATGGAACTGGACTAAGAATTTGGCTCAAAATTTTGTCTAGTGGAAAAAACAGGGAGGAGAAATGGGAGGGGTGTGTGTGTGTAATTTTCAGTGGATCACCTTCTTGACTTTCACTGTGTAACCTGGCAAATAGCTGTGTTGTCATCATGGTGCAGCACCATACATGAATTGGTAGGTCACTCAGTAGATGGATAGCAAAGAGTGCTAAACTGTCATTGCTCCTGAAGTCATAATACATATCAGAAATATCAGATTATGCCCTCATTTCTGGCTTTGTGCTAGAGATTTTTTTTTCTGGTAACAGTGATAAGATGAACTCTGGAAATGTCCCATAAAGCAGGCAGAGCAAAGAGCAGCTTATGTGAGTGCTGGCAGACTAAAGCCTGCACCAAAACTTGATCTGCAGCATCACTGCACCTTATATGAAGAAGCAGTTCCTCAAAAGAAGTAGCTACTTCCATGCTGATTGTGTTCTCAGGTGACATAAGGCTTTGGTATGGATGTTTAAAAAAAAAAAAAAGAAATTCAACTGGGAAAGATACTTTGACTTCAGGAAAAAGCTACATACTTATAATCTATTTATTTAGGAATAAATTAAATTGTTCCTGTTCACTGGCATGATGAAACTTATTATTTTCTTAAAAGCGCTCCCCTTATAAAATAATACACATTTTTTTTGTGTAGTAAAGGAAGTCTCAGTGTGTTTCACACTTCATCTGAGCCATCATGAACTGTCATATTAATTCCAGAGCACAATATTTATTTACTCATTTTAAAATTTGCGTTGCTTTTATCATGACCAAATAAGCAATCTCCTGCCATGCTGTTCATCTAATCAGAATAGCATGTAAGTTAATTTCCAGTGGGCTCTATGTGAAACACATTTATTCCCCCCTACCAACCTGCATTCAGCACAGAACTTCCACCACCATCACTTCCACCAAAATTACCACCTTATGATAAATGAACGTTTGAGATTCACTCAGTCTATTTTTTAATGAGAAAAAATGTACCACAGCATATAAAAATGGAAATTATGTTTCAGAAAATTTAAAATTTTTGGATAGCTTCCCTTCAAAATCAGAGCGTGAGAAGAATGTGCCTTATGAAAAGGGGGGACAAAACGTTGAGAGATTCAGTATTTTAAATGAATGAATCCTCAGTTTATGTTTCTGCAATCTAAAATAGCACTGCTAGTGCTAGAGTAGCTAGGAAACAGTTAATCTAGTTTTTGAGCACAGGAACTGTGCAACCCTGGGGATACTGATCCACCTTGAGTTCTACTGTAAGAAGAAAACAGCAATCTCTGAGATAATACTGTACCCTCTTCCATAAAAACTGACTGCCACAGGTGATTGGTATAGGGATCATCCCTGTACTTAAAGTGCTGATCATTACTAGAACTGGACTAATAAAAAGTACTTTATCAGTAACCCAGTAGCTTTCATTTCTTCATCCAGTATCTAGTCCATAACCACAGCCGTAATTCGATTGCAATATGGGGTTTTTTTTATTCTACCAATAAAAATTCTGATTATTGCAGTACTTTATTCTGATCTTTTCCTCATTTCTCTCATTCATTTCTCCCTTAGTTGATTTTGTTCTACTTGCTTGGGTCTTAGTCATTTCCACGCCTCTGAAAGTGTTCTACTTTCCAAGCTGATGTGCAAAAACCATCTCTAAGAAGCATGCTAATTATATGGATGGGTTTGGTGACCACAGCTTAAATTTCAGACAGCAATATGCAGCTCGTGAATATTTCTGTTCTATATAAGAACTACACGATTTTGGAACCTCTCAATTTGAGTTTCAGTAGCATACAGGATTTGTCTTTTAATAACTTGGTGTAGGAGAACTGCAGTACCCCAACCGTCTGCTTTATGCTGAACTCTCTGAAGCAGCCAATTTTGTCTTTCAGAACATGGCTGCTGCACATGCTGGGTGCTGATTACAAGTATTATCTTAAGAGAATCACTTCTCAATATTTAAGAAAATTACTCTTCTTCTAAAGGCATGCTTTTGTGCTTTCTTACTCCCGCTGGCTCATCTCACCAGGAGGGAACTGACAAATACCCTCACTCACTTCCATGGCTGCCTTTGCTGCTGCATTGTGTTTAGCAACAAAGTGGGAGGAAGAAGAGGACTACCAACAATCAACAATGTGCAGCTTCTCAAGAAGCAAAGAAAGTAGCTTGCAACAAAAAGAAAGCCTTTGCTATACTGCAACCAGAGTGGTTTGTCCTTGTAACAAGACTGGAGCAGTGTCTGAGAAGGGCCTGAAACAGAGATTTAAAGGTTCAAAGCCTTTGGGCACCTGATCTACTTTACAAAGAGCTCATGAAAATCAAATGCAAGTAGGAGCCCTGCAAGAAAGAGTGCAACCAAGATATTTGCTGTCAGGCATTTTGCCTTTCCTACTCACCTTTTGTGTCAGTAGGTGTGACACAAAAGTTCAGTGAGCGTGTGCCAGAGCCAGTATTAGAGGTCTGGAGGATCTGGTGCGTTTGTGCGCACACAACCTGAGCTCACCTTACACTCCTGAGTACCTGCTGCTATACCAAACTAAATCCTTTTTAAGCCTGATCTTCTTTCTTCACTTCTGTTCCTTATAATACATTGTGAATCACCATAATCTCTGCTCCATAACGATACCACAGAAGTGCTATTTCCCTCAGCTAATATAATTGTAAACTACTATAAATCAAGTAACTCTCAACTCCCAAAATACTTCATTTTTCCTAGTTATGTTCCCATGTCCCCATCTTTTTTTCTCATTAAATACCACAAAGTAGTTTTGCTCAGTTTACCTTTTATTTCTAAATTAACCCTTCTGTCTGTCAAGCACGGGCCATACGGCTCTTTAGGACCCTAAAATTGCAACTGCACCTTAACACCAAACCCATGAATCCAATTAGCTGCATGAAAGAAGCAGGAAAAATATTTCCAGAGAGATAAGGCTTGTGCAGGGAGGCAATATATTTTCTCAGACCAATTGCTGTAGCTGCAGAATATTTCTACTAATTTTCAAATGTCCTCCACGGCTGCCTGGTGGAGGCATTAAAAAAAAAAATGCAGGAAATAAAAATATGGTTTTGAAAATCCAAAGTACATCTAAATAAGGAGCAGAGAAATGTAAGTAAGTTCAAATAAGATAGAGAAAAATGTTATTTAAAATAGTGCTGCTGTTACTACTGCCTCCAGTTTTATCCCAATATCTCTCTGGTTCCTCATTCATGTTAAAGACAATCATATACAGCTCTCATACAACAGTAGTAGCACAGTCTGCTCAGGATCAAGAAATCATGCACTTGTATTGTACTCTGATATTTCATGGTTTATAAAAATCTTTTTAATTGAGCTATACTCAAGTGATTAATGCACTTATCCTCCCCTTCACAGTGGCTGCTGCTGCTGTAACATATGGTTTGCTGTCTGCCTTGTGCTATACATATTTGCTTTCCAACTGCCCTGAAGATTTCAGAATAAATTCAGTACTGCATGGCAAAATACTCCTCTACTCAACACGAAAAATCTTGTGGCTTAGAGTCTATAGTTCACTCGTATATAGGTGTTTTAAACCCTGAAAGAGCAAAAAATGGATGTTAGGTTTTCCAGTTTTTTTCTCTTACCTTCTCTGTGGCTGATAAAGGTTTAGAAATTTTGCATTGCTATTTCTTCCTCGGCTAGTAATTTAACTGAAGAATTTTATCAATACTTCTATTTATTTCTATTGCCTGATTTTTTCTGGGAGCTCTGAATCTGCTTCTCGACATTTCTACATGGTTTCAGAACACATGATGGTTTTCTTCTGCTTTTTTTACATCTGCCAAAAGAACACTCAATATTAACGGATTGACAGGAACATACGTGTTTCTTCATCCTTAAAGGTGAGTGAAGGATAGTGCAACAGCTGTTTATAGGCTTCATTTTTCTTCCTGTGTTTTCTGGTTTGTAATTTTTCAGCTGCTTCAAATAAGTTTTCTTCCCAAGATTATGTCTAAATGCTAAAGAAGAAAAAGTATGTGGAAAATAAAGTTACTATGGTATATTTAATCCATAACCACAACTGATTGGAAACAAAACTATTATTTATTTCTATCAGGCTGAAAGTCCCTTTTTTTTTTTTTTTTTAATTTGACTCTCCCAATAAAATCAATTAAACAAGTTCACAAAAATGGACAAAGGAAATTAGTAATAGTCACACATATGGATTTCTTTTCACTCTAAACAATACTTTATCAAGTATTTACAAGTGATAACAGGGAAAAAATCCTTGAATTTGCAAGGCCTACATTATGAGAGCCACCTTCTCCCTCATTGCACAGTCACACCTCAGGCATAGTCATGCTCCCAAGCTGCATATGCTGAATTTTGCAGTCCACTAGAAATAGAAGTGCCAGACTGGCAATGAGGAATTCCTGTACATTTCCAGCCATTTTGTACCTCTTTGTAGGGAAACGTTACATAATGTCCAGCCAACAAAAATATTTTTCTCTAACTATTTTAACTTTTGAGCCTTCTCATTTTAATTTTTTTTATATATATAATTAATACATTCAAAGTTCTCAGTTGAATTCAGTGTAGACCTCCATTACTGGTATATACATACATTCTTCTGTTACAATATGGGGTTGTGTTTTTATCACTGAAGTCACAAATTGATCTTAGTCAGAATCAACAAACTATATGAGTGGAATAGGATGGAAAAGTGGGATTGGAGCAATGAAAGAAGTAGAAACTCTTTGGGGAAGAATGCAAGAAAGGCAATATGAAGTTTACTCCTGGATCTAAAGGCCCCTAAACACCCACACCATCTGCAATCATCAATGCTAAAGGAGGTTTTTATTTAAGGCACATTTCAGGTTTTGAGGGGAACTTATTCATTAGATGCTTCTGTAGTCAGGGAATCAACCAGACAGAAAGAATTTCACCTAGTTACATTTATGCCAGTAGGTTAAACAGGTTCAGGAAGCACTTCTTGGCACAGGAATTTACCTGTTCAGTTGTTAGAACAGCACCTACCACTTTTGGGGATAGACAACTCCCTCTCTCCCAGTTCTCAGGCATAAGTTTGCTCATGTTCCCAATAGGAAACCTGCATGGGAACAGCCTAATTCGGGAGCTGAGAGAGAATGCAGAGGCATGAACCCAGACAATGCTAAGCCATTTCTCCTTTATAGCAGAGAGTTGTTCTTTAAAGATTTATTGAGGTGCTAACATTCACGTAGTTTACAGGGCTGGTTCTAAAGGATAAAAATAAATGCAAAAAAGACCATTACCTCTTTTTAGTTCTAAAGTTGGTAAGATAAGGGGACATAACTTTCTGAAGTCAGATCCCCAAAGGGTTACCACGTTTTGCTCAAATGTGGGAGAAGTCCTGATTTTTCGCCAAGTCAGGATAGTGGATAATTGTCATAAAAATATTGATAAAGGGATATTTTCAAACATATATTTATCCTTTCTTCGATTTTAAAGACCGGCATGTAAATGAAATATTCAGAATGGCTTATGCCAGTAGTTATTCTGTGTCACAGCACTGGCAAGAATCTCAGTGACAAAATGGAGATCCAATGGTTATGAGATCTTTTTGTAAGTAATCCCTATAAAATAGGACAACTACTTCAGTGAAGATCCTACAGTATATGACAACTATCTGCTTACTGAAATGTAGCCTTAGGTTGTATATGAAGCAAAAACTACATTGGTAAAGATAGAAATCTAACCTTCTTGTGTTCTCTAGATGGTTTATTTTATACAGTATAACTGCAAACATGAACCACAAAGCAAGAAAAGGTTTTTTTTTCTTAAAGGGGAAGTTTTTCTTTATTTTTTTCTGGGAATTTGTAATGAAGAATATTTTAAGATTGTGATAACCTGAGCCTTTTTATCATAGATTTTTTTACTGGTGAGCTTGTGGATTTTTTTTCATGTTTTCATGCAAAAATACCAAGGAGGAGTACAAGTTTAGGTGTAAAAATACCTCTAAACCCACCACGTAAATTGTCTAAAGTAATTTCTAAATTAAATGCAATTTAATTCCCCAGAAATGCATACTCTTGTAAGCCTATGAAGTGGATATAAAGTGTTACCCTCTCAAAACAGTAGTCCTATAAATTATCTTCAGTGTGTCTATGTAGAGTAGACTATCAAGTCTTCTTATTATCAACATAACAGTTGTGGGAACCTCACACCTGCCACGTAATGTCAGTTATTAGCTAATTAAAAATACTGTGAGCTTGATTGGCCATCCATGGTCAGGTGTGTTTTACTTCTCGCTGTTCTCTTGAACAGTCAGTTCCTCAGCAGAATCCATGAGCACAAAAGCAGGGAAGCATCTGCAGGTTCATTGTCAGTTTTGAAGCAGTCATACAGGGCTACTGGTTTTAATTATTTTCACATTGTTCCTTGATTTATTTGATCTAGTGTGGAGCTATTCATTGTAGAAATTTGATTCCTTTTCTGGAGTACTCCGGTGGATCGAGTTTCTGGCCCCACCAAGCTTAGGTAGTTTGGTTCCTGCCCAAGTCCTTTCACATGTGAATGTGATTAAGGCAGGACCTCAGGCTTCAGTACTCAGCTGTTTAAAATTGGAGGAGTCTGTGTGGCCAATACAAGGCTCCCTTACTGAGGAACTGCCCTTTAGCTTTGCTGAGAAAAGGTAAAGTACTGGGGGTGAACAGTCCTACAACCCAAATTTTGTTTGTAACTAATTTTTTTTTTTTCCAACTTCACTATAGAGGTTGGGATTGTGAGTAGGGAAGGAGATCCCAATTTCCTGCAGAATTGAGAGGAGCACCTCAGTTGCCTTCAGATGAAGTGCCTCATGTGGACACTTGTGAGTAAAAGTTTTAGTAGCTAGATTTAGTTTTCAGGACTAAGGTAGGCCATTGGAAAGCTTAGTTCTTACTGAAAAGTCAGTTGGACTTTAGCTCTGACATGTCTAAACTCATTTAGATGCTGGTTAATTTTTTTTGAGAGTTTACTAGTCAGTGCTCATTTATCAGCAGCTCCAGTCATTTATGTGTCAGTGAATACATTCACATGTGCAGTAGTGGTAGCAATAATGCTGTATTTCCAGAAAACCAATCTAACCAGGAAAATAAAGGACTGTGAATGAAATTTTAGGTCTTAAAATATTAAACCTAATTCAAGGTGTTTATGCTTTAGGTGTTTTCTTTCCAGACATTATCAGTTGGGAAGAACTTGCACTATGAAAGTAACTTTCTGGTTTAATCCTTTATGGGAAACAAATATTAATATGAATAAAGAGCACCAACATCTATCATGACTTTCTTTTCCAAAGAATCAGCACATTCACTAAACCATTTATTTGATGGTTGTTTGCAGAATTCTATCTGGGCAATAGCTTGTAAGTTCTACTGAACAATTATGGTGAACTTTAAAAGTTCTTGTGAATGCAATAAACAACTAAATTTTATCAAGGACATTACTGTTGCATCTACTTGCTTTGTGCTGCAACATAGTGTAAAGGGAATTGCTAATTCTATTTCTTGATAATCTAACATTATCTTACATATTTCTGGGTTTTCCTATCAAGACATGGGGGGGGACCTGCACGATCATCTCTTATTTCTGTTTCAGAAATATGTTTCTAGTAATATTCACATCTTTGTGTGGCTTCTATTCTTGCTGTATATTTGTAAGGGAGTAATTCAGGCATCTGTACAGTAGTATAATACCAGAATTTTCACCATTTTTAACACTTAGTTTTAGTTAGAAAGTGGACTGTTACATCGTGTTCTTGACTTGGCTTTTGTGATAGAAAATGAAAGCTGAAGGCAACTCTGCCACTAGGGAAGCACAGAGGAATACATCAGAACAGGTTCAATGAATAAAGATAAAATGCATTTTCCTGGGATTTTAAAGCACACACCTGCAGTTGGTTCTAGAATTATGCAGCAGTGACTGAGCTCCATTTCTACTTGTGTTCATGTTTTTTAAAAAAGTTAAGCACTAAACAGCACACATCTTCTGTGCTGCTGCTGAAGTGTTAGTACCAAAGGTCAGAAGAGAAGAAAGAGTTGGGAAGGATAAAGGGAGGCACAGGGACTGAGGACAATAAGTAATGTTATATGCCATTTTCAATTATTTATACTTAGAGTAACTAAACAGAGAAGTTTGTTTTATACTTTTCAGTTTCCAAAATCACTATAGTATAAACCAAGGAAAATAACAGATTTGAAAATATATGTTTCATATAGACTTTATTTGTTTAGGGCCTAACTTAGGCTCATTGAAATCAAAAAGAATTTTGTCATTAATTCCAGTGGGGTTTTCACAGCTCCTGATGTGAAAGCAAAAAGAAACATGAATTTACTGCCTTTTTAGGATGAAAAACATACAAGAAAGCTTTTCAGAAAACAAACCAAAGTATGCTAGCCAAAAATCTATTTGAAGATAAAAACTGCTGAAAAGTGTAAACCTTAGATATTGCATCAAGTGGCACTCTATAAAATAAATACTGGTTTAAGTTTTACAACAGCCTGCTTTCGTCTAACAGTTGGCTGAAAGACAGGTCTAGCAGTTAATGGGAACCTCTTACATAAATACTAAAAAGAAAAAAAAAAAGGAACAAAAACATCCAGGGGAAAAAAAAAAGTTAGTTTATTCATGTGATCTGACTCTTTATGCTTAATGGTTCCCACCTGTATCATGGCACCAAGGACAACACAGATGGTCCTGTGATTAGACTGAAAGGAGAACTTCCATCAGCTACAGAGAATTCAGCCTTAAGTACCTACTAGTCTTATTATCCTATCCTTTGGATTCCAGCATTCTCTTGAATGTAAGGAATGAATTTTTTTGAAGGGTTTGGATTATGTGACCCTGAGGTTCTTTGTATGGATATTGTTTCTTCTAATACAATAAGTAGATTAGCTGTAAAATTCTGATTACTTTTTTCCCCTTCCCTTGAACTGCACATTTTTCTAACAACTCTTTTTGAGTACAATTCAGCAAAATATTTTTTTCCCCACAAAGCTCTGCACCAAATGGTCTTGTCCATAGTGGGTATATTCTGTTCTTTGGCACTGGTAACACTGACAGTCCCCCTGCAGATGGTCTGCTGCTGCAAGATGGGTCTTGATTAATTCTGCTATAAAGTTTATTGAATGATAGCAAGCTTAATTCATTGCAATATTATTGCAGCCTTATGGTAACACTCTGATGTCTTCCCACAGTAATTATTCCTTGGAAAGAGGATTCTTAGGCTACTGGTCTTCTGTCAGAGTGCTCCTGGCTTTTGCCAGCTCTCACAAGGCCCATAATCTTTACCAGTGAATGAGTCACAAAACAGAAAAAGCAGAACCTGATGTTCCTTGTCTTTTCACATAGACAGGGATGGTGTGACATGTTTTTTAAAAAACTGTCAGCAATTGACACCACTTAGAACAAAAGTCCTGTCATCATTAAGAGTACTGAGATAGAATTGGGTGTAGCAATATTGAGACAGGTATGTAAGATATTCTTATTGCACACTGAATCCAAACTAAGCACCAAACTTGTGAAAATGGACACTTCTTGTGCTTTGAAACATTCAGTGTAGTGGCCCACATTTTATAGTGTTTCTCCATTTCCTTAAGATGCAGACTTGCTAGCTCTTCAAGAATGTTCTTGTATTTGCTTTTCAGATCAAGTGAAATTATTTGTATACAAAACCACGTCTGTTCTTGTCAATTTCTCCAGGAACAGATTTTCTCTGTCCATATTTTTCATGGTTTTGTAACTATTTTAACAGAAACGTCTTCAAGTAAACATGCAGATTTAAAAGCAACTGAAGTTAGCATCTTAATCATGATTTATCCCACTACTTTGGACTTGGAACATAAATGTTTGCCCCCTATTGCAATTGTAGCTGAGGTAGATATTGTAGGAGTGTGTCCCTTTCTTGGGGAAATATAAACTTGCTATACTTCTGCTTTGAATGGCATTCCAACATCTCTGAATATATATTCATGACAACCAACTATTTCAACAGGCTTTGGATAATTCAAATACAGCAATGAAGGGATTATGTTAATTTTAATCTTGATTGGTTGAAATCGATTTGATATGACATAGTTTTTAGTTGTAGTTCTGCGAAAGTTGTTCTTATCAATAATGTTTAATAGTGGCATTTCTAGGTGCATATGTGGGCAAGAGAGATATAAAATACAAATTACAGTGAAACAATTACAGATATCAAGTGCTTCCTAAAATCATTGTTATGGCAATGAGAGTAAGAAGAGGTAGATAAAATATGCTTTTGAAATTCTGTGTAGGGGAAGGTGTGAAGGTGCATTGAAGCTAAGGACTGTGTGTGATCACTTAAATGTATACAGAGCAATTAAATTAAAAAATGAGAAGGGAAAAATAGAAGAGGAACAAAATCTCAGTTCACAGGATGAGAAGCCTATGAAGTTTACAGAATCTTCTCTCACTCCCCTTAATACAAAAGAAATAAAATCTGAGGAATAATTTTACATGCAGTTTTCTGATGGAAAAGGCTCTCTAGTTTTGCATGGCTTTTTATTTTTTTCCCCTGCATACTGCTCTTTAAAAAATACAAATAAACATGGATGTCATTTTAATTTCTTTTACACTTAAGTCAAAACAGATTTAGCTTTCTCTTTTTCCCTGTGTGCTCATGTACATACAGTAATGGATTTTTAGACATCATGTTCTTAAGCACCTGACTTTGAACATTTCTGGCCTTCAGGGAACAGGGACAAGAAAGAAAATTTGCCTCTGCAGTTTTACGCAGACATAGGTGTATTTTTAGGCTATTTCACAATGAGTAACACACTTCCAGACGTTTGCTGGGTGGGGACTGGAACCCACGGGTTCGCAATGAATGGACAGAGACAAATGCTCTGAGAAATCACGGGCTGGCAGTGCGTGTGCTGCTGCTGCTGCCCCCGGCGGCAGGACGAGCCGGTGGAGCTCCAGCTCCTCGGGAATGCTGGGAATGTTGAGTCAGGGACTGGCAGCCCAGACAGCCAGGATCGCAGCTGACTGAGGGAGACTCGCTGAGGGACAGAAAGACGAGGGACAGGAGCACACAAGCCTCCCCCGACTGCAGCAGGTTCCCCCTCTTCCTCCCCTCGGAGGTGCTCGGTGGCTCCGGCTCTCCCTGCTGCCTCCTTCCTCCGCGCAATGGGATGTCAGCTAAACGTGATGTTGTAAAATCCATGTGAGGACGAAAGACAGATGCAATGATTTGAAAGGTGAGAAGCTTAAGCAAGAATATGGCTGTAATACATGACTGTAAATTATTTGTGATTAAGGAAGTTGCTGTATATTGCTTTTTACAACTACCTGGTAGCTGAATCTGGAAATGAATTTGCAGAAAAGGCTTTTTATATTGCTTTAGAAATAGATTGTAATAAATGGGACCAAGTGCACATCTTATTCTGGTAACAGAGTGCCTCTCCCTACAGAATCGTCAACCAGAAATCTCTCTTGTAATTTCTATTAAAAGCAGCCATAGGAGTCTCTCTCTATTTTTTTTTTTTTTTTAATTTTTATTTTGTGACCAGTGTTTAAAAATATTATTGTTGTTGTTAAAGTTTCCTAGAATAGAATCGATGAGCTTTGGAAATTTTTAGCTTTATACCTAAATACTGGATAACGTTTGGTGTCTTAAAAACCGTGTCAGGAAAAAGGTGAGAGATTTCTATTTCTTTCTAGTGGCTGGCAAATGGAAAGAGAAACGAACGAAATATTATTTCTCAGTTATATAATTAATGAATACTTACCAGGGTCCCTCATTTGTGGTGCTGTGTGGTTTAATTTTTTTAAGAAAAGATCATTTTAGGCTGGACAAGAGTGATGGATATGATGCATATGATAAAAGCCACGCATATACTCATCAAGGATACATACATATTTTTTCTGGGAGCACTAGAGTAGTAATGTGATGGAGAAGGATTTTTTTTTTTTTTATTAGTGTTTGATTGATTTCTAGGCGGCTACCTGCTAAGCCTTGTGATGGATGGATGGGAATGTACTCCCTTAGCGGCGAATTGCTGTTTCCCTGTTGATGGACGCGCCAGCCGACCACTTGCATTGGCAGATACAAGCTCGTTGCACATAAGCACGGCCAATAAGTGCAGCCAAGAGGAGGGCAAATCCTACTTGTCAGGGTTAGTTTTCTGGTTGGCTTTTAAAACCAGCGGTTTCCCTTGACTATTTGTTTGTTTGGGATTTGTTTTTATGTCCGATTCCCGTGCCCGCATCCCCCGGGTGCGTGTCCGGCCCGGCCGCTCCGTGCGCGGCCCCTTCCCGGAGCCGCACCGGGCGCAGGCCCTGCTCGGCTCCCCCTCCTCCGGAGGGCGGGGAAGGGAGGGAGGTTTCCCCCTCCATCCAGTCGCTTCTGCCCTGGCTCTCCCTTTCCCTGTGGCCAAGTCGAGGAGGGAGCGGTTGCCCCGTCTCGCCCTGCCCTGAGGGGAGATGCTGAGGAGCGCCGCCGCCCTCCTCCCGCCTCAGGGAACCGCGGAGCTTCGCGGCGTGGATTCAGGGCCCTTTTCCAGCCGCGGGGGCACTGGGGACCTGGGACTCTCCTCCCATCCTTGCTGCTCGCCATCGAGGGGGGTGGAAGCGCGACCACCTTCCCGGCCCAGCTCCCCCTCAGGCGGCTGTGTCACCGCAGCGCATCCCTACGGGGAGCTCTAAAGCAATCTCGCTGCCTGGGGGTCTTCCTTGGATCCCTCCCACTGCCATCTCCAGCTCTGCCCGTGCCGACCCTCCCGGCCCCGCCCTGCCCTGCCCGGTCCCGCTCCCTGGGCTACGGGCGGGCGGGGATGGCGAGCGCTCCTGCTGCGCAGGTGAGGGAAACGCGGGCGACAAAACCACTGCCGGCACAGCGAGCCAAGGCTCTCGCAGCGCCAGCCCTTCCACGGGCTCGTCTGCTTCAGTGGAGTGTTTCCCCGGTTCTTCTTTTCCCTGAATACGAGGAGGAAAAGGTCCCCTTTTAGGGTCTGTCTTTACACACGGAGTTTGTAATGGTAAATTAACTCAGTTCCATTCAGGAAAATGTTTATGAGGGAAAAGCTCTGTTACAGTTTCTTGATAGAAGAAACTTACAGAAACTTGGCTTCATGAGTGATTGTGTCAAGGGCCGTGTGTGAAAGGAACTCCAAATTTCAGTGGTTTAAAGGAACATTTCTTTTACTGTTACTTTTGTTTGAAAGTTCTGTATAAATACAGCTTTCAAAGGCATGAAGGTGAGTTAGCATTTTCACTTTTCCTGCAGAAATCTGGGGGAAGGAGAGGCTCGCCGTCCGGTGGGTGAAGGGAACGGAACATAATTTCTTCTTCCAAAGAATCGTGGTCCCTCAAATAAATCTTGGTCCCTTGAGATGTATGGCTGCCCAACTCAGATTGAAACTAGATGTTTAAACTGTGGAGGAACCCTGTGCAGTATGTCTAAGAACTGAGAAATTTCTTATTTAGTGTTCAAGTGACTTACCATACTCATTATTCTTTCTCTTGTGGTTTGGCTGCGTTTGGAAGACACCCATCTTGTCACCTCTCTTATTCCTCGGGTGTTTCTTCAAATCCCCCAACCCACTGGCAGTCAAATTCTGGGGAGTAGTGTAAGATAGAATTGTCTGTTCCAGTCCCCCCTCCTGTTCCTTGCCTGCTCTGAGGGCTGTAGCAAGGTGTGGGACATATTCTTAGCAGCCAAATATGAAGTGAACACATTCAACCATTTTAGAATGTCAAACATGAGTGATATTTAGAGAGTTAGCTATTCAGAATGTGTGTTTTTGTAAAATAATGCTCAAGGTTACTTTTTTTTTTTTTTTTTTTTTTTTTTTTCTTTAGAAAGATGATTCTTGCAGACCTTTGAAGGATGACTAACAAAAAAGAGTGGGTTGTTCACCCCTCAAAGAGGGTGAGGCAATCAGCCCGTATATCACTTCCAAAGACAACATATGCTCTCCCACCTGTATCTCTTATGGTGCTTATTATATTTTTATCTGCTATGATGCATTTGTTATCTTCTCTGTTTAATTTAGTTTGTAATGTCTAGGATAGAAATATGGAGATTATTAGTCAGATCAACCTAGGAATATTACTGTGATACTGATTTTTATATTTTTTTATTTTTGTGATATGACTGCTCTTTTATCTGTGATATTGTTCAGTTTAGGGTTGCTTTAAAATATTTTTGTGATCTAAGTTTCACTTCTTAAGTGATCATATGCACTCAGCAATGATGAGTTTGCCTCAGCTTATTTTGCAACACCACTGCTAGGTTATATTTTCTATGAAGTCTTGGAAAAAAGGGTAAGAGTAACTTTAAAGCAAAATGAATTTACAATTGGTTTTTAAGAGTCATGGTTGGTCAAGGGAAAATAGTGGTGCTGCTTCTGAGTGATACTTTCACATTATGAAAATGCAAAGTCATATTAGCAAAAACATCAGTTAAATATTTTTTCTGGAGCATGTTTTATTAGTCAGTTTTTAAAAATGTAATACATTTTATAAAGAAAGACTTTCGCAACTTTTGAAATCAAGTGAGATGGAGTTATATTGGGTTTTTTATTGCTTTTATGCGAGATGTGGAAAAACCCTCCAACAGCTATTTCCTTATTTCCTTTGAAAATGGCTGTGGACTACTTCTGGAGGTCCAAAAAAGTTTATAAGCATGGATATCCAGTGAATGTTTGTATAAGACGATGTAAATGTCTGATGAATTAACATTGCTGGTGTAGTATTTAGGTTGTGTTGTTGCTTTCTTGGCTGTTGATCTCAGGGAGTTTTATGACTCGTTTAGTGAGAGCGGTTTTTCCATGCCCGGCTTTGGAATACCTGAAATACCCAAGTTTTGTTTTGGAGTAACTGCAACCATTAGGAACACCAACCTGATCTTTCAGAGACAGTTTGTCAGGTGCTGAGCTTGGTCAAAAGAGAGAACAGTAGCAAAGATCTTTTAACATTTCTCTGGATAAGGCTCTATTACTGCCATACCCTTTTTATTCACAGAAACCTGGAATTCCTGCATGGTATTAGAAATGTGGACTTTGCCATGGACAGTTTACACCTTTGGAAGGTTGTGTATCGCTACAGTCTCTTTACTTTGAAATGAGAATAATGGGGGAGAATTGTAGTGTCAGAATTTCTGTGCTTTAAGGAAAGCAGAAGGAATGTGGCTAAGGATTTGAGGTATACAGCAGTTTGAAGTTGTGATTGGATGTGTGGGAGTCTTTGACATTTTGGATGTTTAGCAAAGCCAAAGCTTTTCTGTCAAGTTTTAAGATTAGGCTCTTGAAAGGGGATACCTGCTCTCTAGACTTAGAATGAGTTTCTAAGATAATCTTGCAGATTGGAAATACTTTGGTCTAATTAACATGTGGCTTCTTTAATGATCAATGTGCTTTTTATTTAGCTCAAATGCCCCACTTGCAGCAAATACTGTTTGGGTTTTTTAAGTGTTTCACTGCTTGTCCTGCTCATTATCCTGTCCTCCTAACTGAAGCCACGGTGCAGATGCAGAATCTAGCAGCCAGATCCTACAGAATTCAAACATTTTGAGAGTTATATTTTAGAGTTAAACTAATGTAAAAATATCTTTAATTTTGTGGAAATGCCATAGGACAATGAAAGGAGCAAAAAGACTGGTGAGATTGGTGTATATATAAACACATATTGTACGGGTATGTGTGAAAATGATGCACTGTAATTTCTGGGATAACTGCAGAGCTGAGGTGGGAAATCACAAAATCAAGCATTGTCTTTAATGGTTGCTTAGTTGGATATATAATGTGCAATTTGTTTTGAAGGAAGTGAAAGAAATATAACAAAATTCTCTGCCATTTCTGAATGTAGTCCAACAGATCATATGTTGCACAGAACATTGGTAATACGTGGGACAATTTCCCTCCAAGTAAATAGCCTGGATCACTTGGGATGGATGCTGACGTATTCCCACTCCTAATGGATGTTTACTGTGCCCATACTTTTGGTTACCCTATTTGGCATCCACTTGGATTGTCTCATTGCAAAATGTTACCAATTGAATGGAGTTAGAGACCACAGGACTTGAATTCTCAGAAACTGGTATTTCTTTATGGAATATGAGTTAAATCCTGTTGGAGATTGTGCTGATGCTTCTTCACTTTTCACAATTGTTATCTAAGCACTTTTCATGGTCAGTAAAATTAATTTGCTGGTAATCTGATAAGATTTCATTATCTTTGGTATGTGCAATGTCTGAATCAATTACTTACTTTATAAAAAGGCACAGACCTGTTATTTCTGTGGCAGTGTGGACTTTGACTTAAGCGGTTTTCTGTTGTATATTCTTTTCCTCAAAATATATTGTTGTTTAAATACAGTTCTTACTGGTTTTATTCTTTGAACAATTCAGATTAGTGGACAAATATGAGATGGTAAAGCACAGTTCTTTTTGTTGACCTATGTCAAATAATAGAGCAAGAAATGGGTACTCTCAGGGGCTTCTCTGGAAGACAGTTTGCTGTGTAAAGCATGTTTATTTTTGATGGCTAAGTATTGGCAGTCATGATGTACTTTGGTTTTCATTTATAGGCCTCATTTGAAATCTGCTCAGACAATTTGCTTTTCCTTAAGGAAAGCAGTTACAATAACATCTGTCATCAACATCGAATCTTCACGTCAGATGTCTGTGAGGACTCAGAAATTGCACTTGTGAATTGGTGTGGTTGTGGTTTGCTAAGCAGGGTTCGGTGTCAGCACAAAGCTGGAAGGTTGGGCTATCCTATGAAATTATTAAAAGCCAACAGCCAAGTGGTTGGGGAACTCTTGAACACTTTCTGTGAATAAATAAGTAAATAAAAAGGTAATTCCTGAAGTGCTGTGCCTTCTAATGGTTCCAGGGTGCTGATAATATGATGAATTGAGGGCTAATCTGCTAAATCACTTGGATCAGTTACAGAGCCTGTAAGTTCCTTGGAGAACTTTGATCTAATGTGGCTGAAGCATAGCCAGATTCTTTCTCTGGCATGATACTGAAACATGTGCATACTCATATCCTAGTGAAAGAAACAGAGAGATGTTCTACAGGCTTCAAAGCATGATGAATGCACAAATCTATAGTTATTGTTTTACAGTTTGAGTATGCATATTACTACTCTTGAATGCAATCAATGGAGGATGGATAGTGGATGTTTATGCTTGCTAAATATCCAAATATCTAACTATTCTAAAAAATGCTGGGGGTTGCACAGGTAGTCTTAATGCCAGATTCTATTACTGTTCTGTTACTTTCTTGTAAAAATGGAAGCTTTATAGAGAAAAAAAAAATAGCTTTATCCTACAAATATGTAAGCCTGTGTTTAATAACATTCATGTGAGTAGCCTTAGTGAATTCAACTGAAAATACTCCACTGTGTGGGAGTGTTGCTGATCATTTCCAAGATAGGCTTAAGAGTTTTAAATGCATCTTAAGATGAAAAGTATGACATTAATGTAAAAGAATATTTTTAAACATGTTTAACATGAATATAGACAAATTTACAGGGCTAAGTATAAATTCAGTCAATTTCCTTTCACGTTACTTTCAGTTCTGAAGTTTTTTCCCCAAACAAATAATTGCAGTCTTTAATGTACATTTATTATATGTCTATGTTACCAGGTGAACAGCCTTGTGTTTCAAAGACTGTTGGTAGAAATGCTGTCAGAATACATGAACAACAGAAAGAACAAGACTGGGCTTCCAGCTTTTGCTAGAAGACTTTTAGGTTTTCTTAACTCATGCTTATTTTTAAGCCCTAACTTCTTCAAGATAATTCAGTCTATAAAAAAGACAGGGTTTCTGTAAACTGTTAAATAGTCATTCAAGTTAGCTAAAATTTGGCAAAAGCAAAGCGTAACAGTGCTACTCGTTAGGCATAATTTTAAGTAATCCTGAAGAGTGTCATATACTTTTAGATTTTAATATTTTTTTTCCCAAAGGAGACAATTTTAGTAAAAATTTCAGACGTGGGATTTTTTTGTTGCTGTTTGTTTGTTTTTGTTGTTGTTTAGTAGTCATTAAAGTAAAAGCATTGTTTGTCTGGCTAGCTATGTGCCTCCTCCACAAAATACTGGAGTTGGTAAATGCAGACTTATGTTGATAAATGAGATTTCTTATCGAGGAAGAAATAAGAGGGAAGTGATTAAAAACTGCAGGATGGAAGGCACAATGAGTACTGACGAGGATACAGAATTTAGCACACCAGACACCTGCTTTCTTGCAAGACCTGAAATGTTAGGAAATCTTTCTCTGGGAAAACAAAAGCTTGCCAAGCCTTTAGCAATGTCTGTGTACCCTGAGAAGGTCATTATGGTGCAGGGAAGCTGAGAAAGCTGAAAAAAAAACCTGAAGAAGAGCAAGCAGTGGTTTTGGAATGTACGTGTTTCTATCCCTTATTGCTTGTGATTCACACCATCCGCCCTCCCACCCGCCAACAAAAAATAGGATCTCAAAGTTTCGGGGAGCAGATGGCCAGCAAAACAATGACACAGTGAGCGTGGGACGGGGAACTTTGATCACTTGAAACGGAGGGGTTTTACCCCGCAGCTCTGAAACTTAGTACCGGTGAATGTTAATCTTAATGCCGGTGTTTAAGACTTGAAACAAAGGATGCTGCTAAACATCCCTTCTTCTACTGACTGACCGTTAAACCAGAATGAACTCAGATAGTGAGGTATGCTCTGCACTGGAAGGCAATTTGGTGCGCAGGCTATACTTGGTTGTCTTTGCCCAGATTTGGCAGATAGGAGACTCCATACCTTTTTATAAACAGTGTGTTCTCTGGCAAAACTGTGAAAATTAGATGCGATGATTCTGCCATTACTTGGCTATAGAAGCCTGTTTTTCTTAAGGTTCTATTTTCAGGTCTTTTAATATTTTACACAACACGAGAAAAATAAAATGAAACCAGTCTGAAATTTCTCACCTCCCTTAAGCATCTTACAAACCCCAGGGAGACTTTCTTTTGTCACATGCAGGAGTGCAGGAAAAATTTCTTTTAATAGATGTATTAGAGATAAGACATAAAAATCGGAGTTTCAACATTAAAGAGAGACCCAACTGAAAAGTTAGAAAATAATGGAAATGTCAGTTGGTGGAGTTTAAATATTACTAATATTATTTAAAGCCCATTTTTAATTATGATCATGTTTTAAAAACGTTTTGAGACAATTACAATGTCTCTAACATTGTAATAAAGAGAAAAAGGCATTAAAAAAGGTCACTTTTTTGCATTTTAAACCTGTGAAACTTGTATAAAAGAGTTAAAAAGGTATTGTTTACTCTTCACTTAAATACATGCAGGAGTGATATAATTGACAATCCTGATAATTTTGTCACAACTGCTTGCTTTTCAAGATTTTTAATACTGCATTTTGAGCAAATATTTCAATTGCTCGAGTTTTCTCATTGCATGACAAGTATTAATTGCTGTCACTGCACCTGACAATACTAGAATGCCTGATAACTTCATTTTCCATATATGTCATTAGATGCATATTGAGCAGCCATTGCTGCAGGTCTGATGAGTAATTTCTATGAGGTGAGAAATGCCAGTTCTTTTATTTAACCTGTATAGGAGTTCAGGGACATGACCAGCTTGCAAGATTAACATGAACTTTATTTGCAACTACATATGTACTATTTTTATAAGAAACTGCAAGAGAAAGGAGATAAATCAATGTCTGTTGACTATAAAAAGAAAGTTATTGTGCAGACTGTAGTAAAACTTTACATTAGCAATGCAGATTCAGGACACTCTAAGGAACCTAAATGAAAGTGCTGTTGCTTTTATAGTTGTCATGTGTATTTTGTTTCTCAAACTTCTAAGGAATAGTAGAGTAGTAGGAAGAAATGGCTGATTTTTCTTTTTAGGATTAAAGAAAAAGGGGGAGGTGAATAAATAATTTGATCAGTCTGATAAGTAGGAGAAGAGAATACTTTGCCCTTTTAATAAAAACAATGCTGGTCTTGTACTACCCCCATATGAATCAGCATTTTGTTTGTTATTTTTTTGTTACTTTATTAATAGAAGAGGAGCTGTGCTGCTCAGATTAATGGAGAAAGAAAGGATATTCTACAACAGGTTTCAGTTCTCTGTATCTAGTTTGCATCGGCTTGCTGGTTTTCTTTGTTTTTCATTTACATCAGCACAGGTAACAGAAAACATGCAAAGAAAATATCAGTCTCCTCTGAGGATTTGTTGAGCCACTGTTAAAGCAGTTAGCCCAGGTAAACCAAAAGAATGTGCTAGAAATATATTAGTGACTCTGGGTCACTGCTTTTGATACACACATCCCTGGACTTCTGTGTACGGAAATCTGTTTTTTATTGTGATAAGAGTATTTAAATGATTCCTTTATGTTAATAATGTCTTTATTGTTTACTAGGATGTGTGTTTATGGAACAGATCTTTTCCTGTGAGTCTCCTTTTTGTGGTGTCTCAAAACACAGCCCTGGTGGAGATATACGAGCACTATCTTCTATATCATCTTTTATTTCTTCTGTTTTGTTGCTTTTGGTTTATATCTGGGGAGTTGTATAGTACTAAACACTTTTAGACAGTTTGGAATCAGATTGATAATTTCTGCACTTAGCTGTCACTACACATTATTTGGGGAGGTTAGCTGGAAGGAAGGGGTTCCCTTAAAGCTTTGGGTACTATTACTAACGTTTGAGCTCTTGGCTGGATGTTAATATTGGCAAGTAGTTGTGGAAAGCTATTAAGGATTTGGCTGATATCCAAACTTCCTGCTGACTAGGTGATTCAGGCTGGAGGAGGACACACTAAAAATCTAACTCATTCCTGAGCATGTAAGAGTGTGTAAACGGTGAAAACCAGGACTTAGGGGGTTCTGTGTAGACAGTATTTAAAGGGAACCATGTAATTATGTAAAATGTAGAAGCAATGATTTGGAAAGTAAATTCAGTGAGACCTTCTATTAGCATCATATTAGAATCCTGTGTTTTAAATCTCTATAAAAATAGGTAGTTAAAAGTCAATGGTTTGTCAGAGGCATAAGCAATGTGGGTAATGTGAACCTGTGATATTACTGTCTGCACAGTGCAGAGATTTAAAAAATCAAAAGAACCTTTTATAGCAAAGTGCCTGTTGTCGGTCTGCAGTCTATCCCTACTGGACTGAACAAATCTGGGTGACTTTATCTCAGATAAGTTTTTAAGGGGATATGATCTTTCTGAGTTGTGTTGGGACTCTTTTGTTCTGGCTACTGCAACATCTGCAGCTTCCAGGCTTCTATCAAGAGTGAGGGTTGATCTCTTTAGTTGTGTGCTCTTGTCTTGGGTGAAAAATTATTGCTTGAGAGTATTCGTCCCCCTCCCTCAAATTAAAATAGCAATATGAAATCAATTTACTTGTCAAGATAGAGCAGGTAGGTGAGATACAGATGATTCTAAGTTCAACTAGAACAGCTCTGTTGACTGGATCTTTGGGAGGATGAGAGAAGGGATCTCCTCTCTCTTATTCTGTAGGCAGTAGATGATGATCTGTGTGGCAATTGTTGAGGCCCTGAGGCTGATATTGCTTCTTCATATCTCCAGTTCCTGATGTGTTGAGACACCAGTAAATCTTCCTGAAGCAAGAAAGGCTCTGTGTATAAGCAGTAAAGAGTAGAAAATGATTTAGGTGTCTTTCCTCCCCTCTTGCAGACATCAATGGTATATGGCTTCTACTGTGTCTAAGACTTTTCACAGCCATAAAGGAAGTCTCAAGGTTTATCCCTAAGATGGATATGCTTTGAAAAAGCCTACTTTCATGTGCCAGCCTTGTTATGAGGTGTTTGCAAGGAAGCCGGTCTGTATAACTCAGGTTGGAGATGGTAACGAATTGCAAATGAAAATAGAGATAAACCGTGAGAATTTCTTTAAATCAGGGTTTTCAGCTTTTGGTCTGTGAACCACCCTCAGTAGGTCATTAAGGAAGAAAACCAAGAATGTTGTCAGTGTGTTTGCCTCTTCTACATAGAGGTCTCTGTTTTGATTATAATATTTCTGAGGGAAAAATAAAAGCAATAATTGGAAATGCTGTGGAGGTAATAACATTTCTTTGGTGGTGTTTTGCTTCTCTGTTCCTGCTACTTCAAGAATTTTCACAAGCTTATGAAAGTTACTATGTTAAATCGGTATGTGAACATTATTATTAAAGAAATTCAGGGAGAAGTTAGCCTCCCTTTGGATAAGGAATGATGATTCTCCTGTAGGGCTCAAAGGTAAGCATTGGAGGGCTAAGCAAGATGAAAGTGTTCTCTGATTTGAGATGAGAACTTCCAAAACTTCACACAAGTAGAGAAAAGAAAGACCACAACTAATAAGCTCTGAAAGGCAAAACAAGTACCTAAAAATACATATCAGAGGCACAAACAGAAGGCTAAGTAGGTTATTAAGTAACTCTAAGCAAATAGCATAAATTACTTATTTATCAGACTGTGGCAGTGAAAAGGAAAAACACTATGGATAGAGGTAAGGATATCCTGTACCTCTGTTTTTCAGGATGGATGAATCTGCACCAAACCCCTCGACATGGACATGTATCATGTCTGCTCTAGCTCAAAATATTTTATTATATGCAGTTTGAATTGACATTGATAGCTTCTGCTGGCAATCTAAGTTTTTCACCAGGCTGGATATTTTTTTGTTTTTGTTTTTTTTTTTTTCCTTTAATTTTTTTCTGGGGAGGGGGACACAGAGAAGTGAGAACTCTGTGTTCTTCTGGAGAAACTCTATCAGTTTAGAAGAGAGTTGCTGTTGCTTAGGATCTGCCACGAGCCAGTGGAAGGAAAATGATCTTCATATCTGATGTTATGGGAGATTGTCTTTGCAGGAGTTACTGAACTTGATCAGGAAACTAAAAAGGTACAAGGATGGATTTCTCAAGGGGCATGATATGTGATGCTCTTTGCCTGGCACTTGAGATTTAGGATAAGTATTGCATTGCTCAGGGCACCATGATCAGATACGTTATTTTTGTTGATTAATGCATTGAAGCTGAGATGGCAGACAAACTGCACCAAGCTCTTTTGGTGGAACAAGCTGTGGGTCACCTCTTGAATGCTGGATGACAAGAGAAAAGAGGAGCAGGTTTGTATATTGATGTTGGAATGTTAAAATTTGAAAACGTACATCAACAAATTACATCTGGTTCCTTTATATCTGTGGGCCTTGGGGCTGAATTCTGGAAGCTTTAGGAGGTTTTAATGGCTCAGAAAGTTGGATCAGGCTTTTGCACCTGAAAATGGGAAAGAAGTGAAAACACAAGAATGGTCACTGTTGTACAACAGTAGTTGGAACAAGCTGAAACATCTCAGCTAATTCAGATGCATGCTGGTAATTCAAATGAAACAAAAATGCTGAAGACTGTGCTGGCTCTTAAACTTGATGAAAACACAACATATATCAGGCAATTCTTAGAGTTCATGAGTCATGTGGAATAATGAGGGGTCAGTGGAGAACTCAACATGCTTCTTGTTTGCTGACATCATTAGTGTCCATAATGTTTTATGCTACTATTGTTGGTGAGGATTTAATAGATTAGAGCTTATTAATAAATATGACAATTAATATGACAAATACTTCTGCCTGCCCCTGCATTTACACTTTTCACAGCAGATGTAGAACAGATGTTTTAAAACACTGGGAATAATGTATCTATCATAATGAGGATGCCTTGAGGGAATGGTTAAAAATCACTGGACTTGATTGGATCCAACTTCTGTTTTTTCTGTAGATACCTTTGAAATAAATGGTACGAGATCTGGTTGGTGGCCACCAATTTAATTAATACCATAAAATTATTGAAATGGTTGTATTTGTTTAAAAAAAAAAAATCAAAAGGCCTGCCTAATCCCAAAGTCCTATTGTATGCTTATTTTTATGCTTTGGAAAGTTAATAAACTTACTCAAAACTTGCTAAATGTATGATAACAGTATTGAAGAATTTTAAAATTTGTCCATATCTGTGTGTTGTTTGGTTAAATAAATTACAAGGCTAGTTCTGTCAAAGTAATGGGGAAAAAAAAAGAAAAAGAAAGCAAATTGTATTTCACAAGTACTCCTTTTCTAAATGAAAGACTAGATTATTGACATGGAAGCTCTTCCTGAGAAGCTTATTAACAACAAATACTGGCATGTTAGTACTTTGTTAAACCAATAATACTGTGTCATAACACATTCTAATTGTTTGTAAGGAAATATTATCTCAAATTAGCTTAGTTTTATTGCTAAAATAAAGTTTTTCTTACTAAAATATGTTTTTACTGGTTACAGCTGAACTATTAGAAACAGTTTCCTTCATCTTTTTTCCTATCCTAAAGCCTCTTTGTTACTCCAAACAGAAATTAAAATCTCTGCTTATTTCCTTTTTCTACCTGATATTATCAGAGAATGCACAGAACTGCTGAATTTCTACTTTTATGCTGTCTTATGAAAACGTAATATCTTAATTCTTTGAGTAGTTCTTAACGTCAACAATAGCTGTCTTTTTTCCTTCATATAAATTTCGCATGGTCAGTCATTTACGTCCATTAATATCAGACAAGGTATGTTTTTGGGACCATGTTGTTCATGGCAACATAAACTAACTCATAATTTTGTTAAACTAACTCAAAGTTTTCTAACAGGAAAGAAATGAACAGTTTTCTTCTGACTGAAATTAGTCTGAAAGTGCATTTTTAACTAGTCACCCTAAATACCAAATGTAGAGTAGATTTTATTTGTGAAGTTATTACTCTGGGGAGGGAGTTAATTTATTGTATGACATATGGTGATTACTTGCAAACTTATTTTCCAAGGTGAAAACTTTAATTTTATATACATATATTTTTTTTTAATCCCCAGGTCTGTCTTTGGAGGAAAACCAGATTTTTGCCTACTGGAAGAATGCAGTGAAACTGCCAATATTTCTAACTGGAATTATAAGTTTAATATTCAACTTTAGTGTTACTAATTTCTTACTAAACAGTACCTCAAAGTAGAAGAAAAATGTATGGAAGTGCAAGAACAATCAGCAACTTGGAAGGCAGTCCCTCCAGGTCTCCCCGGTTGCCCAGGTCCCCCCGCCTGGGCCACAGGAGAACGAGCAGCGGGGGAGGAGGAGGAACAGGTAAGACCTTGTCGATGGAGAACATCCAGTCCCTTAACGCAGCCTATGCAACATCTGGACCAATGTACCTGAGTGACCACGAAGGTGTAGCTTCTACGACTTTCCCAAAGGGCACAATGACTCTTGGAAGGGCTACAAATCGAGCTGTGTACGGGGGTCGAGTCACAGCTATGGGGAGCAGTCCCAATATCGCGTCAGCTGGACTTTCGCACACGGATGTCCTTTCTTACACGGATCAGCACGGAGGTCTGACCACATCTTCACACCACCACCACCATCAGGTTCCTTCTATGCTGAGACAGGTTAGAGATAGTGCCGTGTTAGACCTGCAGGCTCAGCTTAAGGATCTACAGAGGGAGAATGATCTTCTCAGAAAAGAACTGGACATTAAGGACAGCAAGCTGGGATCCTCTATGAACAGCATCAAAACTTTCTGGAGTCCTGAGCTAAAGAAAGAAAGAGTGTTGAGGAAAGAAGAAGCAGCTAGAATGTCAGTTCTTAAAGAACAAATGAGAGTTTCCCATGAAGAAAATCAGGTAAGTAATTAGGACGGTTTCTTTCTGTTGGTTTACAACTAAGCGCTTGATGTTTTGCTCGTGGTACTTTCTCGTGTGCTGGAACAAGTTTGATGTTTGCAATAAGACTTGTATGTCTTCATCTGTCTGCTTCTGGCTGCTAAACAAGAGGAAAGCACACTAATAAGAATCCAAATGCAGGTTATAATTTCCCTCATGCAGCATTCTTTTACTTTTTAGCTGGAAAGAATGACTGTTTGTCGCTCTTACTTTTGACTCTTTCTTTGTGTTTCTTTTTTTTTTTTCCAAAAACAGCCTAAGTATACTTGGCAACCTTTTTCTGAAGAGGTAAATGAGCCACCTTTGCAAAAGTATAAATAAACATCCTGAGGCATATTTTGTATGAGCTGCACAGGGTTCTAACAGTTATAAAGCTAAAAGAAAATAAATCCCCATATGCAGCTTTCTGTATTTCTGCATTACAGAATGAAGGTGAAGTTGTGTTTTCAGTAACATTTCAGAGACCTGTGTCTTATTTACAAAACATTCCTTTTCTTTGTTTTTCAAATTATTTCTATTCACAACATAACATTTTTCTGAAGTTATGAGTCAAATATTTTAATGTGGATAAATCAGTCTGTAAGGCCAAGCTTTGAGAATCTATGCTGTATCACAAAGCAATATAAACCAGTGGCACATAATAGATAAAAAAAATTCCCATTACTGTCTCCACACACTTTTTGGCTGCTGCTCTCATTTTAAAGCTGCTCCTTTTTAGACCATCTGTTAACTTTCCCCAGACAAAAACACAGTCCTGTGTTACTCTCACTTCCAGCTTCCAAATCTAAACTTCTTTGCTGGCAGGCAGCAACAAGTGAAATTCTGAATTTTCTTCCAAGTTTGTGATCATTAGTGCTTCTTAGCAAACTTTCCACCTTTTAGGCATGTCATGATCCTAAATCTTGACAGAACTAACAACTGTTACCAGTTACATCAGTGGGAAACTGGGTCACAGTCAGGAATTCAATACAGTGAATTAACTTATTACTTTCTTCTATAACTTTTGTATCCAGACTGACAGTAATAGTTACTGAATATTTATAGTAGGTGTACAAGGATGCTGCTAGAACCAATATTATCAACAAGATATTTGATGGAGATTCTGCTATTCAAAAGCCTTATTGGGTAGATATTTTACTTGTGATAGTGTCACCTTTGTAGGAGGAATATTCTAATACGCTCTGTTCTGGTAGCCTTTCTTATGGAAATGTCGCATTAATATCTTATATTGACATTTGGAATCTGAAGCTGGTATTTAGAGATTTTGTCATCTGCCAAAGCGGTTGTGCTTTTTTTCTTTTTTTTCCCCTAAAAGCTGTTTTTTCTCATCTTGAGGGGAAAGTAAATTAGTAACTCTGTTAGTTCTGCTGTTCATTAATTCATTTATCAGAAGATTGTATCTTTCTGACAAATACTGTTATTTTCTTGTAACTACAAACCTGACAAAAAGAATGTATTTCACCCTGTGTGTATATTTAATATTCATCCTTATAGCCCAGTATTCCGCTGCTAACAATGTCCCAAAGGTCACAGAACAGACCTAATATGCAGTGATATCCCCACTAGTACCTGTTATGATCCAACTAGAGTTTCTTTGTGCTTAATAACTCTCAGTGGACTTTGAATTAAGCCAGGTACTTTTGGACCTGTTTAAAATGCCACTGTCCACATTCTCTTAGAGCGGTGAATCCCACAGCTTAACATATCTGTGAAGTTCTCTTTGAAACTGCTTTTCATTTGGTTTTGCACTAGATTTTGGCTGCTTTTGCTGCTATTTGCTGTTCCTTGGACTGGAAGGGGACTTAAATAATTGATGTCTTGTGCCAGTCTCAGTGCCACTTAGTGATTTTACAGGGTACCATCATCACATTCCTCCCTCATCTTTTTTCCAGATGGGGGAATCTTTGCATGTGTGATAGTTCCTTTTGTGAAACGGTGACATTGTTTTTCAGACCTATTACAGGGTTTTTTTTGAGGTGAGGAGACCAGAATGGATTATGTTTTTGATAACACAGGTGTAAAATAAGCTATGTGTTGATGTTGTAGCATTTGCCCTTTTATTCTGTATGTTGCTCCCAAGAATTCACAACACTTACACTGTTCTTTCTAGTTTTGGATGCCTTACTTATTAATTTACTCCTACTGAGTACTAAGCTAATATTTTAAAGGAAATATTTAGTATAGCTGAAGAATCTCACCACTGGTTGTGATCAGTTTAGATCCCAGCTTGTTATGTATAAAGGTAGGATTATTTTCACTTGTGTATAACTTTTATCTCCCTGAATTTCATCTGCCTGCCTCTGACTTTTTTGCTTAGCCTTTTAAAATCCTTTTTTGCATTTGGCTTTTGTCTTTCCTGCCCTGAACAACCTAATGTCATGAGGAAAATTAGTCATCTTGGTGTTCACCCTGTTCTTTGGGTTACTCAGAATGTGTCAGTCAGCACAAAGCCCAGCCACAGGTTCCAACAAAACTCCACAGGGACCTTCTCTCGGTTTTATGAGTTGACTGTGTGTTTCTGCTATTTCCTCTCTTGTAATCAAATATTTATGTTTAATAGGACCTATCCTCTTATCTAATTGCTGCTTGCTTTTCTTGTAAGCATTTGGAGAGGAGCCTTTCTGAAGGGATGGCTTAGGAAGCCCAAGATGGCTATGTCAGCTGCTTTGTCAGTCTTACTTATCCACGTGGCTATTGATTCTTTCAAACAACTAATTTAAATTTAAATTATCAAAAAACTATAATTTTAAACACCAAAAAAAGGGAAGTGCTGTGCTCTAGCACATCTGTACTAAAAGTGGGTGATCTATCCTTGTTGGTCTGAGGATTACTGGCTTATGAAACTATGTTAAGAATGGAGATTTTTCCTACTGAAACACTAGAAACTATTTTCGCATTGACTGTGCATGATGGAATTAACACTGGTTGAGGACAGAGGGGAAAATTTAAAAAAAAAATAGACTAACACCCAACATGGATTTGTCAAAAGTAATGTCAAACAAGTCTGGTTTGCTTGGATAACAAAAAAACACACCTTATGCATAAGGGAAAAAAAACAATAGTAGCTTACTGATGTTAGCAAAATTTTCTGTTTTAGGAGATTTTCATTAGTGAGCTATTATAATTGCTATTATGTGGAGATCTATCTGATTGGAAGCCTGTGTCAGAGTGTAATTACCAGTGATTCATGGTGAGATTGGATGGATGCCTCATAGGATCTGTCATGTGTTCTGAGTGATGGAGGTGTATTACACATCCAGGTAATGTCAAGCTGGGAAGGCTTAAAAACATGCTGGAAAAAAAGGGTTATAAATGGAAACAAATTTGGCAAATAGATGAAATAGTTTCAAGTAATAGGGTGTGTTTCAACAGGGAAATTGATAAAAACTGAACCTTTTGGAAGCAAAAAGAGAAGGAGTTTATGGACAGTAACTTGGACATTCCAGATTTTCTTTTGAAGGTTTTTTTGCTTCTGAAAGTGTTCACTTTGAGCACCTATTCTTTGATATTACAACCCAAATTTAGTTGTCTCTCTGTTCTTATTCTTTGTGACGTATTTTCTCACAGCACAATTAGCATTGTTCTGTACATGGATTGATATACACAGGGGCAGGAACTACCTTTCGTGTTTTTCAGTATTTAAAGTGATTCTTCATTGTGGAATCATCCATTTGCAGTGTCTCAATTAGGGATTTTGCAATTTTTCCCCCCCCAGGTAGATAGTTATTCCCTCTAATGCGGCTTGAATGTATCTCATAGAAGAGTTAGTGTAGAAAGTTCCAGTGGGGAGCAGAAGGCTCTGAGGTGAAAAGCTCTGGGAGGTCACACTGTTCAGCAGGATTCTTTTCCAGGATTGTTGCCTGTCTGTCAAAAAAGGAGGGTGAACTAATTTGTTTGGATTTGTTTGCTGGTTCGCAGAGAACATATTCACATTTATTGGTTGATATGCTGCTGTTTTGGCATTGCAGAAACTGAATTAGATTTACTGTGGTATTTTTTAAACAAACAGTAAACTTGGTATAAAAAATAAAGCCCCTTTTATCTACTTAAAGATGTCATCATTTAATACTACATAATTAATACAAAATGGACCACTGCATGCAATGAACAGTGGCTCTTTTTCATTCATGATATGACTGTATGTTGGAAATCAGTGGTGAGCTTGACTTTTTTTTTTTCTTACAGAAACCCAGGTAATTTTAATGCAATTAATGTGTTCTTTGAAAACATATTATAAATTTTGATCTTCTTTTGAAGTTTAGTTCCTGTCTTGGTACTGCAGGAATTGACTTCCAATTAATGAGATGAAGAGGAAGGATAAGAAGGATAGTGAGCAGTTCCTCTGAGAGTTTTGAATACAAAATTGTTTCTTGAAATAATTTCTATCTATCTGTAGAATATGAATAGTTCAGATGGTGCAATTAACCAAATAGAGCTGATAAAATAATCAGTAGATAAGGGAATGTGTATTCATGAGTCCAGAACTGTGAGTAGCGGCTCAATGTTATTTCACATGCTCTTCATTTTCACTTTGATTAATGACAAGTATCTAAATAGAATAGTAAAAGAAAATGTGCTAAGAAATATTCTGAAATGTTTCCCTTCTTTGTACTAATTAAACTGTATTCTTGGTAAAGCCTTGATTATGCTAAGGTAGACATTATTTTAAAAAAAAAACCCAAATCTTATTTTGAGATATTTTGTTTATGCCCACTGAAATTCCTAAGGTTTCATCCTAGTGGAATATGCAGGGAGTTGCCAACAATTAGATATTTAGTGTGAATTCCCAGATAGGTATTTTCTTCCTTAATATCTGTCAAAGTATGTACTTGATTACTGGTTGGAAGGGTGGCTTTCCCTTGTTCCTAAATACCAGATATGGTCAGAGGAGTTTTTTTCAGCCTGTTTCATTGTGCAAATGTGGGAAACACCACAAATTGTGAAGCTTATTGTGAATATGAATGAAGTACAAGGTTACACACAGAAGGTAGAGCTGAGGAATGAAAATGTTCTGCTCATGTTTTGCTGTGCTACCTGAGGTATGTTATCACATTAATAACCTAATAAGAATAACAAAAATATTAAAAATTGGCTTTTTTTTGGTCAGTATGTCTCTTTTTAATAAGTAAATAATAAATTTAAATACTTTCAACTGAAAATTTTCATACAGAATTTGCAACCAGTGAAAGTCTCTTCTAAGGTATTTTAGAGTGGTTCTGTAAAGCCAGTAGGCTCAGCACATCTATTCACCTTATTTTCTGTTTTTTTTGGTTTTGTTTTTTCACTGTACTATTGTTTCCTGCTTTCTTCTTTTTTGTTTTTAATATTTGTCTTGGTCTGCATGCATACTTGTCAATTTTAACTTTATTTTGGATGTTTTCACTGTTTTCTTCATTTAAGTTCATGTTCATTGATGGCAATTTAGGTAAGTGCAAAATATTTCTTCTTTATTTTTTAAATGTAAATGAAATTAGTAGATTTTTTTTTTTAAACATATATTGAAAGTAAGCATGTTTTTGTCAAATGGGAAGAGGCTGAAATAACAGGAGTGTTCTGTTGAGGAATGATGGGACACACAGCTGAGGAGGGACTCAGTCAAGCCAGAAGGGTGTGTGTTGCCTTTTGTGCTGCTGCTCCTGAGGATGGGGAAAGGCTCCCAGCTCTGTGGTGGGGAGGAGAAGGATAAGCGGGTGGGCATAATCGTGTAGATAACCACAGGAATTTTGAGGAAGGAATAGCCCAGAAGTGTTTAAGGCTGAATGGGGGAATGCAGTTAGTTTTAACTTTTTAAATTTTTTTTTCCTTTCTGTGGGATTTCTATATCTGAAGAAGCTTGGTAAGTACTGAGCTAGAAAAAGAATAATGGGAATATGTCCCTGTAAGTGTGCAAGCACTTGTTTAGTCTTGACTGAAGCTTTTTGCTGGCATTCTGGTTTAGATAGTAATGCACCAATATACATTACATAGTAGAAACTAATAGTTTAAGCTGTATGAAAACTGTATGGCAAGTTAATGGTGATTTTGAAAGGATAGTAATAATAAGCTATATTATTTTCTGAATTTTTGAGATATAAGGAGATCTGAGGAAAGTAAACATTGATTTTATGTTACCTTTTTCAGTATTTGAAAAAGATAAAAGGCATGAATTGTAGTCTCTAGGACTGGTATAACTGTCAGCTGAAGGAGCACTATTACTGTATTTAAAATAAAAGGTACTGTATTCACCATGTTGCAATATTCAACCAATTTTCGTTTCCAAAATACCTACTTTACTTTAAATGCGGGATGTAGGTCATTCTCAACGATGTCAGTGCCCAAGTGCTACCGTGACATTTCATTTGCATCTTGAAGTCTTAGAACGAGCGTCAAAGAATGAGTGACAGTGAGTGTTCTTTATAAAGAAGCACAAACAAGACCAGTCATATTTTGAGAAAAGGTGGATTGACTCTGCAGCTGAAACAGCAGTGCAATAAAAGGTGCTTGGAACTTGGTAATGCTCTGGGACTCAGAATTGTGATCTCATCAGCTTTGAACATATTCACATCCTTAGCTGATGTTTGATGGTACATCCCTGAAATACTACGAAAACACTTTCTGCTGTGGATTTTTTGTCCTGTAATGGTGGTGATCATTTTCTGAGTATAGTTTCAAACTGAAGTATTACCTGGGGAGTTTTCTGACAGGCTATAGGTTTATCAGTTGATTCTGCAGCCGAATTTAGTAACTTCATCCTGTTGGTTGAATTTCCCTTGCAGTGGGAGGACACTGTTCTGTGTACCCCAGTCTGATGTGCTCTGAGCACTGTTCTGCTGCTCAGCAGTGATGGTTGTGTTGCTGTGTGGGTAAAACACAGAAGCTGGGATTCTGACAGGGTCTCAGAGGTGACCACTACAAAAACATAGTAGGTCTGGCAGGAAATGAGTTGGGATAAAGCAAGCTCTAAGTTATCCTTTAGAAAGGTGTTCCTTTAGTACATGCTGAGAAGCCACATCTCAAGTGCTCCTTTTTACTCTCTCCTGCCTTAAGTTAGGAATCAATCCAGAGCAGGCATCCTAGTATGGGACTTAATGCTGTCAGAATGACATAAAGGAAATGGGGAGAGAGGTAATCATACTGCACATAAACCTGTTGGAGTTCTGTTGGAATTGGGTGGTATTAGATACATCACATAAACTGTTTGACAATGCAGGAATTATGCTTTGTGAGTCTTGCTTTCAGAAAAAAATAGTCTCCTGAAGAAGTTAACTAATCATTTAATCTCATGAATAATAGAGTTTCTCACAGGTATCATAGATAATACATCAAACATTGTCCTTGGTGATGAAGCCTGCAGTTTATGAGGTGTTTTTTAAAAAACATATTTCTCTGTTAGCTTCTGTAAACTGGTTTCCTCCCTGCCTTTAAACCTGGAGGTTCTTCAGTTCATCTGAAAAAAAATGCTGGAAATGACTCTTGAGAATTTTCCATCATCATCTAAACTTATGAGAGAAAGGGGAGGAAGTAATGAAAAAAATGCGTCATTCCTTTCCCATTTTACATTTTTAGTCTTTAATTGTAAAATTTCAGACATTTTCCATCCTTTTAGTCCTTTCATCTTGTGTTTTCTGAGGGTTGTCCTCAAATTATTTACCTGGCAGTCGATAATGCCATATTCCATTAGCCTGCAGTAGGGAACTCTAGGCTATTTCTGAAAAACACAACCCTTTTGGCTGTGCTGTAAGGCATTATATTTATTTATTTTATATATATATTTTTATAATTTAAAGATAAACTTGCATGACGCTTCCTAACCTTTCTCTTTTCTGTTGTGCTTCTGAATCCATAAGATGCATTTCAGGTTGTTGTGTCAGGGTAAGGGCTGTGTTATGGTGGTGCATTAAATTGAATCAATGACCAACGGGTTTCTTCTGAATTTTTGCATGTCAGGGAATTGTGCTTGGTTAATGTCATGCAAGGTCAGATTTTGACTTTACCTGTGGTTTGCTCTGTTCAAGGTGTCTGGCATTCCCTACTCTGGAACTGTGCATTTTCCTGCTGACAGGGATCCAGTTGTAAAAGCTGTCACTCACAAGATGTTATTTGCTACTTGAGTTTATCACTGGAATATGTGTCAGTTGACTTAGTAAAGAAACCAGCATTCAGGAGCCCTTGCTATATTTTATAGAGGATAACTTTGGTTCAAATTGGATTGCCTGTGGCAGGAGCAAATAAATCTTTTGAATTTAGTCATTTTAGAATATTTGGCCTGTGGGGTGGGGAAATCATGTTTACTTTCTGGATTTCCTTAAGCATCTGCCACAGTATAGTCGTTGCTCTTACTGCTGGTGTTGGAAGATGAAATAAAAAGCTAACAAAATGCATGTTAAAAGAAGGCAGTAGATTTCATGTGAAGCTCTCTTTGTACCCTGAAGGGAAAGGAATAAATGATGTTTTTGCCAAGAGGAAAATCCTGAGGCAAATCCATCTAAATATTTCAGTGCTAGAGACTCGGAGAACATTGAGGTCTTGTAAGGTAATCTGTATTCCAGTTCCATCTATAATTGAATGAGTGTGGGGTCTCTACCACATGACGTTCCTGCAGAAGAAAAGAAAAGGTCAGCAGAAACTGGAGGAAAAGCACAACACACACTGGGATGTGGTTCTGGAGGAGCAGCAAGCCCTAAAGCAAGGTCTGCATTTTGAACACACTTAAGTTTTGCATTTATTTTACTACAGCATTTTGTCCAGAGTACAAGCCTCACTACAAAACCTGTGTTTGAATTAAAAAGAAATCACAGAGGCAGGAGTTGTGCTTTGAAAATTAGATCCTTGCTATATATTTTGATTTAAAGTGAGTGTTAAATGGTGGTGTATGGCTCTTCAGTTTGTAGGTAGACAGTCTAAAAGAATAGTCCTGTTAGTGTGAACTTTGTCCTCTGTGTGATATTAACTCCAGGTTACTGGTATGCTCCTAATTAATTCAGTGAAGAAATGCCTAAAAATATCATGGTATAGTATTCCTGCTGGATACATTAGAAGGTGGAGGTGAACTACTGGGTTATATTTGAATCTTGCTGTACCAAAGCATTAATAGAATGTTTCAATCCAAATTTGAAAAACCATTGTTTGCAATCAGCAGGTCTGTAATAAAAGCTGGTCTATTGATATGTATATGTAATTATGCACAAACATGTACATTAGAAAATAGACATAGGTTGGGATATTCAGAATGTTTTGTGTACAGTGATCATATTAAATTTCTTGTCTGAGACTTCTTAGACAGAAACTAAGCTGTATCTTGGGAGAAATCAAAATTCCCAACTGCCCTTTATTTGACAGCTAAAACTGTATTTCTTCCCATATGACTCTGAAAATGTACCTACTTGTCAGCACAACGCTCTGGAGTACAGAGTTACCTATGTAAAATCTATTTAAGTTTATACTGAGTTTGGAGTTAACATAAATATATCTAGGTACATGTTATATTGTCTTATTTATTTTGATATATATTGTAAAAAACCCCCCAAAAATGAACTCAAAATCCTTTTCTATTTCTGATGGTTAATACTGCCATGAAAATTCCAATATTCAAACTACAATTACATTGGAATGCTACTACAGTATTCTGAAAGTCTGAAGTTCTTACTAAAAAAATTTGTGTTCAGAAAGGACATTTGTGTTCAGAAGGTTGTATTATAATGTAAGTTTTGCTAGCAAATCAGATTGAGCATAATTTTTAATAATTGGGTGAAACCCACTGCTTTTCACATCACCCTCTTGGGGATAACATTTGTTTTAATTGTATATTATTGTTATTTTAGTGTTTATTGTTCTATTTATAACATATAACTCATATTCTTAGTTTGGCTGAAATATGGAAATGAATGAGCTGCATAATTGCATAACTGTGTATGAATGATCTGGTACCTTCCTTCCACTTGAGAGATATTTTTGTCTTCAGATTCCCTACCGCAGTTAAGGAGGGAAGGGGCGAAGTAGAGAGTGGAAAACACAAAAGTTGCTTAAGAAAGCAAAACCAGTCATTCTTCATCCTGTTCAGGCAGTTCATCCCCTGAAGAGGGAGAACTGTCAGAATGAGAATTGGAGCAATTAGACAAGAATATTTGTGATAGGCTTTTCCAACCGAGTACACTGTGTTACCCGCACTTCAGGACGGCACAACTAACAGGCAGTGCCAGGCGGGCGAAAGGCAGCATTTGTAGAGGAGAACTTGTTTTCTTAAAGACGTATATAGGTGTAACCATAACAGATGAACTGAAGGCACCCAGTAGTTCGGTGTTAAATGGGTAGGGCATTATCCTTTTCAGAACTCAGGTCTTGTATCAAGCAGTGCTTCACTGTGTAGGGAAGTGGGGCCTCGATGACTAAACACAGAATTGAACAGCAGAAGGAAGGTTATGCAAATTATAACAAAAAAACCGCAAAATTAGCTTTAGGAATGTATTTCTCATCCTTTTTTCAACTAGAAAGCCTTTTTTTTTTTTTTTATTATTTTTACATGTCACAGTGTTCTCAGAAGAAATTGGTAGCTTGATCCAGTTGGAAACTGCATTTGAGAACCTATGGTTTCAAAATTTTGCTAGGTGTTCATTTCCCAGAAGTGCCCACTTCAGTTGTTTCCAAATACGTGAAGTAGAATCTACACTTTATTTGATATCCTTGAATTAAGCTGTTGGAATAACTTGGGGGTAAAATACGTTAAGAAAAACCTGGTGCCATATTTATTAACAATCTTGCTCCAATAATACATCAGATATGTTAACACATCTCAATTAACCCCCCCTCAAAACAGCAGAGAAGTAGTTTGAAAATAAGGAGACATCATTGCCTTACCCTTTCTCCCTTATCCCTCTTTCCCCCCTCCCCTCCCCTTTCCCCAGTTTATCTGCCACTTCTGGAGAATGGCATTCTTGTTGAGCTGACTGGATTATTTCAGGGTTACTTTTCCAGTCCTATTGTAGGTGCTAGATAATTAAAAATTTGTGAAACTCAGTATTGTATATATGCATTTTTGAAAGGTCCCGTTGTATGTGGAATTTCTATCTTTATGTTCTGATGAAGGTTTTACTTCTTTTCCCTTTTGGATGTCAATTAAGAATAGGTCATTCACCCTTGAGAGCCTTTTTTAGGGAGTGTTTCACTTGAATTTATGTCAAATTCTCCTTCTTGTGAGTTGTGGCTGTATTTCCCCACTGTTTTAATCTCCCAGCCTGAAAGTTTATGTGCTTTAATGGTTTAATGTCTTCTGACCTTTGCCATCTCATTCTTTTTCTGCAGGACTTTGGATCTTAGTAGGATGGGTCACTGAGGGTCACTTTATTTTTGTGCCAACCAGCAATTGCTCACATACTTCTGTTACTTTTCCCAAGTTTTCATTAGAATTCCTATGCCAGCATAAAGTTCTACATTAGGAGCAAAATCCTTGGGGGTTGTTTTTTCCCCATGGGTTAATTTTCAGCTGGATCACTTCCCTGGCTGCTCACATCTCATCCTGTGCTGGTGTAAAGCAGGGAGAGAGGTGAAGCACAGGAGATGGAGATGGATCTCAAATTCTGGCAGCAGCAGCTCAGGTTGGGCTGCTGAGCCTCTGTGCTGGTGAAGACTGACTGCCTTTGGAACTTCAGAAATTTTTGGAAAGCAATCTTAAATATCTGTGTTACACTGCTGTCTTCATTCCAGACATGCATTAACAGGTAGAGAGATTAATATTTAGGGTACTTCAGGTATTTTGTACTTGCATACTTGTTTCATGAGGAAGTGTTGGATACTGGTGATATTGTGACTGCAGTGACCAACATTTGCCATTGAATTGTGTTCTCTTTGGGAGGTCAGTAGTGCATTTTAGCTCTGATATAGTCTTTGATGTTTGCCCTGGACACCTTATTTTCAAATGCCCGTAAATATATTTTTTTAATTCTATCTTTATATAATCTGAAGGGTTGGGGTTTTTTTTCCAGTGACTTAGGATCAATGTGTCCCTGCTACTGTGGGAATATATGTTTTTGCGTTTGTTTTTTAAATCCTGATTTAATAGTGTCTACAACAAATTTAATTCTTTCAGCTTTGAAGGCTTATTTTCTTATACTTTTTTTTCCCTAGGATTTAGTAATCATCTGTGTGCAGAAATAAACAGTTTTTAGTGCAAAAACTGTAGTAAACCTATTTTGTTATGGATTTCCTTTCATTTTATTGATTAATTCATTTTTACCAGATGGTAGAAAATTCTGGAAAACACATAAGGGGCTTGCTGCTGTTTTTGTTTTTAATTCAGCTCACAAAAGGCTACTGGCAGGATTATGTGTGATCAAGGAGTGAGTCAGTTTGTATGAGCTCCTTATTTATACCATTTTCACATCTTACACATTCAGTACTATCCTGCTCTCTTCTGTTGTGCTGTTCAGCTTTGACTATGCATTTTCTTTGACTCCTAAATTTTAAGTCTGCAGTGTCCTGAAGTAGTAATTCTGAACTCCAGAGTGTGGCTGTTCACCTCTTTTGCCCGGGTTCAAAAGAATAACTACATTTACTCTTCATTAATGCTTTCAAGTTCCCCACATATTTGCCCTTCCCTCTTCGCATATTACTGTGCTCCATGAGTAAGTCTATGGACTGTTGTACTGCAGGATCATCAGATTAAGTGAAACAAGCAGTCATTTGGGAACGTGAGTGTGGACATAATGGAGGACTTTGTCATAATTGCTAATCCATTATAATGAACATAACAATTGGGAAAATGTTCAAATGTAAAGGTGGTACAGTTTTCCCCCACTGGCAAGCTCTTGTCTAATCAAAATAGGTTCATGCTGCTTTCACAGTTCAGGGAAGAGGAACATCCCTTTCTTGATGATCTGCAGCAAGTCCTTCTTCTGAGACAGAGTAAATTTACCTTCTCTAATAAATGAATATGAGAAAAGAGATGATGTCTGTGCAAGTTGCTTAACTTGCTTATAGCATGAGTTTTCAGATGTGCACGAATTATTTAAATACTGAAATCAGGCTTCACTTTTTCGTATGAAAGAACTTAAAATCTGCAGCTATAGTTGGGGAAATTCTGGAAAAGCTAAACCATTAGTAATTTGAGTCAATAAAAAAAGCAACACCCTGCCAATAGTCCAAAAGACAATAACTGTTATATAAAATAGCCATGGCTTGAAATGTTCCTTTTTTTCCTTTGAGTACTAAGAAGTGTAGTGATTGAAGACTCCAAACAATATGCACCAGATGAACTTAACTGTTATAAAATTATTCTGAAACTGTGAAACTTTATGCTTTAAGTAGGAAGCAAGAAACCCCAAACAAAACCAGCCAGGTAGTAGTTTCCTTTTTAGATTAAGAAGTGGTTCTGTCTTTGGGCATGAGTCTTGCATTTCCTGCAATTATTGTAGGGGAATAGAGAAGGTGGATATTCTTGTCACCTTCGGGGCAAGCAATGAACTTCAGATCGATAATTTTGCAACTGTTGGATACCTAAAAACAGTGCAGACCATACAGAGAAGAGAACTTCATAATTTAGGATAGTTAACAACTAATACGTTGTTTATCAAGTTGCTTTCTTTTGCTTTTCTGTTAAATGTTAGCCATTTAGACCAGTATGTGTCACAACTCCTGCTACTCAGTAGGAAAACACTGGGTGAATTACAACTCCAGGTTGTTTCAGAAAGGACATTTCCTGTAATACCAAATTTGGATGAACCTTTATTTCAAAAAAGCTATTAATTTCTTTTGTGTATCAGCAAATTATACTGAAATATTTACTTATGCTTTCCATGTGTAAAACAAAGGAGACAGGTAGGAATTCAGGAGAACCCAGCAGTGGCTTTGACAGCTTACACAGTAGTGCTCAGCAATTCTAGTATCACTTTTCATAGCATGCCAAGGTAGGTACCTGTACACACTCTGCAGGTCACAGTCCCATTTACCAAGTTGCCATAGAAGAATCTCAAGGAAAACAGAGCAGTTTGTGATAAATGCTGTAAAGGATAACTGCATGTGCACATTTGCAGTACTGGTATTTTTAAATTCTGCCTACCCACAACTGCACTGTTCAACTTTGCATTTCAAATTGCTAAGCCTTGTATATGAAGTAACTCTGCTGATCTATCTGTATGGTACTGAGCTGGTATAACTTCTTCTTTTAATGTCTGCATTTTCTTCTCTTTTTCTTGTAGATCCATGTGATTCAACAGTTTGCTCTTTTTTATTTAACTATCTAGTGTCTAAGCAATGAGATAAGTGAGTCTAAACATGGTCTTACAGGTTTTGGCAGTGCTATTCTATTTTAGTTTACATTTTCCTTTAAACTGGGCAAAACTGAATGACACAGCAAACTAAAAGGCCTTAGTAATGTTTCCTATTGAAAGTGAAGTGTTCTTTGTACAGAATCTTTAAAGTAATTTAGCTGTGCTGTACTAAGTGTTTAAGAACCAAATGTTTTTTTTTAGAAGTATCTGTATTTCTGAGAAGAGAATTGTGGTACCTTAATGTCAGAAACAAAAAAAAAATAAATCCCTGTACAGTAAGTAAAGAAGTTTGAGCTCTGTAATGCATGTGCATCTGGAAACACTCACTGGATAAATATGCTACTTTTTTGTTTTAGCCTCTTGGATCTAGTGTAAATCTTTGTTTGGAAACCCTATTGGCAAGGGTTTTGTGGCTTCTAAGCATATAAAATTTCATTCCTGAGTTGTTTTTGAGTATGGATCTCTTCAATCATATCACTTAATTTGCCTTCATCAATCACAGAGAAGTATTTTTATACTTTAGTGACTGAGGCTTTGCTTTTTGTAGTGTGAAATACCACATCAGCTTTCCATCAGCTCAGACTGTGATTCTCACTATTTTAGTTGCATGATTTCTTGCTGTGCTCCAAGGGATTTCATGATTATATATTAGCAAAACTGAAGCCAAATCTGACCTTTAAGACTACTATAAATTTTATTAAATAAACAGTCCCATTTATCTTTTGCTAATATTACCCTGAATTTAAAAGTTCAAAATTTAAATTTTCATAATCCACAATTACTAAAATGTAAATCCAGAGGTTTTATGTCAGTAGGACATAAGACCAGTGTTCCTAAAGGAGATCAAGAAATACTTTCTTTGGTGTGTCTTATTCCTTACTGTTCATTTAATTTGCCTTTTTTTTAGCTCTAGCTGATGATCTGGCATCATTCTGTAGAGTAAATCACTGCTTTCGAAGTGAAACTGAGAAGATGCACTTTCAGGCCCCCTTTCCATGGTGTCTGTTCTAGTTCCTAATTCTTTGCACTTGGTAATGACCTCAATCAATTTGCAGTTTTGTTTTAAATCATCTCTAATGGTAATTCTTATCCAGTAATAAAATTAAGTAAGGGTGGTGAGCACTGATGCCATCTGCTAGGGGAAAAACAGATTATGAGCCCAAGAGCCCAACCAGTTCTCAGGGTTGCACTTGGGGGTAAAAATTCTTTTGAGAAATTGCACTAATCAGAATCAGGCTCAGTTTGGAAGTCTGGCTGCTAAATAGCTGTACTTCATAGGTAATGTTCCTACTTGGCATCAGAGCTATAGGCTAAATATTAGTTTCAACCTAGATGGCATTTGACTTTCTTTTAGTCCTCTGTCCAGCCCATGGATACAGTGCTTGATAAGCTGTGTCTGCCACTTATCCAAGTTGTTACTTAAATCTAATTAGCCAGGTTATCTTGGAACAGTTGTAGATTTACTGTGAGTTGTGGGCTATTCTTTTTCTTCAAGGAGCACAGGAAGACTGGTAATTTTGCTGCAACCTCAAAAGCTTATGTAGATTTTTGTTAATTTTTAATTTTGATTAAAAAACCCCACCCTTAATGTTGAACGAGTAGATTGCTCTCCCTTCCAAACATGGGGTCAATAAGTTTCTCATCCTCAGCTAAGAGGAACCCAGACCTGAAAGGGAAATTGCAGTTAAAAGGTGAACTGCCTTGCAAGAACTGAATGTGGCAGAATTATATTTATTAAAATGCCTGTTAACAGAAGCACTAAGAGAATTTGCATTTAAGAGTGCATAATGCATAGCTGGTGGAGTAATTAACAACTGGAAGATGCAATATGCATCAGTAATTTGGTTTTTAATGACTTTGATCATTATCAGACCTGCCTTTTCATAGAATAGGTAAAGAAGCTGTGAAAAAAGGATTTAATGCTCTTAAAGTAGATATTAATGTTTAGGCTGCTGTTCAGACTAACAGTTCACTGCTGTCCCCACTGTTTAGCTCAATCAAAACATGCATTTTAGAAAACGTTCCATACTCTCTGATTCTTTGCTTTTACGATACTGTTTATAGTCTGCTATTTTAGTTTAGCATTGCCTGTGCTAAAACCAGGGTTTATTTATGCTTTTAGTTACCCAAGCCTCCAAATGTTCAGTAGCGCAGATAACGTGGACTCTGAATTCCTTGGTAACTGTTAATATGAAATCTCTACTTGTATTTTGGTACTTGAGCCACACTCAAGTTAGGCTGGCTTTTTTTCTGACTTACACCTTGTGCCTGATTTTTATATGGATCAAGAATAAAATGTATTAAAAGCAATATTTAACACCCTCCCCGAGCTAACTTCATATTTACTCACATCTTCTATTTCATATGAAATCTTATGTGCAAAATATAAATACAGATTGCTTGCTGGACAAGTGATGGAAGGCAAAGTTTCCAAAGGAATTGAGGTAAGCACAGTAACTCATAGATGTATTCTAATTTTTAGGCACCCAATGTTTTTCTATGTATTTCTTTTTTTCTTGTGTGTGGAATTCATAATCAGTAGCTGGTAAGGGACCAGAAGTTCCCTTCCTGTTGTCAGCAGAATACATCTGCAGTAGATTACTTAGATTACTTAGTAGATTAGTTCCTGTTATTATGTTCTTTCTGGTCCTATGAAATTTGCCTTTGTGGTTTCACAGTGATGAAGCTGTACTGTAATGACTTTTAGATACCTGTTTCAATGTCTGTAATTATGAATAGCCTAATAAAGGAGTTGTAATTTCTCATAATACATTCATATATTTGTGTCCTTAACTGCAACATAAGAGCATACCTGTTCTCTGGGTAACTGGTGTGCAATGTGCTGTTACACTGTACAGTCTCAGATTTGCCTGTGTAGTAGAGGCAATTTTTACCATATGGCTGTGATTATAAACTGTGACAAAGACTGTCTTGCACTGTTTTCCTCTTCCCATATACGCATGATAGGGCCCTCAGGACCTAATATGCTCAAAGCTGACAAAACTTTGAGGGGAGAGACAACCTTCTGTTTTAGGACAAAAGCTGCAGTGTACCTCTTGCCAGTAACGTTTCCACATGAGCTTTTTGTAGCTCAGCAGTGCCCAGCTACAAATTATGTTCAATTCCTCCCTTTCCAGTCAGGCTCAAGACCAAACTGTTGGAAACCTATTTGATTTAGTTTTCCTGTCTGCAGGAAGTTGTTGTTTAGGAATCTGGATGGCATATTCAGCAAGAAGTGTCAACACGTGAATGAGTATAATTTAAAATATATAGTTGAATTACCAATTTATGGCCACTTGTTTCTAATGGAAGCTCAAGGAGTAAGTAAAATTGGAAACTTTTTCCATAAATGATCTTTATGGTGTTTCCTTTAGACAGTGAAACACAATAATTTAAAAATGGTGGCAAGAAGAGACCATGTGTTGAAATTTTCAATATGCTGATAGGAATGTTTAACTTTAATGCATTCAAATCAGATAAAGACTATTTTTGTTTGACTAACTTTTTAGTTATGCCTGAGAGTAAATAACTTTCCTTTTGATAATAGAATTCCATCTATAATAATAAATAAATGCGCAAATGTCTGGAATAGCTGCTGGTGTAGCATATTGGATGTCTTTTCCCAGCCTTTACAGCATCTCTGTTGCTATTCATGGTGAGCCCCTATGTTTTGTAACCTGAAACATGAATATGCTAATAAAGAATGAGTGACATATCATTATTTGCAATGAAGTGAACCAAAATAATAAGATATGTCTTCTGACACTTCTCAGAATACCACAGGGGTATGGAAGCACTTTTCAGAAGTCTGTTTGTTGAAATCCAGACCTACATTGACTATTTTGACTCTATTTGATATCTATAGTGCTCTTTGCTTCCATTAGACGGTTGGCAGCCTTTGGCAATTCCAGCATCCTCCTTTGTGAGACTAAAAATATCCTGACACACAAAAGTACTTTGAAGACTGACTCCTGCTTCCTTTATTGGGGAAACCAGCAAGCTCAGTAGCTTGGGTTTTTTGTTTGGTCCCACCCCCACCTTGTGTATGTTTATTCTGTGAACTGTTATGAGATGGAAGATCTCGTTTTGTTGAAGTGTTGAAGATTTTCAAGTTTTATGTAAGAAGGCTAAGTAGTGATTTTTAAAATTTGCATGATTTTTCTGAGGAAACTCTGAATTAATGAACTAAAGCAAAATCTATAGATGTACAAATTATAACACCTCAGTATTTTCTTGTTAAATTAACAGAAAAGGATTTAAACTCTTTGTTAGCAAAACTTCCTAACTGTTGGTATGAGAATAGAGCTTTATACACAACAAGAATAAACTAACAGAAAATTTGAAAGAACAGGAGAAACAGAAATTGTCTATGTTTATATATAGTACATTCATTAATAGCATAACTGGAAAACAAATATTTCTGAAGTGCAGTTGAAATATTGTCTGTGCAAAACCACAGACTGTGGGGAGAGGAAATTTCATATCCAAGTGTTTGCAACAGAGCAATTTTTTGCCCTCTTCATGGCAGAGGCTGAAATAGAAAACTACTCAAACAAGTCTTTATTTATTTATTTATTTATTTAATCTACTGTTAGTATTTGGTCAGTGGAGAAGTGGGATAATAGGCATTAGAAGGGAGAAAAAAATGTAGTTGGCACACAGAAACAACCAGAACTGGCCTTTCAGGATTTGGTACAGACTCAGTGTTTTTCCTTGGGTCCGAGGTGTTAGTCCCATATGCACAGGCCACTTTTTTCTTGTATTATCAGATTTTACCAAATCTGTCTTTTGGCAGATCAGTAGTCAAATTCCTGAAGAGTTCAACTCAAACTGCTACAACCCTGTTGTATTGACTTTTTCATGTGGCTTAGATGGGGAGCTCTGCAGTCTGTTGGATAAAATGCTGGTTCCAGGTGGACGTGGCTCCACATCTGGCCTCGGCAGTGCAGGGAGGGCCAGTGGAGGGGGCATGTGCTGATGAAAAGAAACTCCAACCTAAATGATCCTGGTTTGTACTTTGAGAAGATGCCAAGAAAGAATTGTCTTGATTAATGCCAACCTCAGGTGTACTAGAGACACAAGCAAACTCTAGGCTCGCCCCAGGGGAATATTAATTAGCAGTAGCACACCTACTGTTCTGTCTTGAGAACTTAATTGCTTTAGCCCAGATGAGAACAGTGGTTCATAAAACAGAATTTAATGACTGTATTAGAAAAAGAGTTGTGAATGTGAACATAAATTAATCCCTGGAGTAATTCACTCTATAACATGAAATAGGGAATGTTTCTGCAAATTTAGGTTTATATCTGACATACTAATTTAACTTTCTTTTTACAAAATATTAATGCACTTTGATTTATTTCTTAACACATACATAACTGACTTCTTCCAACATAGTAGGCTAATATTGGAGTGTTCATTTGCCCATTTCATTAGGTGGAGAAGGAGGTGTGTATTTGATGGGTCAAATCCCATGGTCCCAGCTGGTTTCTGTGGGGTGAGGTCACGTCTACCACTAAGAAATTTTACCACCTGAACTTCTGTCGCCTTTCAGCTGCCAACTTTGCTGTGCTGCTGAGGCACGTTCATGCTTGGCTGCTTGTGCTGGTGCCTCTCCTGGCTGAGAGACACCACGTTGGCCAAGGCTCTGTGCGTGGTGGGGAAGAGCCCAGAGCTCACAGCTGCTGACAGGGCTGTATCCCTGGAGCGTGGCCAGGGTGGCGTTTCGCCAGCAGCTGAATGTCAGCTGAGGGCTTGTGTCATTTGTGAAGGTGGTTTCAGTGCAAGGACTGGATTTTTCCTGCTTCACTTTGAGGTGTTGTGGAGGCATGGCAAAAAGAAGGCAGTAGCTTGCTGCAAAAATTCGCAGGATATGACCCATCTAAAATCCAGAAAACATCAGGTGATCGTTTTGAGGTGTTGCCTTACTTTAAAAATGTTCATAGTGTAATTACAGGAACATTCATTTGTAAAACTTGAATTAAGAAATGAAGTAGTTCCTTTAGGTATTCTGTGCTGTTTTTTAGATGCGTGCCTATAATTGAATTTACTATGCCCTGAGGCTGTTTATGTCATTCTTACTGTGCACTGAAGTCTGTGGCATAAATACATAAAAGGTTGAGGAATGACATGTCTGTCATTACAGAATGAATGAGAGACGAGGGCTTAAAAATATTAATGAAACAATAAATATGTTCTAATAAAAATGAGAGTGAGTGGAGCAATTGTGAACGTGAGATTGTGGTAATTTTTAAATATCTTTTGTAACTGCTGATGCTTGTACTTTGTTAAAGGAAAAAAACCCAAATTTTGTAGCCAGTAGGATGATAAGTTGTGAGTACATCTGGAAAGGGAACACAGTCTTGATAGTAAATACATTAAGAAGGCAGGGGATGTCCCTTCCTTGAACTGGAGTGAATGCTACGCAAACAATGCCACTGTTGACATAAGCAAGCATTTTGATACATCTTTTCTTATGATGGAGAAGAATGTTCTTTTTAAATTTAGTTTGTGCAAGCTTGTACTTAAACTTCTGAAGGGAGTTTGTGAAAATGCCTAAGGAAATTGGGAGCAGATCCGGCTAAATTTAGCTGTTGAATTTGTGCTGTGAAATTCTTTTAAGGTCTTGCAAAATCCCATCCTAAAGTAAAACAGAAGTTTTGAAAAAGTGATGCAATATATACTCTATAGCTCTTCCCCTTACACTGCTACCTTTTCATGACTGTGAAGTAACCAGGAGGAAAGTTGGTAATTCACTGCAAGTTGTGTATTTGTAGTGCCTTGTTCACTTACTATTAAAATAATGCTGAGAAAATATGACCGAGGTCTCCTCTAATGAATAAAAGTTAAAACTTTCTGGGAAATTGTATATAAAAAAAGTCCACTTTCTTAAGAAAATTTTGCTTCTAAATATCTTTTTAAAAGCTTTTCTACTGGTATCCTTTATATTGAATATATAGAAACAATTTTGTAGGACTTGGTATTTCCTGTTTAGATATTTATAAACACTTTGTTTCTTTATATATAAAGGACTTTCCATACAGCAAGGAAGCATATTGGTATTGTTATGTTTAGAATGTGGGAATCTAATATAATATTTCAGTGTAGAATAGTGCCAGTGGCATATCTGGAAAGCTTATTCTTTGTAAACAGTCCAATTCATAAAAGAATATACTGGAAGCCATATGTTTTAGTTCCGTCAAAATGGGAAATATGATAGATTGTACCATGTCAGTGTTATATCAGTTGGATCAATAAATGTCTAAACTCCCTTTTTCTTCTGTAAATAATACTGTATGGGCTCATCAGGCACCTAGAATTCCTTTCCTGATGTGATTATTTTGCCCTTTCTTTAATATACACATGCCAACTTTTTATTAAAATGCAGTTATTAAATTTTATTAATAACTATTAATATTATTAAAATAATATTAAAGGTTATGCACAAAAAACAGGGAAGAAACAGTAAGAGTTCATTAGAAGTGAGAAATGGAGTTTTTTATTAATGTATGGTATTTACAGCACGCTGTAAAATAGATGCAATAAGAGGAAACTCTGCTCCATAATGGTGAAGTGTCTGGAGAGTTAAATGCTCCTTCAGCTTCTACTTAACAGATTATGACCCGATTCATCTTTCTCTGTGGCAAAATTGAAATGGAACATTTTCCAACTTCTGGTGCCAATTTTCATTGTGCCAAATCAAACTACCTCCAGTCCTTTGCTTTCCAGCAAAACTCCCATCTGCTGCACAAAGAAACGGGAAGGCTTGAAGTCCTGCAATTAAAACTGGCATTTGAACAACAGTACTGCATTATTTTTATTGAATGTTTATTTACTTAACCAAGTGGTGTTCAGATTTGCCAATCAACGCCCCATTGTGAAATGTGATATAAAGCCCAGGGGAAAAGACAGCTGCTAAGAAATATTTAGATTTTCTTGGACAGATTGGAGACAAAATATTTTTGGCAAGTTAACTTTTTTTTTTTTTGGTTACATTTTTTGCTGCATTTTTGATGCAGTGACAGCACCGTCAACTTCCAGTATGTGATTGACAAGCATTTGTTACTTTTTGGCTTCTCTGTATATTTTCCCTATGTTTTCTCTTTTGAGAGTCATACAGGCTATTTTGTATGTATGCAGGTGTAAAAAATTGGCTCTCCATTACGTTTGTGCTCAAACTTGTTATCTTGATTATTTGCATATTCACTGCTCTCTGCCCCCACTTTCCTTCCCCTGTTGTGTCTTTTAATGCCTTTTTCTAGGTCCAGCTATTTCCCACTAGGTTTATTGTTTCTCAATGAGCTTCTACTTGTAAGTCCACCCTATAGGTAATACCTCTTTTTATCCTCTCTTTTCCCCACCTTATGTGCCTTTTTCCAGCTAATGACATTTTTCTGGTTTCAATTCCTCACCATTTTTTTTCCTCAGTGCTTTCTCCTGGCTCTCACTGTGCTTTTTGCCTCACAGGTGTTCCATGTGGTTTCTGTGCCTGAGGTTGCCTGTTCAGTTGGAGAATATGACTTTGTACAGATCCGAACAAATATTAGGGTTTGCTTAAATAAGTTTTAACTATTGTTTCTGGTGGCATCATCTCCTTTCTTTTGCCATCACTTCCTCTGTGAGTTACAGTGTAGGAGCGTTTGCAAAAACAAACTTCTGGAAGTGAAGGAATGTAAAGTGTTTGATAATATGACTCCCGATTTCCCTTGTCTTAATTTCGGTTTTGCTGACTTAATATCTCACTATACGTTTGTATGAGAGGGGGGAAGAGGGAGGAGTTTCATGTCCTTGGAATGACAGTAGAGGTAGGCTGCTCAAAAATATGCACCTTAAAAATAATTATTATGAGCCAGCAGAAGTGTGTTACTGAATGTTGAGAGAAAGAGTATGACAGCAGAAAGAGAAAATATGAAACAGATGTACCATATGTTACTGTGTGCTTGTTTTCTATAATAAAACCACGAGGCATGCAAGTATAAAAAGGTAAATTTTATTTTTTTGCAAGAGTTGAGGAAAACCCGAAATTTATATTTAGGAATCGTTCAGAGGAACTACCTTTAGATTTGAGCATCAAGTTTACTGTATTATAATAACTGATGATCTTTTTTCCCCCCACTTTTTGCTGTGTGCTTCTGGCAGTTGGGAAGGGCCTAAAGGAAGTAATTAATATTATTTTTTTTTTAATTTAAAAGATGTGATGGCTGATCAACCTCCCCATCTCTTGACTTGATGGAAATCCTTTACATTTCCATGGACTTTTTGAAAAACACCCCCAAAACAACAACAAAAACACCAAAACCAACCCAAAATGTCACAACACCCTCTGGAATATCAGCAACAGGGCTTTTTCTATATACTCATAGCATTTTAATGCTCTGGTTTGAGACTAAAGCTGTTCCCTGTTACCATTCCCATCACTGCTTTATTAGATGCCTCTTGAAAAGGGTGCTTGGGATAGCTCCTTTCTAGCCAATTTTCTGCTTCCTAAAGAAAAGTTGATTTCCATGAAAATGAAGGCACTATGAATTCTATGGAAATTTCTGGGGTCTCTGAGAGTCTGAATATGAAAATAAGAAGGACACTTTCCCCTTGGAAAAGAAAGAAAAGGTCCACAATTTTCTCTCAATACAGCACTACAGCTCCTGGAAAGCTCCACAGAAAAGAGACTTTAGTCTTGAATTATTCAATGGAGCTTAGCTTTTTGTGTTTTAGCAGTTGCAAGTGTGTTGAAACAGCAGATTAGAAACATGTTAAGTAATGTCACTGTAATAATATAACTGTCTTGTTCTGTCTTAATTTTACGTTCTGTGTCACCTACAGTAATTTGTTAAACACCCACATTACTTTTATGTATGAGTAAAATAACTTGTTCAGTATGTTCTTCTCAGTTTCATATGTGCAAGATACTACACTTCTATTTTTATTGAAATAATATTAGAAGAGCTGCACTTAATGCTTATGTTGTATCTGCATGTGAATATCCCAATGTGCAGAGTGATCTTGAAGTTCCTTCAGGATTTAGCTTGATGAAGAGAACTTCACTTTGAAATGAAATAACTGTGCACAATTCAAAGATTACCTTTTAATATGGGATACTAGGATTGGTACCACTGAACCTATAAGAATTTCTGATATAGCCAAGTTAAATTCAGTGGAATCTTATGAGTGAATAAGGACGTAGAACCTTATTCATACCTATCAAAGATATAACTCTTTGTGGTGTTTTCAGTACAGTTTATTTCTGTCTCACTTTTGATTTTTCTGCTAAAAGCAATGAGATTAGAGTCAAATTGAGCTTTAAATTTTTGAATATATGCAGTTTGAATGAAGTGTTACTGTAGGTGTTCTGTGGTACCTCCAGGTCAGAGAGAATTTTTACAGAAAGTGAGTAAAAGGAAGCTCATCTTTTGTGTTAAGAGCATTTACCAGAAAGTGGAGTTAAAGCTTCTGTGTTGAATAGAGTAAAATGCCAGTCTTTGATATACATGTTTTAATGGGTATAAATGAGGCCATTATAGAACCCCCTTAGGAGCTACAAGAGGTCCCACATTTGATATCTAAGGAGTTCTGAATTTTGATGAGCTTAAAAGATTTTCATTTTATGTGCTTTTTCTTTTTTTATACATGCACTCATTCCAGTGTCTTGCTGCTGTGCTGATTGGCACAAATAAATAAATAGAAAAGAAAAAACCCAACCTAGTTTTATAATATTGATTTAATTTCTTATATTGCTCCTGGACCAATCTGTGAGAGCAGCTGAGATTTCTGCTCTGATCCTTGCTTTTCTTTAGATTCTCGTGCTTTTCGATCTTCATTGAGAGTATACAATACTTTTGTAGCCAAGTATAAGACTTGTGATAGTTTCTCTTGCCTGCTAGTTGCTATTATTACCTAAGAGTGAGCTGAGAGCTTGTGGTTTTCCTAGTTCATCAAAGGTTACTGATATTCCAATTGTTCTAGTTAGTCAAACATGTTATTTGCTAGGTAAGCAACTGAGAACTCTCATCTAGGAAAGAAAGAAACAAAGACCTGTGTAGTGTGTTTGGTTTTTTTTTCTCTTGATGGAGTTTTTTTTTGTTTGCTTGTTTTTCCTTCACAGAGCTGTTGAGTGACATTGCTGTGGTGTAATGTTTCAAGAAAGGATTGTTACACACATCTAGGAATCCAGTCTTTCCACTCAGCTGAGCAGAATAATTTTATTTATAAAATATTTAAAAATACTCCATTTTGAATAATCCTGTTTTGGGATTCTCCTTTTTGGGATTTACTTTTGGGGAATTCCTTTGGGGATTGTTGAAACTTCACAGGCCTCCCGTCAATCTCACTGGTTCACTTCTCAGAAGGATAATGCACTCCATCTATAGTAAGTGAGGCTTCAGCTATTTTTACTTGAGAACCATTTCTTCATATTTATAATGCCAAGTTGAGGTTTCATTTTCTCTGGTGAGGTGGTCAGGAGCAGTATAAAGGAAAAACAAAGTCTGTGTGCATAAAGTATGCCTGAAAGACCTCTGACACATCCTTAGTTTTTCAGTCAGGTTTTGATTGTTGTTGTTGTTATTATGACATGAGCAACATTCCATGGCAAAAATTCCATAGAATGTGGAAAACTCTGATTAACTACGTACACCTACAGTTATTTTTCTGTCAGATTGAATGTAGGAGTAACTATATTCCCTCAGTCATTAGAGTCCAGATCTGATAAAACCCAATTTGTTCATGCTTATTGGTATGATATTATTCAATCCCCCCTTGTGTGTGTTTGTGTATGCCAGGGAGTCCCTGATTCCTTGATACAGTCATAGGAGTTTGAACAAGCTTTTTTGGAGTCACCTGTGAAAGGTTCTTTAAAGACCTAACTTTATGTGAAATAAAAGTTCCTTCACATGCATTAATCATTTGTAGACTATCTCTCATGGAATAATAACAGGCTGAAATGAATCAGGGAGATTCATTTCAGTGAAAAGGGATGTCCTCTGTTCAACATATTAATTAAATGAAAAAGGGACAAAAGGCATGAGGGCATCTTTTGTTAATGCTCTTAACCAGGATAACTGTGTTGCAGTACTGAAGGATTGTATATAAAAATTGTTAATGAAATTTCTGGTAGGTGAGAAGTGGTGCATCTATGGGAAAAATGTCCTAAATTCACATGGACAGTGTTGCTCAGTGGACTGCTAGCACACAGAGAAGAGGGTTTGGGGTTATAAAAGCTCATCTGTGTCCTGACTTTTCTGCAAATCCAGAGTCCCTTCACCTCAAAAAGGTTGTGGTAAAACTAAAGAAGGTACCACTGAGAAACGAGGGAAGGTAAAGAAAAATGTGGAAGGTCTGCTATCGTTGGAAAAGAGATGAAAAAAGGGGATGTAAAAAAAGAGTATTATTTCTCATAAAATGAGAATTGGGAAATACCAGATGGAGGTGCCATGGTCAGAATTAGCATAAAGGTGTTTAAACAAAAAATATGGAGCTAAGCTAGTCACTGCTGCTGAACTTTGGCTTCCACAATTTCAAAAAGTTAAGCAGATCTATGCAAGACTGTTAAACCCACAGATCCCAATCTGGACCTGGAACCCCTTGAATGGATTCTGGAAACTGCACCCCCTCTGCTTATGCCTCTTGCTCCTTCCTTGACAGTGGCTTAGCAGCTCCACTGTTTATTGCTCTTGTTCAAAAGATGATTTATTGATTTATTTAATTTCTTTTTTTGGCTGTGTAAGATATTCTCTCCCTCACTAAGTCATGCAATAGTAATATTTTCTATAGAAGTGCAGGACAAGAAAGCACTTAAGTTGTTCCAGCTGCCTTTAAACTCCATCCCTCCCTGTCTGTAAGTTGAAAGGAAGAGTTACCTGTGTGGGATCCCAATAAGGAAAGAGTGATCGTAGCAATAACATGACGTCATCACTGAACGGTGACATCTTCTGGGCACGTACCTCAGTCTGCGTTCCAAACATTCTTGCATCCTGGTTCTCTCAACCATCTCCAAATCAAGGGAAAAAGTGCCAGAAGGACATCCCTATCTGGAGCCATGCTCACTGTGAAACTAAATTAATTGTTGGCAAACTTAGAGCAGATACTCTTGTTCACAGGCAGGTTGTGTTCATTCACTTCAGGAAAGCTGTTCAAACACTAAAAAATGTTGATGTCTAAACAAGGTATCAGTTATAGGCATGATATCAAAACTGGCAAGTAGATTAGTTACAGAATATTTTAAGAGACAATGTATTTGGCTTTAATAAAGATAACATTTTATTAAGGAAAACAAAAATGTTGAGGAGTACCATCTGATCAAGACTATTCTGACTTTACAGACAAAGCTTCCTGTAAATGGTTACCAGTTACCTTGAAGAGCACTTAAAATCCAAGGCACCAAATACCAAGTACCAGAAATGGTTCAGTTTTACTGTATAAGTTTGAATTCAGAAAATAATATTCTGTTCAGAGGAGTGAAGACTGTCAAAAAGGTTATAAAGTCTAAAATCAAAAGTCTAAAACTGCTTCCTTTTTTGTAACTTTAAAGAAACACTGAATGTGCTTATTTATGTCATGTAAATGTTGATTTGTCTGATTCCCAATGAGGAGTGAGAGCCAGCAAAATCATCAATGTGCTGGAAAGTCTAATTAGTTGAAGCTATTTCAAATATTTGCATTATTTCTGCTGAAATAAAATTTGAACAGTGGCTGGTGAAAGTGTATGATATTTGGGTAATATTTATAACTGGCTACAGTGCATTGATTTATTTATTGAATGGTTTTATCAGATGCTTGCAGTGAATCAAGCTTCAGGACAGAAAACTGTATCTGTGCATCAGTAATAACACAGCCTTCTGGTGTTTTGTCTCCTACCACTGAATTTTAATACAATAAAAGCTTGTGAGCATTCTTGCTTTTGTAGGTAGGTATGTAGTTATCAATCTTCTGTCATTGGAATAACTTTCAGCACAGTTTAATTTTGAACAAACTTAGAAAAAAGGATTTAGTATAGAAGAATACACAAATGAAGTTGCACAAGTCTGGGTAGAGATGCCTGATTATTAGGCTTTATTCTAAAATTCTTGGTTAGACTTAGCAGACTAAGCTAAAGGAACTTCTAACATCAGGTCCCTGGTGACTGGTCAGAGTACCCAAGTAAGAAATTATCGAGTTGTTGCCCTGAACTCACAAAGACTGGAGCATTTTCCTTCTACATATTATTAGGAGGGGAAAAAAGGTGATAAAAGATTCTATGGAACAAAATATTAATGTAAAGTCTACTTGATTACAAAAGCAATTAAATGTTTAATTTCCTTTGTTTTCTGAAGTGCCTGGAGCCATTTTCTCCTGATTCTATTTAGTGATATTTAAAAATAAATGATCCAGCTGGCTGAAAGCTTTTCACTTGGCAGGTAAATTGTATTACTCTCCAAGGAGTCAGGATATTTTGCATTTCATCATTCCTGGAATTTGTTTTTTATGGTCCAGCTTGATTAAACCTCCTGTGGCACTGGAAGAAACAGAAAAAAGGTCTTAAAGCACGAAAATTGTTATCAACTAGCTGGAGTTCTGGACTATGCAAATTTAACTTTTCCCCCCCTTCTCCAATACTCCTTGTGCTAAACACAATGCAGAGTAAACACAGGACAGTTGCTTAGAAATATATATTTATTATTTATTTTCTTTGGCAATTAACCTGTTGTGGTTTAAGCCCAGATGGCAGCTGAGCAGCACACCGTCACTGTGTCTGTCCCCTCCCTCACAGTGACCATAGCATCTCCTGTTACCCTTTCCAAAGGATTTTTTGGACCAGTGGATTATGTGGGGATCCTGCTCTAGGTTTGTCTCAGAAATAGCGATTTCCCCCCATTCAAGTATAAATAATCAAAATAGATTACACTGCTACATGTTGACAGCTTCTGAGATTTGAGGGAACTGAGAGATGGAAAGGAATAGGACTAAACCAAAGACGTGTTTACATTTTAGTGCAACTAAAAGATTTTGACATGTGAATGTGCACATGAGGGAAGTGTGTGGGTTTTGGAATGGACAGCCTTTATCTTTTAAAGTAATTAATATTTTTAAAAGTGCTTGGGATATTTTCTAGATTTTTGCTTTGTCAGTAAATGTGCATTGTGGTGAACAGAGGAAAATGGAATTGTTATTCATAACATCGTACCCAGATACTTGATTCTCGTTGAATATGGATAACACTCAGGATTTCCACAGGCTCTGTTTATCAAAGGAAAAAAGTCCTCTAATCCTCTCTAAAAATTATAAGGTTTTTGGCAGTAGAAATGGCAGAGGGCTATTTTAAGGTGCACTTTTCTGTAAAGGATTTTTTGCTCAAAGTTTGAGTACAAGTGGCCTAGGTTTTTTTTCTCTTAATAGATAAAATTCAATAGCTGGGACTGAACTTGTTTCCAATATAACTGGGAATGTTAAAGAGAGGGTCAGTGCAGCAGATGAATCATGGAGCTGATCAAGGTTATTTCAGTAAGGAGAGAGTTTGGAGAGGTAAAAACCCCCCAATGAGTGCCTTTCGCATGGCTTGAATAGGTTCAGTGTGCTGGGTTTTTTGTTAGAAGTGATACCAAGTGGTTCATTATTCAACTGAATTTTGAATTATGGGTAAAACTATATTAAAAAAAAAATGAAATAGGCCTTTGAGCTGAGCTCGTTGGTTCACTGCTGCAGACATCAATGAGGCCACTATGTCAGGTTTGTGAGTATAATTGCAGTTTTAAAACTGTAGTCTTTTTTCTCATCTTTGGTTTTTTTTTTTTTTTTTTTTTAATGGAATAAGGTAAATTAAGGATAATGCAGAGGAATTGAAGCAGGAGGAGAAGGGAAAAAGTTGTAGAATTTATATCCTGTTTTGTCCGAGATAATGGTTTAAGACTTGACAAAAGGAGAGTGTTCCATTGACCACCTCTGTTCGCTTCTGTGGTCATTGAACATCTCTGTATCAGATACAGAATTGATCAGAGGAAAAAAAAAAGCCTGCAATGCAGTTTTTATTGCCAGCCTTCTGGTGGATGTTCCTATTAGGGATAAAAGGTGGTGTAATGCCTTTAAAGCTCCATTTTATTCTCACTTCCAGGATTTCTAAACTTTTTCCTGAACTCCGTGATGACACTTTTGGATGCCTAGGTCTCTTCTCCTCTGTGTCTTTGAACACACTGTCTGGCTGTTGTGTTTTTTGGACCTCTGCCTCATTGGCTGGCAGTTCCATACCACTAATTGTGGTGTCATTCTTTGAAGAAAAGGCCTTAATTTTTTCTTGTGTAGAAATAACTTCTAATAAATGTGCATGGCATGGCTTCCCATTGTTGGTATCTACTTTATTTTCTCCCTGTAGAGTAAATTGGAAATGAGTAAATTAGCCTGTGATCATCAGTCCTCTTGCTTTATTTCAGCACCAAGTTGACCTATAGGCTGCAATTAAGAATGTCTACACTCAAGCACTAAAGAACAGTGTTATGTGTAAAGTTGGTTTATCTGCTCATCTCTTATAAAACATGCCACTAGATTGGAATGATAATTTAGTTAACAGACTCTTCTGTTTCCCCCATATTAAACGTAGGGTTAAATACAAGCTTGCCGCCTTGGGCTAAGAGAATTCTGACTGTAAACATGTTAGACCATACCTACAGAATTAAACCTGCTTGTTTTCCTGTTTTTCAGTTGAAGAAACCAATACAGTTTTCTTCAGAAGTGTTAATTGTATTACATTAAATGGCTTAAGATGCAGACTGTTAAATTTATTTGTGGTAACTGATGTAAATTCTCACTTATGGTAGACTGTGTCCTCTGGATGAGGCTTTCTGGTCTGCTGAGTAACATAAAGGTTTAGTCCAGAGAGTTCTGGTGCAGATTTTACACCTGAAGGAGCATCTCTCATGTTCTCAAAGGTGATGTGTGTGCATTTGCTTCCTTATAGATTGAGTGAGAAGGCTTACTGGAAATTACAGGAGCTGTAGCATGTGAAATAGTAGAGAGCAGTTCCTCTGTCATTAATCCTTTGCTGCTACAGATCTCATCTGTACATCAGAGTGATTCAGGGCATGACCTCTTCCAATTCTTATCATATTTAGATGGCCTGAAATTAGGGAACAATAATTGAACATTTTGTTACCTCTGGTAGTAGTGCAGTTGTTGGAAATATCACCAGTATTAATTTTTCTGTGCAATTAGTGTATTAATTAATTCTGTGCATAAAAAACTGTTCCAGAATTGTGGAATATACTATTTCTGTTACTAGGAATGTGGTGTGAAAATATTACCTTATAGAGTGATGATTTTCTTGTTTATTAGAGAGAATTTCAAATGGAGGGCTTGGAATCAACTTTGTTGGATTTGATGTGAGGATAGTAGAGACTGCTGATAACAACAGCTGGGTTAAGAAAAGACATTATGAAGAGTAATTTGGAATATGGAAAAAAGACTGCTGCATCATATTGCTTGTGACACTCTTCCTTCAGTGGTGGTGCTCTGTTTTTATTGCCATACAGGCTCTGGGGTGGGGAGGGCAGCACTTATGATTTCAGCTGATTTCCATTTGCTTTTCACTTAAAGATCAACAAGGAGTGACCAGAGCAGGAATGGAACGAAGCTTAATCACCCTTAGTATTTACATATAGTGGGGTACAAATGTGTATCCCATTACCTTTGATTATTTATATCTTTCATATTGTCTTCAGTTTATCAGATTATATGCTTTCCCCTAAAATCCTCCTAAAATTCTAGTATTGAGTCTGAATGATGTGTAACATTAGAATAATTTATCTTACAATAATTAGGTGAGATAAGAACATGAATAGAGTTCATCACTGAATCCAGGTAGTCTGGCTTCTGAGAGATTAACAGTGCAGTGTGTGAGTTATGAGCTTGCTTGCCAGTGTTTTATGACGGTTAGGACAGAAGTTCTCATCAGCATTGTGAAACAGAACTCCAAAAACACTGCAATCTTTCAAAAGAAGAAAAATATTTGTTTTTCTTGAGAAACATCTTCTGTGGGAACACCTGTCTCACTACATACGGATTGCCAGTGCAGTCTTTGAACACATGTATAGCAGAAACATCAAAACTGGTAAATCCTTGCAACACCACAAAGGAAGCATAAAAAAGGATCAGGAAGGTTTCTGTTTAAATCAAGTGTTCTAAGGGAAGCTGGTAATGAGATGCATTCAGTCATAAAGCTGACTTTCATATAGATATTTTTATGTTACAACTGAGTAGCAGAGCAAAGGAGACTGTGTTTCTCCGATGTTTATAACTGTTACTTCATGTTTTGCGTTCATTGATGGTCCCAGTGGAGCTCCTGTCTCTAAAGGTCACACTCTGCAACAGGCATGGTTTGAATTCCCCAAACAGGGATGTTGTTACATGTACACAGTGGCTCACTGCAAAGACATGGCAATGCATCCCATCCCTTTGGGCTTTTGTGACATGAATTTAGTAACATTTTTCTAAGTATTGAATCCTGAGTTGCTTTGTCCATCAGACTATGGAAGACCTTCCAGGCACACTGGAGTGTATTATGCGGTATGTTTTGCCTATCAGAGCTGACACTCACTGTACACTTAAATTGTTTCTGATATGGCTATAAGGGGTTTGTAAATCATTCCATCATGTTGGAAAATAGTTTGTTTTGCTAAATTTCATTTTATTTTCACTAGTCATCATGTCTGTGCACGTGCTTGGGGAAGTAACAGCCCCCCACCCACAATAAAACTGATGTTCTAGTTCAAGATGTTGCTACTGCCTGAGTTCTGCTGATACTACAGCACTAACTGAGAAACAGGAGGGTTAAAGGAAAGCTGCAATTGGAAAATATGTGTTAAGCACAGCAAATAAGATAAAAGTGAGAACTTGTTGCAAATGCAGAGGAAAATCTGGAGAAAATGAGAGCTATGGAAAAGAAGGGAGAAATCAGAGGTAGATTCAACGAAAACAAAGCTGTAGAGACAGTTCATGTGGTTCATGTGCTCCATCTCTTGTGTGCTGTTCAAGAGTAAGGTACAATCATCCTGTTTTAAGATGCATCTGAGCATGAATTGAAAGGTAGAAGGGTACAAGATGATATAATTCCTTAAAAAGGTAAAAGAGCCATAAGTTTTATTAAATTACTGACAGAAGCTGACATTAGCTGAGCAGGATGCTTGGAGTATTTTGATGACAACAGGAGTATTGATTCTGTACTTTCACTTTCTTCTGTACAGAATAGAACAAATCCTCTCTGGTCATACAGTGCAAAAACTGGGGATTAAGGGAGGATATGTTAAAGGGGATATTCATTCAGATCACAAATCTGTACTTAAACTGCGATGAGTTTACATTATATAGCCAACAGATGTGTAAGCATGTGATGTGGGGAAAAATAAGTGCCAGCAGTCACAACTAAATAAGCATTTTGTACTTCAAGGTGGCTCTAAAATCCCTTCCCCACCCCTAGATCTTGTGGTGTCTTATCCTCAGTGTGGGGTGATTGAAATGAAATCTATGGTAGAGTGTGCTTGTGGAGCTTTGCCTTGCTTTTTTATGAGTATAAGGCTTGGAGCACAGAGCAGATCCTCAAATTGCTTTCCTTTTTCCTACCTTAATCATTGTTTTCTTTTGTGTCTGGTTGAAAAGTTGGTTGCAGAGCTTTAATAAGTCCATTTTTTTCCCTTATATTTGTATATATGGAATATTCTTACAGCATGCTTACTCAAAGCAGTTTGAAAAGTAAGGAAAAAACCCAGTAAACTGTTGGAGGAGAAGTAAATAGTGCTAAACAGTTTCAAATTCAGCACTGTGGAATGCATTTGGCCTGAAATGACCCCAGTACCTGTTTATTTAATTGGAGTTGGCAACAATGGGCTCCCTGGAGGCTTCTGGGCACTTCTTGAGTTTGAACACCACTAAATAGTAGACCAGCATATGGGTATACTACTATTTCAGTAATTAAGATTATGCAATGTACTTGGGGGAAAAAGAATCCACTGGCAGGCAAGGAAAGAAAAGAGTGGGGTATAAAAAAAATGACGTAGTTGAAAAAGGAAAAAGGAATTTACTGCATATGGTTGCTCCCTGTAGTGGTTTAACAGTGGATCTGTAGTCTTAGCTGAGAAATTTCTTTCCCCTTTTGGATTAGTATCAAAATTATACTATTGGTTTCATACTTGTTTTTCTATAGAAACATACAACAAGTTTTATAATTGTGTTTAAAGAATGTAAGCTGGTAGTTCTTAAAAAATCTTGAAATCTAAAATACCTAACTGCTTATTTAAAAGTCAGCAAAGTGTTTTGTACAGTATGGAGTGTTGAAGGGCCATTAGGAAGACATACAGATTTAACTCTGCTTTGGTGGTTGTAGCTGCACTGTATTTATAATTGCTCCTCAGGAGTGCAGGCTGGCCCATATTTAAACCTGCAAGTAGCAAAGATTGTATCTGGCTGTTGGTGTTTGCAGTGGGATTGGATTCAGCGCTGGCTGAGCAGTGGTGGTGTAACCAGGGCAATGAAAAAATTCCTAGCTTAGCAATACTGTGGTTCTGTATCAGAACTTGGAACAAAGGGCCAAGGTGAACTTGATTTGTTGGTAAGTGTTAACTGTAAGTCAAGGATTAGAAAGTTTTGAAAAACTTCTGTGGGGATCAAAAAACCCCAACACACTTGTCCCCACCCTCCCATAACGTAGGTTTGGAAACAATAGCAGCTATTTTTGTTTAGTGAGGATAATTCAGCCTGTAAGTTAAGCTTTTAAACTTAAGAATTAAACAGAGTTCCAGGCTAGTCAGGCTTTGATTTAAATTTGAACAATATTGTAGTTTAGGGATCCCCTGGCCTTAATTTAAGTAATTCTGGAGGGGATACTGGAGTTTGAACTCGGGGTGCTCCAAATCAGAGGGCGTTTTACAACTGGATTTTAACTTCTGTCCAGTTTCAGACTCAGGGTTGGATTTTCAGTTCACACAGATACTATTTTGTATTAATGTATTAATAAACAAATGTTTAGAATTTATTTACCTTGTTATATATATACAGAAACAACTTTAAGTATGTATAAGTATAAATTGAATGTGTGTGTGTATATGTGTGTTGTTGTCTGTGTGTCCTCCCACTGCAGTTGAATTCTGAGGGGAAAATTGCGATCTCTTGTAAGAAAATATCTGATTTAGGCTGTTAATTTTATTTTTCTCTACTTACAACTTCTAATTCTTAGTTAGTCTTATTTAGTCTTTTTGAGAAACAGAATTAGTCTGTTTATTTATTTTATGTATGTGACTATAGTTTTTCCTTTGCATTTTTTGGTACTTTTTAATAAGTTTTTGGAGGATGAGGGTTTAGTGCCATCTTGTGGGAAAACTTAACAGCTGCAGATTTTTTATGTCCTGGATTCATTTAGGTTGTGAGCGAGAAAATACTCCTATGAAATCTGACAAGAATAAATCTAGTTTTGACAAAGTTTGTTGTGAAACCAAAGTCTCTTCCAAACTGTGAAGGCATATATTTTTGGACCTTTCTGAAACCTTAATGATTTCTCTTTCCTTCATATTTGCATTTCTTCAGTAACTCAGGAAGAAATGTCTTTCCAGATGGTCATCTGGTTTTGTGATGCATCATTTTATTCTGTTGGATCTAACTGAACACTATTTTGATTGGAGACACTGAAATGTCTGTATTGATTTTTTTTTCTTCCCCTTAGCTGTAGCAGAACACTTAGTTCTGAAGCTCCTTTTCAAATTGTTTCAATGGGAAATGATTATGTATTATGGTTAATCAACTCACAGTACTATTCCTAGTAGTGAAAAAGAATTGGAAGCTGAGGAGTGCTCTTTTATGTATTTTGCTGATTAAAATAGAGCAAGGAGAGGTTGAAATTGGAACTTGATTTGTCACTGTATTTCTGGCTTACTAAAAGCTGTGCTTGAAATGGTCATGTGAGTAACTTAACATCATTTCTCTCGTGGCTGCATTAAAAAATAAATAGTTAGAAAGTTACAAAATGAAAAGGTGACAAGGATAAGAAGGTCATATCAGATGTTAAGATGTCCCGTTCCCACAGCTTTCAGTGATGCTCTGCATTTGTCTCTTCTGTCAGTGAAGGTTTCCTGTATAGAAACTTCAAGCACCCGGTTCACACATGAATTAAACAGGAATGTTTGCTGAGGTTTTGTCTGGTCTTCTAACTTGCCTGTTCTTTGTCTTTAAATATAGTGTGAAATAATCAGTGGAATCTCTTTCAGAGAAGCTGATGAGCGCTCTGAGACTGTGAGACTTCCCTGTATTACTTCTTAGAACATGCAAAATGTTAACTTTTAGAGTATGTGTATTAAAGTCCTCTGAAAAACACACACTGTATATTATGGGAATAATTGTGTTCCTATTTCTAACGTAGTTCACATTATTCTGTGTTTTCTGTGTTGCTGTTTTCTGACAGTGGCAACCATCTCTGTTCCAGTCAGTTATAATGTTAATATTGAAAACACTATTTGGATACCTCAGTAGTTTTCCTTTCAGTGCATTTCTCTTTGGTAGCTTTAGCAGAACCTGCACTATGCCCACAGAAATCCCCATCCTCAGATTTCATTTTTTTTTAAATGACAAAAGGGGGATGTTTCTTTGGAGGCAGAATGCACAATATGAAAAGAGAGCCCAGTTCGCACTTATTTTTTCTTTTAATCTAGGAAAAGGATTCTTTCTATTTTCATTTTTTGTTTAAAGTAATAGAGAGCTCTCTGCCAGAAGCAGAAACTCTATAGCGAAGTGTCAAGCACATAAAGGGAGGGTCTGAAGATCAAATACCGCAAGTTTTTCAGTGCTTGAAATGTGACTTTGTTTACTCTCAGTGCTCTCCTTTTGTAAGTAATTTCTTGACTTGGTGCCTGAAAAAGAATTCCTTTAATGTAGACCTCAGTTTTTGAGAAATAAGAAAGTAATAGGCCTGTATAGCATCCAAGACTTTCTGCTTTGCTATTATTTTGACTGAATCAGCAAGCTGGACAATAAGTTCTACTGTATAAAAAGAGAGATGAAGGTTCTTGCCAAATATTTTTTGGCTTATCAGGTTTTTTTAAAGCTGACAGAAACAACAAATTCTTAACTTTGTGTTTTCCATTAACTGAAGTTTGGATGCTGGTTTGTACTGAACTGCTCTTACAGAATATAATATTGTGAATTTAAAAGTAAGGAGAGAAATATTCAGATTTTTGAACAGGTGAATTTCAGTTGTACGTGACCACAGGAGCAGGAATAGAACTCAGCTCCCTTAATTCACATACAATCTTACTTTTAAATAAGTATTCCCACTATATACTTTTTGTTGTAGTTTCTTGGCCCGCTGTGATCATTGCTAAACCTCATTTCTCCTCAGGCCCCAAAACCGCACTGAGGAATGCTGATCCTGTGGCATCCAAAAAACCCCCAAATAATTATGGAGTCCCTAGAGCTTTTCTGAGAAGGAAAACTGCACTCCAGTGGCTCAGTAATCTGTGCTGGAATCTGATGGAGTGGTGGTCCACTGGGGACATAATATGTGATTTCACTGTGAGGGGGAGCTCTGTGTTATTTTTTCTTTAAAAAGCCTCAAAACATTCCCACAAAACCAAACCCTTCCCTCTAATGGATTAATCAATTTGGCTAATCAATTTCCATATTGATAACAAATGTGTAACTGACTTTAAGGAATGAGAAAGAATTAAAAACCTGTAGTTGTGGTGAGACTGAGACAAATAATATTGTAATTGTTTTTCAGGCACTTTAATTGTTTGGCATGTTTTTGAAGACTAGGGAATGGTCAATCACCTTCCTACTGAAATTTCAATTTGTACCTCTGCTTCTTTACCCATTGGTTTGACAAGACTGACATCAGGGAAAAATCTCTTCATCTCCCCTTACACAATATTATTTCTGGTGCCTGGAGAAGCCCCTCTCTTCGCTGCTAGTCTTGTCTGAGTAATGAGTAGTAAACTGATAAAATGCAGTTAATAGCATTTATGGAAGTTATCCTATATTGGTCCTTTCAATTACTATAATTTCAGTGTTTAGTAGAGGAAGTGCTCATGGAAACTCTGAAGTATTGAGTTTTAGGCCTTTTCTTAAATGTTAGAAAAATGTTGTTTTTGCAGTGACACTGTCATCTCTAGGTGAAGGCTGGTGATTTTCTTGCCCTTCATTGGAGGGTACAGTTGCTTGTTGAAAAAAAATAGGTTTCTTTTGACTCCTAAACAGGATGTAAAATAGAGGTGCTGACCACTTATAATCATTAATGAACCCATGTGCCCTCTTAGAACTAAGAGTTGTGTTAAAATTTGGTGTGTTGGCTAAATTCTATGTGATTTGCTAACTTACTCTGAGTATGGCACTTTTGCTGTACAGAGCTTTGAGTACATAATACCCCACTAACTGTGACCATAACAAAAGTGGAAGACAATGCTATTTGATAAAAAGCTTGACATTGAACATCACTGTGTTGGAAAAAAAACCCCAACCTGGGGGGTTCCTCCAGGGAGGAAATTATTTTTTTTTTCTGAATTTTCTCCATTTTGTTTTTGATAAAACAGAAAGAAATTTGCAGTCAGTTCTAAATACACAGTGCAGTGTTTTGTTAGTGAACAGCACTCTGCTTATTGAGTTTTAAGAACTCTTTTTTCCACAAAGTTTTAAGAGCTTTGTGTATGTCTGCAAGGATCCTCTCTAAATAGAATATATTGAAAGCACTTGATACTATACCCTGTGAAAGCAAGTGGTTACTACTTTAGAGGTATATTTATTGTGTGGAGTGAAATCTTTTTTGATAGAAAACTTTTAAAAGCAGAGAAGGCAATCTCAAAAACAAGGGCTTCCAGAAAGTACCAGACAGCACATCAGCAGAACTGAAGACTTTCTGTTCCCACTAGATAAAAGGCTGAGCAGATAACTGGAAAGCTGCTGTTTCATGAGCAAGAGAGAGCTGGGAATGATGTGCTGTTGTGCTTTTTGTTTTTCTTTTCATCTTGTATCTCTTGGTTAACAGAGGGGTCTGGAGGAGGGATCCGTGGGGGAGTGGAGTTTTCTTTGTTGTTTGGACAAGCTCTTGAGTGCTTTTTCACTTCCCTAGACTTGTGCTGTGATGATGTGAAACTCCAGATGATGTTTCTGTGTTATGATTGCAGTTACTCCTGGGATTAGCTGTAGGATGGAGGTTCTGCTCATCTCTAGTAAACAGTGGGCAGCCAGAGCACAAATTGAAAGGGCTGGTTACGTAGAGCTGAGACCATGTGGGATATTTTGTGTGGGGAGGTAAAGGTTTACCATCCCAAATGATCTAAAAGCTTCCTTGGGGAACCATAAGTGCTTCAATTAATTATTTATCAGGGCAATAAAAGAGTATCAGAGGGGCTGCAGTGAATTAGAGGATGGAGAATTTCTCACAGTGTACAGTTACTTTATCTGATGAGAATATTTTTGAAGTATGAATGCCTAAAATTTATCTTTGAGTCTCCAGGACTTGTAAACCATACATTATTCTTACCTGGGTAGGTCATGTTACAGACAGAATTATTGGCAAACAAATAATAACCTGCTTTTCTTAAACTAACACTGATTTCCAGGTCTTGTTAAAATGCATTTTGTTTTCCTCCTGTTAAGTTGTAGTAAGTAATCTGAAAACACATCTGTGTGTGTGCAGATTGGTCAAAAGCTTTGTTACAAATGACCTTCAGTCAACTAAAACACTATTTTAGTGTTTCTGGCACTACTAGCAGCATTTTTCCAAAGGGAAGAGGAGAAAAAAGGAGGCCAGTCTTGGCACAGCAGCATCATTGGACTGTTTAAAAGTTGTTGTAGTACTAGTAATGATCACCTAAATACAAACCCTTGCATTTCACTATGGTATTAATGGCTTAAAGGTTTTAATACAGCTCTTTGTTTCAGCAACTAAAGAACTTGATTTTTTGTGAACATGTATCTTTGCAGGTGACTATTCTCAAGTCTTGTTTGGCTTTTTACATTTTAAATGTCCCTTCCTCTGGGCCTTCTTGTTCTTATGGTCGCAGTCTATGAGATCTGGCCCATTAGTATTAAGGAGGTTTATATCAATAGGAGAAAATAAATAGTTTCATTCAGATTGGACTGATTTTTTTGTTTGTTTGTTTGTTTTTGAGCTATTGACAACTTTATGCAAGGTACGCCACAAGTGAGTTCCTGTTGGTAAGTTTGAACTGGGTGAAATGAACAGTGTGTCCACAGAGATAAGAACCTGTAAAGTCTGTTTGTTAAATATTAGAAATCCTCCAGTGAATAGTATTCAGCCAGAAGTGTTGCATTTTAGAGGTGAATATGGAAGATCTGATCACACTCTGCAGAAAACATTGGCTATGCTGGAGAAATTTAGTGGAAGAAGGAGAAGTTTATTGGAGAGATACTTCAGACATACCAAGATACTCCAAATTAACAAGTGGACTTCAGTTCTTTGGAGAGGGATTTGTTATGAAGAAATATTCTCTGACAGCGTGACACTTTAGCTGTGATAGTAGGCTTACTTAGGGCAAATGGCAGAGCAAAGAGAATACATGAAAAACGGCATCTCAACACACAGCAAGCCAGGGAATTGGGAAAGGAGTATATTTACAGATTGTGCCTTAAGAAATAGATGCAAAACTGCTACAGAATTTGCAACACTAAAACATTTTAGCCTATGTGGAGATGCATTTTTGTTCAGTGACCTCAAGTGTTTAGGCAACACTTGATTTTTCACCAAGATATTTGTGCAAGATGACCTAGAGAAGCTGACTGAATAGTAATGAAGTCTGAGAGTTGAGATGAAATATAATGTGAGAAATGGAGATTTAGATGTATATGACAAGATTCCTTGTTTGACTTGCAGAGCATGGTGTGAGGGGCAAGCTTAGGGGAGCGACAGAGCAGCTTGGTGGGCACTTGATTAATAAGGAAGAAGTAAGAAAGGCTCAAGAAACTGAAGAAGAGGCATCACGTATTATGATGTTTGTCTTCTGGAGCAATCATACCGAGGCCCTGCTTCCCAGGAAGTGGCTGGGAATGACCTGCTCATGGGACAGAGAGAGTAAATCTTCTGTTTTACTTCGCTTCTGTTTATGGCCTTTGCTTTTGTTTTATTAAACTGCCTTTACCTTGACCCATGAGGTTTAGTTCATTCTGTTCCCTGGTGCTGCTGAGGAGGGGAGTGATAGAGCAGCGTGCTGGGCTCCTGGCTTCCAGCCCAGGCCAGCCCACCACGTGTCTGCACTGAGAAATGCAGATTTAAGCGTACGTGACAGGATTCCTCATTTAACTTGCAAAGCACTGTAGTAAAGCCAAGCTTTATAGAATTGGACAAGGCACCAAATTTAAAAGCATAAAACCAGAGGAAAAAGTAAGGCAAGTCAGTAGACAAGAATTCTCCCTTTTCAAATAGAGGGTTGTATCAGCACATGGTGCTGTGCAGTTCTCTCACATCTGTTCCACGCCCAGAATTTTTAACGCTGAAAATGCATCATGTGTGGTCAGAATCTCTTGTGATTCCTCACAAATTACATGTGTTTTCTCCTTTCGCCTTTTTCTGTCATTCTTGTCTTATTCAAGCAAAATCCTTGTCCACTGATCCCCAGTGGTGTAGTTTGAACGCCAGAATTTCAAATTACAGTAGATAGATGAGAAAATGCATAGGAGAATCCATTTCCTAATTTAGGTTGACGAAGAAAATATCCCCAGTCCCCTTTTTGGCTTTTTGTCCTTTTTTCTTCCCCCTGTACAGAAGGAAATAAGGCTTTGCATGTTTTTCTTTAACAATATTTAGTTATAAGTCTAATATGTGTTTCAGTAGCACAACTGAAGTTAATGTACAAATTGATTCAGATGCAGCTCATAAGAAAGCTTTAAGTGGTCTGTTTCCTTTCAGTGATAGACCTTCATATGGTGAGGAATTAAAATAGAATATTGACAGATTCCAGAATAAATAATGAAGCTTGATTTTAGAAAATGAGAGTGTGGTTGATAGTATAATTTACTGTGACACTTCTCCAGATGTGTTATTCAGTTATAGTTGTAGCTTTTTACAACGTACACAGTAGAATTTTTTCCCTTCGCTCTTCTGAACTGTATATTTGCCACTGTTAAGAGATTGGACTGTATCAACTGATTCAGCCCTGAAAATTCTGTATTTTTTGAAGTGGGAAGGAAACAGGAGAATTGGGAGCTAAAATCCCGTAGACTGGATTCTTCAAAATGTTCATTGCTCTTGGTGGGGGTGTGAGGGTGGGAAGTATGAGGAGCTGTGCACTTCTGTAGGTGGACTAACAGTTTTAAATCTGTGAGTCTCTTTGGGATTTCGTTTTCCTCCTCTGCTCATCATATCTAAGGCTTTGGGATGCTCTGAAAGTGCTTATGCTCTGAAAGCACACTGTGACAGGATAGTTCTCAGCAGGCAATTATTTTGGGAGTAGTTAGTTGGCATAGATTAGAGGAAATTCCTCTGTAGAACATAACTCAAAATCCGGAAAGGGCCATTACTTATCTGCTTTTCCTAGTTTTGTTTCAACTTGCGGGGCAATCCACGGTTCCATGGATCCTGGAACTGGGTTATAGAGAAGGACTGAAAAAGTTCTGAGATAACTATTTATATATTGCCAAGAAATTGGCATGGAAATATTTCTAGTCAACTGGTCTGTTTTTATTAGAAATTATAAAAAATATGATAGATCTTGCATGTTTTTTTTCTTCTAAATCGTGTAAAGTTCTATGTCTGTGTAGTGACAGCAGTGACAGATATTCACAGCACTCCTACGTTCCTCCCCTTGCAGTTAATTATACAATTTCTCTCCACCCTCACAACATTTGTTCTTTGCTTTACTTAACTAGCTGCAGATACGAAAGTTTGTGCCAGCACAAGTCTAAATCTGGTCTACCATGTTCTAAGTCTTGAAGGTGTGCAAACCCAGATTCTTTAATATCAAAGTAGCAGCAGTCTGCCACAGTTGAGGCTGTAAGTTTTAACATCATGACTGAGAAGCAGCCACAACTACTGTTGTGCTTAGTGATTCTGGGTAAAGCCTAAGAGTATCGTGCACAGGCTGCTGTGGGGCAAAAGAGGAAGTCGTCTCACTTACCTTAATCAGAATTGCTGTTTGAGCTTTGATTTCCAATTATTCTTATGTGGATCCAGCAGTTTTGATTTTTACAGCTTGCATTTAGGTTTCTGTGGTAGCAATGTCTATATCAAGTTTGCTTTTATTTGTGTGTTACAGCACTGTAAATATTTTAGAATTAGTTTCCCTTTACTTAGCCAGATTTTTATAGTTGTGGAAACATTTGATGTACAGAGACCATGTGACTTTGGGAAAACATTTACTTGTAAATAGTTTTTAGCACCAAGTAATAAGTATTGTCTAATTTACCATTAGGAGGGTGTATCTCAAATCATTGTTCAGATCAGAGAAAACAATTTTGACTATTTCTAGACTACTGGTAGTTGCTGAACATTGCTGTTGCTTAGCTGATGTAGCAAAACAGTGGACAGAAGGTTCTTGGCCAGGTGAAAGAACAGAGTGATTTTGTGGATGATTATGATTAGATTTATTGCTGGTATGTTACCTAAATATTACCAATGTAATATCTAAATACCAACTCTATTACAATGGATTATAGTATAATCTGAACATGGTCCCTCCTGTTCAGTCACAAGCTTCATTGACACCTGCTTGCTTTCTGAATTTCTCAGAGTAGTCTTGGTGTGTCTCAGTCCACATAACCTCAGTTTTGTTCAACAGTCTGTGTCCAAAGTATAATATAAGCAGTTTCAGCCAGAAAAAATCAGGTTTACAGACTTTGGACTTGCAGAACTCACAGTTAGAAAGCAGCAAAGCACCTGTGTAGCTACTTTAGGATTTCACCTCTGTTTTTGTCTTCATCTTAGCGCTTTTACTCAACCATTCAGAAGTGAGCATTCCTCTCCATTGGGCTGCTCTGCAGGCATTCTTGCCAGGGAGGGGATCTATCTGGAAGCTGCCTGGGACCTCAGGAGACAGTTAGCCCAATTGGCCCAGTCTTCAGCAGCATTTTGCACCATTTTGCAGGCTGCTGTGCACCAAAGTCAACTGCAAACATCTCTGCTCCCCTGTCTTTGGAATGTATTAATTGTGTGAGCATCCAGACTGTTGCTACTGCAATATTCATATTCTGGTGTGCTTTATCTTAGGACAAACCACATTGCAGGAGAGATGGCAAAAAGGGAGAGGGCCTGTGTATGTGTGTGTGGGTATAGGATACAAGCAAAGACCTGTTTATCTTTTGTCACTGTCACAGGAGTGAAATGATTTTGGAATGCAGAAGATGTAGTCAGTCTTGGCGTCATACACACTTGATGTATTAGTAGATTCAAAATGGGAAAGCTGCTACATCTAGAGGAGTTGTAAACTTATTGGTAGCTTTTAAGTTTATACGGCTAATTAAAAGGATGATGAGATTAAGAAAAGATAAGAATTGCCATTAAATAAAAGCAGGGCTGGAAATGAGTGGCTTGCATTTGTATTCTCTTAGCTAAGAGTGTCTAATAAGATGCAAATACTAAGAATTAAGATCTGGACATTTATTAAAGCAGTGCTTACTTATTGACAGAACTTGTTCAGAGTTTCTAACTGTATGGAATTCTAGCAGTTGGCAATACTTTTTTCCATTTGAAATAACTGACAAACATGGTTTCAAAAGGTTGCTTTCTTAAGGTTTTGCATTTTTCATTTAATTTAAATGATTGTTACAAAGTGGCAAATTTACATGCAGTTGTGTAAAACATGAAGGTAGTATCAAATGAAATGTTTTGTTGTTTGTTTTTTATTGGTTTTGTTGTCTTTGTTTTTAGAATGTGGAGTTGCAGAATACTGATTAAAGCAAATATGTCTCATGACATATATTTATGTCCCCTATTTCTGAAAACTCAGTGTACTGTGTAGGCACTGAATAGAGGGGAAAAATGAGAAGGAAAACAAATTGTCACATGAAGATATAATCTGAAATGAACATCATAAACCATAGTAATTTAGGATAATTATGTATGTTCCGACCTTAACACGGGCAAAATCTATTTTCATTTTGATCTATGTTGAATAGGGAATGCAAGACTTAACTCTTGTACAGAGAAATTCACCTGTACTCAGATGTAATACAAACATTTTAGGATAAGTTAGTGTGTTTTGAGAAACCTAGCAGTGTAAGAGGACAGTAATATAAAATAGGAATGTTACTATCCACCGTGAGACTAATTATTTTTAATATGTTTTTATTTGTCACATCTGTTGAGTAAAGTCTGTCTATAGGTTTATATATTTGAGTACTGTGAAGTTGTTGTTGCCTTTCTCTGTATAACTCAATAAAAGTCTTTTTTTTCTGTTGAAGATGCTTTTTGTTGAATTCAGTTCTTTCTGTTGAATCTCCTTTGCTTGCATCTGACCTTTATTTATGTTGATTTTGCTTCATTTTTTCATTTACCATGCTGTTCAGTTTTTGGATGCCAGAAGAACAAAGGTTTGTCCACTCTTTGCAGTCAATTTATTTTTTCAAAATTCAGTATTGCTTAGTGTGGGGTTTTTTTTGTTTGCCTGTTGAGATACAGTAATCCTGTTTACTAAACATGTTCATAGCTTTAGCTGCCAAAAAGAAAAAAATTAAACCAACCAGCCCCTTCCTAAAGCCCCTTTAATTATAGTGAGTGCTTTGATTGACTTCATAAACAGCAGTACTGTTGAGTACCACGAAGAGCAGAATTATCTTTAGTCTATGAAGTAATTTAGAAAACATGGAATACTGAGTCTTTCAGCTTTGTAGGTACATATTGACTGTACTAATGGATGTGTCACTGCTTAGTGTTTGGGTTTGTTGGTTTGCCTTTCGTTGCTCTTATTTTTATCCGTAGCTGACATTATTGTGTGTCTGTGTATGTTGTCTTCTTTTCCTAGAAGCACTTGAAAGATATCATTACAGATATTGTCACCTGCATCTGGTATTTTATGAGATCATTTGATATACTTTCATCACTAATTCTAATGACTTCTTGTAAGAGCGTACAACAGAAGTTTAATCCAAGACTAATTCTACATTCAGAGCGTAAATTGATTCTTTTCCTTTCTTTTCTTTATTGCAGCATCTGCAGTTGACAATCCAGGCACTTCAAGATGAGCTTAGAACCCAGAGAGACCTTAACCATCTTCTCCAGCAAGAAAGTGGAAACAGAGGGGCTGAGCATTTTACCATTGAGCTCACAGAGGAGAATTTTCGAAGGCTTCAAGCAGAACACGATAGACAAGCTAAAGAGCTTTTCCTATTGAGAAAAACTCTAGAAGAAATGGAGCTTAGGATTGAAACACAAAAGCAAACACTGAATGCCAGAGATGAATCAATAAAAAAGCTTCTGGAAATGTTGCAAAGTAAAGGTTTGCCATCTAAAGGAATGGAAGATGACAATGAGAGAACTCGAAGGATGGCAGAGGCTGAATCCCAGGTTAATCATTTAGAAGTGATTTTAGATCAGAAGGAGAAGGAAAACATGCATCTTAGAGAGGTAATGAAAAACTGTTTGTTTAAAATATTTATTTATTAATACCAGTTGAAGTACTTGTTGCAATTTTAGATATATAATTTAGAGTATTGAAGTGTTTTCTTTTTGTGCGCTAATTTTCTCCTGAAAAAGATAGTATGCATTTGTTTTACATCTATAATAAGTACACAGCAGGACTATGTGACATTTGAAAGCAAGTATAGGAAATTTTGGAAGAGAAAGAAGTGTATTTGGGGTTTATTGTCTCTGATGTGTTGCTTTGCAAAGTTTTTGTGTCTTTTTATTTTCACAACCTTGTGTTTGGCCAATGAAGACGAGACCTGTTGAAGAGGGAAGTAACGCTGCTGCTGTAAACTGAAGAGTCATGAGTGCACACTATCTTTGTGTTTGATTTTTACAGCTCTGATGTTTGAAATGAGTATTTTAAAGGGTTAGCCTTCCATATAAACAAAGGCTTCTGCCTATGTATGTTTCTAATGTATTTTCATGTGGTGACACTCAAACTTTTTCTGTAAGAATATGGTAATGTTGCCATGTTAAAACTCCGGGCTGATGGCTGTACTTCAAGGGAACCTAAATTTGATCCCAGGCCTATCTGCACCGGCTGCCCACGTCCCTCGTAGTTGCATTTTTGGGACTGGATTTGGGATGACTGGATTAGTGCAACTGAAAGAAAATCTGGCTTGGTGTCAAGCCCATCTGCCCTTTGGCATCCCAGCAGTGTTATCCCGTGAGCAGCATCAGGCAAACAAGACGGGGGGGGGGGAGTCTCCCTCACAAACACCCTGAGGCTTTCTGCTGCCAAGGGTGAGGATTGCAGGGAGGTCGTGTACAAGTTGCCCACAGCATGGGAAGTCAGGATCAACAGGTGTGTTTCCTTAAAAACTCAGCAGCAGTGTAGTCACACTGAACTTCCAGTCTAGTAAAAACACCAATTTGCCTGATAGATCAAAACATGAGTGAAATTCGTTCAAAAGCAGAGAAGACTATTATTGGCCCTTGTATATGACTAAACCTTTAAGTATTAGAGGTTAAAACCAGCTATTTACATCTACAGAGTGTTGTCAAAATACTTTCTTTGCTGTGGGCAAACTCTTTTATATTTAGCTTATGGTCTTCCCTAACCTAGAATATGTGTTGAGGACTCAGTAGTATCTGCTGAAATATGTACATGAAAAATTGGAAAATTTGCAAGGCACAATGATATATTTCAGTCAAGTTTTCTTTTGAAGGTGTGGATCCTGAATCTTTTCACAGGCAAAATTTTAATTTAAAATCGATGCCACCCATTCACAGATTCTGAAAGGAGTTGCATAAGGAGGTAACGTTGCTGAGTTTGATGAGAGAAAATTGTTGAAGTTCTATAAACTAGCAGACAAGTTCCTGGATTTAGATCTGCTGTTCTCAGAGTACTACATACAGTCTGTTTCAAAGGTGGATGATTTTGACTGTCTGTATTTCATCTGTTGCACCAGTATTGCTTAAGTTTTTGAATCCTTATTTGGATTATATATTGGTCATTAATAACTTTACATTTGAAGTAACATTTGAAATTTGAAGAAGGTTACTAATGAGCACAGTAATCAAATGCACTAAGAGAAATAGAGTATCTGAAAAGTAAAGTGTTTCTAAGTAAAGTCCTTGGGCAACCAGTTTACTGGTTAGTCCAAAGAATGCTGAAAGGAGATCTTATTGCTGCTTGTAGACAGTGCGTGTTTCTCCTATATTTATACTGAATTAATGTGATGTTTCTTTTGTCTGGAGTACTGCAAGTATAGGATGGGGTTTAGTGGAGTTCTGCTGATGACACGCTGATCTGCCTTAGTAACTGGTCAAGGTTTAAAAATTTACTGGATCAGTTGTCTGGAATGTGTCCCAGCCAAATTAGCAGGAACTATGTAGGGTTTTGGAGATTTTGGCTCACAATTTCCTTGTTACTCTAAGAATTCAAGGCTTTGGGTGAAGTCTGCCTCTCCAGCTCTCTTCCTGTTGTGCATGGTATTTATAGGTTTTTATTTTTATATATTTTTTTTTAATTTCTGCATATTTGAAGTTTGTTGTAGGGAGCTTGAAAGTATGATGTGTAGGCAGTGTGGACCCTTTAGAAACAAAATGTTTGGTAGGTGCCTGTTTGTTTGTCTGGGACTCTGGATCTGACTGATCAAGTGGGCTCTTGGAAAATGTTCTGAGGTTCAAATTTTGTCTTTCGTTTCCTTGTTATGCAAAGTTGTCTGCATGCTTTGAAGCAATATCAGACATTATGTGTAGTTAAAAATATTACATATTTGTTAAAAGTCCAAATAGATCAACTTTTGATCTTTATGTGTAGCTTGGCAAGTCTTTGTTGTTCTGCAGTGCTCATTTGAATTGCTGTCACTGCTCGTAGTCTTCATCCTGCACAACAGTTTTTCAACATGAGAAACCAGGAGTTACTGTGTTGAGTTTTCTGCAGTAGTCTCCTCAGTGGACCGATATTTTTGTTGTCTTAACTAGTGTTTTTAAGTTTTCACCCTAACTGTGTAAAGGACTCTGCAGAGTTACTGGATTTTTTTTTTTTTTTTTTGGTTCTCCTAAGAATGCTTTGAAAGTAAACCAGAACTTGGATACATTTTTACTGAAATTAAGTCATGAATTATTTAATGTTCACTCAAATTGTGCTAATCTTTCTATATCTCTAACAAAATATTTGTCATTTTAGAACGTCATCTAAAATATTCTGCTTTTCTTATTTTTACAGGTTGGAGTATAGAGCTCAAGTGTTAATTATATTTCTGAAAAACTAGTATATTGTCACATGTTTGATCCTAAATGCTTGTTTCTGGTTTTGAATTAGTTTTGCTATTTTATTTTCTGCTGCTGCACTTGAAACTTTCTGCACCAGAAGAGGTTCAGGCTGGACATCGGGAGTAATTTCTGCATGGAAAGGGTGGTTAAACATGACCTTTCTTCTTGTCCCTAAGTCTCTACCACTTTGTCAATCATGAAACATTTCTCGTATTAATTTTCTGCCTATTTCACGCAAGCATGCACGTTACCAGAAAGCAATATCTTACTGTTGTGATTCTAAGTGATTGGCTGAATATCCAAGAATCATGCACAAAGTTCATTTTATTAAGCCATTGATTACTTCTTTCCCCTCCCCCCCTGTTTCTAGCCATAGCAGAATTTCATAATATAGCTGCCTTCAAAGATCTGGAATTTCTCCAGGCCTTAGATTATATTTCTTAGAGAAAGCAGAGGCAAGAGTCATGGAATTGGCTAGTGTACCAGAGGCAGAGATATAACTCCAGAAAATAGAACAACCCTTTTTTTCCCCCTTTGTTTTTTTATTTTTAGCAGATATGCACTGACTTTGCTGTATTAGCTTCCTGGCCTTAAAGATTGTACCTGTCTGCATCTTTAAGCTTTGTTTCACAGAGGCAGACTTTGGTGACAGGTTTACTCAAGTTGTGCGTTTGAAGGTCTTAGGAATGGCAAATGTGAGGCTTATTATCCAGGAAGAGGAGACTAAAGCTGGAGTTGGAATCCTGCTCTTTTACCGGAAGAGCAAAGCATGTCAGTAAGGTTCATTAAAATGTTGGGAAATAAACTAGGCAAAAAATGGGGTTAGATTTCTTTCCATGCATCAAGGATTTTAAAACCTAGGCAATAAGCTTTCACAAGGATAGCTGAAGTCCCAGCTCTTCAATAGTTTTAGCAAAGGTTTCCTTAGTTCCTGATTCACAAAGCTAGAGAGAACAAATAGAACTCCATGCAGCAAAAAGTGAGAGCATGTGTTTCTGCTCCAGTTTTGGAGATGCAGCTTCTTGAGGAGAGAATGTTGAGCTCTTTTTCATTGTTTCTGGGAACTTCTGCCCACTTTGCTCTGTTTTCCATCACTGAGTTAGACTGAATCCTATGTCTGTGACTAAGTAACCTCACTCAAATATCTTTCAAAAACCAGAATGATTAGCATTTGCCTTGATAAGGAAATAATGTATCCTGCAAGGAACAAGGTGGTCTTTGCAAATAGACTAAAGAAACAGGACATTCTTGGTCTGATAGTCTCCCAGTAAGTATGTTAGTGGTTGAAAATCTGCCTTGAAGCCATAATGACATACCATGGCATTCTTCATGTTCAGAATTAAGTATCACGAAGATTACTAAATATACATTCCTGTCAGAAAACACAAGATGCCTGCCTTAAAGTTCTTAAATTGGTTATCACACGTCTCTTCCAAAATTTTAAATAAACATTTGTTTCTCCATAACTTTGGGAGAACTGTAGGTAATATGGGGATTTTATCATGTGGAAATCTAGCACAGATGTTTGGTATTACTTTTTTTTAAACATAGTGACCACACATTATTTACCCTAAGTACCATTAAGTATTTTTTTATTATTGCTATTAAAAACTTGCCTTGGGCAAAGTCCCACTAAATCTCTAGTGAAGTCAAATGTTAAAATTCCAGCAAGTATTTTATTATATATACATACACGTATATTACACATGCCCTCTCTGTACAACATGTAATTTCACTAAAACAAATTCTGAGATCATATAGGATTTTATATACACATTTTTAACTCTTATCTTGCATGTATTCTTAAAATAATGTTGTTGCCCATGGTTTAAAGCTACAGCTTTTTTATATTTAGTAGAAAGAAGAACAACACAGCTTCTTTATTATAATTTAAAATGTACTTCTAAACTTTCAAGGGTTTTTTTAAAAGTTTGCTCTATCTTTGAACTCAGCTTGGTCAAATAATGAAGGCTGCTGATAGGATTTGAACTGCCATCATGAATTAGTTATTGCATGTTTTTAAAGTTATTAATGGAGCAAAGTTCCTTCTTCCACTGTGAATAGAACAGATGCCTTGCAGACTTTTGGTGTTTACTGTAAATGTCTTACACTGGAGCCAGTAGTAATTTACTAAGGAAATGCTTTACCGACACCAAACGTTTCTTCCCTGAAGTTGGTTGTACAGATTAACAACCATTCTGGACTGAGCATTTTATTAGGTTCATTAGTGCCTCTTTCCTTTTATTTCTCCTGGCTCAACTCAAAATATTAATCTTATCAGTTGCTATAAAGACAATTGCTTTCTATCAAAATATCAATAGTATTATGTGTTTTTAAGGTGACCCCTTAAGTATACAGAAGGACTTTGCAGTGTTGGCAGTCACTGCAGACATGAGAAAGTAGACTGATTCTGGTTATGCTCTAGGGAACAGTTGTTACTTCTAGCACAGCCCACTCACATTTTGCTATGCCCCATGATACTCTGGCCAGGACACTTGGTTGCACTGGTTTTTATAAGTCTATGAAGGATTAGAAAACTTTGTGCATTTAGATATCAGTTTCTTTTACGAACAGGATTGACCTCCATGACAATATCACCTGTAATTTGGAATCTAATATATGACAAAGCTGTCAGTTTGAAACAGACACCTCTCCTAGTAGCAACTACTGGAATTATTTTAGGAAGAGGAAGAAAAATCTGTTTCAGGAATAAGCTGGATTTTCCATGTACCATGTACCTTTCCATGTGTGGAGGTGATAAGTGTTGATCCTGCCAGCATTCCTGGAAAGCGCATCCTTTAGAAAGAACTCCAGGGAATGTTTTGAATCTCTGTAAACTGGTATCGTCCCCAAATATGAAAAGAGTGTCTTTGCAGGGCTCCTTGCTCAGTTCACACATTTACTACTTTCTGCCTACATATAAAGATTTTACAGACAAGCCAATAATGAAACAGAGAAAAACAATCAGTTACCTATGATAGGTTTTATTTTCTTTCATCTTCTCTGTCTGTAAACATGCTGCTACTCATCTCTGTGCCAATAACTTCGTTATTCTATAGTTAAATTAATTTTTTCTACCTCCATCTCATCGTTTGTCATATGAATGACAGTAGCTTAAGTGTGTGACTGTCATAGCTCTGACATGTTGGTGGATTTTCACAGAAAGGGTCAGAGCAGAATTCCCAGGGAAGGGGAGAGGTGGTTACCCTTGAATTCCAATGTATACTTCTCTGGTTTAGACTCTCTCCCAAGTAGAAGATGTACCCAGAGAGTAGTTAAGCCATGGAATAGGTTGCCCAGAGTTGTTGAGGAACCCTCTTGGGATGAAGGGATGCAAGATAAAGATCTTAAATCCCACAGAATTTGTGATTATAGCACTTTTGAAAGTCATTTGGTCATATTATGTGTTATCTTCAAAATTTATTTTAGAATTATTTTCTTTCAGTAATTCTGCTCCCATTAGACAGTTCATGACTAAGACTTTTCTTAGAACAGTAATTAGAAAAAGAGAAGACTTGTCAGGTACTGTAAACTGGCACCTCTTATACATACTCCTTCCTGTATCATCTCACAAGAAAACCTTAGAACTCAGAGCAAAATGAACATTTTGTAAAATAATAGATTGAAGGACACTCCTTTATTGCTGTGTAGCTCCCTGAGCAGAGTAAGATTAGCGAAGTCCATTTTGTAACATTCAGGGCTAATCTTCTACAATCTAAACCAGAGCTGCTATTTCCAGCACATCACGTGTTTTAGCCGAGTTGAGATCACAGAATCACAGTCACAGAATATCCTGAGTTTGAGGGAACCCACAGGGATCATCGAGTCCAACCCTTAGCCCTGCACAGGACCTTCCCCAGGAGTCACACCTCATGCCTGAGAGCATCATCCAGATGCTCCTTGAGCTCTGGCAGCCTTGGGGCTGTGCCCACTGCCCTGGGGAGCCTGTTCAGTGCCCAGCCGTCCTCTGGGGGAAGAACCTTCTTCTAATATCCAACCTAAACCTCCCCTGACAGAACTCCAGGTCATTCCCTCGGGTCCTGTTGCTTCCACCCTCCCCAGTCTGCTAAAAAAACCCCCGATTTTTGTCTTCTAAATCTTTTCCGTGTATAAATCATAAGACCATGAGTTTTGCCTTTGTATATGCTGGTCTATTTTAGCTGGAAAAAGTGGAAGTGTTGTTATAGGCAATAGCATATGGCTAATAATGTAAAACTTTTTTTAAAAGTTTCAGATGAAACTCAGTTTGAGGAAGGGAAAATGTAATGTTAGGTTAAACCATTTAATGCATCAAGATTTTTGATTTAGTGAACAGATGTGAAATTCTTGTTGAAACAAAATTGACCCCTTTCTTCAGAAAGAGCAGCATATAGCCTTTGATCTGGGGGAACTGGAATTTAGGTAGTCACTAATTAGGTGATCAATTTTATAGGTAACTTTTTTTTTCGTGACAGCTTGAGTCTGGTATTCCTACATCATTATAAGACATTGATATAATTATCAATATGTTTATATCCAAGTAGAAATTTGATAATGGCTGTAAGTGTATCCCATTTCACTATAAAGATTTGGTTAAAATATTGGTGAATAACCCCCATGTGCTCTGGGAGACATATCCACCAAAAATGTGGATGTGTTTAAAAGCACCGAGGACAAAATTCTGTTTGTGTTTGTTTAAGGTGTTTTTTTTTTTTTTTTTTTTTTTTTTTTTTTTTTTTTTTTTTTTTTTTTTTTTTTTTTTTTTATTGTTTGTTTGTTTGTTTGTTTGGAGTCAGATGAGGTCAGTGGGATTGAGTGATTTAAGGTGAATAGGATTAGATTTGAAAAAATAAATGAATCCAGGCTTGGTTACTGCTCGGCTACACTGTTGGAAGGAACCAGCTCACTCCAGCTTTTCTGTAGATGAAGCCAACATCTTCACCTGCTTGGCTTATCTCCATTTAGCGACATATGTCATCACACCCTTATGTAAAAGTATTTTGATGGCTCTTCAGATTATCTTCCGTCTCCCTGAAATGTAAACCTTTACGAAACAAACAGAACAACACAGATGTTTTAGAGCCGTTTCTGTATAATGACTATATTTAGAATAGTTACTGGTTCTGTGTGGTTTTGTGACTTCTAAGATTAAGGACAATATTAATATAGGCAGCATATTCATATAATGAATTTGGGGTGTATCTACTATTACACATTTGTAGGGTTTGGGCCCTTGCTTGGTCCTTCCGCTCACATACAGAAGAGATGAGTTGTATTCCTGCTGGGCTTTTAATAACACTTCACAGTCCTTGTTGAAGGAAATTGATATATAGGAATGATATGTGACCCAGGGAAGTGGGAATCAGATGTGTTTCCCTAATCACTGAAAGAGGAGTTCATATGCAACACCCTATTATAGACTGTATAGAATGATCAATTTTTGGGGTGTAGAAAGACAAAATTGTAGGTGTAGAAAGACTGCAGGCTCAGGATGTATAAGGAGCATACCCAGTATGTTCTTTACTGCTTTGCTTTTTACACAAGGCACTTGAACGTATATTCTTTTTAAATACACAGTTTATGTTCTCTCCTAAGACCCTGTGATACTGGAACATTTGGTACATAGTCCAAATTCCGCTGATATGATTAAAAAAAAAGAGAAATAATGTAATAATTGACATAGAGAAAAATGCTTTATTAGCTAATGGCTATACTTGGTAATTGTAAACAGATTCTTAGTGGTGTGTCACTGACTTCTGGCTACTGTATCCTCCATTCACGAAGTTCTTATGCTGCCATTGCTCTACTATGTTGTCTGACTCTTAATTCACTTCAGACATGTATTTCTTATGAAAGAGTTCCAAATGGGGTTAGTAAAGGGACATTTACTAAAGGGAACGTGATTCACATACCATTCTCCTTAATATCTGCATTTGCAAAATGCATTATTTTAATCTGCTAATAGATAATTACCAGCTCAATGGATGTTTCTTTACTTGCACTGCTTTAATTGGCTTTGGCTGCTGACCTATTTTTTTTCCTGAATATAAGTTTATTTACAAAAATATTTGATCTTTGGTTTTAGATTTGTAACAATGAATATATGTAAAGTATGTTTTCTTTAGCTCATTATTTGACTCAAAAAGAAACATTGGAAAAAATATTCCATTAATATGTAATCTTTATATGTGGCCCTAAATATTTCCTAAAAATCAGCTGGTATGTCACTCGATCCATTTGCATCCTTCACGTAAAGCCCGTGGGTTATTTTGGGCACTAGGTGGCCCTGTTGAACGAGGATTGCTTTTCAGCCTTGTTTTCACAGATTATCATGCCCTATTGGTTATTTTTCATTGTTCATTTGACACTGGTAGAATTTAAAGTCGATGCAAAGACAATTTCCCATAGATTTTGTATTAGTCTGTAGTCTGAATGCAGTTCAGAATAACTACATCTAAGGATCAAAGCAAGGAGACTAAAAAGGATAGTGCAGCTTCCTGCAGAAAATGTGGGTTCAGAAATGCAGCCTAAAGGTATTAGTGGAATTCAGTCCCAGTGTGTTAGTCAAAGTTTGTAATTTAATTTACACAAATGAAAGAGCACATTAAGATGCTATTTTCTTCTTTTGAATGTGTTGGAGTTTCACTGTATCTGCTTTCACCCCACACAGCTCTACACTGACATGGTGGGAACTGGGAGGTGGATGGTGGAGAATATCTCCAGTCATGCTGACGTGCCCTGCTGTGTAATGTGTAGCTTAATCAGGAGGTTTTCTTTTTTTTGTAATGGCATGGTGATGTATAACCATGTGGAGAAGACAAAGACAGCACATCTGTAGCTGCCTTCACATCACATGGTTTCTGATGCATGTTGGACATGAAAGCCAACATCTCACAGCCTGAGGCACCTGTGACACACTCCCATGGCTCCAGCATTCCCTGTTTCAGAAATTCGGTGAAGAAGCCACCACCATTCAACAGGGTAATGATTTCAGTGAGAAAACATATTGTTCTTCTACATTTTAAGACAGTACCATGGTTAATGATTTTTTTTTTTGGTCCTGAATATGAGCAATTAAGCTTTTCTCTATTTACATTTTCATCAGTGACTGTGGAAGTGTCAGATAGATGGGAACACCCAAATAGTGCCTGCTCAGTTGCTGCCTTTGCTGTCATCTATTAAACATCTGTTTTGATGAAGAATTACAGAATCCTTAGAGAATTACCATACTGATAATTCCCTAAGATGTAGCTTTTATTATTCTTTTTTCTGGCCTCACCTAGACGACGCCTGTGCAGGTTTTTGTAGCAAACTGTAGCAAATAATACAGTTGTGAACAAACTTGTGTTGGAGAATTTTTCTGATTTTGTAGTGCAGTTGCCAGAAACAACTTCTTTCTATAGTAGAGCTTTCTAACAAAGGAAGTAGAATCTATATTCTGTTTCAAAGTGTACCTTCCTAGCACAGGAGGAAGGATTTTTATTGCAGATGATTGTTATCCCAGTAAAAAGTTGCTCTGTTTCAGAGCATTGATGGACTGAACACCTGCACGTTTCGGAGTCAGAACAATCAGTTTGTTCTCAATTATTCCTGACCTACTTGGAGAGAGTAATTTTCAGCTCTCAACTTGAAAATGGCATATTTTCACATAGGAGTACATCTGGCAGAGAAAAGATTTTCTGCTGATAACGAATCTCAGAAACCATTATCAAAATAATGTTACCTTTCAGCCGTTCAACAGTATTGTGAGTGTTTGCAGAGGTCTTGGCAGTGCTCACATCCCATCTGCATTGTTAAGGCACAAGATGATTGGGCAGAAAAAGGAAATCTTACCAGGAGATTGGGAACAGATAAGCATAGTCCCTCAGGGGGGGAAAAAAGAGACAATGTTCATTTTAACACCGACTCAGATGATAGAATTTATCAAAACAATAGTGGACTTCAGGATAGTAAGACAGAGCTTCTAGAAGGATTCCAAATCAGGGCTACTTTGATCATTTAGTTCCACTGTGCCCTTCAGCAGAAGGGGTTTCTCGTCTCTGTCACATGTATCTGGAAGCCTGGTGCCACATGCAAACTTGTTCTTTAGTTTATTAACTTTTTTTTTTTTTTCTGACTTAATCAGAAAAAACAAGGCTGAGTATTTCCAGTATGTGACTCTTTGGTGGTTGAGCTTCACAGGAATCTTTCATTCCATTTAACATTGTGGAACTTGTCAAATGTATTTGAGTATTTCCTGCAATCCCTTCCTGCTAGAATCTTTGTGGATAAACTCCATAAATCAGGGGAAGGGTAGGCTGTGCAATTGCAAATGCCAGTGAGCAGGGTTTGGAGCTGGCGTGCACATCATCATCTGGTGATATTTGTGAAATGCTTACCAGTTATTTACAAAATGCTGACAGTCTTACCAGAAACTCTCCAGGGAAGAGCAGCAGAAGAGCCTGACAGTATATTTAGTTTCCCAGCTGTGGGGTTTATCCATCTGTGGATTCCTTGCAAACAAGAATATCAAAGAGTTCTTGGGTTTATGGCTGGTCAGAGACCTCTAAGGGAGGGTTTTCTGAGTCAGTGCTCAGGTTAACTAATACCTGCATTCCTACCATTGCAGTTACTGTGGCCAGTTGTTGACATCTGCAGCAGTTCAGTTGACATCTCCTGCATTTTCACGTCCTTTGGATTTCCAGAGCTCTTTCAGCTGGCTGTAGAGATCATGTTCAATAATCTCTTAAATCAAATTGCTTGTCTCTGCAGGAGAGGTCCATTTGACATCTGTCTTCCTTCTTCATGGGTAGTAGCATGCTTTTTGGATGGATATTTACTATAGAAAAGTCAAATTTAGGCAACTTAGAGCTTGAAGGAATTTACAAAGAAAGCTTGTTATGTCAGATGGAGAAAGGTTTTGTACATGATTTGAATAACTGCATTTGCCATTATGACAGATAAATTTATTTGACTGTATTCCCTCCAGGTCAAAATTATTTGTTGTAATCTTGGCAGGCATTAGTGTTTCTGGTCTTACACAGACTGCTGCAGCTTGAGGTTGCAGTGACTCACAGATTTATGAAAGACCTGCAAGGATTCTTTATCCACAGGAACATCCTCCCCTCCTTTTTCAGAGCTGAGTTAAATATTCCAGATCCAATGTACTGAAGTTCTTTGTCTCCCATCCCTTATCCATTTCACTTTGAAAGTGGAATTACTTTAGCAGTAACAGTATCAGGCAGTATCAGGGTGAAACAACTGAGACTTCTCTGTGAGACTCTTTTGCCCCAGTTCAGTGCTCTACTGTGTTTCATCATGAGTTGATCATGATGAAGCCACACTCTAAACTTTTGCCCAAGCTAAGTTTCAAAATTCCACACTTAATCAGGTTATATACTAACCTGTATTTCTTTGGAGACATACTGGAATAATGAAAATATGATGTGACACGTTTTTAGAAGAGCCTTTTATTTGATGGTTTGAAGCCTTAAAAATTTGAAGACTTAAAAATTTTACTGTCTCTGAATTAATTTCTGTGAATTATCTGCCTCTGAACATATTCACAGCTCCTCTTTCAAAAAATGTTACATCCTGCTTGAGATTCACTGACAGGGAAACACTCACAAGGACAAGTAACTGGAAAAAGTAAAGTTTACCAGTCTGTCTGTCTTCTGGATTTCTTTGAGACGTTTTTTGACCCTTTATGTATTCTACTTCTCACCCTGCTCCACTCTCATTTAAACTTAGAGCATAGAAGGATTATTAACAGTGGCAGATATTAAGTATAAGACACTGTATTTCTCCATGCTTGCAAGTTCCTGAAGGACGTAAGACTTTAGATGTTATCACACTGAGAGACAGAGTCTCACCTAAGCTGAAAAACAGTGAGAGAAAAAAATCAGGAAATAGACGTGTAAAGAACAAAGTTCTTTGGGATTTTCAAGGACTGGTTTGTAATTTCTTGAAAAGAGATTGAGTTAATGATTGATCGTGAGGGAAGGAGTGAAAATAACGAGATGTCGTTAATTTTTCATAGTTGCCAACAGTACAGGTGATAACTGGAGGCAATTGCTTTGTCTTGAAAACACCCATCAAAAGGCTTTTGCTGTCTTTGTACCAGAGCAGGCAAGCAAAAATATGGTGTTGATATATGAATCTGTTGTTCTTGTCTAATTTAATACATTGAGAAATCAAGTCTAACCGTTGTAGGGTTTTTTTTTTTGTTTGTTGGTTTTTTTTTTTTTTGGTTGATTGGTTGGGGTTAAATGAGCAATTAATTTCTTTTACTTTTTAATGAAAGAAGGTCTGTCCAGCATGTTTTTCAGATAAAATAGCACTGAATTAAAAGATGGTTTGAAGCTCTGTCTTTTGTAGCACATGGGGTGTTACAGTACAGCCTGTGATTTATTTATTTATTTTATTTTTTAGTGAACCAAGTGTTCATGTACCTATTGTTTAATAGTGAGACAAAATATAGATATAGAGGAAAGGCAAAAATATCAGAAGGTAACTGAGAAAAGTCTTATTTATATTGCAGCTTGATGAGTGGCATGTGAAAAATACAAGTTCTTCACTGACTTTTGGACTGTGTGGACATTATCATAGTAGGGAAGCATAAGAAGAATACCTTTGGAGCTAAGTAGTTAATACTGAAGATATTTTGGGGGTTTATGCTGGAGTTGTTTTAATCTCTGCTTTTTTATTTTTTTCTTTCAAGATAGTGGAAAGTTGTTCTTGTGCTTTTACTCAGACATTTACAATGTGTTAGATATTGAAGGAAAATATGATTTGACAAGAGCTTAGAAGTGAAAGTACTCACTAAACATGATACTTTTGCTAAAGAGCTTTGAAGAATTTTCAGTAGTGTTTGTAATTTAATTAGAGAAATTTTCTAACGTGTAGAATATATCAAGTTGGAAGGGACCCATAAGCATCATCAAGACTAACTCCTTGCTCTTTGCAGCTCTGCCTACCACTAAGCCATATTACTAAGTGTTGTCTGCATTCTCCCTGAACTCTGGCAGGGTTGATACTGTCACCACTCCCTGGGGATCCTCTTGCAGTGCCCCACCACCCTATTAGAAATTGTAAAGCATAAAGTCTGGTTGTCTGTAGAACCTCTGCTGTTTTTTTCTTTACAGGATATATGCTGTGTCTCCACAAGACAAAATTTGTAATGTAAAAAAATAGAGAACACTCAGTTTTTTCATACTGGCATCAGGTAGTCAATCAGTGAGGCTTTTTTGGCAGAACTCCTGTGTCATTTGCTCTAAAAACTGGAAGAATGTGTATTGAATGAAGCAGGATAAGAAAAGAAATACTGTGATTATAGATGAAAGGGATTATATGTGCTGTCAGGTATGATGTTTCTGGCTGGCTCTGCCGCTGCATTTCTCCTTGTTGCTGGCCCAGTTATTTCAGGCAGAGCTTTTGCAAATATCTGCTTATTTGTTTCCGATGTTCTGGGTTATCCTTCTGATTCTAAGAGTTCTGTAAATGCTCGGTTTTTAGAATATCAGATGAAGTAATTAGTAAATCGCAGCTAATGTGTTGGGCAGGGGGGAGGGAATCAGTCACCCCTTGACTGGGGCATTTCACACTTTGTGTGTGTGAACAGCCCATAAATGAGAATGCTCTTAAGCAAGGTCTGTGAAATCAAAACATTTCTGTAGGAAATTCCATTAGGAATCTGGGAAGGCTGAAATGACACATAAATAGTGGAGAGCAAATAGTAGAGAGGTTTTTCAGAAAAAAAATCAAAATGTAACACCAATTTACTCTTTAATTATGTTACAAAAGTCACAAAACTTTTTAAGGGGCTGCTCAGGAGCTGGTTTTTATTTTGCTTTAGAGGGAGAAATATAATGATCAAAACTACTGAAGTTATGGTATGTAATGTGTTTAAGGCATATTGTACTGGAGATAATGGTTTTACAGAACTATTTCTGTAGTCCATTAGGCTGTACTATTGCTCTTTCATAATTCGTATTACTACAATGCATTGTTTAGTTCATTCAAACCATGTTTAGTCAATAAACAAACATCCAGAGCATGTGGAAAGTTCATTTTCTAGAGGTTTTGGAAAAATCTAATTATATGAGATAATGTAGTGTTACGGTAATGCAAAAGCTAAAGTCTAAAATACGTTTACTTGTAACCTGAGCACTGCCCAGACTGCTTTCTGTTAAATGTTTTCTCTTGGAAATTACTGGCATTAAAATCTCAGCAGTGTTTTCTGATGAAGGAAAACCTTTTGGATGATGCTGTTCTTGTTATGATTTTACTTAATGTCTTGAAAAAGATTCTTTGTTTTTATGTAACATTACCAGTGAAGTGGTCTGAGAAGTAGAAGAGAGATGTGCTTGTTCCAGATTTTGCTTGGCTTTTTTGAATAGGCTCTCCTGGTATTTTGGGATATTTGGAACTTATGAGGATATGATCTTTAATTTCCTTATGGTTGGTCTTTCAAGACACAAAGTAAAATTTGAGAAATGAATTTTAGGAGATAAAAACAGCACAGATTGTGTTCAGGGCCTGGACCTTTGAAGCCCAGTGAGCTTTATATGTATTAATGCAAAAGTCCAGCATTTCTTCTTAGACAACGTGCAAAACCAGCTGCAAAAACTCACCAGCTTTGCAACGGTTTGACAGAAGTTCTGCATTCATGGAAATGTTGTGTTTCCCAGAGGAGTGTTTGAAGATTTTCAGTCTTAGCACAGGCAGTCAGTTGTGTGCCTTTTGGTTGCTCGAGAATGGAACGAGCGGGCACGACACGCTCTGAACATCTTTATTAAAATGAGTTCCAAGAGGAAGACAAAGAGTGTTCTGTAATTCAGATGTACTTGAATTTTGAGTCAGACACTTTGTATCTTAGTGCTGACAGTATTAGAGGCACTCCTGAACACATGCAGAAAGGAAGTGATAGACACTTGCAGTTCCTTCCACTGATGCAAGGAAGTTTTCACGTACATGTTTTATTCGGAGTATGTGTGAGAGACTGAAATTTAGTTACAACTAAATGTGTGAGAGAATTACTTTATAAATATCCCACTTGCCAGCCATGAGAATATTCAGATCCTTTGGTTCAGATTTGAGTTTCTCAGGTTCTGAGGGGTCTCGGGTCTTTGTATCCTGTAAGAGAAGCCCATGAGGTTATTTGTGTATGTTTTGTTATCTGCAAAATAATTTTTCCTTTTCTTTCCTTTTACTGTTGCTGTGTCTGGGTTATTCTTCCTCTGTTGTTTAGAGGCAGTGTCTCTTCTCACTCAAGCTTGAAAGTTCTGGTCTATTGTCACCTCAGTCCATATTTAATGACCCTGCAGAGCAAATCTAATATTAGCAGTACAGAGCCTGATTTTTCTTTAGCTAGTATCTGTGGATAAAGTAAATATTTACAATTTAGATGGGTATAGGTAAATAATGATTAACAACCAATTATGGATATAAACATCTATATTTAGATGTTGGTAATTCAGTATAATTGAAACACCGTGCTGATGTTCATTTAAACATTGTGCCTAGAACATTTGGTATGTAACTATTAGAAACATATATAACTAAGTATCAGAAAAAACCCTACCTCATGAGTAAGACTAGAGAGTGATGAGTAATTTAAGGTAAAAATAATTCATATGAATTGTAATTATTGAAGGGAAAAAAACTAAACTCAGGAGTTAGCCCCCCATCCCCTGAAATTCAGAGGCAATGTATAAGCAAAACCCAAATGTGTTAACACTTGTCTTTAGTTCTAACTTATAAAGTATTTTCTATTGTGAATAAATCATTACAAACTAATTAACAACCAGATAAGCTGTGATAATTGAGTTGAATTTCCAAGAACTGATTCTGCTGTAACAGAAATTCTATAGCATTGATACTGCTCAAAAAAAATAGGAGATAAAGATATTGAGATTCAGTTCTCCTGAACTGAAAGAGAAATAACGTGTTAAGTGAAATTTTGAGCCACGTTCAGTTCTATTTCCTGAGCCAGAGAACCCTCACTGACTTCACCATTTCTCATTTTGTACAATAGTCACTGATTGATTCAAAAGAATCCCATAAAATGGTACTTATTCTGTATATAGGGATTGTTCTGTATGCATACATCTGCAGATGGGGAGATCATCAGGGTGTAGCAGAAGAACTAAAGGGGGGCCTTCAGGTTGGCCCATTTCTTCCGGTGAACCACAGAAGTCCTACAAGCCTTTCTGTGGTAAGTTTGCTGTAGTGAATGAATCATTTGTCAGTCACATTTGTATTTATGTTTGTGATCACAGAGCTAACAATTTGTGCATGTATCTGGGAACATTTTGTTTTTCTAATTTTTCAATTAAATTTTACTTTATCATTATATTTTAATTTCTCTGTTTATTTTAAGGGGTTGGATAATGATGTCAGCTACAGATCAATTTAGGGTTCTTTTTCTCTTTTTCTGTCTTGTAGATACTAAACATCTGCTAGGAAATGCATTGCATAGAAGGTTCAGAAAAAGAAATGGATGATCCCATCTGGAAAGACTAAATTGAGGCAGGTAATGATGCAGTTCCTTGGCTTGTAATTCTGCCCATTTAATATGAGGCCTATATAGTAGCTGCTTCTTAGAATGCTGCGTGATACGCATGAATGAAGTAATCACAATCATTTTACCTAATAGCTCTGTAAAAAAAAAGAAAAAAATGAATTAAACCACCATTGTACTGTTCTTTCTCTTAGATCATCATGCCATGATGAGATCATCCTGTGTGCCGCCGTTTTGGTCTTAGAGAACCTGAACTGTAGGAGGATCAGAAACCGCCTGTGGAAAGAAGGATTGCACTGCACTCATTTTTTATTTTCTATAAAAATGTTTCCTCATGTTGTAAACTGTTCTAAAGAAAATGCTGTCATCCAGAAGTCCAATAAGATGAAGAGCTCACAATAAAAGTATATAAAACATAGTTATTTTTAAGTATGTTTTTATTACAAGTGCAAAGAAACTTTGTTACGTTTTTCATAGAAAGATACACTTCCAAAACTTACAGAGATATGGGGTGGGGAGGACTTGAGCAGTAAGGGACAAGTGCTGTAGGAGATCTAACTTGTGATAATGTTTTACTGTTTACATGTTTGCTACTAAATGAAAATGTTATATCCATTTCTTTTTTATTGCCTCCAAATATGGTAGGACCCTCATAGGATGTTTTTCCATTCTGTTTTGCTTCACAGACTTGTGTATGATTTTAATCTGCAGTGGCTTTGCTGCAGAGTGATGTCATTAACTTGTATTGCACTTCTGCTGATGTAAATAAGGAAAGAGTCAAACCATTGGTTCAGGGAGACCTTCTGACCACAGAAGTTCAGCCTTGAAATTCAGTCTTCTGAATAATGGCACACAGCAATATCCAGAGAGAAAATGAATAATGCATGTAAAGGGAGCTTTTAGCATGCTGAGGTACTGACTGTGGACCTGTCACGGAGATTTCTGTTAGGTAGGGGTTGATGCCAAGAATTTTTGACATTTGTGGGATAAGTCCATCAATTGGCAGGATATGTGAAGAAGTGATTTTGAAAATGGAGGCTATGTGGTAAGACATGGAGGCCTAGAAAATCTGCTGGACTCTACTGTGGGAGTCCACAGAGAGCTGTAAATAACTAGATAGTATTTAACCAAGAAGCAATGGAGTAAGTAAACTATGAAATAAATTGTTTCTGTAATATGTCAACAGAGTTATGTAGTTGGCAAGGTTCCATGAGGTAATTTTTTATATTCTCTAGGTTTTCAGTTCTTACTCTACACAGTTTTTGTTGTCTTTGTGCAGTTAGCCTACATTTTATAGCTTTTAACCCTTAAACTATTTATAACTCTTTGTTTTCAATTAACTCATGCCAAAATGTCTTTATGTCCAAGCTTTGTTATCTGATGTCAGCAGAGCTTGGCTAATAGTTATTATCAGCCTATTACTATATTTCAATGAAGGAAAATGTCGATTCATAGAATTGCTAAGTCACTAGATTTTTTTTTTGTCATTTAGTGACAATATTGTACATTCTGTACTCATTGAGAGCTTCTAAATATAGATTAAGCAGCTAATTAAAGATATGGATTGTATACGAATGTTGTTTACACCCCGACTGAAGATTTGGCATGTTCAGTGAGCACTATGCACTTACACCAGCAACAGATTCAGGCTCCCTGGTGATCTACAAAAGACCTAGAACAAACTCCCTGCAGGTTTGCGAAGGCATAGAAGGTAAACTACCACATTTGAAAGAATGGTTAACACTGACCTTGTCTAAGCCTGTAAAAACTTAAGTAAGAGATATGAAATAAATGTGAAATGCAACATCTCAGGCAGTACTAAGGTGAAGAAGGGTTGTAAGAAATGAACCTGAGAGAATTAACTCCATCAGGATGCTGTGTTTGCTCTGCAGTGGGAAGGTGGTATGGAAAAGAAAAGAACAGTCAGAGTGAGTTATGGAATCCCTAAAGAGGAGTGTCAGCATTAACAGATGCCTGACTCCTAACAGGAGTATCAGAGTGAATGGTGGATGCATAAAGCGTAAACATATTCAAGTGAGGGGTGAGACCTTGGCAGCCTCATGTATAGAAATTTTCTGTTACCTTGATAATGAGTGAGTTAATAACAATGTTCTAATAGGTGGGCTTAAGACAAAATGGTGAAATAAAATAATTTCATTCTCTCAAATATAGTGGTCTTTAAAGTGGAGACTTGGCAGTGAGTAATGTAAAGAAACTATCAAATGAAATTCTGTTCCATCTCTGTCGTTTTCACTTGTTTAGCAATTTTTGCTGAGCCATTTCAAAGAGCTTTACAAAGACGTTATTAACCTCAGTGAGATGTGTTATATTTTGAAATGAATTTGTTCAAAAAGGCAGAAAAAGGGGGGTTCTCCTTCGTTATCATGCATATCATAGTCTGTGTGTCAGCACACAGACTCAGGTTTACTCTGTTTTCTGTTTGTGTTTTAGATCAGAGAATATTACAAAAAGAATCAATTTGGTATATGCTTATCTACGAATTTTTATTATGTGAATTTTATTGACAGTTTAGACTGTGAAGTGTTAATGAATTCATTAAGTGCTAAATAGAGATCAGGAATTTTTCAGATTTGCTTTTCTTGTTATGACTAAGGAGTCTTAGCAACATACTATGTTTTCCCCAAGATAACTGCTCTTTTGAAGTGGAACTCTACAAATCAAATCACCATAGTAACACTGTGGATTCTTCTGCCAACCTGTGCTGTTGCAAATTTCCTTGTCAAACTGAAGGTGGTCCTTTTCATGTAGTTAGACTGTAGAAATAAGACCAACAGTTTTATTGGTAATTTTGCTTATAGCACCATGTTTTGCATATCCTTTCTCATTTATGCTGCAGGTATTTTACAGTTTTGTCTCATTTGTGGGGGGTAAAAAGTGTTCTGAAGTGGAATTTTAGCTAGAAGTTGTACTACATAATGTGCTTAGTGTAAGATAAATACTGAAGAAACAGCTCATTGACTGAGATGACTTTAATAAGATTCTTTTAATATGTGCTGCAAATCTGTGTTCACTAATGAGATAATTGATATTTACCTGTCATGGCAATCACAAACAAAATGGCATAAAAATACTTTTTCCAGCTCAGAAATATTTTCATAAAAATGAGTTAGAAGTGTTCATCTATCTCATATAAATAAAAAACTTGAATCAACTATCATGTAAAGATGTATATTGCAATTAATAACGATTCTGTGGCTAAGTTATTTTGGCATTGGCAAATAATCCAAAAATAACTTGCTTACTTCCTCAGTTCAGAATGAATCTCAGTTCTGTGGTAAGGGGAAACCATCTAGACCATCCTTTTCGCTGCCATAGAGACCTTTAGAGGAGGTGCTGCCCTCTGTACCCATGGGTGAGAGCAGGAAGGGAACAACACACGTAGATGTTGCAGAGTGATTAGTGTAGCACAGCTGAGCGTCTTGTGGTGCCAGACTTCCCTAACTCCAGTGGATTCTAGAAAGTGTGGCCTCTGATTTCTGCTGGCACATCAGGTGTCCCTAATGGACTCTCCATAAATTGTCTTTCAATGTCCCGAGAAGGAAATGGTACTTGAGTGACACTGACTGGGTTGATGATGTAGCTCCATGTGAAACACTGCATGTGTGTGCCAACCTACCTTCACACCTTAAAATGCGAAGTAGATTTAATGGATGATCCAAATGCTGTTGGAATGACTCAGGGACAGGATGTACCTGCTTAGGTATGGGAAATGTCTGTATTTTTACTCATAGAACAGGTGTGCCTTTGGTCATGTGGTTAGTGATGAGCTGCAGGTTTCTCAGGGAAGCAGTAGTGATGTGCAGAGGGGCACAACTGTCCAGTAGGCACAAAGGAAGAGACTGAATAAGTTGTTCTGGTTTCTGAGATATAGTGGGAACTTTACCCCTTTTGATGATTAAAAGAGCTCATTTTGTGGAATAACAACTGGAGTTGTGATGTCTGTAGTTAACATTGCATGGAATGTATACAGGTATATAGAGGTCCATGTAAGTGTCTATTTATTAATGCTTGTGATCAATATCTGCGAATCTTACAAGGGGTAAGGTATGTACTATGGGTGTGTACGAACCCTGGGGAAAATGACTTGAGATTACTAAATCATGTTGTAGCTGGATCTAGTCAATGTTAAATGGTGACTTGGTATTTGGAAAGCATTTTGGTCTTGATTTATAGATAGATCTTATTGAACTGGACTGGAAGTCCAAAGGAAAAAAGTCTAAACTGAGGCTTTTCCAGGCTGTAACCCATCTGCTTTTTACATATTCTTCAGTTCATCTCAGAGACAAAGATCTCATGAATATACATATGCAGCCAAGTGATGAGCAGAAACAAACCTATAAGGAACAGAGCAGTTAATAGGATAGAGGCAGAAACTGTGATCAGGGCTTTACTGGTGTGTAGATGTAATTGTTATTTCTTTCCGCTACTTTCATTTAGGAAGGGTCATCAGCTAATTTTATTTTACTTTTGTGATTCCACAGACAACCTTTTGAAAAAGTTATTCAACAAAATATGTCTTAACAATGTTTTCACTTAAAAGTCTTTGTACCTGGATGGTGGTGCTGTTCTTGCAGTCATTTTGACATCTTTGATTTGATCTTTCACATCAGAATCTCACCTGTTCTACTCTAAGACCGTACTGTACTTGAAAAGTCTACTTTCAGACCAGTCAATTTATTTCTGATCTGATTCTATTTAAGATAATTGTAGTAAGCCCCACTGTTGCAATTCTTTACGTTGTAGCCAAATACTTTGCATATTAGGAAGCTGGATATTTAGGCATAAAGCATTGCAGTAAGAGTAGTAAAAAAAGTTAGCTTTTGCAAATTTTGTTCCAGGAAGACTTTTTTTTTAAGGTGGTTGTAAGAAGAGGTATAGTTTAATGGACATGAGGGTTTAATTAAACCACAGAATTCTGGACTGGACATAAGCATTACATTGTTCTGTGTTCCCCATAAAAGAGAAAATGAGTTCTTTTGAGGAAATGTATCCTGGGTAAGAACAGAAGAGAGCATTAAACCTTTTTTCTTCATAAAGATCTAAACCAAAGCGTTACTCTGAGAAGCCTTGAGCTGATTCTGAAACAAAGATTACATAAAGTGTTTAAATTAGCAGTAATTCCAAGTTTTTGCATTTGAAAACATGGATGTAGAAATCAGCTAATATACAGTGTGTAATTTTTTTCTCAATATATTAGAGCACCTTTATTTGTTGAAACTGTACCTGCTGTATTCAGGCCTTCTGCAAATCTGGCTCCAAAAAGTACCAGAACAAAACAAACCCTAAACTGACACTGAGGTAAGTTTAGTGCCTAGAAATGTGAGCAATGGACAGCATGGGTAGTTGTGGTTTGTCATTCTACGGCTTCTCTTTGTAATGTGGGGGGATTTTTTTAAAAAATCATGTGGTAATGTCTCCTGTACAGAATTAAGTATCCTGCATCACCCTGTAGTTTTCCTCCATTTGTCTGCTTTAAAGTCTTACTCTGTGTGAACAGTAAATCACCTGGATTCCCAAAGTTTGGGAAATTCTCCTTTAGGGTCTTTTTTAATCACAAGAGATAATAGCAGTAATTTCAGTGGAGATTCTTTTGATTTCCGTCTCTAGAGAAAATGAAAAGTTCAGATATTTACAATATATTTCTTTCAGCCTTTATTTTAAGTACTGATGCACAGTGAAGTAGTTTGTAAACTGGGCCGTAGCCCCTGGGCTGTAGGTGTTCATGGCAGCATACAGCAAAGTTCTCAGCTGTGTGAGGAAGCGGTGTCTTGCTCCTTCCCTAAGAAAAAGGAATAAAATTAATAATTTATTTTCCCTTTCTTTAAGCAAAAAAAAAAAAAAAAAAGAAAGAAAAATCTGTGATGGGAAGTGGCGTTGTTTTGAAGGGACTATCAGACATTTCTCGCTCTGTCATAATTTTGGAACAGATAAGGATCTGTAGCATCTTTTATGCAGTGAGAAAACGTTTTCTTTTTTTCTAACCATATTTTCAGCTAAGAGGTGGGTTTTTTTTTTGTTCTGATAAAAAGGGAAGACTGTAAGAGGAAATATGAACAGATGGATTCAAGTTACCAAGCAACACTTTGTTTCCCAGGCAATGGAAAAAGAACTGGAGCAGGTGCTAAGTGGATTTTCTCCCTCTGGGTGTTTTTTTTTTTTTTTTCTTTTTTTTAATTTTTAAAAATTATTGTGAGCTGATGTTTGAGCTTCAGTCTAACAGACCCTTGACAAACTGTACAGAATGATAAATATTCAGCTGGCTGATGATAACCACCTGTGCAGGTGGTTTACTGTGACTTGAATGCTCTTTCCTGTAGTTGTTGTAGCACCTGGTGTAACAGCAAGGCTGTTGTGGATGTCATCAGTGTTGTTTGCCTCACTTCAATATTCTCGTATACAACCAACTGTTTTTCTGATTTTAATATATTCCTGTAGTGATGGGTTCGGGCTCTTCTGCAGAATATGAGTTTGAGTGGAATGAGTGTTCTGCATTCTCAAATGTTTAGACATTACTCCTTACCTCTTGTTTGTTTTGAAAAAGGTCAAAGCCAATGGAAAATAAAAACTACTGCAAATATTTTTTCCCAAGCAATTAATGTAAGAGTGAAAAATTCTGATGGCTTTAGATTTAGGCGTTTTTAAAGATACATGTTTCAATGCTTCTTACAAGCTTGGACACCCAGCACCCAAATTGTGTGAAAAATTGTCCATGTCTTATGTATTTAGGTTAGTGCTCTCATGTCCCTCTCTGTCATGTATTTGCATAACCTAACAACCATACAGAAGACTAGGGAATGTAAGGATGAAATTTCCCTGAATATCTAGGGGAGATAATTTTGTTAACTGAGAGCTTTGACATTCAGTTACGTGACAGTGTGATAACTGTAATCTCTAATAATTATGTGATGAAATAATGATATGTAATTTTTCATCTCCAGCTCCTGGCTTCTGGGGCTTCTCTCAATCCTTGAGATTGATGTTGGGGGCTGATGTTGGGGGTTGCCCCAGCCCAGGTGTAGGAGCTTGTCCTTGGTCTTATTGCAGTTTCTGAGGTTCACATGAGGACACTTCTTCCTCTGGACCACCCCATCCCTCAGGAGTACCAACTGCACCCCGGAGCTTGGTGTCATCAGCAAAATTGCTGAGGGTGCACTTGATCCTGCTGTCATTGATCAAAATATTAAATAGCATTGGTCTCAACATGGGCCCCTGAGGGACACCACAAGTATCACCACAAAATTTCATTTTCATTAAAAAAAAAAAATTGCTACTAAAAACCTAAGGAACTTACACATTCAAAATCTTACTAACTCTGGTGGTTTTTTGGCTTTGCTGATTAAGGCCTGATGTTTAAATACTAAATAGCCTAAACCAGCAGTAATTTTAAATGCATGTAAGTAAAACTCACCCATGTTTAGAAAAGCGCTTCCTGGTGAATTAGGGAACTGAAAATCAAAACCATAAATTATTTTAGCTAGTGATTTCACTGAGTCTGTGAACAAAAAAGACACCATAAGGGATACAAAAAAAAGGCAGGATAGAAAGGTAATAAGAAAGCAGTGTAACTGTTAATAGCAAGTATGGATATTAGTAGATATGCCTATGAAACTATGCTTTTCAAAATTAAAAAAGTCCTGTGCTAATCAGTTTGAAGTGTTGCTGCAATGTGGGGTTGTGCATCGCATAGCGAATGTTTTGTGCACTGATTGATGCTTTATATTTTGATTTGATGCCAGGATTGATGTTTATCACTGCTAAGTCTATAAAAGAGATTTCTACAAAACAAGTGAACAGCATGTTTGAGGTTCTGTGTATATTAACACCAGCTAATGCATTCTTCAGTAAACTTAGGAGATCTGTCCAGCAAGTGTGTGAAACGTGTAGTGCTTCTGGCTCTGATTTGTCGAGTGTGACTCTGGTTTTGGCAGTGCTGTTTTTCTTCCATTTAGGAATTAAATTCTTAATTTAAGAGTTTAAATTGTTTTTTCATCTGCATTCAGGCTGGAGAGGAGAACCAGTGCAGAGTAGGAATTAAAAAAATATCACTGGGTATGGTGTGTAGGTTGGGAAGTAGGGAAAGCACTAAACAGGGTATCACCCTTTGTCTTCTTGCTTTTCTAGAACAGAAGTCTTCTGTTTCAGCTTGTTTAAGGAGAGTAGCTGGAGGTTAATTACATGAATATGGGAAGAACTACTGGAAAACTGTTTTCCTCTACTTAGGTGAACTTGACCTGTAGAAATACCACAAGCAGTATATGTTGGGACTGCTGGAAACATTCTATCTCACAGTACTGCACAAATTTAAATGTTTTTTGGGTTTTTTTAAAAATTATTTCTGAAGAATGGAGCTAGCCCACAGCAGCATCTCTTGTGTATTCTGGACTTTAGGATCATATTTGGGAATCTTTGCTGTGACTTTACCCCTTTAAGCTTTGCCTGTGTGCTTTTGATGGCAGGATCTAGGGAAGTCTATTCTTAGTTACACCCTGAGGTGGAATTCCATTATTACTCAGTGGTTAGTGTTACACTTATTGTAAAACTGATGTGATACTGCTTTATTTTTCTTCCTTACAAAAAATGTCTTTGTGTGTTCAGGCTTCTAAATGGGAGGGAAGGAGTGGAAATAAATCATGGATTTGTTGGATAAGGGTTTCTTAAACACTATGGATTACACTAAGGATTTGTTACAATAGGGATTTTACATTATAAAAATTTGAAGATGTGATTTTTATAAAAGATAGTCTTCTAAAAAAAAAAATCCCCATGCCCAATAACAAAAGCCCGAAAATCTTGGTTTATACCTCCCAACGTTTCATTCATGTGTCTTACTGCAAATTAAGTGACTCCTTTTAGTGCAGCTGGGTTACTAATAAATGTCTATTTAAACATTTAGTTTTAAAAAAATTGGCATGCTTTTCCATGCAGTTTTAAAGCTTCATATGCACTACAAAGTTTTTTAGCCAGGATGTTTCCAGGGTATATATGCTTTGCACAAGTGTAAGCAGCAATTGGAACTTTATTTTCTGATCTAATCAACTCCCCTTGAAAACAAATACGTTGGTTCTTTTACTTGCATGCACTCAGGGTTTGTTTATGGGGTCTTAAATAAAATTAGGATGGTAAAAAGGGAGAACACCGTAGTCAAGTTTCTTTTTCTGAAGATATGTGTGAAGCAGTAACTTTTCCCTTTTACTAATTTTGGAGAGGTAATTTTGGTAAGAGGAAAAGAGATTAATGATACTGGGCAGAAAAAGAGAAATGATCCTCTAGACAATTTGTTCCTTCTGCAAAGAAAAGAAATAAATGTTCAAGAAGTCTGGTGAAAGTGGACTTTCAGTAGCTCCTTTCAGGAAACCTTCTGTGTGCTTTCAATTACAAACTAAATTGTCCCACATGCATTTCAAGCTCCATATACAAGTCGCCTTTTCACTTGAAACTTTTTCTGCATGGTCTCTTGCCAGAGGACACTTCCAGTATGACAACACACGGGTTGCTTAAGGTGTTTTTGACATACAAGTCAAAGAAAAGCTGAGTTTCTTAATGCTCAGATTATTTTTCCTTATAGTCTGTCTATAGGCATAAAAAGGTAATGGTAAAACATAAGACCTTCTTACATGCGTGAATTCAGGAATAAATGGAAGTGTGATCATCGGAAAGGAATTTTTTTGGCTAGTGATTCAATGGGGTGGCTTTAGTATGTATAAAAACTCCTCCTTTCTCCCTCCTACCCTTTTTTACACCTCCAAGTTTTTGAATGTAGGCCAGGAGCAGTGTCAGAGTCATTGTTCACTGAAGCCAGTGAGATTATTGCTGGACTTGTGCGCGGCGATGGACTGTTGATATTTCTTTTATAGGTTGGTTGTGGTGCCTAATTCACACAGCTCCTTCTGTAGTCGTCAAAACTCATGTTTACCCATTTATCTAAAATAATAATAAATGGAGAGAGAATTAGGCATGCATCTGAGTATTTTGCTTAACTGTGAGTGCTTAATAAATTTAAAAGCACCTAATTTACAGAGGAATTCTCTGTAGAGCAGAGCTTGTATAGCTATCAGCTCCTTATAGCTTCCTGTAATTTTTCATTTCACGTCCTTGTATCCACATTTTCATTTCTTCAAAGTATAAAGTTTGTTGGGATTTGACAAAATTTCTTTAACAGGTTCTCACAGAGTTCAAATACCTGTGGTAGTGAGTTTTTAAAAGACAATCAATGGCAAGATGATTTTTTGAATTCTTTCCAGTAACAAGACTGCTTTCTGCTTTTTCCTACACACTGGAGCCAGACATAGAAATTTTTGTGTTGTCAATTTATGGTTTCCAGAAAGATGAAGGGTTTAATCAGGATTTCTTAAATCTTCTTTCATTTAAGTTACTGTGATACCATTCTGGCTGGGGGCAGATGTGAAGAGTTAGAAAACAGAGAAGAGCAGATTAATTCCTATATGTTACATTTTTCTAGTATTCTGATTAAATAAAATTTGATCAGTCTTTGTAATGGTGTTTTTGGCTAAAGAAACACTACTGTTTAGACACTTTAGGTAAGTGGCTGGGCTTTTACTTAAATGGTTGATTGAAATGTTAGTGTGCTGCTGATTTAAATTTTGAAGTTCAGATAAGCTGATCATGTAGAAGCAATCCCAAGGCTTTATTTTCCAGGAGGATGGAACTGGTCTGCTTTGAGGTGTTTGAGAGAATCAGCAGCTCCTGTAGCATTGCCCACTGTGATTTACAGATTTGTACATTTTGCCTGTGAATGCACAAATCTACATTTACTGATCCAATGGTTTCTCATGCTCATTTTTAGGTTCCCTTAGGTGGAGTTGCTGGCATCTTTAGTTGTATAGCTGCTGTCATCTTCAATCATTTATCTTTCTTCTTCCAGTGGTTGTTTTGATTCTGATGGTTGTGTTCCCATTATGTCTTTATTTTTTAGAAATCTTGAGTTTTCTGTTAATTTTTAGAAGTCTTCTAGTTTATGGTTTCATTTTCCTTCTGCTCTTTAATCAGGAGAAGCTTATCAGCTGAAATGCAGACACTCATACCCTCTCTAAATTGCCTATTTTTCTGAAATAGTCCTTTTCTTTCTAGCACTTTGTGCCCTGCTATTTTAGGCAGTTTTATGTAAAGGTAAAATCCTGAATGATGTCAGCTGCATTGCTGTAGCCTTTTGTTTTAGAGTTTCAGCCCTATCTCATCTAACCAGAACAATGGTGTCTTCAGAATCCTAATGAAATACATCAGAAACAGAGTAAAAGGAGGATCAGTTTGCAGCACCCTGACTTTCCTGCAGCCAAACGATGAAGTGTCTTTTAATAAAGCTGGGATAAAAATGCAGTTTTATTTGGGTAATTAGTATTAGGTTCAGATTATGATATATAGCTCAGATTTTCAATAATGCCGACACCTTACATTTTATCAGATTATTACAAATTACAGAAATGTTATCAGTTTTTGAACGAAAGAACAGAACAACTCTTCCATCAGTATTTTAGGGTTGTACAATATGAAATGTCTTCTCCTTGGATCATTTTTAGTGTTAGTGTTAGAACTGTGTGCTGAAGTTACTTCTGAGGCCAGTACAAGACGCTAATCAAATAATATGGAAGGAGAAAGCAACGTCCAGGTTTGGCTTGAGGCTCATTTTAGTCTAAAAACAAAGAATATTAAAGCAAATTTAAAGTGAAGAAGGTGATCCAATTACCTGTCGACTTTGTGTGGGTGTGTTAATCACCGTGACAACTAAGCATCCCCATGAAATGCTGTATGTGGGCATTTGGTTACATGGAATTATAATAATTTGCATGTGCAAAGTGGTTACTTAAAATTACTATTAATTGTAGATGTTATATAGAAATATAATGAAGGTGTAATTTCATAAATGAGTGCATCTCTGAGAGATTATTAGTGTAGATTTGATGGTTGCAAAGGTGGTGACACAAGTAGTTTGTCATGGATATAAGTATCAAAAGAAAATATCTCTGATATGTGATTTTTTTTGTGGGTTTTTTTTTTTTTTTTTACATTTCTATTAGGTTCCCTGGGCTTTTTATGAAAAGAAATTGAAAAAGAGAAAACAGCATCATTCCAGAAATGATGTAATGGATAAAAATCTGGTTTCCTTAGGCTATGAGCACTTCATGAAATCTTCAGAATATCTCCTGCTTAGCTGTTCAGGCAAACTTGAAACCCTCCAGATGACCTCAGATAGTAAAACAATCAGTGTAAGGTATCATACACATAAAGTGTATCCTTAAATTAGTACCCCAGAAGTAGATCCCTGAATCGGGTACCCCAGAAGAAAAAGCGCATAGAACAACATAAATTCAAGAACTGAGCCTTGTGGGAGCCTCCAGACATTTGAATCTGATTGGAAGAAAACCCACACAAAATAATAAAGTGGGAGTAATTTTCTGATCTTCTCCAGAATCCGAAAGTCTGCTTCATTTTACTATCAGGCATAGAGAAGAAAAGCTTTTAAGTCAGCCAGCATCAGATTGATTCATAAAGCAAACAGGAAAAGTATTATGAGGCAAGGCTTCATGCTATGATAGACATCTAGGAATACGCATCTTTGGCAGTCTATTCATCTTTGGCTAAGGGGGTGGAAACTCTGGTTTGTCTCCCTGGGTAGTGTGTGGAATCCTGTTTATATTCCAGCTCACTTTATGTGGCCTTGGGGAGCAAAGTCTGGTCTTAGAATTAGCTGTAATTTTTGCTGATCAGATAGCGGTATGACTGGCCAACTATTTTTCCATGACCTTTGTAGAACTCTATGACAAATCCATGGCATACTCTTATTTTTTAAAACATTGGTGTGGTGAAGGTACTTGTTTCACCTAAGACAAACAGCTGATGGTGATTGAGAGATTCCTTGCATAGGTGATATGTGAAGATTTTTCTTTTTAGAATGTGGAGAGTTAGTTGTATTAAAAAAACCAAAAAAAACTCCAAAAAACAAAGACAAGGAAGAAGGACCAATCAGAGAAACTTTTTCATAAATGCCAGAGCGTTTTAAAAGTGCATAAAAACTTAGAAGTTCACTGTTGTTATCTGTTAGAGGTAGTTTAAATATACATATATTTAACGCAATATATTTAATCTTATAAAAAACCATGCAGACTTACTTAACTTTAAGTATACTAACTTTCTCAGTTATTTTAATATATAAGGCCACACATTTTTTGAATCTATTTTATAAAGACATTTATTAGCAATAGATTTTAGTTTAATAACATACAGTAAATCACTCCTACTACTTAGTCTTTCAGAGCAGTTGTTTCTCAGTCATGGATAAGCAATATGTTTGTTGCTAAGCAGAACAAGAAACTGATTGATAGTTTGTGATACAAAAAATTGTGACTTTTAAACTTGTGGGTTATAAGGTAGGCAAGACCTAGAAATGTGCTAGGATAGGCTGAGGGGGGCAGGATAATATAAAACAATCCATAGTTGATTATATTTTTGGTAGTGTATCAATTGTCAGACTGTATGTGGTTTGCTTCATTCAAAAAAAAAAAGGGATTTGAGAGGTGGGAATAAAGATAATTAGGACTCAGAGTGTTACGTTTTTTTGATGATTTCTGCCCTGCCCCTTTCCCCCCTCCCCTTCACCTGAGTCTGTGAGGATGAGCTGGGAGAGGCATAATTTGGAACACAATAGCTCAGGTTTGGAACCCAGCTAATGCCTTTGTGATGAATGACCTTGGCTTCTTGGCCTCGGGCATAAATGTACTTTTCATGGTTATAAGGTTGGTTCGAGTGTGTATGTCAAGGACTGGGGTAGGAAGAAGTGAGAAATGAAGATATTGAGGATGGCAGTTCTGACTTTGGAGCAGAAGGACTCCAAAAGAATAGAAACTGGATTATATCTGTCCTGTTTCAGTTTCTTGAACACTAAACTTTTCAGGTGGTTTATGGGTGGGGAATAAGCATCACCAAATTCTCAAATGGCAATGTTTTGTTACACCTTTACATTTTTCTATGCAGTTATGTGATTTTTTAATTGAGATATATCAAACCAAGGTATGACTCTGGTGTTTTATGAGTGCTGCTGTCTTCATACTCTTCTGTTTTTTTAAAATTATTATTATTTTTATAAAGACCAGTAAATATTAGTTCTGTTAATTGGCTCAACTAATGCAACCCATTTTTCTTCTGCCTGTATGTTAAGATGCATAAAAAAAGGGTATGAAAATGTGCAAACTGAAATGTAATTGCTACTGTAGAGGGTGTTGCGTCAACCCACTATATAATTATTATCCTTAAAATGTCAAATTTGAATATAACGTCTTCAGATTGCTTATTTAGGTATCAGAGGAAAAACTAAGAAGAAAATACAGCAGAAGATTTAACACTTAACAGTATTTGAATTAGTGGCACAACTGGCTTAAGTTTGGGTGTTTAAGCAGCACCAGCAGCATTGTGTTGGGACTAAGAAAGGACTCGCTGGCTCATCAGGGCAATGTTAATTATTGATGGGGGTTCAGGAATAGCGCATGTGCTGTCAGAGTTCACTGTAACATAAGACAGGGACTGCAGTGATGCCAGAGGGATTACAGCCAGGGAAGCACCTGTAGCGTTAGGAGCTGCATACTTCTAACCATCAGACTTTTATTTTGTTATAAGGAATCCATATGAGCATGAAAATAATGGAAAGATGAGCCGTCAAGCTTATTTCTATCGTGTCCCTCCACAGGAATTGCACAGAAGAACCCAACTGCAGCCTGAGCCCGCGAAGACGAAGGCTCTTCAGACAGTTATCGAAATGAAGGTACGGTCTTTGCATGTTTCCCCACGTGTTATTTCTGTGGCATGAAGTCATGGGATGTACTGGGGATGGCTGGGATGGAGTTAATTTTCCTCATAGCAGCCCGTATGATGCTGTTTTGAATTTCAGACCGAAACACTGCTGATAACACGCTGATGTTTTAGCTGTTGCTCAGCAGTGCTTGCACAGAGTCAAAGCTTTCTCAGTTTCTCACTCTGCTCTGGCCCCAGCAAGTGGTTTGGGGCTGGACAAGAGGCTGGGAGGGATCACAGTGGGGACAGCTGACCTAAATTGACCAGAGGGGCATTCCATACCATCGGATGTCATGCCCAGCCATGAAGCTGAGGGGAGGACGTTCAGAGTTATGGCATTTGTCTTGCCAAATAACTGCTGTGCACGATGAAGCCCAGCTTTCCTGGAAATAGCCGGGCATCTGCCTGCCGGTGGGAAGCAGTGAATGAATTCCGTGTTTTGCTTTGCTTGCCTGCACAGCTTTGCTTTACCTATTAAACTGTCTTTATCTCAACCAATGAGTTTTCTCACTTTTACCCTTCCAATTCCCCCCCTCCCACTGAGGGGGATTGAATGAGCAGCTGAGTGACACTTAGCTGCCTGCCAAGGTTGATTTGTGACTCTTAGATCATTAAGTGCTTCCTTTACCTTATCAATTTATTTTGTTGCGAAGCTAGGAAAAATTAGTATTTATTTCCCCAGTCTTTTTTCTTAGTTAAATGGATTAAAAAGAAAAAAATCAAGTGTAGCATTGCTGAATAATCAGAACTGACTATAGCTTTTCAAAAAGACTTGGGGATGTGTCTGTGTTTCAGGAGATCCAAAGTAGATGGAATAAATTGACAAACAGAAGTCTAAGGCAAACTGTCCAAGGCTAATGTAACGCATTTTTCTTCTTGGTCTTTAAGACAATTCTATTTCTGGTTATTAGGCCATAATTTTACAATGAATCTAAGGAAAATACTAATTACATCAGCAGATATGACAAAATGTGAGGAAACAGCTATCTTAGTCCTGAATATAGTTTCCTCTTTGTGATATATAATATTACTAAACTATTAGCTTTTTTCCCCACAATAACAAAAGATATAATTTAAAAAGTGAAAACTGATATTTCTGTATAATTCTGTGAGTCTGGTCTGTAAAGAAAATACCATGAGACTTGAGAAAATTTGTGAGTTGGCAATGCTGCCTTAAATACATTAATGATGGTCTCTCAGTCTTAAAAGGAAGTGCAAATTAAAGGCCTCATTTTGCCAGTGACTTTTGTTATGAGCAAATGAGTCCAGCATGTCTGAACTCTGTGGTAAACACACAGTTAAAACAACAGCAGGACTTTGTAAATACAGTATGTGTCTTTTAATAGGTAATAATTTGTTTGGATTATATGAGTAACAAAGGAGGTACACTGATATCAGTATTTCATCTCCTGATTTATATTTGCCTTGGACATTATTTTAGTTTAGAAGTCTTTGTATAATATCTAAAATGTGGGGTTTTGCATCACCTTGTTACCCTAAGTGAAAGGATACCAGCTGAGAAACTTGTTTCTTTCTATTATTATTCAGTTAATATATTAATATATTAATACATTACTTATTATTAATAATCATAAATGCAAAAGTTTTGGGATACAAAAAGCAAGTGTTAGAATAATTTATAATCTTTCATGCATGTTATTAACAGTGTAATCTCCCTGTACCCAAACTCTCTGAAAAGAACAGGGATGGGGGGTACCTGACACACCAATGGCCCATGTGACAACTGTAGTTGCAGCCACTCCTGACAGTGTCTGACCCTAAAGACAGTAGAAGGTTTTCTGTCTGTCTCCCAAGAGAGGTGGGTGTGGTGTGGTGTGTTGCTCTGCTTTTTAAAAGTCTGATCTTTGTAGAGAGGGCTTTCATTTGTCATGAGTGAGACTGCAGTCGTGTTGCTGGAGCACTGGTGCAGAGCTGCTTTTTGGCTGAGGCACACAGTTCTTTCTTTTCCTATGAACACACTCTCCTTTGGGGTTGCCCTGTCTAAAATAGGCCTGATATTGAAAAGCAAAAGGGACAAATGTAAGATGTTGAAATCCACGTGATTAAACAGCAGTTTTCATTACAAGGTCCAGATTTGGAATGTTTTCAACTAAATTTAAATTGTCTTAATCCAGACAGCACTTGTTTTGAAAAGAATGTGGAACATTTGTTTTGAATGATCAAGCATTGAAACAGTCATTTCCCTACAGTGTTGGGTAGAAGGAGGGAGAGGATTAGCCTGTAATATGGCAATCTGAGGCCATGCACCACTCCCTGATGCAGAGGCTCCAAGCAGGATATATTTCTCTTCACTGAACTCAACCCCTTCCACCCCCTTGCCCCGTTAGCTTTTGTCTGAGTCCCCTCCATGGCTCCCCCAGGCTCTGTCAGGGTGCAACTTTCCCTCCTTCATAAATCCTTCTATTCTTTCCTGTGGTTTTCTTCTGTCCCTTGCCACTGCTGAATGCTTTCTGTCCCTTTCCCAGTCGGTACACCCTGTCATCCAATGAAGTTATACCTTTCTCCTATCTCTAATTTCTCATGTAGTTTATTTGTCCTAAACATCTTTTTTTCTGCAGTACCTTTCCTGTTCTGTAATGCTCTTCATTTATCTCTGAAGCTTTGCAAGTAGTTGTCTTTTCTTACAGTCCCCTTGACCAGTGTCTGTCATCTGTATACTCATGTAAAAAAACAAACAAATCAAAGGACAAACAAAAAAAGATGGAAAATTCACATCCTATGTCTTGACTCCTATTTTTCTTGCTTTGTTTATCCCTTTCCATATATCTATTTTTTCAGATGCCTTGCACAGGCCTTTCTTGCCCAACTTTCTGGTTTTGCTTCTTAGACATGTTTACTTCCAGATGTCCCATGTCTTTTTCTCTATTGTTTCCCCTTACATTTTTTACTCTGTTCTCTTGTCTGCAGCAGACCTTCTTCTCCAGAAACCCTTCTTTCTTCTGGAAAGCAATGTTCCAAAACCAAAGGAGGGGTAGAATGCTTCCCTTTCCCACATGCTCCTGTTATTCCCTCAAGCTGGTCCAGTTGTGTTGCAATGCTTTCTTCTGACTTTGTGAATAAAGATCCGTGTAATCAAACAGCATTTTTTTTCCTATGCCTAAATCTTTGTTTAAGTATAAAATAAAGCTGGTGCATTGAAATCCTTTCATTTCAGCTGCACCATTGCATACTTCCTTGTGTATTGGGTGCTGACAGACGCCAAATCTTTGACTATATCTTTGAATATCAGTGTTATCCAAACTTGATTAACACCTACTAATATAGTAAAAAAGAGTAAAAGGAAACACACTTTTCATTTTATTTTATGATAAGAAGTACTCCTAGCAGGTGAATAGGTCAGAACTTGCTCATCTCTTCTGAGGCTGCAGCTGAAGTTCTGCCTCCTATTCTGGGGATCCCCCATGCAGAAAAGACAAGGGAGCAAGTCCAGAGGACTTGCCACAGAAATTATCAGAGGGCTGGAGCAGCTCCCCTGTGGAGACAGGAGAGTTGGGGCTGTTCACCCTGGAGAAGAAAAGGCTCCTCAGAGACCTTCTTGCAGTCCTTCAGTACTTACAGAGGACTTAGAAGAAAGATGGGGACTGACTGTTCAATAGGGCCTGTTGTGACAGGACAAGGAACAACACTCTTAAACTGAAATAGGGTAGATCTAAATTGGACATAAGGAAAAAAGAATTTTATGATGAGTGTGGTGAGACCCTGGTACAGGTTGCCCAGAGAAGCTGTGGCTGCCACATCCCTGAAGTGTTCAAGGCCAGGTTGGACGGGGCTGTGAGAACCCTGGTCTAGTGGAAGGTATCCCTGCCAATATGGACAGGAGGGTTAGACTAGGTGATCTTTAAAGGCTGCTTCCAACCCAACCCATGATATGTTGCTATGATCTCATTCAGACAGTTCTGGTCTTAGAACAGTGATAGTAATTAAGAGATAAAATTAGAAATTAATTGCCTGCAAATATGTCATAAAGCTCATCTTAAGTATAGGATATTGACCATCCCAAAATATATGGAGTCTAGCAACTGGAATTATAAACTCTTTAAAAATGGTAAGGTATGGAGTAAATGAAAATATTTGTGGTTTACCTTACTTGCAGAAAGAGCCATCTTTGTGTATTGATCCAGCTATGATATTTCAGGTATGGGTTTGGTTCTAAAAAAGCGTGTTATGTGTGTTTGCAGTGCAACATATTCTTATTGTTAGGATTGCATGAACTTTCACTTACCTTGTCTTCAAAGATAAAAACCTGAATAATCTCTGCATTAAATTGACAAAGTTGAAAAGTGCATAGATTAAGAGTAGTCATGGAGGTCTGCTGACAGCAAGTGTACATGAGTGCATTTCTGTGTAAGTTCTATTAAATGTGAAGTTTCAAATATTTCCTTCTGATTGCTTGTTCAATGCCCTACAAGGAAATTTTTTCACAGACATAATTTAAATTTATCAGGTATCTCATATGATGAACAGTTGCATTTGTTACTTTTCATTCCAGAATAAGACAGCCTGGAATGCTGTGTTATATAGAGTTGGACTGAATGATCCTTGTGGGTCCCTCTCAACTCAGAATATTCTGGGATTATTTAAAAATGTTTTGCCCTTTTCCTATCTCTCAGTGTTCAGGAAATGTACTATAGGACTCTTGTAAGGACTGATATGATTCATGAAACATCATTGTGGAAATTTGTAGATTTAGTCACTTTTCTTATGTGAAAATATTGTCTTCAATATCAGGGCACATACCAATTGTTTCCCATCCCAGAGAGGTGGATTTCTGCTAAATCCAGCATGGAAATAGCCCTAACCTCTCTCACAGAGTACCTGCAACACTGTTCTAATAAAGGAGATGAGGAAGAAGTATGGGTTACTGCTGGAAGGAGGGAATAGATTAGGGTGAGCGCCCTGATCTCTATCACAAATCCTTCTATATAATCTCATGTCTTTTAACAGATTTAGAGGGCCTGAGTGGAAAAATCTGCACAAATGTCGCATTGTTGTAGAACTCAGAAGATGTTTATTAGTACCATTTAATACTAAGCTTCTTCCTTAATATTATTGCAAAGGAATCTTTGTGATTCAACACAGACCCACATAGTTTTTTTCAGAATGTTGCTAATGTGGATAAATCTTAGAGGTCTGAAGGAAACACTGCATCTGTTCCTATTTCAGTTTCTGAAAGCTTGCCAGACCCTGTGCCACAACAAGAGCTGGTTGAAAGTTTTCCAGTTGAATTTTTCTGTGGGAAAATGCTGATTCAGCTGAACCAGAAGATTTTATGGGAATGTGCCTATTCTGTCAAAACTTTCTATCCATCGTGCTAGTCAGCCCAGCTCCCTTGTGGCAGTACCCACTGGAGCTCTGGGCTCTCTGTGTTAGCTTTGACCTACAGGGTTCCTCACTTTCTAGCAGCTGTCCAGGCAGGAAAACTGTCAGGTTTCCTGGGCAAGCCAGCATGCAGGAGGGAGGAGTAGATCCTTGAGCAGTCTGGGATTGAAGGTGATATCTGTCTTCTCTTCTGTCTTGTCAACACTAATGTTTTTGATGCATTATTCTGAAACAGATTTTATGGTCTTCAAAATTTGTGAAATTTCTGGCTTCTGTTTCAATAAAAAGTTAATACAAAACCGACAGTGACTTTTTTCATTGTAAGGACTGGTTTTTACACATGTTCAATTGTAATAAACAGAGATAGATTAAAAATAAACTTTTCCTCAGAGATTTCAAACTTGTGATAAAGTAGAAGTACAGAAAATGCTTGCACAAGTTATGTTAGATATTTCTCATAAAGCTTAAATGTTATTCTGTGACGTATAAACCTTCTAAAGAGTGCATCAGGCCATGCTATAAATTGTTTCTGCCACATTCTATTTGCAAACACGTAAAATACAAATGTGGTAGAAAAGGCAGACTCCTTATAGACTTAGCTGGGGAGATTTGATCAAGACTACTCCCAGATGTCATAACAGGTCACGTAAGTGTTAATATCTTTCATTGCAAAATCATTCTAAAGTGCAATGAAGCTTAGATTTTGTTTTTTTCTTCAAAAATAAGAGTAAGAAATCTCTAAAATGAAGTCTGATGGACCAAGCTGAATTGACTGTAGTATCTGTGAGAGCTACAATTGTTTTGTGCTGTGCATAAGTCTTGATAGCTTTTAAAATTCTTATTTTATCTTATAGTATTTTTCTTTTTTGTGCAGTTTCTCCAAATGATGAGATTTAGTGAGAATTCTTCCCTTTTCTTTTTTTATTCCATGTCAGTATTTTTTATTTTCTTATTTTAAAATTAAAATTAATTTTAAAATTAAATTAAAAAGATATAGATTTTTTTAAAAACAGAACAGTTTAGTATGAAATGTTTAATTTCTGTCAAATGAAGGGACTGATCACTTAGGAAGATTACTTGGCTTTCATGATCATTCCTACAGCCTTTGTGATGTGAGTAATGCTGATCCTATGGAAAAACAATAAAATTTTTAGGATTCTGCTATTAGAAATCTGTGATGTTAGTAATGTTAGTCTAAGATACTAAGTAAATTAAGCTGCATTTTACATGCAGCTTGAAAAGTTGTCATTTAAAAAACCCCAACTCCATAATTGTATTCAATATAGGTGTATAGTCTAAAAGCTGGTTGGATACCCTCCAGAGTGGCAAGGGGTGTGGGGGTGTGATTTTCTTTCTGTTTTCTTACTTTTGTTCTTTCTATTTTGTTTGTTTTATTTTGTGTTTTGGTTTGTTTTGTTTGGGTTTGTTTTTTAAATGTGCATCCCTAGTCATCTCCTTTGTGTTTTATAATTGGTTTCTGGTGGAATACTCTGTTTCTTTGAACTTACCCATCAAGAAAAAAAAATATAGAAATATGGCTGATTAAGATGATCATCAGTATTTTCATTATCAGATATTTTCCAGAAAGAAAAGCAGCTAGTGAGGTAAAAGATAGAACCCAACAAGTTTCACATTTCAAGAATTTTTTTGTCTGTTTCCTTTGCATTCTGGCACTTTTTTATCATTTGTCTGGAGCTTCCTCTCTGAAAGGGGATGCATTAAATCTGGAAATTTGTAAGAGGCATGAATCAGCTTGGTATTCCCCTCAAAGTGCATTACTTTACTCAGCTTCTACTTCAAATTCCTTTGTCTCAAGATTTCTCATTGAAGTATTTTTGGCACCACTGAGCTCTTGTGTGGATTAAAACACACTCTTCACACAGAGGGACCACACAGTGTTTGCATAGTAGTACAACCCATAAACATCTCTGCCAGTGGAAACTGGTACATCAGTGTGGTGCAAGTGTATGAGGAAACAACCTTTCTTCCTCTTGAGAACAGTCAGAGCTCCAGAGAAACAGGGAAACTGAGTCTCAGGCTGAGTGACCGTGAGCAGTCTGTTCTCCTGCAGGGATCGTGTACAGGCCTCTCTAGGCTAAACTTTGTGTCGAAGAGCTTGGAAGAATAGCCAGGCCTGGATGGTTAGCAGTGACAACGGTGTGTGTATATATGTATATACATGGGGAAAAACAGGGCATCTCCCATCCATTCTCCTTGCAGCCCTGTGCAGGAATGAAGATGGAATTTTGACCACAATTCTCTGCAGACTGTGCAACAGAACATAACATTGCATGTTTCCTGGTGGTGAAGGAGATCTGAATTCTGCCTTTCTTTAAGCCAAAATCAACAGAAATACTCCTGGTTTATGGCAGTGTCTGCGTTATCTGTTTGTACCATCTATTCCTGCTGGTTTCCTAGTCAATATTCATGCAAGCACATATGCTTCCCTTATCCTTTAAGATATGTTTCATATAATTTTCAATACTCTATTTTTTAAAACTTAGGATACAAAAATAGCTTCACTTGAGCGCAATATAAGAGACCTTGAAGATGAGATACAGATGCTAAAGACAAACGGAGTTCTGAATACAGAGGACCGAGAAGAAGAAATCAAACAAATTGAAGTTTACAAGAGTCACTCAAAGTTCATGAAAAATAAGGTAAGGTCTGTTTATGTGAGAGATTAAGACTGTTTAAATAATGAAAAAAATTTTTAACTTGACTGTTTTCAACACAAGCAGCTCCCTGCACGTCTTCTTTTGGTAAATCTCTACTATGCAATAATCAGGAGTGAAGCATTTTTGGATAAATAAAAATGTGTTTATATTTTGACTTAAGAAGAGGTAAGGAAAAGCTTTTTTTTTTTCCCCTGGTTTTGACAGTTTTGCAGTAAGGCTCTCTGTTTCATTGGTGCTCCCAGGTTGCACCCTTCTCATATTTTAAAGGCTAGCAATTTAATGACTGCTCCTGCAGAGTACCTCTCATTTTAAATTACTGGACATAAACTAATATGAGTTGATCACAGACGGAAAGTAAACATGTAGTGATGTATCACATTTCCTGGTATCAAGCTCATAAAAGAGTATTGCTTGTTCACTATTTGGGGGTTTGTGCTAAAGAGGGAATGAAAGTGTTAGTGCCCAAGCATAATTAATGGAATTTATTAGAAAAAATAATCTAAGAATGTATTCATTCTGTTGGAAAAAAGCTCTTAAACTACTGAAAAGTAGCTAAAGTTCCCAAGTAGTACTATCATCAGTAAAATTATTTTGCCTATTTAAACATCAACAGCAATTCAGTTTTAGTAATTTAGAGCAAAACCCCTCTTGCTCGTCAGCAAACCTGTTGATATTAAGTACAAGCCCCAGTACTTTGTTAACGATCTGGTGACATTTTTGAGAGCAAAAGCTTCAGTATATTTCTGTGGCCCAGAAAGCAGATGAATGAGAAGAGTATTAAACATGCCTTGTTTTGTCACAGTCTTCTGATCTTTGATAAATGCCACATTCTGATGAAATTTTGTCTGTTTTCTTTCACCAGTCCTTTCCTTCCACTTATCATTGAGATTTGCAGCAGAATATTTTATTTTTAGCATTCATCTGAGAACCCTTCAAGGTGGAAAAGTATTTATGGAGCTGTCAGGAAACAGATCTTATTATACCTGATCTGTTGAACCTGAGATAGTTGATAAATCCTGATAAATGGAAGCCTTGACTGATGGCAAAGAGTGAAAAACTCTTCTCATAGTTAACACTCTTAGATGGTATGAAGCTCTTAATACCTTTCAGTTATTCTTGAAGTATAACTTGCTACAAATCTGTTCCTGATATAAATAAATGAGAAGGTGTTAAATGGAGACAAATACAGAATATTATTTATAGTACATGAGTGCTAGAGAATGCTGGGAATTGTTTATTTTCTTAACTAATTCTTAGTAACAGTCACTCTCTCCAAATATATAGGCTTTAATTGTGACTTGTAGTTAAATAGAAATTATAAAAATGAGAAAGAAATTGCTTAGATTTCTTTTTCTTGCCCACTTGATGACGACTCTCCTTGCTCTATTTTGAGGGGAGAAAACTTGCCATCGTTCATGTGATACAGAAATTGTCAAAACAAGTTTTAAAGCTTACATGACTAAGAGAGCTGCACTTTCAAATACCTTCATTGAGAATATGAAGAAAACATATAGGATGATACATGCTTTAAAAAATAGTATCTGCTTTGCAAGACTTCTCCTGCCAGGGTTCATCCTTTGGAAGCAACAGGTGCATTTTTTTCAGGGGTGAGGTTACACTCTGGAATTCAAGTAGTTCTTTGAGTATTAGAACTCTCATGCTATCCACTGGAATGATTATGAAGAGATCCAGTGGCAGTTTAGTATAACTTCAGCAGATTACCATCAAAATGAGTTTTAAGAATTGATTAAGCAATAACAAGGCACTCTGTAATTAATATCTGCATGTAAGAACTCTTCCTGCTGTATGAAGGGAGCATGCAAGTTATAGCGGATCCTGTAGAAAATATATACAGCAGAGCAACAGCATTTTGGTTTTGCTTTTTTTGAATAGGCCTGGAATTGCGATAACCAGTTTAAAACCAGACCTTACCCAGTATAACCTGTAGAATCTACTGATAGACTTGCAGATTCTACTGTGGGCAGCCACACCATTTGCATTGCTACTGTTTTTCCTTTACTTAAATCCTCCATTCTAAAGAGCAGTTGTGATTTGTCACATAAGACCAGATCATACCATGGTGAAGTCAGCATAGTTTCATTTAATGGAATTATTTACTTAAAGATTTAGCCAAGTAATTTTAATATGCATTATTCAGGGTTTTTCTTTCTCCTTTGTTTCCCAGTTAACTCTGTGTAATGTCGTGAAAGAATTTGGTGTGTGAAAATAATAATAGAGGAAAAGAGAAGATGGTTTTCTGGAAATGCTAGTATCTGAGGAATTGAAATTGTGGGAGGTGACAGAATTGTAAACTGAGAAGGAAGAGAAAGGAACCAGGGTTTCAGGAAAGGAGGTGAAGCAAGATTGTCTTGGGCAATGTTGAAAAAGTGGTGACAGGCAAATTACACATATGAAATATGTGGGATTGTGGGAGGGTCAGGATCAGAGGTCAGACATGGGGTTTTTTGATGCTATACCACTTATACCCAGACTTGTAGGTTCTCTTCACTGTAGTCTTTATGAAGTACAAGTTTTTACCTTTGTCTTTTGTTGTACTGAGATCAGGAGGTCTCACTGAATCGTGGCTGTTGGTCTTCCACATCACTTTAGATATAGCCAAGTGAAAAATCTGCTAGAGACAGCAATCTGTTTTATGTCCTGTTTACTTTCTTTTTTTTACTCCCACTAACAGATAATGCAAAACTTTAACAAGTGTATATACCCAGGTCTAAAAATTTCTTTAGAAGTTATGTAGTTTCTTGTTTCACCTTTGTGTTTTTGAGACTTAATCTTTTTAAATTGGAATTTTAGTACGTTTTCCTAATTATATTTATTCTGATAAAACCCCAAGCAAAAGCATATTTATCCAATGCATTTCTGTGTTGTGTGTGTTTGGTTTGTGGTTTTTTGGGGGGGGCTTTTTTTGAGTGTTCTAACACATTTTTAAAATCCTGACAATTTGTAGGTCTTGCAGCCAGAACTTTATACTAAACAGATTCTGTTTCTAAAACACAAAGAGCATACCTGCAATGAAAATTAAGGGTTGTGTCAAGGAATAAAGCGAGAGGAGTTTCTAGAAGAGATGGAGCATCTGTGATGCTCACACGCGTCTCATGTAAAGCGTGTGCTGTAATTCAGATTGGCTGCAGGTCTCCTTCTTGCCTTTGTATCTTGTAGACAGATTTTCCCATTGTTCATTCTGTACACACTTGGTCTCAGTTGCCATCTTTTCTTCCAAGGGATGGAGGAAGGTGGTTTGCTCTCAAGAGAGTTTTCTCTGGCGGCTTCTTAGCCGCAGTCTTTCCTCACATCTGTTTTTTGTATCCTCCTTTTCTTATTGTGATACTTTCAGACTCTGAAGGTGATTTCTTTTAGTGCCAGGATGGATCTTGATTTTAAACAGTAGCTCAGGGGTGACTATGCCAGCACCTTAAGCAGCTAGACAAACATATTGGGATTTATAAAGAGAAATAAGGAGTAATAAATATATTAAGACATGCATGTGGACTGTAATCGGAAGAAACATCTTTTAAATTTAATTTTTAAGGATACACTCATAATATAAACCAAAATAGAAATACTTTGATCAACAGTATTTCCAGTGCCATACAATATTGCATTTGTAAAATATTTTAGTATTTGGATTTTTGGGATGTGGTTGAGTTGAATCAGCCTGTGGATTCATATTCTTTTTCTTTCCTGGTGATTTTTGAATCTTCATCTACCACTTACCATGCAACTGATGGGAGAGAATGGAAAAGAATTCTAGCATGTCTCTGGTTTTTGCAGAATTGAAACCTGAATTTTAAAAAAAACTATCTAGGCCTTACAGTCATCAAGAAAACTTTCCAAATATAAAGGAAGTGTGATTTCCCTGAGTTATGCATATGCAGTGAGGTGTTTTATTACAAATAGTCCTCATAAGATGATGGATCTGAATTAATCTGGTGACCAGTATTACTTCACAAGAATGTATGCCACCTAATTCACCATCCTTTATCATCACTCTGTGTATTGTCCAGTGCTTTGTTCTGATTCATGTCATAAATCCACCACAATTTTGTGTTCCATGGCTGCTCCTCCCGTTTATCACTGTGGAAAAGGAAAAATAATCACAATTCCATGACATTTACTGATGAACCTTAAATTCACTTAAATTCAGAAGCTCTGTCTTAGTGACTGTGTTTCTACTGTTTCCTCTAGGATAAGCTTTTAAAATCTTTCAGCCCTTTCAATCTGTGGAATTTTTTATAATGTTTTCCCCAGACTTCTCTTAAGTTAATCACTTTGGCTTGGCTTTTCTAGTACCTGAGAATTCCATGTGAACTGCCAGAGAGAAAAATAGGAGGTGTGGGGATGGTGGGCAGCAACACATTTGCAAGACGACTAAGGTTAAAATTCCACTTTTCTGTTTTCCTCTCCTTCCTAAGATGCCTGCTTTTCTTTATCAGGCTCCTAAAAAAAAAAAAAAATATCTTGATTCATTCTGGCTAATGATAAGTCACGGAATCATGCAGTTGGAAGGATTGAATTTGTACTTTTATGAACACTTTTTTTCCTATGCATTTTTGCTGTCCTGCCAGACTTGCCTCATGTGGGATAAATGCCTTTGAACTTAAGTGAGGTCCATAGTGAATTTATAGGCCAAATCATCATGTATAATCTTTAAGAGTTTCCTTTTAACTTCTGCAACAGCAGGGCAATCATTCTCGAGACAGGGTACATTAAATTACAAGAAGCACAATTGAAGTTGTGAGTGTAAAAAGTCTAAACCTTAATTCTCCTTCAGAATTCACAGGTGTCTGATTCGTCATATCATGGTCATTCACAGCTCTCCAGTTTCAAGTAGAACTATGAATTGGAGATGAAATTAATGATTCCACCTTTTTTTTCTTTCTTTCTTTTCCCCACTGCAGATTGATCAACTGAAACAAGAACTCTCAAAGAAAGAATCAGAACTTCTTGCCTTACAAACTAAGCTTGAAACCCTTAGCAATCAGAATTCAGATTGCAAGCAACACATTGAAGTGCTTAAAGAGTCCCTTACTGCCAAAGAACAGAGAGCTGCCATACTTCAGACAGAGGTATTGTATCTTCTAATCATGAAAAGCAATAGCAATATTTAGTTCATAGCATGTGTCAATTGATGGTGTGTTTGAGTCAAGTCTGTGTAGAAGGCAAGCTGTTTAACAATAGTGAATAATTTCAAATGCTTTAAACACCACTGTATTTGGTGTGTATATAATTCTGGCAGTACACCAGCTCTCATTCTAGAATTTTTTAGAAGCACATATGATTGCATTTTAAGAAAATGTTTGTATCTAATTCTCATTGGCTTCAATGAGGAGAGCTGGATCTTAATGACTTGATTGTTGTGATATCATGGCCTGTTTCTTCATCTATTAGTTGACTGAGTTCTCCTTTTGGTTGCTCTGGTTGATGCTTCTTTTCTACTGTGTATTTCTATTCTGAAGGGTGAAGCTACAGATGCATTTTTAAGGGATCTTTTGAAGGGTGCATATTATTAATCTGTGATTATTGTTTCAAGTGCAATCAACACTTATTTTAAAATATGAATAATTTCAGACTTTAAAAAAAGACCAGTGCATTAGTTATGTATGTATCTACAAAGATCATGAAAATATGAGCAATGGAACAAACAGTTGAGGTGGTTGTCACAGTTGAGGGAATGTGTTAATCCAGTGTTTAAAATGTTTCCTGTGGTTTTAAAAAACTTCATGGACTTGGAGCATGTAATAGTGCTGATGAGATTGATTCCTATTAGAATATTTGATTTTAAATGTCTGTACGCCTTTCAAGAAACAAATACCTGTGAAATTTAGTCATAGAGTGCAAATAGTTTCTGTTCAGAGAATTATATTATTTAAAGTATACAGGAATCTTCTAGAATGTTTCAAATTTCTTGCTAGCAAAGCTCTAGGAGGAAAAAAAGAGCTTAAACTCATCACTCTCATGGAAGCAGGAAATAAGTATTTCCAAGATTCTGATTATCCCTTTGTGCTGTATGTCTTGTCCTCTGTACATTAAGAAGGTACAGATGAAATCTTGGAATTTCCAGCTTGTGTTTAATGGGTCAGCCAGCATGTGTGTATAATACAAAATAACCATAATAGAAGGAGGATAAAATCTCCAGCAATTTTGGTGGTCTCAATCTAGCATTTGAGTAGTAAAAGTTACATATTTTAAACCTTAGGCTGTGCAAATCTATTTTGTGAGGTCTGTATGACCTGCCTTGCTGCTGAGGATGGAGATGAATTCCATGGGCTCTCTACTAATATGATTTCCTAATCATCAGCCTGATGTATTCAAGGCATTACAGTCTTATGGCAGAGGGGCAGTGATAAAAAGAGCTGAATCTACAGTGCTTTTGATCAAGGGCTTTGGGGACTGTGCAGTCCTGGTGGAGAACCAATTGGTTTTCGACAGGTATTTAATTCCTCCTCTTCCCAATTCATGCACAAGGCAGCTGAGCTTGAACCTTGTACATGAAGCAATTTGAGTTTAAAATTAGCTGTGATTGCCTATTGGTGTGCAGGTGACAGTGAGTTGTATTGTGTCGGCTCCTTGTTTGTCTCCTAGGGAAACCAAATGAAAAATTAATGTAAAAATGATCGGAGAGGCAGCTTGATAGAAGAAATGCTCTATAACAGCAGAACTGATCCCTTTGGTTTGGCCTAATATGTTATTTGTCATGTAAGTGATTGTGGTATTTCATACAAGTGATATGAGTTTCCTCCAGCTTTCAAATAAAATATTAAAATATCTGTTTAGGTACAGGGTTAGTGAAAGAGATGTTCAGTGTAATCTCTATTCAGTGGAAAATACTAGCTCATGGTTTTGATTCTTTATTTTAATTAACACTTTATTTCTGTATAACCCAAAACATTCTAATGAAAAGCCTTGGTTTCTTTCTGAATGAAATAACACGGTAACCTAAGTCGGTCGTGGTAGATAAAAGACTTAAATATGAAACAGAAAACCTTATAAATGCCCTCCCAGTATATTTTGGTTCTAGACAACTAAGGATGTCTTTACAAAGACTTGCTGAATCAGTTGAACCTGAATTTGTTTGACTGAATCTTCAGAACTAGTGTTTTTTTACTTCATGTGCATTATTGTCAACCTTTGGAATTTACATTACCTCATAAACTGATGAAACTCTGAAATGCTGCAAACTCTTTTGTATTCTCCAGAGACCGTTTAGGTGGTTTTTATTTTCTGCTTTGCGCAGGGTGTAGGTAATGATTTTATCAGACAACAGTTTTCCGAGTTGATTTTCTCTTTTTAAGATAGCTTTGTAAAGGGAATTGGGAAGAGCTGGTGAATTATGTCCACCTCTTATGGGAAGTAATTGTAGTTAAATTTGCTGTAACTGTCTATTCGTGTACAAGAAATTTGGCAGAAGAGTCGCATTAATGCAACATTTTTTTTTCCTGGGCAATCATGTGGAAATGAAGGCCTTTGAGTATTACATGAATACCAGACCTCACTTTGGATTATGGTACATCTTGAGAAGCCTTAGAAGCAACATAAGAAAACAAGTTCCAGTTATATGCATGTCTTGATGCAGCCATTATGTCAAATGATTTATCAAACAATATTGCTCTAATAATGAATTTAAAATGGGAAATAACTTCACTCACCTTAAAATTTCCTCTATTTACTTTTGAAAAGATAGCATTGCAGAGTGTGCTCTTAAAATGCACTATTTACCTCTGAGACAGAGGCTTTAAATAACCTGTGTTAAACTTGAAATTATACCAGCAATTTACCGCATCTTAAAATACTTTAATAATGTGCATACTTTGGGAGATATTAATCACATTTCTCCTTCAATCCATGTAAGATGCACTGAAAGTTTTATTACTTCCCTGTACTCTGTGGTGGGGATGTAGCACATCTCAAATCTTCTGAAGATGATCTTTTATGGTACCTAGGAAGAAAAGTGCACTGCGTATCCATTGGTTTCTCAAGCCAAAACAGGACTTTTGTTTGTTATACGAAAGCCTCAAGATTGTTGTAGGAATGTCACAGGCTGTACAAGTAGAATATTACACATTCAGGGGTTAGAAATAAAGAGGGGTTTCTGGAGTTAAATGATACCGAGGCTCACAAAAGATATGTGGTCAGTCTGAACATACTTTTTACCTCTTCTGAAGAGATTTTGAATTAAGAGCTCCTTAAAACAACTGACCTATCCAATCTTATTTCCTGGGATAGAGTCTCACAGCAGCTTTCAGCTAGGCAGAAGAAATATGGTCATATAACCAAACACAGAATTTGTCACAAATTGCTGTGTAACTGTGTGAGAATGTTAATTGTTTTCTCTAACAGTCCTGAGAACAAGTGACAGATCTCTGTGTCCAAGCAACTTCACAGAGCAGAAAATAAGATTCTTCAATTCTGATGTACGTATTCTAATGATGTTCTGTTGTTACATATTTGTCAGACCTTCAAGGTTTTGGGACATTCCGTACCTCCCTGATGTATACTAGGGAGCTTTTCTGCTTAAAAATGATTGCCAGGATGTCTCTTCTCCACAAACTATTATGCTACAACATCCAGACAGGATGTGCAGTTGGAGACAGAGTCTGGAGAAAGAGTCTGTTAAACTGGAGAAATGTGCTGGAGCTCTGAGGAACACAAAAGCTGGACAGCAGCTAAACTTGTAGATTGCTACTCCTGTAGGCCAATGTTCCTGTTTCCTGTCAATATTTAGAGAAAAACACAAAACCCACGTCATTAACATAAGTGACAAGAAGATACGTCAGTAAAAATTAATTATTAAGGCAATAGACTGCTCATTGGATACCATAAGTTTTGTAGAGCTGATTTTCTTAGTGTTAGTGTGAGATGGTTGAAAATAGGCTGTTTGTGCTTATTTAGCTGTTTCTTATTCAGGATGAAAATGCCTCCTTTTTTCTCTTGTTTCATTTGTCTGCCTTATTTGCCCTTCATGTATTTTGACTAGGTGGCCAATATGTGGCAAAATGAATTAAGTAATTGTTTGTTTGTTTTCTTGTATGTTCACTCTACATTTCCATTAACAGATTCATGCCTTCAGGCTGCATTCTCCTGTTACAACCTGTATGAACTAAATGTGATGCAGCAAGATGGGAAAATTCAAAATGATGCCTTAGAGTATAATTTTCCTGAGCTCCTTTTATACCTACTCTTAGCTTTATGGGGATCCTTTTTGCCAGTAACTTTGCAAATATCAACTTCATATAACTCAACAATGCCTGTCTTCAGCACTCAGAAATGTCTTTCAAAAGGACCTTTTATGTTTCCATTTAATCTTTAGTTTGGAGAACTCCAGGGATGTAGAGGGAATGTCTATATCTCATATGAGTCTTCTAAAAATGTTTGGTTATGTGTGAGAGACTAAATGTGGACTAATTCCAAGTATTGCTGGAGACCTTCAGTGTTTTGTGTCTGGCGTTTATATTAAGCTGTGTTAAATTAAATAACAAAACAATAGGAAGTCAAAAGCTTCTCTAATGAAGCCCATACATTTTCTGCAGAAAATACAATCCTTGCAACAAACAACTGTGTAGAATAGAGGGACTTTCTATACACTAAACCCAGAGTCATTCTTACCAGAGACCTGAAAAGGAGCAAGTGTCTGTTATCTGGTGATCAAGGATGTGGCCTGCCAGTGTAGATGGAGAAGAAATAAGAATGATGCTTTGCCAGCTGGGCTGTCTGAGACCTGGGTTTTAAGCTGACTAAGCTAAGGCCCAGAGTGTGCTGTGGTAGCAATCCAGCAATGATTTTAGACATAGCAGGTCTCATTCTCTGCAACTGAGAATTGGGAAAAGATTTTGTTTGCTTAGAGCAACTGAATCTTCTGCCTCCGGGCTTCAGGTCTTACCTAAAGGGATGGCAGTGGCTTCCAGCAGCATATGGGAAAGCAGCTGCAGGGAGATGCAGGGCAAATGGCAGCCCTCCAGCAGGTGGAAGTCATTATGGAAAGAATTTTGTACTGTACAATCTATTGTTGGTCATTCCCAGATGAGTAAAGCTAATAGAACATTTTGGCCTGAATTAAGCCACGCTCCTTTCTTCCTTTATGTCCATATCATCTATTTGCAGAATAGATAATTTTTGTAGAGTTTTATACTGTCCTAAAACCGGTTCATAACTTGCCTTGACGTGTTTCTTTCTGGAGGTGAAAGTAACCATCAAAGGGCAGTTCTAATCCTGAGCTGAGTAAGGTATTCATAGTTGCAGTGTCAACTTCCTGCCTAAATAGGATTACCTTGTAATCACCTTGTTGTAATTAAATTAGCTAGGTAAATCTTGTAATAAAAGGAACCCTCCACAGGACCTCAGGTACTTCATGGAAAGCCTTTTCTTATTATTTAGCTTAATGGTACTCAGCAGGTTATCTTCAGGTTTTGGAGACAGCAGCTGCACATGATGCAACGGGATCTGATTTGTATAATCACATAAAGGTTGAGGTTGGAGGGGAGCTCTGAAGGTCACCTGGTCCAGCTCCCCTGCTCAAGCAGGGCCACCTAGAGCCGGTTGTCCAGGACCGTATTCAGATGTCTTTCGAATCTCTGAAGGATGGAGACTTTACAGTCTCTCCAGGCACATGGGGCAGTGTGAGTGTTTCCCCTATTCAGAGGGCACCTCCTGTGTTTCAGTTTGTGCCCATTGTGTCTTGTGCACTTGGCACTACTGAATAGGGTCTGGCTGCATCTTTTCAGCCTCCCTTCAGATATTTATAGACAGTAATAGGATGCTCCTTCACTATTCTAGGCTAAACAGTCCCAGCTCTCTCAGGCTTTTGTCATATGAGAGATGCTCCAATTCTTTAATAAAGCCCCAATGAATCCCTTAGTTTCTTTATGGCCCTTCACTGGACTGTCTGCAGTATGCCCAGAACTGGACGTGGCCTGAGCAGTCCAGGAGGAGAAGGATCACCTCCCAAAACCTGCTGGCAACACCCCTCCTAATGCAGCCCAAGATGCTGCTCCTTTTTTGCTGCAAGGGCACGTTGCTGGTGTGTTCACCCTGGTGACCACAAGGTCCTTTTCTGGAAAGCTGTTTCCCATCTGGGTGGACTTCAGCATTTACAGGTGCATCGTGTTGTTCCTCTCCAGGTGCAGTTTCCTTTCCCTGAACTGCAGGAGGTTCCTGTCAGCACATTTCTCCAGCTTGTTGAAACCCCTCTGAACAGCAGCACGACCCTCTGGTGTATCAGCTGCTCTTTCCATTTTTTTTTTACCCTCAGCACACCTGCTAAGGCTACACATTACCCCAGATGGAGAAGCTGAACAGGCCTGGGTGCAGTAGTGACCCCTGGGGTGCAATGCTGGTTCTACTGGAGTCCCTTGATTCTACTTGATAGTCCTCCAACTATCTACATTATTCTCAGAAGTGAGATCTAATAGGGTATGAGGCTTAGAAGTAATCTGTTGGTGTTAATTATAGTTTCTTATAGTTCATGTATCCCTGGATGTTCATTGATTTCACTTTATTTCTTGCCAAATTCTACCAGTGTTTGTTATTCAGTAGAATAGATTATTTTCTTGGGTATAATTTCAAGTTTGGAATTTTCATAATGTCTTAACAAAACTAGCTCAGAAAATATTACTGCTTTAAAAGTCAGTGTGTTAGGTCTGTCTTAAACAGTTGGTTTCAACAGCCAGAGATGAAGTGTAAGCAGAATTATAATGATTCTTAATCTCTGCAGAATACTGACTATTGAGGGGCACAGTTAGCAGATAGATTTAGATGATTGTTTTACATATGTTATAGCAGATCAGAAATAAGAGGGCACTTGGATTTCTTTGAGTATTGGATTAGGTTTCAGGTGCAATGGTACCTTGTGAGAACGTGAGAAAAGTTAAAAGCAACAGTAAACAAGCCTAGATGGAAACACAATGTGCTTTTTGCCCATTGTTTCTGGTGTCTCGGTGAGGTAAGTGTTTTGTTTTAAGTATGTTTATTTGACTTAAAGAGCTATTATTTGAAGTTTTTATTGACAGCTGAAACAGAAAGATATAATCCCGTACAGCAGTAACTATCATGGTGGCCAGAGTTGGGAGGTCTGAAAATGGTTTATTGCCAGTAGGAAAAATGTTTGGAACCAGTCCTTAGAAGGTTCACCACCTCTGCTACGTGCATTTCATTTTGTTCCATTTTTAAGGTTATATATGATAATAGTGCCAAACTATGCAAACTTTTCCTACCCTAATGTATATACCCCTTGTTTTGATTATCTCTTTATTAATGATGTGAAAACCCTGAGGTCAGATAAAAATGAGCCAATGTCAGGCTACTCCAGCTACATAACACTGAAAATGTCACTGTGCTCCACAGAGAATTGTTAAAAAGAATGAGACTTGCTGAGGTTTTCCTTGCTGTGTGAAAAAGCTATAGGTGTTAATTTTTAAATGAAACCTTGTACTGTTACTGCAGAGGGAAAGAGTTTAAATAACGTGAATGATCCTTTTTGGTGATTTAAAAAGATTAAACACTTCATTTGTATACTTTACAAACCAGTAGACAGTATAGTTTCGTACTGTATTTGTGCATATTTGCAGTGACTGGCACTGAGCTACTGCTCTTACCATCAGGAAAAAAAAATTACGTATATTGATGCAAATAAATTCTTTTCAGCTGGGTAGCTCAGTGGGGAAAAACACTAATTTCATAGGCAGTTCTGACACAAACATACTTTAGCACTTTATTAGTTAGTGTATCATTGCTTTAGATAACACACCTGCAACCTGGCAGGTGTGCTGTTTGAAGGGTAATGAACTGTGAAATAAGTAAATGTCTACAGAGAAGTTTTGTAAATTGTGAGTATAGTTCTGTCAATGGAGAAAATGGATCAGAAAAATAGGTGAAGTCTGTACTGTTACTGAATACTGATGTGTTCAGCATGCACATATTAATCTAGAAAACCTTTAAAAAATGCAGAGGAAAGGCAATTATAGCAGGTATTTATGGCAATCTGTTTTTTTTTGTTTAAACAAATCTGTTTATAGAGAAGGGCTGTGAAATGATTGGCTTTTTGGCAGTTCTTAGTTTGCATAAAGAGCAAATAAAAGTAGACAGCACAAAATACTTGGAACAAGACTAAAAAAAAAGCCTTATTTTTCTTTCTGTTACAATGTTGACATTCGATATTGCTTGAAATGTCAGCCTGCTTTTAATTTCACAACAATAATGGTACAACTAGGGTTATTTCACTCTCACATTTTTATTTTTCTAAGTCAGAGCTTCACTTTGAAATTGTATTTTTCTATTGTTTTGTGATTTTTCTTGTTTCCAGTCAGGCTGGGCCAGATCTTTCAGTGTGGTCTGTGTGCCGTGTTGCCCGTGCGTTGTTCTGGTACATTTGCTCTGCGTGCGAAGTAAAGATCCCCCACTACAAAGAGCACTGCTCTGCAGGCTTGGCTACCACGTGCTCTCCCTGTCATCCTGCAGCTGTTCCCAGTTTTCTTGACAGTGTGTTGCATATTTCTAATGGAGCTTTTTCTCAGGTGGAATTTGCCAGCCCTTTCACTTTCTGTGCAGTGTTCACATTCTGTGGGCCCCTGAGACGAGTTAGAACAGGAGAGAGGAGCACGTTGGCCAAGCAGTGAAGTCAGAGAGTTGAACTGCAAGAACACTTGGGTCAGCAAAATGCTGTATCCAAACAGAAGTAAACTGTGAAGCAAAGGTGTGGGGTTTTTTGTTTTGTTGTTGATTTTTTCTTTTGATGTCTGTCTACTTATTGGAAGATTTCAAGTCTTGACTGTCCAAAGGCACTTCAAACAGCATGGTCTGAGTTCAGTTCTCCTTCTTCAGAGTAGGAGGTTGGACTTGTGACCTCCCGAGACTCATTCCAGTGACTTCATGAAGCAGTTGAAGCTCTCTCCAATACCTGATAGGTGTTACACACAACCCCCATCCCCCTTGACTGAATTAGTTGTTAGTTAATGCTTCAAATGGTCTGTCTTTCTTTTGGGCACACCATTATTTTTATTTCATAAAAAATTGAAGTGGAATTGCTTGTAGGCAAAGTGACTGACAGAGTGGAGAGTTCCATTTGCAGGGCCTGTAGAAAGTAGTGCCCAGAGGCAGGGAAACCAAGATAAAAGAAAATGGGAAAGTACAAAGAATGGGCTGTATCTCAATGTGTAGAGACTTTATGCAAGTTATTTGGGACAAATAGTCTAATGAAGGTTAGGTTTATCTTACTGTCAAAAGACTTCTCATTTTTGTCTTTTATATTGAATTAAAGTGATAGATAACTGTAGTTCTCCCTTCCCCACACCCCCGTTCCTAGTTTTAAAGAAAATTACCTTGTTGTCGTTTAAAACAATATTCAGTTAGACAGCTTTAATGGGCTTTTATAACTGAGCAAAATTTACTCTGATAAGATAAATTTAGCTTCAATTAGGCTTGATTCTGGTGGATGGAAATGATTAGAAAAATATTAGTACTCTTATCTACTAATTTAAATGCTTTGCCTTAACCAGAGATGTTTGAAGAGGAACTTTGATAGGATTGTTCCAGAAATGATTCTTTGCATACTCTATTACTTATGTTGTGGTTAATCTAAAAGGGGCCTACTGATGATCCCAGTGTATTGGCAATGTATAGAAAGAAGTGCAAAGAAAAACCCACTTCAAAACACTGCTGAAATTTCACCAGGTGGATGCAAACCCAAAGGGAACACAAAAATGTTGTAACTAGCAAATAACCAGTACAGTAAACGTAGCCCCCCAGTCCAAAACAGTTAATGGTATTTTGCACATATTGCTGGAATAATGAGGTGTGATGAGAAGTTATTGAAGTAGTTTTGCATATTTTGGGGTTTTCTGCTGTTGAGAAAGGGCTGGAGCCACTTGAAGGAAGACAAAAATTAACTCCTCTGAAAGAAGGGAGCTTGGGGGCTATGGTTAGGTGAATAAGCCTGGAATGGCCTTGAAGGCAAAGGCAAGTGACTCTCATGTTTAAATATACACAAAAGTGAAAGAGGAAAAGAGAAATGGCCCTTGTTTTGTGTCTGCTGTCTTGGGTTAATGAAGGAAGTTAGCAAATCACCAGTGAGGCTGATCCTTGTGCAGGGCACATACAGGTAGATAGAAGTTTGTTATGCAGTGCAGGGACATAATGTGGGACAGTTCAGCTTTTGTGCTGGGACTAAAGCCAGGACTGCAGACTGTGTCTGGTTTAGATTAGTGATTCAGTTTGGGAGTCAATTTGTTCAGTGAAGAGGAGCCCCCTTCCTAACGCAGATAACGGAGCTCTTAGCTCATCATTGCTCTTAACCCAAACACTCAACCTGTGGTAGGTGCAAAGATACATTCTTGGTCTGCCTTTGTCTCTTCTGAGGAAAAAATCATGCTCACAACAGAAGCAGAGTTTAAAATAGGAGTTATGGCCCATTTGACATGAAAAAGCTTCTGCAGTTGTGGTCACCCAGAAATCTTTGAAGATGCTTATACTGACAGTAGACCTCATATGGCTTTTTGATTCTTTTTTTTTGGTAGGTTTCTGAGTAATATTTTATAGCTGTGTGGTGTGGGTTTTTTGTTTGTTTGTTTGTTTGTTTTCTTCTTGTTCCGCTTGTTTAACTTTTTGAAGGAAAGAAATCTCCAGTTGTTGGTATCACAGAGGAAGATAAAAGTGAGCATCTGAATTTCTGAAAGAATAGTGGATTCACAGGTAACTTGCTAATATTTAGAGGCATTTAAATAGGATCAGCAAAGGCAAACAGAACATACATACAGAACATATATTTCCTGTCCCAGGTGATAATATAATAAAACTACATAATACTTTACAGTTGTCTAGTACCTTCCATACTTAAAATCATCAAGTAATGCAGTCTGAGAATTTTTGAAATTCATTGTTATAGGTAAAAAATATTTACAAATTGTCTCCTGCAAAAGAAACAGCGGATACATTTTCTCCCAAGTAATTTAATTCTGTCATTATTTGATGTGTTTTCCACTAGCTGATGTGGTAAACTTACTGGAATTCCAGTTTTGTGGCTTCCATTTTTGTTTTCTGTTAAAGTCAAAGCTGCTTTTTCATTTTATAAATTGGATGAAATAGAAACCCAGACACAAATGTACTGTTTCATTTAGACAAGCAAAGGATAATACATGTGTGGCAAAAGCTGTCTTTCTGAAGTAGATTTGGTACTTCACAACTCTGCCATGGTAAGTTATGGCAGTTAAGTTTGTGTAGCCTTAAGGCTTTAGTAAATAAAAATCCTTGAGGACTGTTGGCTGGCACAGACATGTGGGAACAATCATCTTGGTTTCAGGTTGTTGCAGGGAGGAACTGCAGTTGTGCACAGAGAGCCGTGAAAACAGTGGTCTGACACTTAAAAAGAAGCTGGGCTGAACAGCTACTGTGTGTGATAGCACCTAGTTAAAAAAGGATATTGATGTCCTTAGAGCAAAAACTTTTAAAGATATGTAGTTAACAAGATGGCTGTGAATTTGATTTAATTAAAATACAGAATGTTCTCAAAGGCAGGATGCTAATTAACATTGGCTGGACTGGACTAGGTAAAAAGTGCTTGTAACAAAGTTCTGGAATCATCTGTCTCCTTTGAAAAGTGCTCTTTTTAGATCTGTGGTCATGGAAGTGGCTAATGATGTTAGTCAACTAACTGAGACGTTTACTGTGGCACAGTTCTCCATTTGTTTGATTCTTTCCTGTGATTATTTAAATATGGCACTGTAACATAAATCTTAGCTCTTCAAAGAAATCCTTCACATTTGTGTTTCCTGTACACGATCATGTACCTTCCCCCTGCTAGCATTAGTTACATTATTTCTATGCAATAAAATTTATAATCAGGTCCTATTTGTTAAAAAACTAATAGCATTAAGGTGCATTAGGTAACTTGAATCTGTGTTATTGCCTTTGGTTATGATCTGTTCTGTGAAATATAAAGAAGAAAGGCTTTGGGTTGTTTCCTCTCTGCTTCTCCCTTGAAGGTGTTCTCTTTCTCACACAGAAGCTCAATTAACTCCTCTAATTCTCAATGTTAATTTCCATATTTTTGCCAAGGAGTTGTGGGATGTAAAAAGGTAATGAAAACGCCAAGGTTTGCTGATGTCATTACAGACACCATATACTGTGGGTTTCTGGCTCTTAAATGATTATACTTTTCCTACTTGTGTCCATTCCACCAGCTGTAATTGTTGAAAGGCTGCATGTGCATCCTGATGAATTTCCCCTGTAAACTCCTTGCCTCAGATCTGTCTCTGGTTTTGAAAGGTTCTTGCCTAACAATAACTGTGAATGTTTTCAGTTTCGCAGAAGAAATTGTGTAAGCAGTGCCAGGCTAGAAGAAACTAAATTTACTAAAGTGGAAAAAAAATAATTTTAAAATGGCAAAAAACTATTTCAGAAGGACAGGAAAGGACTTTTTTGTCAAGTATTAAAAATTAATCTAAACCTGGAGAAGAAACTGAGGCATTGTACAAAATCATCAGGAAATGAGTGAAAAAGGAGCGTGGAACTGTGAGGAGGGGTTGCAGAAGATGCTATTACAGAAGAGTTGTAGGACAGAAACATCTGTGCTAATGTACAGTGCTGCTTAAACATTGTCTGAATCAGCAGAGTTCTACTGCCATTGGAGTTAGAAATGTGTCTAAGTATTGTAAAACTAAGACCTAACAAGATAAAATCAGGGAGTTGCAAGTCAAGGATTTAGAGAGTTTTGAAAATGTTGGTACTTGTGTCAAGCTGGATTGAGAAGTAGATCAGAAGATAGAATGAAATGGATAAGGATGCTTTAGGTTTTGTTTCTGCAGTGATTATTTGGCTGTCTGTTTTAACACAAAGGGTCAGGCTGGATTTGTACAGGCAAACCTTGATTCTGAGATGTGTGGTGTTGATTTTTTTTTTCCACATTAATGAATAATTTGCTTTTAAAAAAGATTGTTTTCATAGGTATTCATATGGGGCTTGTGAATCATTATTGCCTTTGCTGATTCCCTTCTGCCTTTCAGTGGAAGTAAGTTTGATGCAAGCAAGGTGCACGTCAGGTACAATTACCGGTGTTGGCTCAAAATAGGCTGAAATAGTTCTGCAAATACTGCTTTTATGAGCACTCTTTTTCTTTCTCGTGTTCTTTTGCTTTTGTTTTTCAAATTCTTCCTTAAGTCAAACAAGCCTAACAGCTGTTTCTTTTCTTTAAAGTCTGCTTTCTTCCAGCTGCCCCACATTGTGAGATCAGGCACAAGATCAGTACAGGGTGGGAAAGACTGAGGAGTGTGTAAATAAAAACAAGTTCACATTCACTGAGTGTTCACTTTCCCCTTTAGGCTGTTTAAACTCTTGAAGTTCCAAGAAAATACTTAACATACTTTCCATTAGCTAATTACTTTTACACTGTGTCTCTTGCTTATTGTTCTGAACACTGCAGGGGCAACACCAAATTGGCTTCTGGAATAGATTCTAGTATTCATAAATACTATAATGTCCTCCTATAATGCATAATTAAAATTAAAATCAGTATGTCTTGTATCTGTTCAGTAGTAAATGTAGAGGAGCATTGCAGTTGAAATACTCTCCAGGGAGGGACACTAATGTTGCCTTAAAACTTAGGACAAATAAGAAAGTGACAAGAAGAAAAATTTTGGTAGAAATTACTACCAATAACAATGGGAATTGCTAAGAGTGTTTTTTTCTTTGCTCTCTGCAAGAAATGTTTATGATTCCTGTGTGCCACATCCAGTCCAGCAGAAGTGATTCTTTGGTCAGTGGCTTGCATGGCAGATGGATTACTGATGGAAAGATTTCTACTGGAGGTTCATCTTTCATCTTTAAATTTAGATAAATAGCAAAATCATGTAAAAATAAGCATGGACAAGGGAGGAAACTGTAGAGGAAAGAGCACTGTTATATTTGAGCTCCAGATTACACTTCACTGATGTTTTACATGTTTTGGAACTCTAAAACAGAACAGGTATTTTTGTGTCATGGTATAGTTCAACATTCTGTTCTGTCTTTGCATATTTATAGCTAAACTTCTCTGCTTTATGTCAGGAGCAGTAAGGCTCCTGAGATTAGGAGGTATGGAAAAAAAGGATGGAAATATCAATTCTCTGCAATACTCAGTTCCACGTGACTTGAGTTGCAATCAAGTAATCTTTTCCCTGACTATTAATTAATTTATTTTTTGAATCAAGTGTAAATTTCATTTTACTCTTTTAGGTAGAAGAAATTTCATTTTCTTCATTAATAGGTACATGTAATTACTAAGATATTTCACTGTGGAGCTGTTTAATCTTTCCACATAGCTGATATAAGAGAAAATTGCTTTTCTCTTACTGAATAATTTATTTATTTTTATTTTAGGCCAGTTTTATGTTTCCTGTGATGAAGGTCCTGGCTGACCTTTCAGTATATAAGGATTGGTTTGCTTCTTTGTTTATTTTGAAATGCTGCCAGAAATTGGGCAAGAGGAAGAGAAGTTGCCTTTATTTTATCCCATTTTAGGATTTTATGCATGATTTCATAACGTTGTGGTAAATACAATAGTATATATTTAATACAGCTTGTAGGTTTATGTTTGCAACAGACTGGAAACAATTGAGAGTACTTTTCTTAAGCATAACCATAAACATAATGAAGCTTATCCTGCCAAGTGTCAGGCCACAAATAAAGGCAGACACATGTGTGGTCAACTTGCCTACCATTTCTAGGAAAAGTGCCATTGGACCAAATACACTAATTTTAAATCAGGCAGGAAATCTTTGCCAGACTTGACCTAGACTCGTATGTGTTGGGAACTCATGGTTGTTGCCCAGCCCTGCAGCTGTGTTGGTTTGGGAGCCAAGCAAAGTTCAGCTGTATTTGCATAGAGGTGCCAGTGGCCTCTGTCATCTTTTTCTCTTCCAGCATCATCCTGTGATCCAGCAGTCTGCCAGCAGGCTGGTCTACTTTGTGTCATCTTCTGTCCTAAATTCTGAAGCAGATTGTCGCATCCCTAGTGAGAGGATAAGCTTAAATGATGTATGCTTTTTGTGGACAAAGAAGGGTTTAAAATAGATAAGAATGTTTTGGTTCCATGCATATTTATAATGATCCATTTTGCATGACTGAAATCAGCTCCATTCCTTCTCAAATTATGAAGTTAAATAAAAAGGAGTGATACATGGGGTGGGAGCAGGCACAAGTGACCTGGGAGGAATAGGGATACCCTGTCTGAGCATGCAAGTTTAGGGTTTAAGAAAGCCAAAGCCCACCTGGGCTTGAATATAGCAAGAGAGGTGAAGGACAACAAGAAAGATTTCTACAGGCACATCAATAGCAGAAGACTAGGGAAAATCTGGGCTCACTGATGAATGGGAGTGGAGATGTGATCCTAAAGGAGATGGAAAATGCCTTCACATTGATCATTACTGGTAAGACTAGACCTTCAGCAATCCCAGGTCTCTGAAACCAATGCTAAAGTCCGCGTAAACTTATCTTTGATGGAGAAGGAGCAGGTTGGGGAATATCTAAAGAAACTGGACACATACAAGTCCTTTGGCTGTGCTGGAATGCACCTGCAAGTGCTGATGGCATTGTGTCAGTTCCCTTTGGGAAGTCATGGCAGTAAGGAGAGCTTTCTGGGGACTGAAGAAAGCCCGTGTCATTCTTAACTCTAGGAAAGGCAAGAGGATCCAGGGAGGCTGGTAAGCCTCACATTGATCCTTGGGGAGGTCATACTGAGGAAGGAATAATCCTGGAAGCCATTTCCAAATATATGTCAGGCAAGAAGGGGAGCTCCTCCAGTTACCTGGCATTGTTTTCTGCTGCTTTAGCTGTTGAGAGAACTTTGTGTTCTGAATGCATAACCAAAAGAAGGATTTCTAGAACATGAGTTCAGAGGGGCAATGTGTTATTAATTCCAATAGTTACTATTAGTCATACATAAGTCCAAAAATTATTATCCACTTACAGTTCTAAGATAAAAAGTTTGATTTTGATGTGGTATTTAACAGTTCAGTGTATTTAAAAAAATGCATAGTAGCCTGTCAGTAAAAAAGAGCACCTTTTCTATCCAACAAAAATCTTTGTGTCAACCACAGAACAAAAATTATTGGGAAAATTATTTCAATGATTACATCTTATTTTTCTCTGTGAAGATAGATGCAGTTTGTATGATAAGGATATGTTTCTCAAACCTTGTTTTGGCCAGTTGCAGGATTACTGGTAGATGCATTTTCTTGATGCTTTTTTAGTTTTCTTATTTGCTTCTGTGGGAACAGTGAGCAAATGGTTTTGGTGAGCAGCTGCTCAGAGGGAACATCAAAAGAAGCCATGCTAGCAGTTTAAGTCAATCACATGGCACCTTGTTCCTCCCCTTTGTGAAGGAGAAAGACATCCAGGGCATGGTTATGTGGGTCTCTGCTTCCATTTCCAGTTACTGTACTGAACCCCATAGCCATCTCGTAGGGAACAGGAAAAAAGACATGGCATACTTTGAAGTTCAGGGCCTTCCTTTATTTATCTAATTATTTTTGAGCTGACTGAAAAGAATCTGCAGTCATGTGCACAGGGGGGTTGGCCAAATGGGTAATAACAATCATACCAGAATTCAGATGTGTTATGTTGGATTTTCCCCAACTAGGAAAGAGTTCTTGCACGGTTGTTATAGTTTCATAGGTTTAAAATGTAGTGGCAACAGTTAATGCAAAACTTTAAAATATAAACAGTCATCATTTAAAATGTCAAATGCAGCAGCTGAGAGAGAACTCAGGATGGCAGCTGTGATGTGCCATATTGATAAATCAGAATAATAAATTCAAAACACATGTTGTGATTTCAGTAATTCAGTCCAGATTATGTATTAGAGGGTAACTGTTGTGCATTTTGAGTGCTATAAGTTTACTTTGCCTTTGACCCAATGCCTTGACGTACACTAAAGGTAGTGTTGCTGTATGTATGTGTGTGTATATATATATGTATAAAAATCATATTTGTGCTCAAGTGGTACCAACAATTTGGTACCTGATTTTCAATTCAAATGGGACATTGAAGTTTGATTTGCAGTGCAAAACTAGAAAGATTCTCATTCCATAAGAATTCTGTTTTCTTTTCTTTGTTGCGTAAGACACAGAGGGAACTTTAAGATATCAAAATTTGGGGGGGGGGGTACTTGCTGTGGTCAAGTCTTAAAGTGAGTGTGAGAGCATTTTTACACAAGTGATGAGAACCTCCTGGACATGATTGATTTAAATTAGCTTGATTGGTTTTTATCAATTGCAGCTGCAGTACTTAGCATAAAAATGCAAAACATCCAAAAATCATTTGCCTTGCAGTGTAGTACAAAGATGGTTTTAGTTAGTCTTTAAGATGTTTCAAATGTTTATTCTACACAGATTCTCTGAGAATGGATCCAGAACATATCTAGTTACAGAGAATTAGTATAGATATTGTAAACGTTGAGAAAATTAATTAAGGAAGATATGCTGCTTTATGAATTACGTATTTAGGATTTTCTTCTTCTTTTCCTTTAACTGTGTCAGTAAATTAAACAGTTCAAAGATATTTGGTGTAGTGTCATAATCAGGCACCTGCCTTTAAAAGCTGAAAGAGAAGGACTAGAACTTCTGTGTGTTGTACAATAGTCTGACTTGCTCTCTCAACCAGTGACATGCTTGAGAGAAATCCTGAATAAATTTCTTTCCAAGTAAGACAAGTAAATTTTAGACCAGTGTTGAGGATTGCAACCCAGTGTTGAAAACTTGACCAGGGAACAGCTGCTACTGCTATTCAAAGGCTGTGTTCTGTATACTGGGTTTTGATACATGATGCCATCTGAATTTCCCTTTTGTAGCATTGCACTTCTTGCAAACTCAGGATCCTGTCTTTGTTTCAAAAGTTTCTCTTTTTCAGTGGCTTAATGATTTATATAGATGTGACCCTGAGGCTAATTAAGTGGTTCTTTGTATTCCTTGGATGCTTAATGTTATCTCATTCACAGGAAAAATATTCATATATAAAACTTGCATCATTTGCTGTCACTAATTGCAGACAGAAATTATGTTGAAGAAGAATCCTTAGAGTTACGCCAAGCAATAGATTATATTAAAGAGTGAGGTTGCTTGAAGTCAATCTTTTGTACACTTTTAAGGGTTTTTGATACAGGATGCCAACATTAAGGTCAAAGCCACTTTTTATTCCTTAAGTCCTTCATTTAGTCTTATGTGTTCCTAGAATAATGATGCCAGTTTAGATCTTTAGGCAGGTTCTTGGGATTAAGATGTTCAAAATGGAAACTCAGCCAGGTGAGGGCACACTTAATGGTACAATTTCAGTGGCTGAAAAAATTAAATGTTTATATACCCATGTATATAAAATATATAATTTTGTTCTTATATGTAAATAAATACAAGAATGTATGGGGACTATTTTTTTTTATCCCTGTGCTATCAGTTTCATTCTTTGTTGACATTAAAAATCACATCTATATACATAATTCAGCAAATAACTTTTTTACTCCTCTGTTAGGTCTTGCAATCCAGTGCAGAGATGAATGAGGGTAGAGGGTTATATTTCTTCTTGCATAAATAATACAAGGGTTTACAAAGTTTCAGTTACAGAGGCACTTAATTGCATCTGCACAAGTTTACAGACAGCCTGCAGAGGTATTACTGGGAGTATAATATATGCAGGAAGAACAAAGGCTGACTTTTCTGTCCTAGATTTAATTTTCAGGAATGATTGGCCTGAAAACCCCCTGGTTTTTGCAGAGTGAAATCAAGGAGGGTAATACACCTCTGTATTCAAAGATATGCTGTTGTAATGCAATGTTAAAGTGGATGGATATTTAATAAATTCATTAAACTGTCTGTAGTTGCTGTTATTTGGTACTGGCTCTTCACTTCTTAAAAAACTTCCTTACTAAAGGGGTACTTGGAAATTAAATTGTTTAAGACAGCTTGACAGCTACAGAGAGAAATATTAGCAGTTCTTTAACATATCTTCTATAACCTACTGGTTTGGAAAGGTGAGGGTTTTCTGGGGTGTTGTTTTTGGGTTGCTTTTTTTTTTTTCTTTTCTTCTGCTTGAGATGGTATTGTGATACTCTTATGATAAATATAATTAAATTTGCACAGTGCAAACATATAATCAGTCTATGCTAAATGTCACATTGAGATTGTTTTGCATGCTGGCATTGTCCTGTTTCTTGAAATCTATCTTTATTTTCCCAATCTTCTGAGGAGATTGAGAAAAGGAGCAGAATTTCACCCATGTGCAGAATTATCTGTGTCTGGGAAAAAGATTACTTTCAGAATGCTTTCCAGGAAAAGAAAAACAGATGAGGAATGGTACTTGCTTTATTTATTTGTTTACTTTTAAAATTTCCTTAAAGGGCAAGTTTGTAAGGCTCCATGTTAATGTCAGCTGTCAGAGATTGGGAAGTGAATTTTCATACTCAGGTTTCATTTCCATGACTAGTAAATCTGCTTTCATGTAGCCTCTACTTCTGTGTTAAATTATTTATACCCTCCTTTTTTTTCAGCAGTAATATTTGTTTATACATGAATATGCATATACATCTCTATATATGCACTAAATATTTATATATAGACTAAATGGACTGTACATGAAATATATATACTATATACTCTAAAAAGAATATTAAGAATGATTAAGTAGTAAACATTTTTTTAAAATGAATGTTTCTTCCATGTTTTCTATGGCATGTTAACAAAATCGTTTCCACAGTTGTTTATATCTTTATATTTAAGGATAACCTCAGTTGAAAGGGTTGAAATCCTGGAAGATTCAATCCTAGAAGTATTTCAAAGACATACTTTCAAGTACAGAAACTTTCAACAGAAGTCTTTTGAACACAATCAATTGAAAAAGCAGGAATTCTGGTGATATTTTTGGAAGAAAATCCAAAGTTTACAACTTCATTGGTAACATAGGATTTAGAATTGAATTTTACCACTCTCGCCCCCAGACTGCATAGCAAGCTTGAAACAAATAGTAAAAATCCATTTATGTCTAAAGGAAAAACATACCTTACTCTATCTCCCTTTGGATTTCCTATAAAAGATCATTTGTCTGGTATGGAAAAAACCTGTTCATTTAGCCATTTTTAGAGGGCCACTGTGCATCCATTTTGGTTATGAAATCAGCTAAATTAGGCTAAGGCAACCACTTTCTTTGGGAAGACTCCTAATCTTTAAACAACAAATACACATAATGTCTCATTTAGCTGAATCTCTGTAGGGCTTTTCCTGCCATATCATGTTCAGATGTTTTAAGTGGGAGATGCTTCAGCCCAAGAATGGTAGAACTGGTGAAATATTGGCTAGTAGAGGAACAGTGCAGAGAGTAGGACAAGGAAGGACCAGATTAGGGATAATTATTGTTGAAGCATCTCAAGACTTGTTATTGCAATGAGGCTTATTTAGTATTTCCATCACTTGGCTTGCCAGACTTTGGGAGCACACACATGGAGGTGCACAGATTGCAGTCACAGGTGGGGCTGAGATCTGGATGATCCTGAATTCTGAACTGAGAAAAATGGATGAGATGTGGTAATACAGAAGGCAAGGTTATGCCCCTGAGGACAAAAAACCCTGCACCTTCTATAACGTAAAGCATTATAGGTAAAGGTAAAGGCAATAATAATGTGTTAGAGTTTTGCTGCTAGTCACCAATAAAACGTGACTGTGGAAAATTGGATCCTAGAATGTATCAGGAGAGAGATTTCTGTTACAGATGGGCCATATTTTTATGTCCTCTGTGAGATCTCATGTAAAATGCAGTCACACAGGTTTGAGAAAGATGAATTCAGGATAGCAGAGGTGAAGAGGAGGGTAAGAGGGATGATCAGGAAAATGAAAGAACCTTGTTAGGATGCTAAAAAGCCTCAGATCTATCATTGCATTGTGGTTTCATTTGCAGGGATCATTGCAGCCAATTAATTTTGCTTATCACTGTTGTGAACTGGTGACATTCCTCTTTCTGTTGGCTGTGATATATTCACTAAGGAGTAGTAATTTCTAGCTCTGGGATGAATGAGTTTTTAAACAACTTTGATTATTTACATGAGATAACCTGACCAGACTCTAAAATACTTCTAAAAATATATTTTAGTTTTTACAAAGTAGGTTTGTCAGACTGTGCTTATATGTGCTTATATGCTATTTCATCATTTAGTATTATTTACATGCCACAGTCTGGTGGTTCAACAATTTGAGTTTAGAAAATTTTAGAGGTGAATTTTTTAATTAGAGTCAGTAGTTCTAAGAAGTTTATTCAGATTCTAAAAAACTGCAGCAGTTTTCAGAGAAAGGGCTGTAACTTGGTTTCTGGAAGAATGTGGACAGGAGAAATACAAGAGCCAAACTGGCATTTGTCTTGGAGAAAATGCTGTGTTCTATTTCAAATAAGCAATGTATGTTTAGCTTATTGTTTTAACCTTCTCTGTTTGCAGTGTTTGTATGAATAAAAGAAAAGTATTGCCCAAGCTGTTTTATGTTGCTCTTTTTATGAGCTGGCCATAGATTCTGGAAAAAAAGGTGGTAGTCAAGCTAATTCCAGCTGGACCTATTGATGTGTAGGAATGTTTGATAAACAAGTGGGTGACACAAACAGGTGTTCCGGTTTCAGAACAGGGGGAATCATCAGATTCTCTTCCAAGACATGTTTCACTCAAAACATGACATTTTGGAGAGGGAGGCCAAGGGTACAGCTCAGCCCTCCAAGCGTGACACAGGCTTTCCAGCTCAGCTGGATACTGGTTTCACCTACAGGCACCTCCTCTGTTTGAATGTTCTGAGTAGATTACAAACCTAAATATGCTTTTCAAAAATCACACGTTCACTGCTGTGTCAACTATTTGTAATAAGTGACTCCTACTAGTAAAAAAAATTAAACTGAGAAATCACAGTTTGTGTAAAAATTCAGTTTTGACCACATATAAAGGTAATGGTTATTTACTGATGATTCCTATACTGTTATGGAATTTTACATATTTATTTTTCATGAAGCAGTGAAATGCATTGGCATGACTTTAAAAAAGAACATCGTGGCCTATTTTAATTCACTTTCTATTAATCTGTTACAGTATAATAAAGTTTGAATGCTTTTGGAGACGGAAATTTCAAAAGTAAAGCTTCCAAGATTGATAGTTTTGTAAATTGGTTTTTAGTATTTTGAATTTATAACTATCATTATGTTGCTACATAACATTGACTCTGGAATAACTGACTTCCTTTTGCAGTAATTCAAAAGTATTATGACAGCTAGAGTTTTATAGTGAGCATAAAAATCAGTGAGGTAAGTTCAGTGAGGTAAGGTTAGTGTTGGAAGTTTTATTAACAAAAACTGAGCATTAGCACATGAGTTACAATTCCCATGTGTTTTCCAAAATTTGCTTGAACTAAACTGAACGTGAAATTCTGAAATTTGGGCTAGTTGCTTTAAACTACCTAATTTTAGTTGTAGGAGTAGGCAAAGATATAAATTTGAATAAATCAGCTGTTAGGCAGTTGGCCGCATTGATAAACTTCATGTGATCAGAATTCCTTGTGGCACGTCATGTTCCCCAAGGACAAGCTTTGCACTGCCTGAGGGAGCCATTTATATCTTGGTAACAATCTTTGGTTCAGCTGAAGCCTTTTCTAGTGTAGTTTGACAGTCAGTTTACCATTTTTCTCTTTTAAAGAGCAGCGTAATCTGGACTGGTGTACAAAAAGGAATGTAAGAAAAATAGAGACTGATGAGTCGAGATGGTGGCTGGCAAAGCTGTCAGGGATGGAGGCTGGGAGGTTTATGAGCTGGGAGGTGCTATCTTTCAAGAATTAAGTAGAGTAAGGTGCATTTGAGGTCCTACACAATCAGGTGCTTCTCCCACCCTCGTACAGAAGGACAGAAAGAGCTTGTGACAGGGATTCTGTAAGGGAAATTGTATGAGTTTGTTTTCCTGATGTGAACAGGCAACACTGTCCTGTGTTTGTAAAACTTCTCATGTTGTTCACTGGCAGTTCCCCTGGACTACAACGTACTCAGCTGCTTTAAATACCTCTCCTTGTGTCAGTAAAATAGATTATCCTTTAAAGAATATAAAGCCTGTAAACTATTAGCTGAATTAAAATGTAAACCAGAGCAACCATAATACTCGGAGTAGTAGAGGAATGAGAACGTTATTGAAATAATGCTTGAAAGTGGAATGAAATGCTTTTCACTCTGCAAACTGAAAGTGCCAGCTAACTCACTAAAGTTTCAGTTTGGAAAAGAATGTAAAGGATATCAATTTTGACAAAATTCAGATGTCTGCAACTTCAAAATGTGGACATGTTCTGCCTTTTCTGCCTTGAGTTTTACATATATAAGATGTTTTGGAAAGAAATGAATATATTATACTATAGACTGACAGGTACAGCCATTGCTTTGAAAAATAGGTTTATCGCATCAGACTGAAAAATGAGGGGCAAATATGAGGTTTTTTGTTTTTGCTTTTTGTTTAGTAGCTCTGAAGTGGAGAGTACAGTAGGGACTCATGATATCTATTTTACATGTGTAGCTCAGTTCTCATATTTGCAAAAGGGCCCATGTGACAGTATGCTCTCTGCAGTAACAACTCAGTACTCCTGTGTGGAAAATTGGAGTGACAGCTCTTTTATTCTTGGTTTAAATTGGTTTTTATAACAATAACTTCGAATGTTACATTTCCCCACATATATGCGGATGTATAAATACAAAGATCTTTAATAGAAACCTGTTATTTTTGTTAACATTTCCTCAAATGGTGGCTGCATAATACACTAAGAGAGCAAATAATAGCACAGAAAGTGTCAGCAGCCCTGTGGAGCCTGTAGTGGTCACCAGGAAGGGAGGGAGGGAATGGTAATACAGAAGGGGAGGAGACGGAGTCTTGAACACAGTGACAGATTTTGGCTGCAGTGTGTGCTGGAACAGAGGTGGGGTCAGGAGGGAGGTTGACAGTGAGTCACAGTTTGCCTTCTCATCACTCCAGGTGTGCTACAGAACACTTAGTACTTCACTAGTAAGTTCAGAGTCAGTTTTAATGAAATACAGTCAAATATTTGCCTTAAATGGATGTATTTGTGATGGTAAAATAAGTTATTCTTAACAGTGAAACACAGTAGTGCTTCTTCATGTTTTACTTCCTCATGGAACTCCATAGCACTAAAACCACTTTCATAAGTGGTATATATAATATGATGATATAAGTTAAACAGTTAACAGTATGGAACTTCAAGAAATAGTCACTACTGAAGCTGGTCGTGAGTGGCAGGTGACGACATGAAGATTAATAAAGTTTGACTTTGAATTTGGCAATTTTTGCCACTTACATGAACTTCTTTTTCCTGAAGAATAACCTAATTTTTAAGTTTTTGCAGTATGTTGTATATTTCCAGAGCAAGTGACAGAGTTTATTGTACTAAATAGTTGAAATAAGTAGTTGCTGGGGAAAAAGCAGTTAGACAGAATTAAAAAGCAATTTACTTGGAGAGAGGTCTTTGAAATATTTTATGTGTTAGCTATCAGATCTGTTTTTGCTTTATTTTTCTGGAAAATGATGGTGTTCTTCAGACTGCCAAGTTTTACTAGTAAATATACTGCCAAAGCTTGGGAAAAATAAGTCAGGGACTCTTTAAATTACATAGTGTGGAGTGAAAAGCCAAAGAGAGGGGGTTTTTGTACCAGAAATCCTTATCCTTTCAAATATAAAAAATATGTATCTGATGCTGTAAAATGACCCATATTTAATTTCCTTTCAGATCATATTTAAAATGCCTTAAATGTAAAAAGAGTAACAAGATGGCAGAAATTTCTCATAGTGCACTGGCATGCTCTATCTAGACTACTTCATTGTTTCATTATTTTGGAGATATGATTACATATTACCATTTCCAGGGAAGAGATAATTTCTAATATTGGCAAATTCATCCTGGCTACAAATGAAGTAGTATATTTTGCTTCTTTTTGTCCATGAGATGAGGAACTGATTTAACAGCTTTTTGGTTTTATACCATCTGGAAGTTCATATTTGACTTATGAAATGATGTCATATGTGCTTAGTGCAGAACAGATAGTAAAAGGTCGCCTGCAGTTCAGGCTGAGGTAGTTTTATTTCATATTATGGGGAATGTAAAAGTCTTGGTTCATGATTACTAGAGGCAGAAAGAAGGATTCAGGGAAGGAGAAAATGACTGACATAACTGATGCTCTCAAAACCTCCACATTGCATTCCCATGAATAGAAAATAAATCTGTACACTCAAGACCACACACAGTATAGGTTCCCTTTTCACTCTCCCAGATTGGCGCTGGCTCTGAGTTCTGTCTCTGAAAACTCATGTAGAGCACTGCTTTCAGAATTGCTCCTTGCTGTGAATGGTAGTTTGGGGGATGAGGTACCTATTCCATCAAGATACCTGGGCTTCATTATGTAGACGGATTTTTGAATTAGAGTGCTCTACTGTAACAGTCTCAACATGAGGAGATATAAGAAAATAGGTATGTGTTTGGCAGATGCTTTTCTGCCACCTAAGGCTGTGCTGGACATGCTGAAATCTTGCTGCACTTGAAATCTTTCGCTTGTACTGTTGTTGTGTGAATGGAGGTTGATGTTTCTGTCTATTTCTCAGTGCAAATGAAGCTGCACTTCAGTTGTGCTTTAAAGCTTTTATTTGAAGCCACCAAGGCTAGAATTGAATTCTTAAATGAGAACCAAGGTAGGCTTATATTAAGAGCAGTCCCTGGTGGGGCCTGGAGTTCTAGGCAGAAGTTATACCACTTACATATGAATATATTCAGACCTTAGGTCCATGTGCAACTTATGGAAGAATGCAATTCACCTCAAACAGATGAGTGTTCATTAGTTAACTGTTAAAAAGTTACCATGGAGTGAAAAAACCTGATCTAAAGTGTGAACTATTTACATGAAGGTGTGTGGAGTAATCTATTTATGATATTAACAAGACAGTCAGACAATTCTGAAATACTGGGTACCTGGTGTTCTGTGGCACAGTCAAGGTCATAACCCTTGAACTAACTTAAAGGTTTTCATGTGGATGACCTGAATGCTAACCTGTGAAAGGAATAATAGAGACTAGGGCTCTGCTGCAGTTCCACATGTGTTTCTTTTTGGTGTGAAAGAAAACGACCACACACTTTCTTGTCCCCCCCCCGGGGTGAGTTGTGTCTTTGTGTAGGGAATAGAAATAACGTATTGGTCATGCTATGGGCTGGGTAGTGGTGAGAGGAAAAGCAGAAAGGTTTAGTTATGTGGTGCTGTTTAATTAACTATTGTGTGAAGTCAAGATTGGGGTCTGAGAACCTGGAGTGGACAGAGCTCTGCTCTTTCCCACCCAGACTGGGAATTCAGAGCCATTTACTCATCCTCTCAATCCTCCTTCTTGTGCTCGCAAGTTTGAATGCCTAAAATCCCCATTTCTAAGTTGAATGTGGTGATGTAATGATGGCAGGGTGTGTGTCAAGAAGTCTGTGAAGAAGAGTGAGAATTGTCTGCTCAGCCCTTTGGGTGGGGATTGGATGGGTAGAGAAGAAAAGATTATTGACTCAGCAACCGCCCGGCTCCGCCAAGCAGAGCTGTATCAGCACATGTGTAAGCTGCTGTGTTATCCCAGTCACTGGGGAACAGTATCAGTGCTATGTTTATCCATCTAATCACCTTCAACTCCCCTTGACTTGAAGCATTAAAGCTTCTGCCTCGTGGCAGTTGGAAAATGAGACTGGCAGGGCCTGACTGAGGAGAGCCGCTCTTGGAGCTCCCGCTGCAATGTTATGACGAGCTCCTCAGCTGCAGCTTAAAGGCCCAACAGAGATTTTTGTGATTTGACTTCAGGGATTGCTTTCAGACATGAAGCAAATAAGTGATTAAGTATAAAGAAGATGTGGTAATGAGTTTCAGATGAGGTCTTTAATGTTTATTGAAAGAGGTCTGAAAGTTTGTTGCTACTACTATTTCTTGTTTTCCAATTCAGAAAGTCATCTTTGGATCCCTTACTGCCCACTGCTTACAAACTGAGAGAATCCTATTACTGTAATATTGTAAAAAATAGTCTTAAAAATAAAATAAATCCAGTAGAGTATAATTCTTTTTTTCCAGTGTATAGAAAGGCAATGAGCCATTTTAAGAGCAGGAAAAACATGCATTTTGAGATCCAATAGATCATCCCAATTGGTCCCAAACCAAGCTTTAAAATGGCATTGCAAAGACTTTTGCTTTGAATAAATTTAGCATTACAAAACTGAGAATCTGAATAAATATAGATCTGCTGATTGTTTAGTACTTTGCTAATATTCTGATTAACTAGGGGGAAATGGGTTACTAGATGAGAAGCTTGAAATAAATAAGACGCTTTCTCACTATTCTGACTGCAGAACTTAAAAATGCAAAGCCAACATTTATGCCCTTTCAGTTTCTACCATCTAGCTTTTTATTACAAATTAACCTTAGGAATTTCTAGGTAATGAAAACTTTAAACTCTTATTCTTTATTTTTCTACCATTTGTGTGTTTAAAATTTGGATTACTGAATCTAAAATGTCTCACTTGCCTGACTTCCTGCAGCTCTCTTGTATATGGAGAATTATTCTAGATTGCCACATCGTATATTTTCAACCCAAACCTTGTCTTCCCCGTGGTGTACCTTGGAGCTAAAACAAGCCTGTGAGTCCACTTAATGTGAACACCTTATGGTTCAGAGCTGCAGAAGAAGCCTCTGTTCAAGGAAACCTGTCTTTGTAATAATAAATGATTGCATTCCCTTTATCTTAGTTCTCTGCTTTGCATGATGTTCAATAGTGCTGACCCAGTTTCATGGGTATACAATGTTTTCTTGTACTATTTTATTTACAAATGAGTTTTGAATAACATGAAGCTCACATTGAAAAGAAAAAGTGTCTTTTGGTTTCGAAGAACTTTATGTAAAACCTGTTCTTTGCTCCCCAAATCCCCCTGTTATTTTATGCTGAGAGCTGCTCAGCAATTCATTTGTAACTGCATTTCTGAACCAGAATGTGGGAACAGATATGATTTAGTGGAATTGCTGAAGGGACCAATACACGTAAGGTGTGATTCTTGCAGGACTGATGGTTAAATCCAAGCATATTCTGTTTCTTTAATGAATTCTCTGCTATTTTATTGCTGTTAGAGTTGCATTAAGAGAACAATAAAATTGCATGCTAGAGCATTTATACAGCGAGAAATGAGAACATCAGGGGTGCTTACACTTTCTGGGTTTGTTAGATTTCTTTGCATTTTTTTCCTTTTTAGTGTTTCTAAAGAAAAAACTTCCAGTTATGTTTGTAGAGCATTTTGCTTAGGAAAATCGTTGGAATGCCCATTATTTTGTTTGCCAGGGATTTTTGCTTACTACAGAGAAGTACAGTCAGATCTGTTTGTTAAGAGACTTGGGCAATAAACACTGGAGAAAAGTGTAACAGGTAAAAGAGTCTCTTAGTCTGAGATAAATTGGGAAAATCTACATCGAAAAAAAATAATGCACTTCTTAAGTGTAGGAAAACAAAAGAGAGAATTACAACTAAAACTAAAACCTAAATATGTTTGATTTACTTACTGTAGGTTGATGCCTTGCGGTTACGACTGGAAGAAAAAGAAACCTTTCTGAATAAAAAAACAAAACAACTTCAAGACCTCACGGAAGAGAAAGGAACCCTTGCTGGAGAAATTCGAGATATGAAAGACATGTTGGAAGTAAAAGAAAGAAAAATTAATGTCCTTCAAAAAAAGGTAAGATCACTGGATATGTTGTAAAACTTTGGAGGCACATTTAAAGGCAATACATTTATTTCTTATAAGGTATTACTTCTGAGTGGGAGGTGGGAGTGTTGGGAAGAGGAGGGGAGTGGGGAAGGAACCTAAACTAAGTCAGTTTGCTGTTTTTCCTGTGAGCTAAAGACATTAAGAAGGGTGGCTCCCTCCAAAGCATTGAGTAGTCGTATTTCTAATTTTACTCCAATTTAACTAACTGCATTTGCTCTCTTTGGGAAGTTGGGTTCAATCATTATAGTTTCCACCTGGGGGAGCAGAGAGGGAATGAAGGCAGCTCTGCAAGGGTTCTGAATACAGTAGTAGGACATTTATTTCCATGTCCTTTTTCTCACTCACAAAAACACTTATGCTACCAGGTATGTTCTGTGTGTCCTGTGTATCACTCTTTACCATGTAGAGATGCACTTGTGAACATACAGATAAATGGAGAAAGGGTTCCTGGCATCAAATATATTTTACTATTACTTCTCCCCTCCATTTACAGCCACTCAAAGAATGTCTGCTCCTCTTTACTCTATTATTATGTGGGTAGTTCATGTTACTGTGGTTTTCCTCCAGGATCCATATAGGGTTCACATGGTCTAGCTGTGCTTCTGTCTTCAGTTGCTTAAGTACAGAATTAAAAAAGCCAAGGCCTTATTTTCCAGAAACTGAGAAGACTGCTTTTTCAGGCCTGGGAAATAAAGCCTATCAAAACTGGAATATAAGTACTCATTCACTTTAATCTTATTTCTGAGTATTATCCTTTTAGCAATGTTTATTATGTAAAAGATAGCAAACTTCGGGGCTTTTATCCTATGCTGAATGCTGACTAGTTTTGGACATGGCTTGAACATTTTGAAGAGCAGAATGCATCTTTTCTCATTGTTTGTGTTCTAAAAAAACCCCCAAGCCTCGAAAAAACCCAACAAGTTACAATTTCTCTTGTACTTAGATCTTGAGGAAATGGATCAGAAGCGGTAATGTGGGGATCAATAAGGGATCAGTGATCAAAATTTTGTGATGAATAACTGATCACAGAGCTATCTGCACTATCTATCATGTCTGCATGCTCAGAAATATGCAGCATAGCTTATTTTTTTCTGTTTTTAATACATTATGGCTATTTTATTAGGGCATGCAGATGGTCTTGCCTCTTTTGCACCTGCCTCTTAATGGAAATAATAATTTTCAAGCTGCACGCTCTGTCTTCACTAGATCATAGAATAAAACATGTTATAGCCTCATTAACTCGAGTATACAATGAGATAAATCCTGCTAACAACTCGGTGCAAAATCAGTTAGTAGTGAACTGATTCTTTAAAACCCAAAGTAGCAAGTGCTTCTAGTTCTTCGTGAGTTTTATCTAGACATTAGATTCTTCTGACTGTAATAATATCATGCTTGTCTCTGTTTCCTTCTTTCTATGCAGAGCTAAATTTTACATCCTTGCATTTTTATTTACTTTTGATATGAGGACTTATGAATAACCAGTTATGTTAGTGCCTTTAGTTATTAATGCAAGATAGATGGCTACATCTCTCTCCACTCAGCCTGAAGGACTTCACTCAGCCTAAAATAATATTTGTTTTAATGGTTATATTGAAGTAATTGAAGGAAGAATTTGTATATAGTGCTTAGAAATATTTCTGTCAGTAATAACCTGAAACTGAGGAGGAAGGAATATGTAGCTTGGAAATATGCAATTTCTAGTCTCTCTTATGTGCATAACTGTTATCTCCTGTGTGAAAAAAATACAAAGGAAACCAAACCAAACCCCCAAAAGCTTCCTTTTGAAACTGGAGCTGTTCCTTCTTTCTGGATAGCTGTTACACTTGGAGGACAGGACAGGTTCTGTTGAGGGCTCCTTACCAAAGAGCCCTGTTTGTTGGAAGAAACAAACCCAAAACAGCAGTGGTGAGTCCCACAGGATGGCACAGGAACACACACAGGGGCAGCATGTTGCAGAAAAAAGATAAGGAGCATTGTCCTCCCATGTAGTGGTTTTGGTGTAATTTTTGACCAAATTGAAAAACTGCTACACTATTCAGTATAATTTGTAGGCTTAAGGGAGGCCCAGTGCAGGAACAGCGTGTGTTTAGAGGATTTGGATCAAGGTAGATTGGCATGGAGTAATAATAAACTTATGTCAATGTCAGAGGTGCAATATTACTTAATATTTCTTTCTTTTAGAATCTTTGGCACCACTTCTCCATTTTAGTGCCAGTAAAAAGTTGGGTATGCTGTTTTAATAGCCTTGTTTAACCTGGCAAGGCTAGTCTTACACCTCATATCTGTCAGTTCAGCATGAAGAGGGGCAGACCTCAGAAATCTTTATGTATTTTGTACCGGAATGTGTAAGTCCTATGAACACAGCTGAGTTGAAGGCTGAAGGGCAAAAGTGTTGAATGTGGTGATGGTTCTCTCATGTCTCTTTTTTGCTCACAAATTCTCTCTTTTGTGTAGTTGCTATAAGTGGTGTGTATTGTCCTTTAGGAATCTGTAGATGTGTAAAACCACCAGTTACATACTCTGAAGTATGAGTCCTGGTGTCGAAAACAGTAGCTGTTGAGACAAGAACAGTGTAGAGGATGTAGACCTGGATCATATTAGGACAACAGCTTGTGGAAATTCTTTTGTGAGGACTGTCATAAAAGAACACTGGGTAAAGGGGGCTAATATCATATTCTACTTTGACTTGCAATGTAACTTTTTATGTAAAATGTTACAGTTTCCATCTTTAATAGCTTAAACTTTGTGATTGATGAAGTGCTATGTGACTGAGGGCCCTAACCTACCAGCTAATTAGCATTTGTAGGAAATGTCATAAAATCTTAGTTCTCATATAATAATTGGAATCTGTACTTGGAGTGGCTGGACTGTTCACTTGAGGTGATATTGTCCAGTTGGTGTTAAAGTAAAATGCGCTGCACAATTAATTGTATGCATTACTGTGGGCTGTCTTCTGAAAAAGAGAAAAATTACCCATGGTCAGATTAGGGGTGTACTGGGTAAACAAAGGAGTCCTGCTCTTGTGCTGAGAAGTTTGTATCAGTATTATAGCTTGAAGCAGGAATCCTCGCTAAGAACACCACTGAAACTTGAATTCCTGAATCCAGAATGGTCTGGAAAGACCCAAGAGACCATTTTCTTTTGTTTGATCTCAACGAGTAGAAAGTAGAAGCATATTGCTGATAGAAGATGCCTTTGGATTTTTTTTCATGGTTTAATCAGTTGGAAGCATGTTTTTGTATTTCCAGAAAGGGGTCATGGCATGATGAAGAAAATTTTTATTTGTCAAATTCTGCCAGAACACTGTAAATAGACTGTTACATGAGCTGGGGGGTTGCAGTCACAAATCAGAGTTCTATTGTAGTTCTGAGTCAGATGACAAAATCTGAACTAGCTGTTCTGTAAAACAGACCAGTGTTCTGACTGTAGATTTAGAGCATTAAAAAAAATTAGGGAGTCATTCTGACATAACTTGGAAGTTTTGATGTTGCAAGGCTGCTATGGTGCCTGTTGACTTGTGTGTTACTTTAAGAGATGAATCTTCTAATAACATATGTTCCCTCTAAGAGTACAGCATTCAGTGTGCTGAGAATGATTAGACTGTACTTTGGCTTCTTGTGCTTGCAGCTTCGCCAAATCATGGTGTGTTATTCAGATAAAGCAGTCTGAATAAATATAGCCAATTGTTCAGGGTGGTGGTGTTACTGATCCCAACACATTATCACAAAAATGGATCCTGAAGGATTCTGCACAATTAAATGCAGCTTTGGAACCCTTCAATTTTGCATGTGATACATACTGAGACTATTTGATAAATGTAACACCCCCCCTAAGCCTAACCAGGCCAGATGTGGGGAAGCTCTCAACCTGTACAGAGAGACACTGAGAACAATGCCATTAGGATCAGAAGCAGTGATCATTTTCACTTTTCTTTATCTTCTTTAATTTCCTATTGTTTGCAACACGTTACACGACTAAGTTTTTGCAGGTTATAAAAGATCACTGGAAATGTGTGATTTAATACACATTTACTTAGTGAAGCCAACCTGAATGTTCATCCATAGCTATGAGTTTAGGTAAATCCTTGCATGTTGAAATCCAGAATAACTATAAATTTTTCCAGTCTGTGATTGAATTGATTGTCTCTTCCAATGAATTTCATACTTACTGAAAGTAAAAGCCCAGAATTTTGTTGTTCTCCCTCCCATTCTCGATGGCCTGCTTGCTACTGCTGCTGTTTTTCACATCTACACTCTAACAGGAGAACAGTTGGATTACACTCTTCTCCTTATTGGCCTATTTGAAAGTCAGCACTTACCTTTGTAGGAGAAAATCACCGAATTCCTCAAATGGACTTTCATGAGATTACAAAACTTCAAAACTTTTATCTGATGCCAGTTCTGTAAATGTGGTAATTTTTGAGGTATATTGTAAATCATGGACCCTTGAGTAAGTGAAGAAATATTGACTGCACCTGGACTTGCTGTTTAAGTTATTTGGAGACCTGCTTGGAATAATCATGTCTAAGCAGGTCTCCTCTTTATCAATGGTAGATGATAAATTAATGGAGTGACTGGAGATGTTTGGTACAAGGTGTTTGGAAAATTTCAGAAGCATCACTAGGTTTCGCTTCAAGTAGCTGAGGCTGCAAACATGACTCAATTTCTGGTAATTATTCTCTCAGTATGAAGGGAAGCAACTATTCCTTGGGGTGGCCTTCACTTGTCAGAAAATATTACAAGAAGCAAGACACGTAGTTTTTCATGAAGTATGGTCAAACTGCAGTTGGTCAAACTACTCTGATTTCTGTACCAGTAATGTACATCTCTGAACAGGGAACAAAGGAATGTGTTTGTTTCCACGTTTGAAAATCTTAACTGTAATTTTAAATCCTAAAAGTTAAAAATATTAATTCGATGCCTTTGCCATCTGTGGAAAACTGAACATTTTGAATATCTTTTTAATTCACTTGGGAGCTATAGGGTAAGAGATTGTTAGTGAAAGTGAAAAAAGTACTTGTTGTTTGAAAGAATAGGCTGAAATAAGAAAGAAGTGCTTTGAAGAGATGCTGTAATATATTTGTATGTGTAGCTTAGTGTGATATTGTTACTACATATATTATTAACTAATATATGAAACTTTCTAAATGTAGTTATATGTACAGAAAGGAGGCAGTCAGTTGTAAGATATAAAGAATGACGTAATGTAATATATAGATGACAGATGAAATAAACCCACTTTTTTGGGAAATGGCAAATACCTATGTGTAGATGAGTTGTATTTAGAATTTTAAAGACAAATCCTTAAGTTCAAAACTCAGGTTATAGGAGTACACAGCTCTTTAAACCAGTGCCATTTGCAAAGTGGGACTGAGCTTAATGAGGTCCTTACGTAAGGGTTTCACACTGCTCGGTGACACCAGTGCTACTGGCAAGGAGGGAAGCTGCCCTTCGGCTCTGAAATGTCAATACTAATTAACAAAGTTACCTTTAAATAAGACATTAAGTTTTATTCATGCTGAGAAAGCAGCCAACTCGCATGCTGGGAGTTTTAAGCTGTCTGAAGAGTAATATTTTCTTTTTAATAGAATTGGAGGAAGTTTCTTTTGAAGTGTGAAAGAGCTAAATTATGTATAGTGTGACTGGGGAAAAAAAGAAAGTAAAAGTTGTCATACTTTGGAGGTGCAGTAGACCATAATGGAATATTTAAGGAAACGGGTGATGGCTTATGTATCTGAAAAAGAGTGAGGGAGAATCCGAATTGTTTAAGAGAAGAAAGATGTTTTTCTTCAAAATACTCTTCCAAGAAATGTCATGGAAGTCTGCTGATTGGAGTTAAAAATTATAACGGAGAGTTTTATGGGAGTAATTGAGAATAATTTTACACAGGTATCCTGCTGTCATGAGTTGTATTGAATTTTTAGCTGCTGGCTGATAGGGGACTGTATTTATTTGAGCCACTGTTCCTGGACCTGCCTCTTTGATTGGCACTGGGACTATTTCCTCCCCGTCTCAGCACAACAGATCCAGACATTTACTGCTGAATCCTTGACAACTCATTTAAATAACACAAAATCAGATGTTTCAAGAAATAGCCCATGGCACAAAGTATTGCACAAACCCAGAAGGCTTGTATGTCTTATTTACATGCTAATCTTTTTCCTGAAAGCTCTCTCAAGCTCCACTCTCCAGGTGACTGATTTTGACAAGGAGGAAGGAGGTTGGGTGGCTTTTCACCTTTTGTGACTGACACAGGCATTGACAAGGGGGATTCAGAGGGACAGGCTGATCTCAAATCATAGTTTTGTGAAAGGTTCCTTAGGAAAATAAATTAACCAGATTGTTAATTATATATAGTAAAACCCACCAGAAGACAATTTTAAGTCTCGAGTGGTTCAGAAGTGGTATATTTAATGTATGATTTCAACTGAGAATTGATGGTTTTGTCACAGTCTGATGTATGAAATGTTTAGCAATATAGTGACTGAATAACTTATTAATCTGATAAACCATCCTTACCTTATCCTGAAATAAGACAGTAGATCCCACTGCTCTTGTTCATCTCCTTGCTAGAATAAGCAGTAACACTTGATCAGCAACTTGACCTAATGTTTATCCAAGTTTGTTATATCTGGAAATAAGAAAGAAACATTTCCCAATAAATATAAAAGGTAGGCTTATGCATTAGCAGTTGGTTTTTACCAATTTTCTAGTATATTAAATTTCTGGTCTTTTCTGGCACAGAATCAAACACCTTAATTTATGCATTGCTAGAGCTCCTTGATGTTGGCAGTTGTGCTTTCCTGGTGGTATTCCATTGCTGTCTGTCTGACTGAGCAGTCTGTGACTAGAGACTCTAATACCTTAGTAAATTGGATATTTTATCACTTTTGGAAAAGCATCACCTCTCACCTTTGAGTGGAGCTCTTATTGGCTTTATGAAAGCATGAAGTTCAAAGACTTTAGAGTATGCATGCAGATAAGTTTAATGGTAACAATAAATGAGAGTTGTTATCTTCATACTTCTCCCTTCATATTATTGTTACCAGATGTAACCAGAGCTAGTGGTGCCAATTTGGTCAGATTGCTTTGATAATTTTCTTGTTGCCAAGTAGTATGTATTTCTTGGTGGGAGAATCAGTGGTGGTATGTTAGAATATGAGTAGAATAAATCCAAATTTAGAATGGAATCTGAATCTAATTCACTTCCTTCTAGCACACCTGACTTTAATTTTTAACGCCTAGCCAGGCCCAGTGCTAAGATCAAAGTGAAATGAAGAGAACGGGGTAATGCAGTTCTTGGAAAATAAAAAGAAAAAATGGCATAACAGTGTGTAATCTTTTATATATGAAAGAAATATTGGGCTCATTTGCCATTCACTTAGGAATAAATCTGCAGTAAATTTGCCAAAGGTAATTAGGCCAGCTTAAACCCTTACTTATCAGGGAGAAAAGTCAGGCCCACTTATATTTACTGCGTAAGAGATGCCTTGTATTTGACAGCAGAAATCTCCATTCATGTCCCCAGACAGGCATAGAGTCCTTATGGCTCTGTGCTTAACCCCATGCCAAAGTGAAGTGAAATGCCTTTAACCCCATGCCATGGGAACTTCTGCTCTCTCTAGTTCTGCTGCTGATCTTGGCTGAGAAGCTGCCAAAGGTCCCCGTGAATCTGTAGAGCGTTCATCTTAAAGCAGCTGCCTGTTGATAGGCAGGATTGGGTGGGTGTAAAGCACATTTTAAATTTGTGTGAAATACCTGCTGTGTCTCATCCCAACATCATAATCTATGGTTAAGTCTGAATTTTTGTTGTGGCCGTCATGGGAACTATAAAGAGTTTGATTTGAATGTTTACTTTTTGAAAATTAAAATCTGTGACTTTTGAGAGTTTCAGATTCTTTGCGTGTTGGGAGGTGGATGTGATAGTAAACAGCTGGACAAATGTGAAGAACTTCAAAGTACAGAAATAGAATATAGTAATAGAAAACAGGAGTTTGCTTATTCAGTTGCAGAAGAGATCACCCCTGTGAATTGTTCATGGGAGCTCATCTTGTAAGTTGTGTCAGATTTACAAAACGTGATTTTTTACATGACGTTTTATATGTTCAGCAGTTCTCACTGTTTGCATGCTATAATGGCTGCTAATATTTAGATACATTTATATGTCATTTTATGGTATTTAATATAATTCATGCTCTACCTTGAAATGTTTGAATTGCAACATCTTCCATGGGTCCTTGTATATCATTCCAGCTTTGGTAGAAGGAGAAGAAGATACACCTCATAGACAGCTGCAGGTGGGGTGACAAATGAACCTGTTCATACCATCATCCATGGGAATTGCCTCCCCTTGGCAAGGCAGGAGCATTTCTCCTCCTTGGGCATATTGTAATGCTGACAGCAACGTTTAATGCTGACAAACATATCTTCTTACTGAGACCTGGGCTACAACTCATGCTGTTGGACATATTTCTAAGTAAGGGCTAAGTCTGTGGGTTTTTTGGGGGCAGGTGTCTGTGATGGGGGGAGGATGGGCAGTGCTGCAGCCACTGGTTGTCACTGTGGCTTCGGTGTTCTGCTGCAAACCCTGTTAAAAAGCCCCAAACTCACAAAAAGGCACAGGAACGAGAATAAGGTTTGCTTGCTTTTAGTTTTAGACAATGCCTGATTAACAGTCATAGACTACCTGATTAACAATCACAAACTACCTGATTAACTTTTGGTAATAATACTAAAATAAAAATTCCCTGAGTAGAGCAGTAGAAAATAATATCTGTATATACTTAGTTTTGGAATAAGCTCTTTGCCATGTCTGAGAGTTCTGTAGCATTGAACTTGCCATCATTCAGTCATTTAAAACATCCAGACCATTATATTTGAATGGGAGACATTGAGAAGGGAAGTGTTGACAGATTATTGTAGTTTCGTTGCTAAGCAATGCTCCAGTTTTTAAAAAGAATTTTACAGTTAAAGTTAAGTGCACGTTCTTGAGGAGAAAGCCTGATAAAAATTAAGTTTTTTAATAATTCCAATGCTTGCATTCCATACTACTTATGGAGATAAGTAGTAAATCTGTGTAATATACTGATATAGCCATTATCTCTAAAGGACTTCAAAGTGTTCTTAACTGCAAACTCCTAACTCACTGCTCTTCTGAGGGTTGTATCTATTGTCTGTCAAACAGGGGGCACATGTTTCAGGTGGTGAACATGGAGCTAAAGGGGCTTAACGCTAAGAGAGAGAAAACTGCATCGGACAGTTGCTGAAACTTCTCACTGTCCAGCAAAGTAAAATATTACATGTGTGTTCCCAGTCCTAGTGCAGTCTGAGTGTGTCACTGACACTGGGGGAGCAGCTTAACTCCGAATGCATCTTCAGGATTTTCCTATCATTGCCAAAGGGACAATGAGTGTTCTTCATAGATCCTTTCATCAAAGCTTTTACAACAAATAAAGAAAAAAATGAAGAAAGCCAAATGAATAAGGATGGCTAAATTAATTTGTAAATCGTAGGCATCAATGACTAATGAAAAACTTGGTTGGAGATAAAAGTATTGCTGTGTCATAGACATACTTCATAATAATTTTCCTTTATTTTTGTATCGTTGATGATATTAGAGTGAGGCTAAGTTGTACATACAAACCTGCTGGGTTTAGGAGATACATGATAAAGGAAATTCAGCGATTTTTTTTTTTTTTAAATTTTTTTAAATGGACATTTTTCTTACCAAAAGCAAAGTATCTTAAACACAAAACCATATCGTATTACAGATTACTTCCTATTCAGACATTTATATAAAAGCATTGCTGTCTTACCTTTGCTGCTGTGGAAAATCTAAACTGTTCAGCAGATGTTGATTAAAGACATCCAAGATGCTGCGTTTAACGTTTCAGTTTAACTTTAGTGGTGCTTTGATAGTTTATATGTAGAAAGACTGTCTGGCCTGCAGTAACTAATGGTGAAACTCAATATGTGCATTGTCTTTCGTGCAGCTATAGTGCAAATATTAAATTACATCTCATAGTAACAAGAATCTCAGCTCTCTGATGAACGTTTTGAACACTTCAACTCTTAATGGGTATAAACTTATGTACATTGACCATATGTTAATTTAGAATGGTTAAGAAAAGACATCTCTAAAGAGAGAGGGGCAGGGATATATGTTATCCTTCTGCAAAGCTTTTCTTTCATGTAAATGCATTCCACTGTCCCTTATATATCAATATAGATGGTTTCTGTGACCAGGGAGCTAAAAGGAAACTTTCCAAAGGAAAGGATATCATTATTTCTGATTAATTGCTGCCTAACCATTTAAGCTTCACTGCTATGGGTTTTTTTCCCCCTATTTTTTACCACTGGTACTTAAGGAAACTCATTTAAAATAATACCATGTGAAACCGTATTCTCCATTACAAACTTTTGAATGCAATTTCTAAAGGCAGGCTGCTCTTATAGTAGAAATCAACATAGCTGCATTGAATTCACATAGCCATCCATTATTTATAGTAGTGAGGAGGCAGGATTGTTACTTTTACTTTCAATGTAACATTTTTTGCTATTACGGATTTTTTTAAATAATTTTTTCATTTAAAATTAATTTCAGTTTTTAGGACTTCTCTTCAGCCATAATTTTAAAATATGGTAGTGTAAAATTTAATGTTTTTCCTCTGTTGATTTTGATGGAGTATTACATTATTAATTAGAATACTTTACTGGAAACCTGGGAAATAAGAAAATATTGGGTATCTCAAAAAATTTGTAAGGCTGGGGAAAGAGAGCTGGAATTAAGGATTAAAAATGTTTGAATATTTTTAAAGCACCATACTTGCACATTTGTCCCTTCAGGTATGAAATGTCTGTGATTTACAAGTTCTATACAGCTAATTTATCCTTTAGAATTGAGAGTGGTACACGTATCTGAAAGTCTCTAAATAAAGGAAGTATACTCAGAGTTCTCTGTGTTCTGAAACAGCCAAATAAAACTGACATTAACTTAAGTGAATTATCCATCCATATTTTTGAAGCCCTTATACCAAATCTATTTAATATTGTCACACAGTTCTGTGTTAAAGGGATGTTGTGAACCTGTTCTTATAAAGAGAGAGGTAATTACTGTTATAATGTAGTTTGTGGCCAGAGTTTTCTGACAAAAGCAGTTGCAGCTGCAGGTAGACATTTCCTATATCAGAATTGTATATGGTAGGAGTTAGATTGTCCTGTGGAAGAGTGTGATGTTTATATGTGCATTTATTTTGCTTTTGTCTAGACTCTTGTATCTTTTATAGCTTTCCATTGGAATCAAAACTACAGGAGTTGCTTAAATGGGAGATGTATTGAGTTTCACATTCAAACCTTACAAAAGCATGTTAAATATCTCTTTAAACTTTCCAGGAAAGGAAATAAAGGTATTCTTTTCTTTCATTCAGCTGGTGATTTAAAGAGTAACCTTAAGCCATCAATAGAAATATAGAGTGGTGTTGGTAAAAACAAAACAGATATTTTGAAAGCATTGCACTGCATATGTACATGAATTAAAAATGTATGAAAAATAGGCAAGAAAAACTGGGAGACTACGAATTACGATAGTTTAAATTTGGTGGATTGCCTACATAGAAGTATATGGTGTTTCAGTGGACTGGTGACTTTCTAGACTTGCAATATTTTATTATAAATCATAGTTCTGGATTGAATAGGAAACAAAATTAATCTAAGAGAGCAAGGATGAAAGTGAAAAAAATACTGTAGGTAATAAAACAATTATTTACATCGAATGGAGTTGATTTAAGAGTTATCGAAAAGGATAAATGAGCTATAGTTGAGGGGTTTGGAGGTATATGTATGTATATATAGTTGAGGTATTTGGAGGGAAAAGGAAGACTTTTATCTCAGATATAACCTTCTTCAATATTTTCATTTAGAAAATATTCTCCAGTGTTTTAATTAGGGAAAAAAACCGCAAACTCTAAGCACCTTTAAGTGCAAATGGGGGAAAAGAAATGATGACTAGCCCAAAGAAGAAATTTGGAGTGTTAATGCCAGGAGGCTGAAGGGAGTGATTAATACAGTTCACAGAGTATTTGAAATGGGATGTGGTAGTGAAAAGTGCCAATATTCTGTCCTCAGAAATAATGGGTAGTGGAACAGTAGATGATAACTGCTCTCTAAATGACTTCTGTGTCATCCCACCTGAAAAATCATGTTTCAGTTCAAACATCTCATGGTCAGAAGAATGATGTAAATGTAAAAGTGTTAAACAAAAATAATAGTTAGAAACCTGTGGGGTTCAGGTATCTGTCTAAAGGTAATAGAGCTTAGTTTTTTATTTTAACATTCTGAAGGTATAAGTACCCCAAATGAGGATAAATTATTTTGGACAGTGTTAAACTTAGAAAATGAGTAGCATGAAATCAGACTGACAAGGTCATCTATTAAATGACTGGATAGCCTTCAAATGGGAAAGGAAATTCAATTACCATAGGTTTTTCATTGGGTGTAACATAGGCAGTCCTGGAAAGGATCTTAGAGTATTATAGTATGTTCCTCTGCCCACAAGCAGGATTTGAAGGAGATTCTTAGAGTGAATGAAAACATTGCTTTTTCTCTAGGGATTAAGTCAGGCTTTCAGCCTCTCCACATCACAACCTTCTCAACCTTTTCACTTTGAAATGAAGTCCAGTTGGAAGGTTTCTGCCTGTTATTCAGAACTCGAGGTTATGACTCTTTTCACTAATTAAAAAGAAATATTTTTTTGAATATCTGTCTGTTTGCCTATCTTAATATTTCTCAAAAGTATGTAAAATTACCATATTTCTCTTTAATAACCCCACTGATTTTAGTAAGAAATTATACAGGGAAATATTTTTTATTAGAAGTAAGATAACATGCTTTTTAGTGCCTTTGTTGTGATACTTTGGATATCCAAACCTAAATCTGCCTTTGCAACAGACTGGTCATCTATCTTACAGCTTATGTTGTTTTTCCATTTCTATATGAATTTCCCTTCATGGATCTGTGTATTTTAAAGCAATGTGCACAACATACACCTCTTGTGCTACTTCCTATTCCTCTTGTCCAGCATATTGATTTCAACATGTTCCTTGCTCTGGAAGACTTCCTATCCTACCACCTAACTGACTCCTACTCTCTTTTTGCAGCCTCCTGAGGTGCCTGTTCTTACCCTATTTCCTTTAGAGCTTCCCTTTTTCAGTATTCCCTGTTGCCCAGCACTTGTCTATATAACTTGTCTGCTGCCTCTCCCTTCCCACCATCTGTTAACTTTTTTATGAGATGTACTGTAACTTTTCAATCTGGGCAGAGGCCCCCAAGTCTTCCTAAGTGATACAGATATAATAGGAATGATAAGATACAAACTAAAAGGTAAATCACTGTTCAATGATAGGTATTAAAAGTATAAGAATGCCAAAGCAGCTTTTTTCTACATATGAGTTTACGTGACAGTATATTAGTATGTGCTTCTCTGACTTGCATGGGACAAAGTGTAACAATTTTCCATGCAGTCTTGAAAAATTCTTGTGTAAGCTCACATAACCTATTTTCTATGCATCTACACCAAATAGTACGAAACTGGCCATGAGTAAAAAAAAAATAAATCACTAGATGTTTTCAAGTACCTGAGAAGCGGGACTGAGCAGAAAGGTATGGTTCTTCATTGGTTGACTTTGAGAAGTACTTAAGGTCATGTTTTCAGGTGTTCTCAGTATGCAATTGGGCCAGACTTCAAAAAAAGTTCAATAATCAGCCATTACCCTGATTACCAACTCGTAAAGTACTGCGAGATGGAGGAATTCAAACTCAACCAACCCAGCTTGAAAATCTGGCCCTTATACATACAGACAGCTGTTCTAAGAAGAATTAGCTTGTTAAGAATGAACATCTTACCTCTTTGTGTCATTACTGGAATTATGTGTTAGTCTATTTTGTATTTTTGTATTTACTGTCTGGAAAATACCTATTGCATTTTGAATTACATCACAATAAATCCATATAATGAGAGCAAAAACTTTTCAATGGACATCTCACAAGATTGTGAGTCCTGCTTAGAGGAGTCCAAGAGTCAAGCTGTTTTGTTCAGAGAATTTATTGGCCCCTGAGGAGAAGGAGACAGAGACTGAGTATTTCCAGATACACAAGTGGATATTATCAGCCCAGGCTTCTTTTGGCTGGCTTCCTGGGGAAGGTTAATTTTAGCATTAAGTTCCAGCTCTTTCTCAGCTGGAGTCTGGCAACAGAAGCCAAGCTTTCAGTCCAGAAGCTCCCTTCTGTGTGACAGCCTTCTCCTCTCTTGGCTCAGTTTGCCCACTGACCTGCTTTTATAGCCCTGTAAAAGTATCAGCTGACTTGAGGGCAGATCTCTTCCCTAACCAGCCCTGGGGGAGTTTTCTTCTCCTCTCTGTGTGAAAACTCAGTGCACACATCTTGTCCCTTAATGCTTGTTGATTCCTCTGAATCCTTCCCCTACCTGTACCTTTGAATCCTGTATTATGGAAGGAATCTAGAGTCTCACAGTAAGTAAAAACGGATGAAGTATTTCCTTCAGTGACTGCACAATAAAACAAACATACATGCTTGCTTTGGAAGAAGAAGAAAATATGCTTGCCACTTTTGATCTCCAGTTTTAGTTGCATTTGCCTCTATTTATTGATGCAACAGGATGCTCTCAGTTTCTACATGTACATAAGTATAGTAGGCTGATGTTTCCAATTGTGGAATAGAGACAATTTCTATCAAGTCACAGATATAACAGCACTTTATTGCAGGTACTGACCAGAGAATATGACTGTGTATTCCCAGTAAATGATACACTTTTCCACCTAGTGATCAAGGGGGAAAGATCACAGATTCTTTTCCTTTTTTATATACTTTTTTCCTCTCTGAAATTCTAGGGGAAATGTAATTTCTCTTTTCTTTAGGTAAACTTTACAGTCTTACTGGATTTTTTAATATACTTTAATATAATTTTATGCTTTTGTACTGTACTGTTTTCCCTGAGATTTTGCTAATCCTCAGTTGATCCTTCATCCTTTACACAAACTGAATCACACAGAACACATGATGACATGGGAAGTACTTGCACATCATGTGCATGGATCTCTTGATTCTACCACAGACTTTCTTGCTTTCCTCAGCCCACTTCAGGAAAGTTTAATTACTGTGTAACATCTGTTCAGAAGCTTGATATAAATATCATGTCTTCATTAATCAAGTCCTTTTTTGTATTCGCAGCTTTACGACTCTGCTGTGGTGAATGTGTTGAGTAGACGGTGAAATGGGTGGATAGAGTGAACATATGGGACTAAACTCTTTAGTGTGCCCATTTGGTATTTTTTCTGGGCACTCTTCAGTTGAGTGTCTCTTATTTAGAGATGATAATATTAATTTTTTGCAGTTGAGGCATTTGATGACATAGCGATGGAAGTGACTGAGGTACTTCAGACTTCTGTTTTCCAAACCATGTGTACACAGAGTTTGAAATTTAGTTCTCTGTTTGTAGGTTTTAGGTTAGTTCATACAAAAAAAGAGTTGTGTATATCTTGAAGTAGAATGAACTTTAATCCCAAGAAGACTTGAATACACTATTTCTCACATTTTTCTTAGAAATGTCTTTTAACCTGGTTATTACTAGGTATGTAATGTTGATCTTCTGATCAAATCCAATTATAACTGCCTTTTGCTTTCTCTTTTGTGGTTGATTCTGCTGCCAGTGTTTGTTAATTACTTCATCAAAGCTTTTATACCTCTCCTTTCTTGTCTCCTGTTCTCTTTGCTTCACTTCATTCCTTGAAAAATCCCCGTATCCAGACGTGTAAACTCTTGTTTTTGTTTGCCTTGTATTTTCTTTATATTTGTTTGCTGCTGCAGCTTTAGTGTTCAGTAGTAAGAGCATATTTTATTCAAGTCCTGTTTTTTGTCTTCTGGTCTTTGCATATGTGTTATAATTTCCAGTTGTCTCTTTCAAAGATGTGATACCATCTTTGCTTCATCTTGCATGGCCTCTTTCTCTCTAATGAGAAATTACAGAGAAATCTTCAGATATTTCTCTTCCTTCTCAGTCACATAAGGAGGTAGCCACACATGCTGCATAACTCGTTTCTTTTGAAGAGGGTACTGTGTGCAGTTGATAATCTATCTTGTGGCCTGTAGACACTAATATAATTTTACATATCCAGCTTCACAAATTATTGCTTGTGAGTAAACAAAATGAGTTGCCTCATTTCTGCATTATTTTGTACCATTGTATCAAAATGGTTTTTTTGTTAAATTTTTAGGTCTGTTGATTTGCAGTACATGATTAAATGCTTTATTTAGTATGTTGGTGACAGTTTTTACAGCTTAAAAGGACATTTGAGATAAATATGTGAGTGAATAGCTTTCATAAAATCTTGGAAAACAGGAAGCAAGTGCCTCTTTTCTCTAGCACAGAATTTCAGCTGAATTCTCAGTGCTCATTTTTTTGAAGGGAATTTATTCTAGCCACTGAGCAAGGCACAGATCAAATTCTCATGGAGCCTTTCACAACTGTCTTTGCACACTCTTGCCTAACAAAATGAGTCGTACTTGGTATGTCATCCCAAGGCATGACATTTGCTCTCTATGAAATGGTGCACTTGGCTTACTTAATATGCCACTGCCTATCACAGGAGACAGTGTAAATCTGTGACAGTGCTAATACTGGATAATAGCAGCATTTTGTAAGTATAGAAAAAGTTTATGTCTTAGGCAAGATGTTGGTTTGTGTTTTATTGGAGCTATTTTATTCAAAATTATTTTCAAATGGCATTATATATGTATATATATTATATACATACATATTATATATACAAATATTTTAACAAATATTATAATATTACCAACAAAATGTGATGAAAAATTGAGATAAATGGACTTGAGAAGAAGTTGATATCACAAATCCTTCAATTTTATTTCTGAAATAATGTAGTATTTTACATTGCAATATTTCTATGAAGACACCAGTTAGAATCTGAAGCCTTATTTTGCTTAAACACTGTGTAAACTAACATCCTCCAGGCCCAGAGCACTTGCTACTTTGTTAAACAAGTTGTATGTGAAGATTAGCAACTTCAAACAAAGGAAAAGGGAAGATGCTGCCGCTGCACTGGATAAAATAGACACCACCATGTGGTTAATGATGTAAATATGTATAGAGTATAGGTGTAAAAATAAAGATCAGCCATACAAGTAAGTTTTCAAACCCCAGTATTAATCCAATGATCTGTGTGATTCTAACAGAAAAAAATAAACAAATTTAAAGCAGCAGAAAATGTTCTGTTTTGAAATGCTGTAACTTTGGAAAGAAACAGTGTAAGTGCACATCAGGAGAAATACTCTAATTACATTTTGTTGTTGTTGTTGTTTTTACCCCCCCAGTTTATTATTCTGATCTTCTGTATTTTTCTATTTTTTAATCTTGCCAAGCAGAGCAAGATTCTGAAGGATTATTTCCTGCTTGGATGAGGTGCATTGGGAAGGTAGCAATAAGGTCATTACTGGCTCATGCCACTGCTCTATTGCTCTTGTCATCAGGTTCATGTGAGGGCTGATGTCTGAAGCAGCATTTGCTTCCTTAGCTCCTTCGTGACAGTCACTGTGCAGCTGCATTTCGGTACTTTGAAGTGTTAGTCCGGAACGGAGTCTGAGGTAAAAACTCCTCTGATAGATCAGTCTTTTTGTGTGAAAACCTTGCAGACCTATTGAACTGGAGAATGGTTTCTCCTTACCCATGGTTGGAAATGTTGTTTTACATAACCTAAAGGAGTGTGTAATTTTTATGTGCAGCTTTAAAGGTACCTTTACTGTCTCTGGTTTACTGTCATGTTGGCAGTGCAGGGTTGATGTGGCCGTATGCCTTGAGCCACCTAAAATCTCTGGTGTTTTAGTCTTGTGGGACAAAAAGCCATGAGAATATAGAGCTAAAAGCTACTGTTGAACCACGAGGTGTGTTGTAATCTGAAGTAAGTACAACACTGTTGTATTACTTCAATTTGGAAAAAAATAAATTCGCAAGGTAGTAACAGGAAGGTGCTCAGGAAATATTTTAAATTGAGAACATATTGTGCAATAGGCAACTATAGGTAAGAAGTGTTATTCTATTTAGACATAATCAAGCGTTTTAGTGGATATTGGAACTTGGATAATGGAATCCAAGAGTATTTCATCGTGTCATTATAAGATTAAAAGCTTTTTTCATGTTACATTAGCAAAGCCAAAGATTAGAAGATCAGTTCATACCTTATAGTTTAATAAATATGTTTAACTGCAAGCAGCACCACTCCATTTTATAATTTTATATTGTAGTATAATTTTTAACATATCATTAATTTTTAGAATCAAAGAGTATGTGGGGTTTGACTTTTTATAAGAAAAAATCCTGATTTCTGGTTGTCTGTCTACCTACTTGAAAGGAGATAAACCAAAGTTCAAGTTAAGGGGACTGGATGAGGAACCATTTTTGGGGCAGCCTCTTTCAAAACAAAAGATAATTTTGCAATGCCAAGCCGTAGAAGCAGAAATTGTCCTTCAATGGACTAATTTTTTAGTTTAAACCCTGCTTATACAGAAAAATGTCCTTAGGTCATATCGTGATTCTAAGTGTAAACTTCCTCCTCCCACCCCATAGGCTGAAACTTCAAATAGCTCCTGTAAAGCCTGTTTATTTTAAAATACTTTGACTGACTTGCTATTTATTAACAGTAACAGGTAAAAAATCCTGGCTAAAAATCTATAGTGCTTCCCAAAAACTATACGTCTGTGTTGAGCTTTCAGGTAATAATAGTTTTCCAGACATGGTTGGGAGAAATGGGTTCACTTTTTTCTGCAAGTCCTTCATTACAAACTGTGCACACCCGCCCCCCCCCCAGCACTGAGCAGAGATGCTGGGATGCCTGCAGACACATCTATTTTACTGAGTCACCACCAAAGCTCATTTCATTTTCTGGGGTATCCTGAGATGTTTCTGAAAAGGACCATGTGAGCCAGAACATTTACCACGAGACTTACTAGTAAAACTAACTTGTGTGTCAGTAGCCATTTAGAGTTTTTACATTTGAACTATATCTGTTTTTTTCTGGTTTGGTTAATAGTTACATTACTTTTGTCTTTTCTTATCTATGTCTGTGAGGCAGCAGCTGAAGTCTGAGAATGAATTCTAAGTTTTAAAGTAGTCATAGATAATGCTCATGTTGGGTGAATGATATGGTTTATTAAATCTCATTTTCTTGTAATGCCATTGTTACTTAAAGTAGAATGTAACAGTATTTGGTAAATTGGTCAGTAGAACTTTCTTTTTTTTCTTTTTTTTTCTTTTTTTTTTTTTTTTTACTTTTAAAATAATAAGATCCTTTTTAGGAATTAATGAAAACGATACATACAAAGGTTCTGTTTTTCCCCTGGATTTTAATTTTAAATTTAAGTTAAACTAATCTTATTGATCTGCTTCACTGGAACAGACATGGCCGGTATTTTAATATGACACAGAGCTCGAAGACTTCTGCCTAGGAAAATTTAGAGTAGGGAAAAATGAATTTTAGGATTAAAAACCAGTGTTACAAAATACTTGTCTGAGTTATTTAAAACTCAGATACAGAGCAGAGAGGAAAATATGTTCAGCTAAGTTTAAGTATATGGCTTTATGGTTTCACTAGCTAGGCCTAAGAAGTCTTGGCTAAGTTCTCTCTTATGGGGTCTTAGACTCTCTTATACTTTCTCTCTGAAGGCAAATTGTTGTAGTGTGGAATATTCTCTGTGATTATATAATTTTCGTGCAAGTACAGTACATTAATTTTGATAATGAAAGGAATTTTCCTTTGAGAACTTGGGTTACTGTGAATTTTAAAGCCTGTCTGCGGGTGAGATTTATTTTAATCCCTTGAGTATTTAATAAGCATTCCTGAGACTGTCGCCAAAAGGTGACAAGATTAGCACTTGAGGTTTATTGACAGGATGTCTCATAGGAAAGACATTTATCTGTAAGGGTATTGTTTTAAAAGGAAGAATAAAGTCTGGCTTAAGCTCTGGGAATATACACACTTTCTGAAATGCAGAAAGAATGGAGCAGTTTCTTTTCATCATGGCACAGGGACACAGCAGTTTGCAGAGGTAAGAAATCCATGTTGCCAAAACTTGATAGTAACTAGCTTCCTATCTGAAGAAAAGTGGAAGTGCTTGGGGATTAAGAAAGTTTTAACAGTCCCTGTCATAAGCTGCATTCAGGCATGCTCAGAAGTCATTACTCAAAAACAGAATTGTATCCTTACACATATGCTTGTACCCAAATATATATCTGTTGGAGAATGACAGGGATTACCAGAGGGTTTGTTGTTCTTTCTGGGTTTAAAAAACTCAGGAAGAACTAAATCAGATCTGGTATCCCAAGATTTTAGCATGTGAGACTGCTCAATCTCTTTGTCTCCTGTGATCTCTTCAAGAGAACTCTGTGATTAACTGGTCATAAAGTCTTGTCCGTATTAGCAGGGTTTGCTGCTCCTGTGCCCATCCCAACAAACAAATACTCTCTGGTACTAAGTCTACTTTCACATACCCCAGTGTGGTCCTGTTCCCTTCTAAGTATTTCCTTCAGGTTTATATACCACAAATAGAAGAATAATCAGATCCTTTCCTCTTACTTTATCTATGGACTATGCATTGAACAACTTACTTTAAAGCAGTTGTGATTCAATGGGGATGTTTTTAATTTGCTGCCTGTTCTCTTTACCTCTGAGGAAAGAATTTTGTAAATGCTGAATAATTTCAGAACATGTTTTCTTGGTTAAAGGTTGGATCATATTTTAAATTAGTTTTAAGAGGAAGGAAATAGTGTAAATGCTGTGGAATTCAGATAAGCACTGTGCATAGGAAATAAGTACTTTAATTTAGGGTGACTAGAATTGGTGGGTCAAGCTGATGATAAAAAAGGACCAGATCTTAGCTTTGTTTCAAAGAACATGTAATCAATATTCACTCTCCTGTTTTATTTCTCTTTTACTTGAGAATTTGTTTTGGTGAAGCTGAAATGTGCAATTGCTTAAGTATTCCACAGGGTGTCATGAGGTAGTTGTTGGAATCATTAATACTTGGATGAAGTAAAGAAAGAAACGTAATGTGCAGTCCTCTGAATGCCAGCTAATGTAATTTTAGATGTGACTAATACACATGCCATAAAATAAAAAGTTCTTAACTCATTAACACATGTATCATATTTCTGTATCTGTATAAAATATACACACGAAGAAAAATATTACAAGAGGTCATTTACAAGAGTGAGCTATTCTGTGTCAGGTCTTCCCAAAGAAACCTTTCTATATATTCCTTAGTATTTTATAGTTTACACAGCAAGTGGAATCTTTGGCTCATAGCAGCAATCTGACATACAAAACTATGTATATAAAAGAGAAAAAAAGAAAAAGAAAAAAAGGTACAATTCTTATATTTGCCATACTGTAAAGAATTTTTAATTGGAATGTTATCCTCCAAATTTACTTAAAAATTTAATTTTAATTTTTATTTAAGTTCTTTTCAAATTTAAATTTATTTAAGCACACCATGCAGTGCACACAGCTGTACTGTGGATTTTATGACTTGTTAATTGTAGATATATATGATGTCAAAACTTCACTTCAGGATTTTTTCCTGCACATGTATAATGTAGTAGTAGGAGAATTTTTAGCAAAGTGTGTCCCAAATTAGTATGTTTGATTATAGTGGTACGTTCTTGCATATGGAGATTTTTATTGACATGACTGGTGACTATAAAGGATCCTGCTTCTGTTAAAATCCAAGTTGTTTTAAATGGAAATTATATTGACTATGAGAAAAAAAAAAATCATTGCATTATGAAATGAATAGCAGAACATCATTTTAATAGGAAGAGAATGTGATCCAAAGGGGAAAATCACTGATGGCAGTAAGAATTTGAATCTCTGTTGACAGTAATAATTTGCCTAATTTTGACAACATATTTAAAACCAGTTTTGACCAAAGGACATTGTGTGTATTTTGGCATATTTTCTCCTAGTATATAAGGTATCATACTAAAATGATAGACTAGTTAATTTTCTTTTTACTATTTGTGCGAAATCTTGGGTTTTGCCTGTGGCATAATAGTGAGCGGCACTGGGAGTGCAGGATGAAGGGGGTTTGATTCTTCTGCCAGACAGTTACTGACGTTTTACACCTATGACATAACACGTGTCCTCTCTGCATTATGCCCAGGAGGCCACAGTGCCTTACAGCCACAGCAAGGGATTGCCATGACAATCAGCAGCTGAGTGCTTTTATTTGAGCTTACTTCCAAAATCCACATCGTCCTGTGGACAGTGTTTTGTGCAAAACCTTTCTAATTTAACCACTATAAATCATGACCTGTTTAACACACCAGTGTGTTTGTAGGTACCTTGGCAATAGGTTTAAATACTTTCTGCAAGAAGAACCTGACATGTCTAAAGCAGTTAAAATATCCGAAATAGTGTGACATGCTTTAAATCTTCATGGAGGTGTAGAAAGTGAATGGAAATGGTGGCTTTTGAGGTTTTTAGTTTGGTTTTCTTTGCTTCTGGTTTTGGCTTTTTGAAGTATAAACTTCCTGATCTCTGTGCAAGTGAGTTTTCTTTACAGCAGGGCATCGAGGAAGAAGAGGTTTTTAGATAGGCAGGTTATCATCTTTTCTCTTCCTCATTTTAAGGCTCACTCAACTCACTTTGCCTCACCCTTTCTTTGTCCTTCTTATTGAACTAGAATAATCTAAACGGGTAATTCCAGGCATACTTTGAATTACTGAGCTAATGCAGTACCTTAAACTAAAGTGATTAGTATCAGAAAATATTTAAATAATAAAATACCTGACTGCGTTGAGATTTTTCCCATAATTCATTAGAAAATGATACTTGTTTAGCAAAGGAAAAACAAAATAGAAATGACAGAAGTTAAAAACTTGATATTATAGCAGGTACAAACTTGGGAGTATCATATGTGTGATATGTATACACTCAACTCAAGTTCCTCTTGGAATGGTAAGACAAATACTATAATCTGTTTTTATTTTCAGATTGAAAATCTACAGGAACAACTTAGGGACAAAGACAAACAACTAACGAATCTAAAAGACAGAGTGAAGTCGTTGCAAACGGATTCCAGTAACACAGACACAGCACTAGCAACCTTAGAAGAAGCTCTATCAGAAAAGGTAATGTTTTCTCAGGAACAGCATCATGTGCTGCTCTTGTGGCAGAACTGTGGGCAGAAAGTGTCTTTTTAAGTTGGTCTGGCAGCTGTCACAGAGCCCATGGGCCTTGTCAGGAAAGCAGGTGGCTCTGCTCTGGGAGGGACACCTGGCCAATGAGCTGACACAGGACTCGGAGGGAAAGAAGGAATCCTGAGATGGTCATGGAGAAAATGGCCCAGGACAAGGGAAGATTTTCCCTTAGTCAATGAGATGAGTGGTTGTTCCCTGAAAGAACTGAAATTTGGACACCTGACTTCAAGAAGGTAGAATTTTGGATCTTTTTCTGTCTTTGTGGTCTTGATTATCTTGTTCTTTTGTCCATTAAGCAGGGCCTAAGTGAAGAGCCAAGAGGAACTGGCTGCACCGTTACCTTGGCTTGTTGTTAGCACTATTGGTTTCCTACACTTCATTTATAAGGGAAACTGTGTTTCATAAAAAAAATAATTGAGAATTACTTTTTTTTTCCCTTTACAAACTGTATGCCTTTAATTTGAAAATACCTAGCAGAAGGGATAAATCTGGACTGTTTAAATTAGTGCCAACATTCCTACCAGTTTCAGTGAGGTCAGGTTTCTTCTTTCAGTTGACTTTGAATGTGAGTTAATGCAAGTGAATTTATATGCCCAAAAAATTAGTACAAGTATCCACATTTTGCAGCTCACAGATCTTAATATATACCACTTAAATATAAACAGGTGAGTATGACTAATTAAAGTAAAATGTGTCATTCTGCAATGTGTATGAAGGTATTTATGACTGTATATGACCTTAAAAAGCCACTGTGGTGTTGGCACTAACACGTACAACGTTAATGCAGGATTTTTGATTTCTTGTGTGTTTAATTGCCTTACTAGCATTTGCTTGGTCAAAGACAGTGGAAAAAAGTTGGCATAAGTATTGCTTCCTATGGATAAGCATGCAGCACTTATACAGTAAAGTTACACATGTTTTTGTAATCTTTCACTGCTAATCTGGACACACTGCTCATCAATTTCACAGCATATTAATAAAAAATGACACAAAGTACTTTTTAATCTGTTTTTCCTCTGTGTAAACTATCTTTTCTGCATTAGTCACTTTCCCAAAATGCCCACAGAGGCAGCTGAGAGTTTTATTAAAAAGGTCCTTTAGCCCTTGTGCTACAGTTGTCAGCGTGGAAATCAGAGTGACTGTCACACTGCAGACTCCCCAGTTATCCTGTGCAACTGAGCATGAAGTAGGTTGTCAAAAGCCAAAGAAAACCTTGCATCCCATTTTCTGCTTCAGCTGTATCTGTAGCACTTCAGAGAAAATGCACTTATGCAATATTTCTTAGCTGGGGTAATTTGCTAAGTTGCAATCTGTCTTCAATTGTAATGTTATTTCTTTGCTGAAAGTATTAAACTAATGAGAGTTTGCCAGAGTTCGCAGTAGAGGTAGCTGGTGTGGAACTATTGCATAGATCATGTATAATTGTCTTCTGACTGCCACAAATACAAAAGATTGAAACCTAATCCAAATGAATTAACTCTAATTAGTTTTTAAGTCCATTTTGTACCAGTATCATTCATTAAATCAGTTGAAATAAATGTTGGCTAATAAATACATGTAAAAGCATTTATAATTTTGAAGGAGTTTTCTGTATATCTGAAAATATTCTGTTGTTTTCAGACATAAAAATTATGAAATTTTCCTAAGCTCAGGATGCATTATTTTTGAATGTTGTAGTTACTATAGGTACAGAGTTTGTTTTAAAGTTATGCTATAGAATTTCTTTGTGGATATGGTAACTTGACATGTGGCGACACCAGAGACCCTGATGGTGTGGAAGTTCTGTGTCAAGCTTTATTTGATACTTGAAGTAAAGATTCAAATCCAATAAATGATGCTACTTTTAATGTTTTAGAAAAATTTTGTTGACTTAGATCCTTCTCTGAAATGCATTTTTGTAATTCATGTCTACTTCATTTGGAATTGCAATTTGGATTGGATATACATGAACAGACACATTTAAAAAGAATCAGTGTGATTAGTGGTTTTTCCAAGTGGAATTGATTGGAACTCACATGGGGTCCCTGAGGTTGAATTCTGTACAAAATAGTCACTTTGCTTACATGCATTCAGCTGGGAATGGCCCCGTTCCTGGGGTGTCTGCAGGCTGATCTGACATGTTTACAATGAATGCCATGAGATGTTTTCCTCTGCCATGGAGATTTCTGAGTTTTTACAGCTGATGGAGGTGATGGTATAATTTGTAAACCAATGCTTTTGAGAGGTGTGGAAGCTGAGTTATGCTGTGGTTTCTGGTGACTGTTTCAATCACTTGTGGAGAGTTTGTTACTTATAAAAGTTGTGTGGCTGTCTATAAAGGGAGGTGCTCTATATGTGTTATGCTTATTGTTCTATATTACTTTGTTCATCTAAGGAAAAGGTACACGGAATTATTTAAATAATAGACTTTTTCTACAAATGAGCTTTTAAGCTTCTAATGTGTGACCACTGTGTCTGTGACACTGCAGTTAGAATTAAGATTAGCTTTTCAAAAACAGGGTTACCTGATCTTAGACCATGAGGCACAATGAGGAGAAAGTTCCCAAGGTAAAGACATCTCTCTGTATGATTTTGGTTATTTATTGTACAGAGAAATCACCCTCAATTTCTTTTCCACTGTAAGTCTCTTGAAGGCCACACTTCGAAGAGTAGGTTTTTTGATGTTAAGTGTGACTTCTGGGATATACTGACACACTGAAAGAAGCAGCAGGCATGTCCTAGGAGTTCCCAATGGACTATCATGCCTGATTTTCTTCTGTCTTCTGGCAGCTAAATGCTGTGACAGTGTATGTTTTCATATCAGTCTCATTCCTTTTTGTGTCCAGCTTTCCAGTTCATCCTAGCTGCTCCCAGTAACTCTCTTATCCCTATTCTTAAGACCTACAGACTTTATCAATAGTTAATAACTATTTCCACTGCAATATGGTAGAAATATGAAATAAATGTTTGTCCAAATGGAACAAGCCAAGAACTCTTAGTGAGTTTCTTATTAACAAGCACATCAATATAAGTACTTTTATCAATTTATTATATGCTGTTGCTGTCAAGAAAGGATGATGCTTTCATTTAAGAAAACCAGAATTCCATGGAAATGCATCTGAAAGTTTTGTTTGGGTTTTTTCTAGAAATTGCACCAGAGCTACTTTCCAACTATATAATTTTGTTTTATACTCTGAGATTAGGCTCAGTTTTTGGCTTTATCTTAATTCTTTGTCAATTCAATAGTTTTTAGAATTTTAATTTAGAAATAATGAATCAGATACTTCTAGAGCATGATGGGAAGCTCTTTTAAAATAGGAATAGAATTTATTTATACCATTTCAGTTAAGCACGATTCACTGAAATCTAATTGAATTGCTTTTCTTGGTTTCTTTTGGAGGAAAACCAAATTATGATCATATGATATGAATTAATTATGAAGCTATTTTAAAAAAGAAAAAAGTCCAAACCTCAAATGTTTGAGCATTTATGTTTTTCCTGCATTGTTCTTGAAAATATACAGATTGAGATTTTATCTCTGAATTAGAAAATATGTGCCCTTATTCTTTATGAAAACAGATTTTTCCAAGTATTTGTCTCTGATTTTCTTTTTCCGTCATATTTAGTGATTAGGTATCTTGATAACACTAAATGAGAAATTAATGTAGAGATCATAAAGCAACATCAAATTTTCCTGAAATAGACTCCTTTTAGTCTTTGTATTTTTGTGACAGTATTGCTGGTGTGATTTGTCCTTTTGTCAGGAATCAGAAACAAAGCACCTTCAGTCATATTTAAGTGCATTTTAGAACTAAATTGCAAAAGTTATTAGTTCGATTATTTACTTTTAAGTTCAGAGCCTTTCCTAAGCACTGAAAATTCTTAAAAACAAAAAAGGTTGCATTGCAATTAAAAAAAAAAAGTTTGAAAATCAGACTATGCAAAAGTGCTATCAGCTTCCTTGATGTTATAACAAGAAACTTTTAAAAGAATATCTCAGCTCTTGGACTGGCCCAAAGCAGCTCAAGAGGTTGCTTTCATGAAGCTGATATTTATAAAGTTGGTCCTACTGTAGCAGCACACAGCAGATAAGCAGTGGAGTATGTCTGATAGTAGAGCTATATGCTGGGGCAATTCAGTTCCTGCTTCTGTGATAAAGTGGAAATAGATTAGACCTGTGAGGTCCCAGATTAGTGCATGAGGAAAGCTGGCCAATGCAAATAAGACTGAAACAAGAACACATTGTTGGGATTTCTGCAAGTTAGCTGTTAATCAAGTAAAACATGGTATATTAGGGCCTTTTAACACGTTTTTGACATTTAGCCTTACGCAGCTGACAGATAAATTAGTCTTCTTTTGTGACTGACTGAGGAAAAAAAAAGTTATACTGCTCATTAAAAAGATTAAATAGTGTTATGTTTAATTCATTGTAGATGAAAAAATCGTTTGGGTAAATAAATCTTCAAGAAAGAATTGGTGTAGGACTAAATCTGCCTATAACTAGGTGGAATCTGAATGGTTATTAAACCATTCAACTTAGTGGTGGCTGGCATTTTAATGTTAATATTCAAGAGATTAAGATTTTTATTATTTGTTGTTAGGAATAAACTTGAAGTTATTTAGTGTTCCACAGAATCATAGAAAGGTTTGGGTTGGAAAGGACCTTAAAGATCATCTAGTTCCAATTCCCTTACCTTGAGCAGCGACATCTTCCACTAGACAGGGTTGCTACAGACCTCAGATCATCTTCATGGCCCTCTTCAGAGCTCTCTCCAACATGTCCATGTCCTTATGTTGAGGGCCCCAGGGCTGGATGCAGGTCTTCTCCAAGTGGAGTCTCCCCAGAGAAGGACAGAGGTTCAGAATCCCCTCCTTTGACCTGTTGCCCAGGCTGCTTTTGATGCAGCCCAGGACACGGCTGGAAAATACATTACCGAAGTGAATAACTTTCTATATCTATCAAAAAACTAAACATATTCACATCAGTTTAGAACTTCAATGAAATTTCTGTGATGCGTTACTCTTATCAAATATTTAAAACCTTGGACTTACGTTTTTGAAATCCAGAGAAATCTAGCATTAACTTCAATACCATTAACTCAGTCATCTTCTGCTTCTGAAGGTTGTTTTTGATGCAAAGAAATTTTATTCTGTCTTTTCTTAAAATACTTCCCAACTTTTCTGTTTTGCAATTCTTTCCCTTGTTAGGAAAGAATAATAGAGCGTCTGAAGGAGCAAAGGGATCGGGATGACAGAGAAAGACTTGAAGAAATTGAATCTTATAAAAAAGAAAACAAAGACCTGAAGGAGAAAGTTAATGCTTTACAAGCTGAACTGACAGAAAAAGAGGTCAGTCTTTTCATAAAATCTCTGCTCTTCTATCTATGTCATTATGATGAAAGACAGTGCATTAGCATTACTCTTGAATCATTTCAAGTTCTGAAATTCTGCCACTTCAGTGGTCAACTTCTGAACTGCTGTTTTCTTAAGCATTCTTCACAGTCCTCGTTTGTACATAAAGTATTGCTTCAGGTTTTACACAGTTGTGTGTCATTGTCTCTACTTTGTCCTTTACTTAAGCCTCCATTGGGCTCAAATATTCTGTTGCTGCTCCTGTTTCTGTTTGTCAGTTGGAGCAATGGACTTCAAAGTGTTTGTACCTCCAGAACAGAACACCAGCTTGTTTGTATAATGAATGTTTCTGTGTTTCACTGCATTCTATCTCCTTTGCTTCCAGTTGGTTGTATTCACAAAATGGTGTCTTTTGCTATCAATGCTTATCTTTCAATCAACTTTTTGGGGAAGGGGAGGGGGAACAGAATCCAAATGGTTGCTAAGTTGGCAATAAGTTAGTGTCCTGGTGACTAGGAATTAACTGTTTACTCTTGGTCATTTTTCAGTCTAGTTTAATCGATCTCAAAGAACATGCATCTTCATTGGCATCAGCAGGGCTGAAAAGAGACTCCAAACTTAAGTCTTTAGAAATAGCCATAGAACAAAAGAAAGAAGAGTGTAGTAAGTTGGAAGCACAGTTGAAAAAGGTAAGTTCCATCTTAAAACAAACAATCAGCAAACCGAAAATCAGCATCGCATTCCCTCATTTTGAAATGATGATCTTATTTACTCCCTTGGAGTAAATCTAGAATCTACCCATCTTATGCTGTTTGCTGATGCTTGCATCAAATACTGCTTTTTCTCATGAGGTTTGTACCGAAGCCACTAGTGAGCCTCAGAAATTGTCCTGAATACCTCTATGAGGGAATTCTGAGCCTCTGCAGCACGTAGGTGAACCGGGAGCAGGACATTGGATGGAAAGTGGAAGGGCAGAGAGAAATTATCAAACCAGCAATTTGTGTGTATGTGAATTTATACCACTTTTAGAAGTGAACTGAAATGTCTGCAGTATGGGAAAAAAATTAAAGGCTTGTCCAAGAAATGTTGTACTTCCTAGTCCAAAAAAATTCAGCCTCCAAAATGGAAACTCTAGCTAGGTTTTATTTTGACGTCTTTTTGGCTTTGTTGGTGAACACATGTTTGTGATAATTAAGGAAAATAATGCAAAGTGTATCTCAGCTGGCAATTCAGTATTTCTATTCAGCAAATAGGGGAAGCAAGCATTTAAAGGAAAACATGCAAATCCTGCATTTTATAGCATGGCTTTGTTTAAATTGCTGTGTTAAACTGGTTTTTGCTTAAATGATTTGCAATTTGTCGATACCATTGTTTCTTTGACCTTCCTCTGTGTTGTTTGGTATGTCTGCCTCTCATTGTTCAAACACCAATCTCATTACATATTTGATGGGTTTAGGCACTACATTTGCCTTCTGCAATTCATGACTAAGTGTATGTCAAATGTTTTTCTTTAAAAATATTGATATAATGTTTCATTTTCTAGAAAATAATATTTGTTCTGTGAATGTTACCACTGTTAGGATAATATTCTGACACTCTTTTTACCCAGGTTGAGTAGTATCCTGCTCAGTGATTAAGCATTGTTTCAATAGCCTGACCTGTGAAGAAGGTATTGCAAAGTATAAAGGATACCAGAGTGTAAACCTTATATTTCTACTATTTTTAAATTCAGAATGAATATGTGCAATTAGATGCCTGCATTAGATGCTTAGTTGTGGAGAGGAAGGGAAGCTTTTTCAATAAACATGTACAAGTGGCATACACAAATGGAAACACGACTATTTTAAGTGTCTGAGAGCTTATAAGTGCTACTGATGTCAGAATTAAAGTATCCAAAAAAAAAAGGTTTCTCTGGAAGTCATTTAGTTTGTTTGTTAGAAAATAAGTTTGTTTGCTTTACACTTCACTACAAAATATACTTCATTACAATCTGAAATATCTTATTTTCTTAGTTTAAAAAAAAAAAATATGTAAAAGAACCCTGAAAGCATAGATCACTTTAAAAAAAAACCCTCATCAAAATCCTCTTGAAGGACTTGAAATCCTAAGTCAATCTTTTATGACTGTACATATAAACACATCATACAGTCATGGAAAAATAAGCCCTTATAAAAGTCAGAGAGTGTCTGGGACGTCTTTCGTATAAAAAGGGAGTATGTTGCCTGTGAATAAATACAAAGGATTATTAAATGAAAGTTGAAAACATAATAGTTTTATTATATCATAAATACAGCATAAAGCCCCAATGGAAATTCACTCAACATTTGTAGGAGACCAGGTATTTCCACAATAAAATGGAGTTACAACCTTCTTTCTGGGCACATTTAATTGAACAGAAACAGTGACTGTTAATGATAGTAGACTCCAAACAGTAATTTTCAATTCACATTTTCTCTAATGAAATACTTTATGTTCAAACCTGTAAATATCCTGTGTTAAAAGTAATTGGTCCCCAGAAAACCACCTTCACCATGTTTTCCCTCTTTAGGAAACTAACTGAAACAGAAATCTGGGTTACTCTTGCACATATCTGAGTTAGAGTAGGAGGGGACATCAACATAGTTGGGAGTAAATTAACCTGTGTGTCCCATAAGTGTGCTTGGGCATGAACATTAACCACTTCAGGAGCTGCAAGGACCAGGCACATTTTATGTCTCTTTAAAAGTGACTCCAAGGGGCCGTCTCATTGAAAAAAGTTGAATGTAGTTTTTGCACATTATTCCTCTCTAAAAATATCATATAGAAGGTACTTTCCATTATGGTACTGCAAAATAATTACAGCTCAATGTTGATTTATATGTTTTAACAAGTTATACTGATAAATATAAGGATAATATTCTGTGCCCACTTGCTAGGAGTTAGTTTTCCATGGGCACTGATGGTAGAAGTGCTATGTCTGAAAGAAAACGTGCACAAGAGGCAAGTCCAAACTAAATCTGTAAATAAAAAAACTTATAGAGTTTCTCTTCCCTGGTTTCCCCTGCCTTCTGCTTTCTGGAGACAGTCATATTCATTTATTGATAATAAAGATGATTTGATTGGGTCTGATTAGATCAAAATATTTTTCAGTACTGCATAACTGGATTGTTTGCATGTCAGCTAGAGAAAATATGCTGATTGTAAACCCACTGTTTTACACAGTAAACATATTTCGAAAATAATAAATAGGACATTTATGAAATGTAATTCTTCCTGTAACTGTGCTACATTTTGGTATACAAATCAGTTTTAAATAATAAACATGCTTATTAAACTTTTTGTGACAAATTCATATTGAATTCATATAATTGAAAAAAAAATCATAGATACCAGAGAATGGTCAATGCTTTTCCCCCAAAATTCCAGAGATTTCTGTTGACTTACTTTCTATTGCTGCTAGTGAAAGAACAGCAGGGATTACCTAATGGGTAGCAAAGTGTTTTATATATATATATGTGTATATATAATCTTTATTATCCACTCTAGAATTTCCTCCTTTTGTTGTTTTTCATTATCTTAAATTTACTTGCTTACTGACATATTTGCAGTTGCCTAAAGTACTTTTTGCCAAGCTGTAGCGTTTGAAAGTCATTCTGCATAGAAAATTCAGTCCTGTGTTAAACAAAAGGAAAGTAATAAATTTAATGATACAATTTAATTAATCTTTTATTATTACCGTCTTTGAAGCTTTGGTGATAAATTGCAGCCTCAGCCAAAAGCACTTCTCGTGATTCATTGCTTGAGACCAGCACTTAATGTATCATCAAAAGTGGACACCTTTCTTTATTTCATGGGTTATTTAACTTGAGAAAGGGAAAGTAACACAAACCTTAAATTTCTTACTCCAGCTATTCTTTTTTAGGAGCCAAAGTCAACATTTATGTTTCCCCAGTGCCTCTCACTTTCACCAAGGAATGTTTAGAATCTTAAATTTCTACCTTTTTTTTTTTTTCTTCTTTTTTTTTTTAATGACAAGTTCTTCTGTGCAAATGCACCGGTTTTGTTGAGCTAATGCTGTTTTCCTGGATCTTTCCTTCTTTTCCTGTCTGTGCTTCACTCCCTACCTTTGCAATGTAGCAAGCTGAGCAGTTGTTCAATCAGATGTACAATCCAGTAAGTTCATTTTTAAAATGCCCGCTGTAACATATGAAAGCATGAGGATCCATCCCCTGACTGTGTTGTGCTCTTCCTCTGTGGAGCTTTGCAGAACACTTCTGGTGCTCACTATGCTATATTCATTATATCCCAATAAATGAACTTTGTGGACTTTAAGGCCATTTTAAGAATATGAAATGCCTTAATAGGTGCATACTGTGTTTCTGAGAAAACAAACACTCTAGCCTTTAGGTCCTCAACTTCTTCATTACAAAAAGCATGCAGATTTTATTTATTTTGATTTTATTTTATGCTTTGCTTTTGTATTTCCTCTTTCTGCAGTACTTTATTTGATCCTTCAAACTTAAGTAACTTCTAATTTGTTCAGTTTTATCTTCAGTGACTGACTTGATTAGGTTAATAACAGCATCTAGGAAATGACTGGGAGTATTTCCAAAAGTCCATATGACTAAAATAGATCAGTTCTACTCATGAAAGACTGTATACATTCAGCATATATATATATATATATATATATATATTAGGAACATGGAAACTTTATATTTAAGCAAAGAAAATGCTGAAATACAGAATGATGAATTCAAAGGGCAGTTTTTACAAAAGCACAGTATTGCTTTGGCTTGTGTAGCATAAATACTCTTGCCAATGTGTGCATTAATTGCACAATATCTCCCATTCTGACTTGCCTGTGCTCCTTTTCAATTTGAGGAAGAGCAGCAGCAAACATTCTCTCTGCAAAGAACAGTTTTAATTTTTTTGGCAGAGACTGTTAGATTTAATGTGCTCTGAGCATCGCAGGGCAGAAAAAATGATGTCACTGTAACAGCAATTTACAGGCTATAGTTTACATAGTAATCATGGTTGGAATTAGCATGTAATTGGGATAGTACATATGGAAGAACAGGGCTTGTAGCTGCAGTAATGTGATACTGTGCATTAGAGAAGGTATTGCCATCACTGAAGTCAATGGGAGTCTTGCCATTAGTGTCAGTGGATCAGGATTCCAGCTTTGGACTCTGTTCTGGATAGCTTTCGTAGCTTCTAACCATGTAATGGATATGTTGTGACTTACATGTGGGGAAGAGAGTCCCACAGAATGTGCTGGGTTTACTTTTAAAGTTACTGGTTAACTGGTTTTAGAATTCAGTGATAAAGTGTAAGTAGCATCAAACCTGATGTTATCATCTCTCCCCTCCAGCACACTGCTGGTGACAGAGCTTGTCCCTTGGAGTGATAACCCCCTTTTTTTTCTGTATCATCTTGGTTCACCGTTGTGGTAGTTATGTTTCTATTCATATCATTTGCTCTCCTACTCTGCTTGTCTTTTCCAGTTTTTAGCTTGATTTTTGTAAATGCTTGCCAGTCATTATCTCAGTATTAGTGACTCTGCTGTATAGAATTTGTTTGTTCCCTCCTAGTCTGTTTGTGTGCAGTATTCCAAAGTCAGTCCTTTTCTGATTATTTTTTCCCCTGCCTTTACATGCTTAATTTTCCAAAGAACAGCCTGTTGGCAATTCCAAAATAATGGATTTGAGATCCTTTTCCTCTGGCACCAAGCAGCAATTGTAGTATATTCATAAGATGATTTTGTTAAATAAACTTTTCTTGCTCATCTTTCTTCTTCTACTTATATATCAATCTACTTTTAAAAACGTATGTAGCAGTGATCCTCTTCTCACTCCAAACCAACCAAGGCCTTGAAATTATTTGATTGAAGTGAATGGCAGCATTTTCTTTGTGTTCCATAAGGCCAAGATTTCACCTTTGTCTTTGAGATGGCATGACTTACTTGATACCTTTTATTTGCACTGAAAATCATGATGATACTTCATTTAACAGAATGTTTTATTGACCTTTTTTTTTTTGCTTGAGAATCAGAGTTCTAAAAAACTCAGGTGTCAGTGTAATCTGAAAATACTGAAGTTTTCATGCTCTTTTATTTAGATGTGTCAGAGAAATAGCAGCCAATCACTGTGTAGACTTTTAGCCCCTGCAGTAATATAGCTTTTTTTTGGCATTTGAATGTGTGTTTTCACCTGTGTCACACAGGTATCAACTCCAAGACTTTCATTTTTTGCCGAATCTAATGTTTCTTAAATAAAGCAATGGATAGAAGTGTTTTATTCTTATGTACATTTCTGTACCAAAGTGGAGATGATACAAAAGGGGTGTAAATGCTGCATACTCTATAGAAAATGATTTCCAGTTTGTTCACCTGTGAGAGTGAGACAGGAATAGAAGTGGATGTTTCTTCATGTTTTGAAAGGTGAACTTTCTGAAATACCCAATGAAATTTTGTGCAAAATTGACTAAAAGAAATTACATTATTGTCTTTGAACTGTAATGAAAATATAATACTGTACTTTGGAGTTCAGGTGAACCTTTTTCTGAATTCCTAAAGACTACATTTTCCTAAATCTTCCATCAGAGCAATGTCAGACTAAAATTTCAAAGCCTGTGCAGAATCCTCTCTAAATTACCTATAGTAATCCCTGAAGTTAAATAAAGCTCCCATGAATTTTAAGGACACAAAAAAATTAAGATGGCAGCAATCTATTTTTGCATTTGTTTGTTACTTGAAGTGATAAAATTTGAAGGATCTTACAAAGTAATTTCTTGCATGTAAATCTGCTCTTCATTTTTTTTTTTAAATCCAATAATTTGGTTGATTTCTGTGTATGTTTGTGTCTGAAGCTTTAAAAATTAAACACTATACCTATCCATCCATTTCTGTTATGCAGAACAATGCATGTATGACTGTACCAGAAGATTTTAACAGACTAAATTCATGTTGCATGTCTGTGTCACACTACTATGGTGTTTCTGTAGGAAATTTGTGGTTTAAATAAGGAAATGTTACTTTACTTCTAAAGTATTTGTAGTACTTATTAAGCAAATATCACAAGAGATACAAAATGTACAAATTTGTGAAATTCTAATGGTAGAGTAATACGCTATTTTTTTATTGATTTGTAAAAATAACGTACAATAATACGGTCATAAGATTGATAGAGAAAACATAATAAACCAGGTGGGCTAATCTGCAGGTAACCTCATCTGCACACACAGGAATTATCATTTGCAGATGCAGATTAAGAAAGCTCAAAGGTACACATGGACCAGCCACTCTTACCCATACAAGCCCAATAAAAACAGAAAATATGTTCTTGCCAAGAAATCAGAGAACTTAGGGAGAAAAAGGGGGACAGGAACAAAAAGGGGAAAAAAAAGGTGTAGAAGAGAGGACAGCAGTAATAGGCAGAGACTTTCTGATTCATGTGAACATCCTGTAGCTTCTGGCTACAAATCTCACAAATATGGGATGGCAGGAGTAGCACAGAAAACACTTTCACAACTTAATGTTCCTTACCATGCTGTTGAGCAAAGATTAAAGTGCTAAACTGAGGAATAAAAGTATATTTATTATTCCAAGTGATGATTTCCTTATCAGTAGTGCAGGTAATTTGGTCACTACATTTCTGAGCTGCTGTGTGACAGGAATCCTCTGTGGGAGTAGAACATTTGGCACCTTTGCACTGGTGACACTTGCATGTTCTTGCCCAATTATGTATTTTCCTCATAGAAAAAAAAAAAAAAAAGGCTTTTCTCTCTCTTCTCCGTTGCTTCTTGCCCTGCGTTAAGACAAGGGTAGAGTGTATGGGGAAAAAAGTTTTGGGCTAAAGCTGAGAGTGATTTCCTTTATGCTAAAGTGAAGACTGGTTAGAGGAAGAAAGGTGAGTATTTTAGCTCTTTATGAAATTATGGAAACAAGGCTGGTAAATCAGTTAATTATATGCTAAAATAGAGGGAAGGGAAAGAAAGGTGGCAGGGAGGAATATGAAAGAGTGATAGCCTGTAGAGGGGAACTGTGCAATTCTGGATTTAGCCTTAGGAAAGGAGGAGAAATCGGAACAATAGGAAACATGCACAAGTTTCTTAGTATCTTAACGGTGGGAGTTGGGTTGTATTTTTTTTTTTTTTTCTAGAGGGAATTTACCTTTGCCAACCTGTAGAATTATTTTTATTCCTTGGAAAATGACACAGTGATAAAACAGTGTGTAATATAATAGCGCTGGTGGATAATTGAAGTGGTTTGCAGATGGAAATTGGTGCAATCTCTCAAATAATTGGCCCTCAATCTGAGTATTGCAGTGACTTCAAAAATTAAAAATTAGTTGACAGTAAATTTCTTGATACAATTAACAGCTAGTATAAAATAAATCCAAGTTTATTGTTAAAGCAGGAATATTATGAGGCTGAAAAGGAATCTGTTCCTAGCATCTCTCCCAAACTGCTAAATCAAGATACTCCTTGAATGTTACCTTTAAACCAGCTCTGTGTTATAAAACTTCTGCATTCAGTACTGGAGCATGTATTATTATCCAAAACAGAGAATTTGAAGAGTAAGGCCAGTAGTTTTAGTAGGTCCTCATGTCATTCCCTTGGCTTCTTTTGGAAATGAATATTTCTCTGAATAAAAATCTCAAGTAGGATAAATAAAATTGAAATCAAGTATCTTTTTCTTATTATCCTCATGCTTAAATGATATGTTACATGCAACGCCCCCTAAGTTTCTTCCCTAGTAATTTCAATTTATTTGTTGTATTTATGGTAAACTCAGACTTGTTTTGTATTTATACAGAAAATTTTATCCATTGCAAAGAATATGAACATTCTAATATCTGTAGTTTATATTAATTCTTTCCTAAACATGCATGTTTCATTTGGATCTGCATTTCTTTCATTGCTCGCTTGCATTGTCTATTCCCTGAAATTAAGAAGGATAAGTAAGTCCACGTCTTCTCTGCATAATAAGATAGTTGGAGGACCTTCAGTTTCTAAATATCGTGAATTTCTGTAAAAATCCTGTGTGTTATCTGAATTTTCTATGTTTAATGTGCACTGCCTTAAACTACTTGTTTTTTCCTTGCCTGCTCTTTCAAGATGCCAATTAGGAATAATGGGAAGCAAGGGGTAGGCTAAGCATTGCAGTGCATTGTTGTTTCCATCTGTCTGTGATTATTCCAGCCAACAGTTTAAAGCACTTGGTGCCAGATCCTGCTCCCATTGAAGTTAATTGGTGCTTTTGCCATGAGGTTTGGTGGGAGCTGGACTGGGCTCTGCACTGTTGTTGTGTTCATTGCCTTCTCTCTCGTCTGTGACACTGCCACCCATCCATGCATGTGTTTGCCAGGTTTGTGCTGTTTTCACCAATGGGCTTGTTCCTCTGATGTTTCAGGTTAAGTATTAATGGTGAGACAAAAAGGATTATTGGGTAAGATGTCTGCTGAAAGCAGCTTTTTTTAGTGTATCAGTTTGCCTTTTCAAAACAGCACTGCATAAAACCAATTTCTTTCTTTTAAATTCTTTGTATCAAACTGCATTTGAGACATCTGGAGATACAGATATATACAATATGTATATATGTATCTGGTTTTGTATATATATATATACATGGACAAATTGTGTATGTATATATATGGGGAAAGAGAATATGATTTGTTAAGAATTGCCTATATATTTAAAACACTTCAAGAGCTTAATATGAATTGAATGAACTACAAGGTGATTTTTTTAATTTGAAAAAGAACACCCTTAAACTGTGGTCACTTTAATACGTAAAAAAACCCCCTTTATAAACCTTAATAAATCCCCTCCCCCTTCAGGATGATAGAATTTGACTGTGAAGATATTTTCCTTTCTTTTTATAATGCTTCTGTAGAAAAGAGTGTCATCGGACAGAAATACCCATAATCCTTTTTAATGAAAACTTGAACTCCGAGACTGAAGAAGTAAAGCTCTCAAAGCTATTGAAATTATTGTCATCCTTTTTTTTTTTTTATTTTATTTTTTATTTTTAAATATTGATTCTGAAGGCTCATGAGGCTGAAGAGGAGGCACGGATGAACCCAGAATTTGCAGACAGAATCAAACAGCTCGACAAAGAGGCATCGTACTATAGAGAAGAATGTGGCAAAGCTCAGGCTGAGGTTGACAGACTTCTAGAAATACTCAAGGAAGTAGAGAATGAGAAGAATGACAAAGATAAGAAAATTGCTGAGTTAGAAAGGTAATATTTGTATTGTCTTGCACTGAGTAGCATTTTTGCTTAACTGATCTTCATTTCAGAGCAGGGTATGTTTTTTAACAGAATATTTGTTATGCCTTGTAAAATTGAATCACAAATGAAAAAAGAGATGGCTACTTGAGAACTGCATCTCCTGTCTCCTGACTTTGGAACAATTTTAGGTTTCCATTTTTTAATACTCTTCATAAAAGGAACACATGTGGGAAAAGCCATGTGTAATTTACAGGGACAACAACCCTCCCAGAAAACCATGTTGGGGAACAATCCTGTCTAGTAACTGGTGAATCAAAACTGTCCCCACGCGTTTCTTCACTGTGAACATCATCACTAATTCTAAGAGGTCCTGAAAAGTATTGGTAAGTATTTCAAACCCGTCTCATGACTTTTAATAATAATTGTAACTGATTGTTTACATGAGGACAACTTCAATTTGCAGTTGCCTCTCTCACCACATCAGAAAGCATTCAGAATACTCTAGTTTTTGCACCTATTTTAACATGTACTTTTAACTCTGTACTTAGAATGTGACAAAGTAGTTAAACCTTGCTATGAACCTTTAAGTGCTTCTGTAATGATATTGCAGTATGATATCTGGGGAATGACCAGCTAAGGACAGGAGTAGTATGCTGGAATTTTGGGACTCATCATGCTGTCAGATTTTTCTGTTTTCTATTAACTTTAGTGCAATTTCTCAGTTGATTCAACTTATGTACAACTTTCAAGATTAATTCCAAATTCCTATACACACAGTATGCATAAGGTAATTATTGTAAACTAGGAAAAGAAAAAAGAATTAGCATAAAAATTATCTACTGTTGATTTCAATGACTTGCTAGTGGAGTCTTAAGGCTGGTTTCCGACCTGCCTAAGCAGGAGCTTAAACTTGTTGATTGGTCGACTCAGGCTGGCAATCTGCTGACAATAGAAAAGTGAACAAGGAAATGTTTTTTGCAAGTGGGTATCAAACCTCTCTTACTAATCAGGTTCACTTTAGGTTTCTCTAAAATTTATTTCTTTTCTCTCTCTCCTTATTTTGTATAATCATTGCCAAAAGATCTGTATTTAACTGCGGCACCTGCTGGTGTCCCTAGAGAATGAACTTTGATGTTCAAATTCCCCTTTCTAGGAGTTTAGGTGGAGCATAAATTGCTGTAACATTTTATGAAGTGCTGCTCCTTTTTTCTTCTTGTAATGACTACTGGATTGGCTCGTTATTGAAGGGAAGAGGTGGAGCCAAAGCTCAGTTTACCCACTTTATGGGAATAAAACATTGCAAAAATGACTACAACTTTAACAAATTTGAAGATGTTCTTTCCTTCTTGTCCTACTAGAAATATCTGCTTTGACATATGGGCAGTTAAATTTATAAGGGTCTGCTATTTGTCAGATGAACATTATTAATAATTATGGAGAAGTCTTCATAAGAATGGTAATTCTTTTGGTTTTAAGGTGATTTTCTTGGCTCAAAAACTATCACACTCCTGAGTTGTATCACTGCTGATTCATATTATTGCTCACATATAAAAACACATTAGTCTGTTTCTTAAATTACTCTCTCTATATTAATTTTGTACTTTTCAGTTTCTTATTATTACATAGGACAACCAGTTCCATCTTCTATACTAAAGCTGTTTGATAACTTTTACTACACTTTTTGTGATTTATCTGGTTATTATTAAAAAAGGTTAAAATTAAATGTGAGATATTGCCTTCAACGTGTAATGTACTTACATTAAACTTAGCTGTATGTTTTTCTTTGGTTTTCTTGGTGAAGAAATGTGGCGTGGTTTATTTTTTTTAAATGATGTGAATGGAACTGTATGTGATACTGATCAGCTTAAATTTTAATGCAAAGGACCTAGCCAAGGAGAGGGAGCTGCAGCTGAAACTGAACTGTCGGAGTCGAAGGAGAATGTTGTTTAAAGCTTTTATTAATGGTGCTAGAGTGGGAGATATATTTATGAAATATGATAGGGAATTTGAATTGTGAAATTAAGTGAAATACAATAACATAAAATGCATGTTGGTGAAGTTGGGGGCAGTAAGACTGCCTGCTGTAAACTGAGGTTAATCCTTGGTACAGTTTAGGAAGAGATAGATTGGGTGAATTTGCTTATGGCTGTGTCATTATGAGCCATCTAAATAATGAAGCAGACATCTAAATAATGAGGAGTGAATCCTGATATGTCAGAATAAGTTTCTTCAGTAAGGATAGGAAGGAATTAATGTCATCAGGCACTAGCAAGGCTCCATGTGGAACACTGCTGTGAACTTCCCATCAGTCATACTCAGGAAAGTTGCATTAAAAGTGGAAACCAGTGCAAACAGGGCTGGTAAGATAATTAAAGGAATGGAGTGCTCATGTCACAGGAGGGGTCTAAACAACAGTGGTTTATTTCTCTGGCAAAACAAAGGCTCAGAAGGGAAGTTTGTTCTCTATAAATATATGAAATACTGCAGTGAAAGAGTGATTTCAGTAAAAGAGCACTGGCACATAATACAATATAAATTACCCATCAGTAAGTTTAGACAGAAAGGAGAAATAAAGTGATGACAACGTGATGTAGGTTGAAAAATCTTGGATCTGCTTTTCTCCAGTGGAATGTAAGATAGTGGTCATTTGCTTGACTGAGTATAGCTTCTCAGCAAAAATTGCAATAATATGAAAGCCCATTAAAAAAGATTGTACTAGGTATGAGACAAAATATGTTTGTTTTTAAACAAAAAGTATGTGGTTTTGTTACCTACTTTTCATATGCAGTGGTAAGTTTTGAGTAGCAACATTATAGATGTGCTCTTGGGGTGTTCAGACTAAAATTAATTCATTCTGAATTGATTTGGATTTGAATTCTATTGAAGGTAAGTCCACACAGCACTGACAATTCATAGTATAAGTGACAAAACAATAGCATATGGAATAATTTCCTTTTTTTAAAAAAAGTCCCTTTAGGGCTTTAAAAAATGTTTCTTATCCTAAGTGCACAAAAAACTGTGCATCAGTGACAGGTCTAAGGACTAGCTGGGTGGGGATTTTTTGGGTCTTACTTATTTGAAAGGGCATGTTAGGTATTTTTGAACAAGTAAGTTGTCAAGCATCAGAGCATTTTCAGTGCTGAAGTATTAATCTGATTCTTCATACTGAATTAAAAATTTGCTGTCAGCATTAGGAGGGGCTGCATTTCTGGGGGCGTGGGGGTCAAACCTCTGTCTTTGATTATTAGGTACGTTGCTTTGTGAACTTCTAAATGGTATCTTTGGACAAGCTGCCAGATTGTTCAGCTGCTTTGGCTTCTGTGGGAAGGCTTGATGTATGAGGGTCACCAAGTCCACGTTAGTTCAAATAAAAGACTTTTTGGTATCTGATGAGACATTTGTGTTGCAGCAAATGCTATCAATATTCACCCAAGTTATTTTTTCTGTTTGGTGTTTGCATGCATTTGGATGGTTATAAATATGAATGGCTTTCCACCATTCACAAATGAGAAGATGCTATTTTACTTTAAAATTTCTGTTCTCTTCAGTGCACAGCAAGAATATAGCTCTTCAGAAATTTTATTTTACTTCTTGCTTTTCCTTCCCTTCCCTTTCCTTTTTTTTTCTTTTTAGATTTTATTTTATTATCTGCTAATATAACATCTGCTTGTTATACTTTTAAAGAACTAATGTGTTCCTCCCTTTATTCTCTTTTGCTGTCTTCCTCCCTATCTGTTTTTCTCCAAACTGCTGCTTTCATCATTACTCCAACCAGCTTGACTTCCAGGTCAGTATTTTCTGCTCTCCTACTTAATGCTCCTTCCACAATGAAAGTTTTCATTGGTGCTTCATTTATTTGGCCATTTTGATTTTATATAAATAACTTCTGTTTGTATTATGTTGTCTTTATTCTGCTTGTTCCTGTTGTGAAGTTTTTGGTCATTCCATTTCTAGATCAGAAACTTTACAGTAAAGGAATGCTTTTCTCAAAAGCCTGTAAGAAAAAAATGTTAACAACATATTCATATGTTGTTTTGTATGAAGATTTTTTTCTTTCACTTTTGCTTCTATTATCTTGGTTTTGGGAGCTCAGCACTGGGAATAACATTTTTTTGGTAGATAAACCAACGCGGTAGGTAATGTATTGACCAGTAAAAGAGAGATTTTATACCTGAGATCAAAGACTTATCCTTAATACTTTGGCATTACCCTTTTTACTGCTATTGCAAAGGAGGAGTTGCAGTGGTTCTGAAACTTTGAGCTGTTTGTGCTGGCCAGACCCTCGTGTCTGTATGTGTGTTTTATATGCTGTGTTTGGATACAGCCTCATCTAGTCAGATTCCTGTCTCTCTTTCATCCAGGTTTTAGATTAGTTTAGCTGGTGTTTGTCCTTACACACTGTTTGAGTAAACTTTTCAAATAATGCTACGTGTCTTATGGTGCTTGTTGAAAGTAAAAATTGATCTAGTTGTCATTTTTTTCTCTTAATAGGCCTTGATGTTAATTTTCCTTCTCATGTTTTAAATTTTACGATAGCAAAGTCTTAAAACATCTACTTGGTATTTTAGAAACTAGTAACTGTATATTGTTTGGGTGACGTCATTATCAATGTAGAAAGTTTCTTCATAGATGAATCAAACTGCAGTTAAAGGAGGGTATAAACTGCAAAAACCAGATGTATTTCAGCTTCCTAAGTTTGGTTTCCAGTATGGTTCCAGGTCGCCATGCAGCACATTTGACTTGAATCATGACAGATGTCCAATCTGCCTTTATGATACCTTCAGTTGGGAAGTTTTCATAGTTTTTCTCTCAGTGTATACTTTTAGCACAGTGTTCTCTGTTCCTGTAGAAGCAGAGCTTGGGAGAACTTGGGAGAGTTTTGGTTTCTTAGTCTCAAAACTAAGCACAGTTCACATTTCACAGTTCAGACATGTCAGAAGTTTCTGACAGGCATGTCTTTGAACTGTATGGCAAAAGATGGTTCAGTATGAAAAGACTGACAAGAGGTTTTTGTCCCCTGATGTGCTTTGATACACATCAGAATTGCAAGTTACTTTCCAGCTGAAAAAATTGTTTTGGGAATTTGAGGCTTATCAATTGAAGTAATGAATTGGATGAACACTTTTTTTTTTATTATCTATCTACTGCAAGCACATTTTGATGTGCTTGAATGGATAGTTATTACAACTGGATTATGAAAATAATTCAACAATTTTTTGGAATATTTCTTCCTTCCAGAATTTAATTAAATGCATTTACTCTGGAGTTGGCTGTGATGAAATTATTGTCTGAATGTGACCACTCTGCATTTCTGTCAGAGCATACCCAACATTGATTGAAAAATCTCTCTAGCCTGAGAGAGCTTAAAGAAAGGTATTATGCTGTGTGGTTGTCATTATGGTTGATTTCACTGGAATTCAATGACTGGTATGCAGAAACATTTGTTCAGCAGTTGGAGGTGCAATTTCTGTTATGTTTTATTGACCTAAAAAAGCAGCTGACCCTGTTGAAGCAAACTGTCCTCATAACCCTGCAAACTTTCATCCCTAGAGTCCTGGAGAAGTTGAAGTGTATGATTAGAGTTTATTGTGGGAATTCAGTGAAGTGTTAAGCTTTCTCAGCCTGAATCTTCATTAAGGTCAAAACTTAATTTAAGAAACAGATTATTGATTTCTGTTATTTCTGCTGATCAGTATGCTTTTAGCTGTTAGTTGTCTATATTTATATGAGGTTATAATGATTAGAAAAATGCTGCATCTGCTTTATTAAGATGGTGGGCTGTTGATACTGGTGACAAACAAGAAAATCCAATACATTGGCATAATCCTGCCCTGTGCACCTGCCTGTACAAACCAAGAATATTCTGAGTACAGCAGTCAGTACAGTGGCATCCCCCACCCCCTGCCTTTAGGTTACATCAGGTTATGCACTCCCCAAGCTGTTCCACCTGCGGATAAAGAGGAGATGGATATTTTTTCCATCTGTAATATACTGACCAGTGCTAGAAAGTTTCCCACCAGCCTCTGATGTTGGCCTTCCTAATTGTTTCCGTGGGAAGCTGAGGCTCAGTGAGATGTGTGAGGCAAGGTTTAAGGGAGTTTTAAATTTAACTTACGAGCCGTCCACAGTTTTGTCAAATGTCAGTTTGATGGTTCCAAGGGCAGAGTGATATGTTGTTCAAAGATAATTTCCCAGGAGAAACTGAGATAGTGTACTACTGAAAACTGAGAGAATCTGTGATATACATTACTCTTTGGAGAGACTGGTTATTCTGAGTGAGAAACACAGTTGTCACATTGGATAACAGGCAGATTGTTGACATGTCTTTCTGTTATAGTCTGTTTGCTCTGTGTACAGAACCAGCATTTTAGCATTTAAACATTTTGAAAGAGACGACAATTTGAGAAGGGATTATTTAGATTTATCTGATTATGTAAGTGATTTTGAATTTTCAAACTTGTAATTAGATTTTAAAATTTCATTTCATTTAACAAATAGTAGAAATTTTATTTCCTCAAAATTCTATTCTTTTAGGAAAAAAGTTTAAAATAATAATGTATTACAAAATAAGCAGAAATCATAGGGATTAAAAATAAAAAGATACAAACAGGATCCTGGGACAAGATGATGTGTCATTGTTCATTTTCATCTTACTCACTACTGAGTCTTCTCAGTTCTATACTATTCTGTATCCCTTTCAGTTTGCTTAAAGGCATGCAGAGGTTAAAATAATGGAAATGGATTACTTAAATAAGGAAGGTTATTTTGTAATTTCTCAGTGATTTGATTTTTTTTTGGGATTTGATCTGGAGTGTAAATACTCCACTGAAACAAATGGATATGCAGAATGAACTGGATGTGAAAAGAGATCTACCTCTCTGAAGGAAAAATATCCACTTTGTATTGGGTTGGATGTGACACCACAACTCTGGGGAAGAGAGAACATAAGGGACTGTTACTCTTTCTGTTTCATGGTTACTGGTTTCAAGACACGGTAATATTTCTTATGCTTCTTCAGACCTGCTGCCTCCACTAGTTCTCCCCAGGGAGAAGATCCACAGAACATGTTCCTTTACCTCTTGAACATGTGAATAAAGCAGCCCCAGAGCACTGTGGGGAGTTGGTGCCTGCCTGGGTGCGGTGCTGTCAGGATTCCCCGTGTACGGTGGAGGGGTGTGTGAGTGAGGAATCACTGTGAGATAGCACAGCTTGCCCTCAAAAAGCTGTGACTGAAAAGAGACAGGGGAACTAAATTTAGGAATGGGGCTGTTGGTGGAACCACTTCTTCCACTCCTCTTGTTTGCTTTCACAGTGCAGGAGCGGCATGCCTGGGCAACATGGTTGTGACTGGATTGAAATGCTCTGATCTGAATTTATAATGAGAAGTTGGTATGTCTAAACAAGAAATCATACAAAGTGTACCTGATTTATTTGGAGGTCTGAAGAAGTTACTGGATAAGCCTGGAAAGCTTGATTTATGTATTGAATGATAATGGCTGGATTGATCCTGAGAACTTCTAGGGTGAGCCAGGAGTTGCAGTCAAAAGCTTTGATTCAGAAGGAAATTCCAGTGAATCATGGAGTGCTGCAGAGGAGTTGTGATCCTGATTGCTGTCAGGCTGAGCTGGACATGCTGCGGAGCAGTTGGATGCAGAGAAAAACTGGACAGAGTCAGGAGGTCATGGGGCTTTTTTTTTTATTGCATTTTTTTTTTATTTGTTTGTGTGGGGATGTTTTATTTGTTTAGTTGGCTTTTTAAAGAAAAAAAGCTTGCCTGGATTACATCTGGAAAGGACCTGATGGACCAGTAGCAGGGCTGCAACTCCTTGGTTGAAAATTTCAGGCAACAGGCTATTTCCAGTTACTGGTTACAGTTATTGCTAATGGTCTCAATTAATAAAATAGCTGAGCAAGCAATTGCTGTATTAGATCAAATATCCTTCTCATCTAGTGTCCTGTCATCAGCAGTATTTTATTTTACTTTTTTTTTTTTTAAAGAACATCAGAAGGAAATACCCACCAATCCTGGGTGTACAAGAGAGATGTGTGACAGATGAGTCTTCTGGTATGAATTTCACACATGTTCATGTAAAGTGTCATCCAGTAAGAATGTGCTGAGGAAGACAGTAGTGCAATGCACTGTGTTGGAGTTTCAGTGGTTGCAGTGCAGATATGTGTTGAAACAAAGTGACATGAACCATAGTTTGGAACAGGATTTTAGTACGTCTTTTTCATTCATGCATTATCGTCACGTGGATATTTCCAGCATCTCTCTAGGGCTTTGGAGGGAACTGTGTCAGACTAAACACTTCTTAAATAAAGATTTTGGAAAACTTCCCAGATTGTGTGTTAGGTAAACCCTTCTTCCCACGTTTTTGTCTTTGAGGTGAGAAATGTTTCAGTGACTTCTGTGACACTTGGTTTATTTCTACCATGCAGAGTTGTTGGACAGTAATGTTGTTTTGTGGTGCATTTGGAGGTAAAACTGTTGTCACACTGAAGCACTGTCATAATATCAGTCCTAGGAGATCTGAAAGTAGCTTTCAAAAAGTTGAAATACTAAGATTTAAAAGGTTGGGCTAGGGGAATAATAATAATAAAAAAAAGTTGGTTTTTGACTTTGTGGCTTTTTTTTTTTTATTATTATTACTAAGGCAGCAATAGGATTACTTTCTGTTTTTTTGAGACTTACAGATCTCCGTGGGCTGCAAGCCTGCTCATTTGAGTAAAACTGAAATAGCTATGTAATCTATTAGTAATAGAGTTTGGAATATACTAAAATTCCTTTTTCTTTAGTGGTAATATACTAACAATAAATAGCTGTCTTCTGGGTTGCTGTGACATGGCATGTTTGCCAGTCAGTGGGGTCTCACAGAAAAAAAATCAGTGTGTACAATAGTGAGAAGGCTTTGCAGTTTTGCATTCAATAGATTTAATTTTTACAAGGAAAAAGGCAAAATTCTTATAAAATGTTATTACTTCATATTTTAATAAATTTTAATCTTATTTTATTTCTAGTGGTTATGATCATTAATCCCTGCCTTTTTATATCAGGGCATAAAGCTAGATGAATGCTTTGGCCTGGAATGTAAAAGCAGTCTAGCTTCTGAACTTCATCCACTTCATTAAAAAAAGCATCAGTCCCAATATAATTTTTTGCCATCAAGAAAGAAAGAATGAAAGTTATTTTGAACGTGAACTCTGTTAGACATGCTGGATATGTCAAAGTAATTAATTTCCTAATGGTTGAGATAGTTGCTTTTGTGTTAAGGTATTTAGTTTGTTATCATTGTGATAATTGTAACAGTTAAAAAAAAGAAAATAAAAAAGAATAAGGAAACATTCCAAATCTTAAAAGATGTTTTGGATACTAATAATACTTTAGGTTATAGGTTTTGGATTGGAAAAAAAACCCAACATGAAAGTTTTAAATGCAAATGACAGCACAGAAAGACACTACTTAGTTTTTATTAGCATATTATAAAACTTACAGGGACTAGATTAATTAAATCAATTCAGCAGTGAAACACGAGAGCTTTCTCTTAGAAAAATCGCTGTTGTTTGAGGTGTGTTGTGTTTTCTTTGTCATATGAAAATTTCAGCCTATCACCGGTATAGGCTTTCTTATCATGATAATACCTATTTTCTCCAGACAAATCCATCTGTGGGTTGTACGTGAATAAACAGTTCCCTTGCATATTTGTGTCAGGAATGTGTCTGTCAGTAACACTCTTAACATCTCTTGTGGTGTTCATAGTTTGCTAGAGTCTGACCCAGCTTTGCTTTTCAGGTTGATAGATGGGTAATAGCAAATACATTTGCATTCCTTGAAAATGTCAGAAACAATGCTTAGCTTTCCTCATTTCTTAATGAAATGCTAGCTTATGGATTTCAATGGAATTAGATCTGAATTTTGAAGAATTACCCTTGGCTGGTTTAGTTGTGACTCAGTAAAGCACCTAAATATACATGTCATTTTTAAGACAGTGAGAACTGAACTGCTGTGAGTAGTTTTGCAGAATCTTACTAAAGTAATGTAGTTCAGAATGGACATTCACATGGTTGGGATTTAGAGGATCAGGCCTTCTGCATGACTAGCTACTGATATCCAGAGTGCCTAGTAAAATGTGAAGGTTTGTTTCCTTGCTCACATACATGAATTCTTTGCAAGGGTGTGGACTATTTATAAAGGAGAAAGAGATGATTTGTTAAAAATATTTTTTTCAAATAATGATGATGGTAATATTCTACCCAATGCATGCCTAGAAGAACAGGTGAAGATGTTTATTTATAATATGTGTATGAGATTAAATTTTAAAATGTATTTTTGAAACTTTCCTATTTCATATAAAGTATTTGTTTTGAATAAATTGTGTATCATAAAATAGTTTGGTTTGATTGGTTTGGTTTGGAATTGATATATTTTGTTTGTTTGTTTCCCTGAAAACATTCTTTGCACTCAGATTTTTTTTGTTTTTAACTTGTTGAGGAGCACAGGTTCCTAGAATACTGGAGAAGTTTTTGATTGACTTTCAGACAGCTTGTCCCATTGCAATGCTGTTTAAAGTGATGAAAATTATTGCAGAGACATATTCCTTTAGAAAACATCGCAGATTTTGCTCTTGGGTGTATTTTGCATGTCTGCATTTTTTGGATGCTTTGAGGGAAAAAAAATCTTTATGAAATAGAGTGAAGGCTATATTAAGTATGTAGCACTTATTTTTGGCTGACATTACCAACTTTTTGGCCAAGGTCCCCAGGTGGCTAATTAAAGCCGGGAATTTAATGAAATAGTGTGATTTTCTATAGCTATCAGAGATGAAAGCATTGGAATTTAAACAACACACACACTACTGTAAAATGAAATCTGAAAGATACATATATGCAGAAATTTAGTGTTAGTATTTCTCTTAAGAAGCTGGACTGAAGGAATTAAATGTCCTGTACTTAGACCTATGAGATCAATTTTTGTGTGCCATTCCAGAAGAACAAGAAAAACCACAAATGTGGTTAAGTGGGTCATTTCAGTTATATTCATCCTGCAAGAACTAAATGCTGCCGCTGTTTTGCTGATTATCTTTCTGCTGCTCAAGGGTCTGGGTCTCCAAGACAATGATCTATTTCTTAAAACGACATTTCAATTAAAAAATTAAATGGAATGAACAGCCAGTGCAGTTGATGTAAGGGCATCTTGCTGCTTGCACAGTGACATTTACTGGCTTGAGGTTCCTTGGACAGGACTTCATAAGAAATAAAGCTACAGGGCTGTTTAAGAATCTTTTTGTCTTTTTCCTTTCCCTGTCTTGCTCAGATCTATGATGTTCTAAGTGTAGCTAAATATTTAGCAGCCACAGATGATGGTTCTTCAGCAGTATGAGAAGTCAGAGCTGCTACAGTCTAGTAATTCCAGTGTTGGCATTCTGAGGCCACTTTCTGGAAAAATTGTTGGATGCTGAGGAAAATGGAGGTAGACCTTGCTGTGGTGTAGACACCTGATTATAAGTCTAATGCCCAGCTGAGGTGGAAATCAATGGCTGTGGAGCATTCTGTGTGTAGAGAAAGATTACCAAAAATTATCCCAGATCAGAAAGATTCAGGAAGAGGAACAGGAAATTATGACTGAATGATTTTTTTACTGGAGTAGCATATGTAAGATGAATGTATTTTCAATTGAGAGAAATGGCTTGATCTAGGTTAAAAAAAATAATAAACTCAATTTAATCAGTAGTAAGGCAGCTTCTAGGGAAGTATGTTACTACAATCTTTTTCCCTTCTTTAGGAGTGAGAGAATGTCTTATGTACTAAGATAATAAAATTTTGTTTAGACTTTTTTCTTATACCTGGTGTTCATCTCTTCTTTATTAACTTCCAATGTTGTTGTCATTATTATTGTGTGCTGGGTACTTCTTCTCTGATATTGAATTATCATATGAGTTAGATGCCCATAACATCCTGCAGTTTGTAATTCTGGGACAGAACAGAACTTGTTTCCTTTTTTAATTGGTGGTTTAGGGTTTTTAAAATTTATTTTATTTTTATTTTAGCTATTCAAGATGTGCTTATATTCTAGCTCTATTTTGAAGACATCTTAGCTTCACTCTGAATCCTTTCTTAGTCCTAAGCTGTTAGATGTTCTGTGACAATTGTTGACTGTCTATAACCATAGGAACACAAATCTAAATTTGTTATCTGAAAAAGGGTCTTTCACTCTGCCTTTTAATGTTTGGCTGTGATCAAGCATCTTGCAAAGAGTTAGTCATCTACACTGCTTTTTAGTTTGCTTTTTACTTCTTAGACGTTATGAGCTCAGAGCATCATCTCTTTAAGTGAGATTTAATGTTGACACCACTCTGGACTTGGGTGCTTTAGAACTAGTTTGTAGCCTGGCTTGCCAGTTCCATGAAGTTTGTAAAATCACCAGTGCAGCGTAGTATTGGTGATAACTAGTTTGAGGTGACTGTAATGTCTAGCTCAGTGGTTAAAGAATTTAACTCACTAGATGCCCAACTTCAAAATGAGCTGTAACTGCGTGGACAGTCAAGAGCTGTGGGTTTCATCCTATTGCTTTGTGGCAATGACACTATCAGAGAATAGTTCTGCATAAGTTTCAGTACCAGAAGATTATTAACTTGTTGATGGTAAGATCAGTTCTACTGACCAGACCCTTGCAGCATAAATTTTGGATTTTCAAGACATATGTCTTTGGCAGTAATGTTTTATTTATTTTATTCTGTCTAATGAATTTTGTGGTCTCACAGTTTTAAATTTAAACAGTGCGGCAGAACACGTGAAACTAATTCCACATGATAAGGAGTAATGTAGACTCAACTGTGCATATCAACATAGCTACTTGTAAAGTATGTGGGTATTTTCTATCCTATATGGTTGTGGCATATGATATTTTGTGCTGATTGGGTACTGTTCCCAAATATTTTTCTATTTCTTATGCATATTTTTTACTTATCCTAATATTCTCTTTTATTCAAAAGCATTTTAGAAACAGAGCCACATGAAAACATACCAGAGCAAGCAAGTCAAAAATTCTATTGGATCAGGGATGGTATTTGACATTTGCTGTTTAAAAAAAAAAAAAAGTTAATGGGGAATATGTTCTTGCATTTATTTGCTGCATTGAACTCCCCCTGTACATTTAATGCAGGCCTAAAAGAAAACTTCTCAGTTAGGCTTTTTAACTGTAGCATTTTCTTTTCATTTCCATAGGTATGTAGCCAATTGTGGAATAAAGAGAGTCTACGACAGAGCTTTCTTTTATTTCCTTCCCTTCAAGATTTTGCATATCACAGGCACCAGATGTTTTCCTTTGCAGCTTTACCATGTTCTACTTTTCAGTGTGGCATTAGACAGAAGCTGAAATGGGAAGTTGTGTGAGGGAGGGGTGATGAAAGAAGCAGTTAGCATTGGCATAAAATTGAACTTCTTACAGAGATTAAATATAAATGAATTTATCATTTACTCAACATGAGATTGGGAACCAATTTATGTTTTAACAGCACGAAGTCATATTGCACTACCAAACATTTCTGCCAAATACTGCGTTTATATATGAAGTTGTGAAAGTGATTTTGTCTACTATTCATTTTGATTTTATGCTGGTTAACTGTGTTTACAGTTATGAGACATAGACTCAGGAGAGAAAGGTTTTTGACTTGGAATTGTACAGAGCATCTAATGTATATTTGAACTAGTTGTATGCACTTTTATTTTTTTAGGCAATTTGAAGTTACTTTCTTTTAGTTATGGTAGGTGAGATTTTCTGTTAAGTGCTGTACTTCTAAACTTGTACATGAAGTGCCCTCTAAGAGTTTTAATACCATGGCACACTTATTGATTACAAATTAATTGTTAATTTTCCAGTATAAATAAGTGGTGAAAAAACCACTGGTAGGATAAAGAAACCAGTAATAGAAGTAAATATAAAATGACCTAGTTTCTTTAGCATAATAAAATCTGTGCAAGAAACGTATTCTATAACTTTTTTTCACTGCTTCTGATGTGGAAGCAATTGAGGGATTTTCAGTGATCCTTTTGGGCATTGAATAATATTCTCTTCATTTGCCAAAATAGGATTAGTGAGTAGATCTTATTAGGAATTTGCACGTGACTTAATTTTTTATAGATAAAAGGGAAAAAATTCCTCAAAGTCAAAGAAAGTCGAGGAAAATAATATCTAAGAATCCAAGCAGGTAGAAAGCATTAGTGCAAGGAGATCTTTTCATTAACTGCCAGGCAAAATTAACTTCCCTTCTTCCTTAAAAGAAGGAGTATGAGAAAGTATAAGAAATACCTCTGGTAAGTTATTAAATAAGATCCACAGCAAAAGATAATTAAATATTAATTTAGTACAGTATTAAAAATAGAAAACATATAATGGTGGCAAAGATTGTTTCATTTTTATTAGGAATGGCTCATAAATCTGTTTGTTGATAATCTTTTGTAGAGAGAAGTCTCATTACTAAAAATGGTAGCAATGTTTTTGTCAAGTACACAGCTATTTGTAAAGGCACCCTTTATTCTTCATGGCATATTTGTGACCTGACCTTCTACCCCATCACACTTTAATCCTCCAAACCACTGTATTTGTAGTCGTCCAGGTTTGAAAAAATAGAATTTCACGACATACATTAGTCATCACCTTTACCTCTGGCTTCCTTTGAAATTAATGATACTTAAAGGACCCCTTAAAATTGTTCCTGAATGCACTGAGTGTCTACAGATTGTTGGATAATCTCCCTCTTACAACAATTTTTCTGCAAAGAGCTCAGACCATATATGAGTATTTGTGAGCAAATGATAAAAAGGGAAATATCTTGTAAGCCTCAATAATTGCATTACCACTGTACAAACTTAAAGCTGTTTTGATTTGCTATCTTGAAAACAAAATGAAGTTTTATTGTTACATCTGATACTCAGAATACTTGTGTCTGTTGGAGATGTTCTGTGTCATAGTTGCAAAGTTAATTTCTATTGAAAAAGAAATTATGTCATTAACTCTAATGGATATATGTGTGCAATTCTTAGACATATGAAGGACCAAAACAAGAAGGTTGCCAATCTGAAGCACAATCAGCAACTGGAGAAAAAAAAGAATGCACAGCTGTTGGAAGAAGTTCGTAGGCGAGAGGACAATATGACTGACAACTCTCAACATTTGCAAGTGAGTTTATTTTTCAATTGTGTTTTAAAAGCACCAAAGAAAGAACACTTCTGTTTCACTGTGTCTTCCAGGATGTGTAATGAATCTCTCCCACAAAGAGCTGGTGGATCTCTGCTGTTCTCCTAGAGGATGCCGTAGTCATCTCAGTTGCATCCATGAAATATTTACTATTAGGGTGAGGGGAAAAAGCCCAATAGAATTTGAAGACCTTTACACAGTTACTACCTCAGCAACTGTTTTTTCTTGCAGTTGGAAAGAAAGGGTTCTCCTAAATCTCTTATTATTTAAGATAGACTCTGAGCCTTGTTCTAGGACAGTTTCTGCAGTTTGTAAGTTACTGAGCTTGGGGTTTGAGATTTGCAAGACAATAAATTGATCATGTGATGTGATACATCACATACTGGTGAACTTGTATTCAAGGCCACAAGTTTGATGCTTGACTTAAAAAGCATTCCCTGAGATCTGATTGTGAAAAACCATGAAGAGAAATTCTGATTTCTGTCAACAACATCATTGTCTCCATGCCCAGTGTTTATAGGCAATTTACAGTGGGAAATATCAATTTTGCCTTGATCTGATAGATATAATGTGTTTCTGGAAAATTTCCCGTGGTTTGAATTTGACCCTCTCATGCTTTGTATGTTTGTGTTTCTATTTCTCATGTGTTCCTATATGCAAAATGGAAAAATTAACAGCACATCTCTCTTCAGGCTTGTGTTGGTGGAACTTTGTCAGAATCAAGTTCAGGAAATGATACGGTTTTTATGCATCTGGGCAGTGCTACGTCTCCTTTATAACCTTGGTCTTTACATCCCGATTGCATCACTGTGCATTCGACTGCACATGATGTAGCAGTAAAAACTCATGAAGTATTTGGTCTGACAATATGATACATGAAAATGAAATTCCAGTGTTGAGCAGCTACTTGTAATTACTGTAGTTCATTGAAAGGAATATATTAAGCTTATTTTTTCAGTAATATTTTGGCAATCTCTCAGAGTGGTGTGATGACTAGAGAATAGAAGTCCTTCCCAAGAGCTTTGATTTAACTGCTCTACTTGGAGCTTTCTAGTCATGTGGTGAGAATGCATCTACCAAATGGAAGTAGCGTGGCTGAATGGCTTGAATTTGGAAAGAAAACCCCTTGTCTGGTGTATAGCTCTCATGTGCCGTTCACTTCCTATAACACATTTACACACTAAGAACAGTTTATGAAAATCAGTTAACAATGAACTGCTATTTTGTCTTACTATGCCTTAAAGGTTCAATATTTTAATACCATGTCCTTCAACATATTACTTTCAGTATCAAGATATGAATCTGATAATTAGGTGTTGACTGGTTGAAAAGCCAAACAAATTCTAAAGCTCCTGTCAATTAGCCTTGATATAGAAAGGAATTTTTAAAAATAATTTTCTAAGAAAACCTTTCCTCCTTAATGGAGGTGTGTAAAGAGTAACAGGGGTGATCTAAGGATTTAAATGAGGCAGGATTTTTGGGGAGACACATGATGTGAGATACACAATATACTTTGAAAAACTAATTTCTAGGAGTACTATGCATCTGCTGATTAAAAATAATATTAATTGCTATTTCAGTAAATTTGATGTTAGTAAACTGTAGGGATCTGACCACCTTTCCTTGTTACTGTTTATAATACCTTCTACTGTGCTTGGTGGAAACACCCTATGTTTATAGGCATCTGTAACACACAGTGCTTGTGTCTACAGTGTACTTGTTGCATTTGTGAATGATGTATTGAGCTGTTACAGGAAAAGTATATCCTAAAGTTCTCTGGCCTGATGTAATGACTGTATTTGTTGGCTGGCTGTGATAAGCTGGCTGTTGGCTGGCTGTGATAAGCTCAGCTGAGAATTGAAGAGCAGTCAGGCTGGTCAAATTACATTTACTCCAGCCAAGTCTCGATCCCTTTTGCAGAAGTACTGGAAAGGCTGTAACAGGAAAGGGAGTGTGATTGTCCATGGACCATTCAGGGAGTTAGGGCAAACTGAAGCGATCGGTTGAAGTGCCATCTATTTTGTACAGCTCAGGTAGGGGCTGAAGCTCTACCCATTCAGCTGCCCACTTGCTTTCTGATGGGTTTGAAGAAGTTCAGAAGCCTGGAGTTTCTTTGAAGCTTCAGTAGTATGGAACAGTTCCTGAGGCTTGTAGCACCAGGTATATTTGTGATGCTTTTCACCGTCTTTTCAGACAAAAGCCATTCAAAGCTGGTTCTTGTCCCAGCCTCAGTGCTTGCAGGTCAAGTTTGAGTCTCTGATGGCCCCATCTCACAGCGCTCCAGGGCACTGCTGTGATGGAGAATGCCCTGGGATGGCTGGGGAGGGAATTCACTTTGGTCTCCCTCAGCTATCATCTATAATTGTGAGTGATGCTTCAGGTGTGGTTTTGGGGGGTTATTTGGATCACTGTAAAATTGGAAACATCAGGGAGCCAGACTTCAGATTAATTCTTGGGAATGAGGAATAGTTGCGAGGTTTTCTGGCTTTTCCTAACACAAATCAAGGGCAGACCTGTGCGAGTCTTGCCAGACGTGATGGTCATATATTACGTAAAGCATCACAGCGGGAGAGGGGGACCTTGAACACTTTATCATGACATTTTTTGAGAATGGTATCTAACATGCCTTCACTTTTCTCTCTCTCTCTTTTTTTTTTCCCCCTGTCTTAAAAATGATAAGCCTTTTTGAGAAACACTGAGCTAAGAAATATACAGGTATCACGTCATAAATTCTTGTGTAATTCCTCAAGTCTCTTTGTAGGATCTTGAAATGTTAGAGGTGTGAGACTTGTTTATGCGTTTTTCTTGATTCTTGTGTGGAACATGTTTCTTCCAGGAACACTGTTATCTCAATAGAATTGGGAAAGAAAGTATTTGCATAACATGGAGAACTTAAGTGGGTTTGGTTTTGAATCTGATTTTCAGACTTGCTGTAATAATAACAACAACAAAATCCTTCTGTTTCTCTAGAGTAAGCAACAAGAAGGTTCATCTAATAATATTCCTATGTCTCATCACATAGCCTCAATGGAAATGAAATGTACACTTTTGTCTGATTATAGTTTTCATAAATGTAATATATCAATTAAATAAGTAATCTAAGTCCAGAAACACTTCTTTGTGGAAATTTTTTGCAAACTGTCCAATGCATACATGTCACAAAAAAAGTGCAGGGATGAACCTGAAAACAAAGTTAACAAGTTTAATATCCTATTCTGCTCTAATCTATTCAGCTTCTGGGTATTTCCACTTTTCTTCCAGTTTATTTTCTGGCAAAGTTTTTGACTTCTTCTATTGTTTTAAATGTTTGGGTAATTTGTCACATTGTTTTTGAGTGAGACAATGTGTAGTTCTCATTGATTTAAAATATCATCTACAGGCAGCTTGATCAATGCTCTATGCCTGCAGTACTGTAAGAAACAGATTGTGTACACATGTACATTTTCCAGGTGTAAATATCTCACTTTTTAAACAGAGTTCAGCTTCTCAGTCACTGGACGTAGTGAGGCAAGGCAAGAGTTCTAGTTTTTCCATAGCTTTGTACTGGCTGGAAATTTAGTCTTAGGTAATGAATAAAACATGATCAGGAGAAAGTCCCATCAAAGGAGATAGAAAAGCTGGCTAGTTAATATTACTGCTTTCTGATTCTTGCCATGTGAACGTCTGTGATATCTTACTCACTGAAAATAGCTCCCAAGAGATTTCATAGCTAGGCAGTGTGAATCCTTAACCTTGGGTTTGCTTCTTTGTGTGCTTCATCATATAATTTTCAACTCTCTATAATAGTTCTGGAAATACAAAATATACTGAAGTCATTGCACTTTGCTATATGTTATTTCTGTGTCTTATAAAACAGTGGGCATACCTGACATTGCTATGAATTTACTGTGATTTTTCTTTTAATGCAGTGTATTTCCTACTGCATTGTTTCAAACACTTTGAATCCACAATATTAATAAAGAGAGGAAGCTTGGGAATGGGATGAAGTCTTACAAATAAAAATGAACAGAGCAGTGTAATCAGTTCAGAGAAACAGGAAGCAGCCATGAGTGCTATGCAGACAGGCATCGATGCTTGGAGCTGACACCAGGCAGGAGAGAACTCACTGCATAAACACTTGGTACACAAAGCATTGTATTATTAGTGCTGAAATACATATGCAGTGTCAAAACACAACCTTTTAAGAAGTTAAAAATCATGAGCTATTGTATTGAAAAGGAATTCTGGTTTAAGCATCCATCCTAAAGTAGACCTGTACCTCTCTGGAAGGCTTTAATAATTCACAGTGTTTAGGGGATTCTGTAAGTTTCTGTCTTTGGAAGGCTGATAATTTTTGGGGGGGGTAGATGGTGCTAAGATAGGGATTCTGCGTATTTACACCATTCCTGTCTAATTTCCACAAGGTGCATGTATAAATTGCAAATGGTGGTGTGGCTTTGATATGTAGAATTGTTCCCCACCTCTTTCAGTTGTGGACAGGGGATAAGGGGAACCAGGTGACTGCCCTTGATTTTCTGTTCTTAATATCATGAGGAATCAGAACACACAGACGAGATATGATGCTGCTGGATTTTTGAAATGTGTTCAGAGACAAAAGAAGAGATAAAATATGGCCTGCAATGCTTGTGAAGATCTTCCCTCTTGCTAAGATTTCTGCCATCAGATTTGAGTATTTTGAAACAAAAGCTGGGTTTTCTTTGCAAGTCTGCCTAAGAGTCAGCTGCACAAAGTCTTTCAGTCTTTGTGTAAGATGATAAAGAATCAGTTGGAACCAGTTCAGTGACAAATTCAGAGGATGGGATAAGCTACAGCTAGAATGAAGCTCTCCCTTTAAGGTTCCCATGAACTTTAGTGTGGAAAATGCAGAATAGAGACTAATTTGTATTATGGTTTTAGTGACTTAAAAACTTATTTTACAATGAATTTTCTACAATTAAAGCAATAATTCACGCCAGTTTTTCTTTAACATATCTACATAATTCTCTTCAGTTTATGGCTTGAAAACTATTGAAACTATTGAAACTATTTTTATGCTTCTGGTTTTAAACTGTTGGTTCCTTGGGGACTGCAAAATTTTGTATCTGAGTGGTTAAGCTTAAGTTTGGTCAATTTGTGAGAAAATTAGTGTTCATGTGCGTATCAGATAGTTTCACTCTGATAAAGCAGGAGTTATGTACTAGCAGATGGAGAGAACCCAGTGCAGTAGATTGCACTACTGTGTGTGTTAGTGATATTTTCATGGGTACTTCCTTTGGCATTTCTCTGCCTCTCTAGTTATAGGTGGATTTTGCCAAGAGAGAGTGTAGCTAACAGCTGTAACCTCAAAAATGTCCAACCTTTAGCAAAATGTGTAGCATATTATAAGCTTCATACAATTCAGGGACCTTTTTTCGGTTGTGCATATCTAGGAAAAAGGCAGGAATTGCATTTCCTTAACGTGGTCATTTTTATGTAGCTATGTAGTAGACCATAAACTTTGACAGACATTTTGAAAAAAGTAGAACTTAACAAACTGGCTTTTCTGTACTCATTGATAACCAATCTATCAAAAATATCTTTGAACAGAGACTTGGGCAGCAAGTAATAGGAAAAAGAAAGTAAACCTGTGATACTGTAGTGCAATATATTAAAAAATTATTACCAGATTAGAACTGCATACTAAAAAAATCAGAATAATCAATTCAAACACATGTAGGACTTTTGATGACACAGCTAGTGTACTTATCTTCAGATTTTCAACATAATATAAATTCAAATTGTAAACATGGATGGACAGTTAGGAATTTTCCTTCCTTGGCCTGTGGAAGTTCCATAAGCTGTGGATAAATTCCACATGTGTTGCTGAAACGTGTGTTGAACTTCAGCCAGTAGTTTAAGATTATGTTGAAGAAAATATTTCTAAAAGGTTTCAGATGAAGAAAAGTATTTGAGAATCTGCAGAGGGCAGGAGGGTTGATTGGTAGGTCTGAGGATCAATAGCAGAAGTGTTTTTTTTCTTGGGGGATTTACTTTGACATTTGTTTTCATTGTGCAGTGTAATCCCCAGAAGCCAAAACTACTCTTGTTATAAAATGTCCCTGTAGACAATCTGTGAAAATCCCACTTGAAGATCAGTTTCTACAAGACTCACGGTCTCTTAAATTTTTTTTTTTCTTTGTCATAATTGGAGGGTTGACAGGATTGTTGAAGTGTTCTCTGCTGTGTTGTCTAACCAGCTGTAATATGAAAAAAAGACTGTAGTGGGTAAAACATTATCAGCACAACTGTTGTATGTAGTTGGCATGTCTTTTCTTTTGACTAGAGTATTACGTTATATGAATAAGTATAAAATAACATAATTTTTATTCCCAGAACTATCCAAATTACTAGTTATGGATTTTTAGGCAAGTACACAGTATAACAGAATGTTATGTATAACTGTTAATACTATTTTTGCACTATCACAAAGATGTTTAGGGCATCCCGTGTTAGAAAGTCTGAATACTGACTTTCTCATCTTTCTCAGTTTCTACAGTTAAGTCAGAAAATTAATGTTTTTCAGTGTTGTCTAGGTGATGTTAATTCTCTGGCTTTAGTTACTAAGAATAAAATATAGACTTCTTGATTTGCAGTTTTTTTAGAAATCTATGAACTGCAACTATTGAAAAGCTTTTTATGTTTCAGTTAAATCAGTTATTGCTTGTATGTGCTTTAATAAGCTTTTTTTTTAGTTAAAAAGGGCATACATGACAAGGCACCGGAAGAAAAAGATCTTGTTGGAAAAAAACAAAACTGCAACAATAGGAAATGGGAAAAATTTAATGTGATACACCTTTTTTTTCTCCCCCTCAGTATTTATGTAATAACTCACACATGCGGGACTCCTGTCGTCTCCAGGGGGCAATCACATTCAACAGGCATCAAAAGAAATAGTTCAGTTAAACCAACTCTCCCTACCCAGCAATAATTACCACAGGTTTACACTGAGATATAGTTGCAAAAGGTTAGTCAGTAGGGCATCTGCAAATCAAGTTATATGTCAACTCTACATCAATAACCTCATTATAATAGATGTTAGTATTTCAGCACATGACTGTCCAATATAGCATTCCACATAGAGCTCATTTTTAACTTTTACATTGACTTATAGCTCATCTAATATTTTACTAACTTATGTATTTAAACACTCTGTATTACATAAATTATAATCAATGACAAAAGCAATGATTTAGATTGAAATTCTGCAAAGTGAAATTGCAATAAAATGTCTGACCCTATTTGTGTAGCTGTCTTCAATGTAAGATGAATATAGGACGTTTAACCCTGTAATATAAAAGAAGTATAATGGAAATTGATATTATCAGTAGATTTTCCAAGTTAGGAACTGCTTAATAATGTTACCTATACTTTTTTATTTTTGTTTTTTTTGCAGTGAAAGCTGCTTTCCTATATATAAAGTAGGAAAAAAGCAAATATGTTCTAAAAATACAGCTGATTACCGAAATTCTGCACAAACTCTCTCCATATATTTTCTTATATTTGTAGCTTATTCATGAGCTATAAAATTTTTTTGCTGAAAGTTTGATAGGCTGGATGAAAATATAAAAAGGTTTTCAAAACCTTCTTGTGGTCTGCATCAAGCTCGGGTTTCTACCTAGTTTCATAATTTGGTCCTGTATTTACCTGGTTTGTAACCAGTGCTGCTGCTGTTTGTCACTCTCTATAGATCATTTTGAGTAGCTCGCAAGTCTGTTACTAATACATCTGGTCAGCAACAGAAGTTCTGCTTGAGTAAGTCTAAGTAGAATTATTTTGGTTGGTTGCTAACAAACCAGATTTATACCATTTATCTCTCATTATGAGTGTTCTGTAATAGCCTTAACTGTGTAGTTACTTACAGATTGCCCTGTGTGCAGACTGGAAAGAGAAGGGAGGTGAAGCACCTTCATGTATAATCTTGTCTAGAAGACGCCTTCGCTGGAAATTATTCTTAGTTATTGTAAATGCATCTCTGCTTTGAGAAGCTTTCATGCCTGAGATTTCATTAGAAAATTTTGGGACCAAATTTCATTGTACGTTTTAAAAAAAAGATTAAAAAATTGGGTATTGGGTGTTCAATTAGGAAACCCCACATTTGACAAACCATGCTTTTTAAATAGATCTCAGAGTATCTTAAAGCATAGAAGTGTATGCTTAGGATATATGGAAAGAGACTGAGGCACAAGAAATAAAGGGTGTGTGCAAGGTGTCCCAGGTGGTTGATGACACCATTAAGGAGAACAGATTTAGTCTATTCTATACACCCTTTATTGACTGAACTTTTAACTCAGAAGATCTTCAAGTGGTTTGTTACTCATGATACTGAAAACGTTGCTGATGAATTGTTACTGATTGAGGTACTTAGTGCAGGTGGATTTGATATGGTTTTTTGATATGGTACAGTGAGCAATCAAAAGATTGTGTTTAGCATGTGAAAGACAAGGAAAACTACATATCATATTAATTATTTTGCAATGACTAGGCAGTTTTACTACTCTGTTCAGTCTGTTTAGCTTTCTACATATGACAAATGTTGGGAAATCCTTCCCTACAAGTACCTTGGAGAAAGCTTGACAGGTTAGGGATGCTGTTGAAGTTCCAAACTTTTCAGTAAATAAATATATTAATACAATTGGAGATTTTTTTTCTATGACATTTTTCATAACTGTAAATAGGGGAAAATGAATTTATTAAAAAATATTAGTTTGATGTAGGTGAGCTATAAAAATGTTCACTTTTTAAAAAATAGATTCTTAGTTATTCTTTGTATTTCAGTGGGTATTTTAGCCACATGAATTAGAAATGCATTTGTTCTTTAGTGGAGTGAATTTTTGTTAAGCAATATTATTTGGCATCAGCTAGTCATGTTTCTTTTCACAGTTGCATATTGGCATAACGAAAGAAGCATTTTACACCTACTCTTCAGCTGTCACATACCTTTGTCATATTGAGAACTGCCATAACTTAGCCATCTAGAAGTTATGACAAAGATAAAAGCCAGGTGTTTGTGATCCTCTCCTCCTCTTTGTTTTTTTTAAACTTCAAAGGGACATTATAACAATGTGAGCAGTGTGTCACATGAGCACTATAGTCTCTTCATTTTGAAGAAAGAATTTTGTGTTTTCCTGCATGTGGGGTGAATTCCTGGCTCTAGTAAAGTTAATGGGATTTTTGCCACTGCCTTGTCAGACAAAGATTTCTCACATGAAGAGAAAATAATTAAAAAAACCCCGTTCAGACAAAAAATAAACTTAAAAGGTCATTGAGAAAGCAGGTCTCAAGTACAAATGGAAACAGTCCATTGTCATTCATCATTTACATCTGATCTGTTGATGTGAATCGTAATTTGTGAGAAAGTCCTTCTGCAGTCAGCTGTGAGGTTTGTCAAAATTGGCTTTTCTGTCTGGGTGTTCTTTTATGAGAACATTTGGCTGCCAAGTCCTAGCAAACATAATTATTTCTTTTCATACAGACATTAGAAAAGACTGTTCAAAGGCTGCTGTCTGGTTCTCATGCTTTCAGCATAGGCCTTGATACGTGATGGCTTTGTTACACTTTTTCTTATGAAACTGATAAACTCCAAAATAATTAATGCTACAAGAAGGATAACTGGTAACTTGATAATATACATTTGAAGACACTTGAAGAATGTTTATTTCTAGAGCTTCCCAATGCAGAATTATCCTGCAATGGCACTGTCCTGGTCCGAATAAGAGCAGGAGGGACCAAATGCATTTTGGTACTAGTGCTGATCATGATAAGGAGGAAGCTGCAACTGAATTCAGAGGTTATCTGGGAGGCAGGACTGGGAATAGGAGTAGACATGGGCTGAGGTGGGACCCAGTGCCTGAGGCAGGAGTGGGAAAGGTGGGGACTGGCACAGGGACCGGCTGGGAGCTGAGTCAGGATCATGGCAGGGATGCAGAATAAGAAATTTAAGTGGGTGGTCTTGAAATCTGTTAGGTGCACATGTATTAAATTCTCCTCCACAGGTTTTACCACATGTGCAGTGACTGTTCATTTGTTCTCTAACCCAGATATAGATAAAGCAAGTTAAAACTTGTCTCTTCCAGCAACATTCTGAAGACTCTGGTGTCTCTGACAGGGTCTGTCTTTTGTTTTGTTGAGCTTTTTTTTCGTAAAATTTTTTTTCTTTTTTTCCCCTCAAATTTGTTGTTCCCAAGACTAGTTCTTAAGTATAAAACAGCTGGCCAGATGTTTCAAGTAGTGATTGAAAGTCAGTAAATTGGGCAGAATGTAACTATAGCATTTGTGCCTTAAAAGGAAGTGTAATCAGTAATAAATTCAGTGAGCTAGTAAATTTTTTTCAGGATGTTAGGATGCTGTAAAATAGCTCAGTATTTGCATGAGAATTTGAGATGTTTAGCACAGAATATATGTATTCTCAAGGAAAAATGAACATTTCCACTACCTTTTTGATGTAATTGAACAAAATTTAGTTCATAATATGAATATGTGAGCTTATACACACTAGTATGAATCCAGAACACCAGGAATTTATTTCAATTTAAGAATTATGTAGACTGCTTCCATAAGTGTAGAAGGGTGAATGTGTTTTCTGTGAAGTAACTCTACTTCATAAAATTAATATTTGAAATACAAACAAATGGAAGTTTGCTTAAGAGAACATGAATTTTCTGAGGCTTTTAATCTCAGTCATACTCAGCATCCATATTACTGTTATATGTCAAAAAGTGTTTAAAAAAGACAATCAAAGGAGTAAAACCTTTTACAGGCATCATGAAGGCTATTTAAAGAAAATTATATTGGCTCAGAGGAAATGGATACCACCTATCAAAAACTGCTTTAAGATGACCAAATGGGGTAAAAAAAAAATCTTTTCCAAAACTGAAATTTGTAAAGTTGAAAAAACCAGAATCATAAAACCTGGTGAGTAAAAAAAAATGGGTGGGCCCTGAAATGCATGAAGCACAATAAGGAGTAAGTCATGAAATGCACTCAAAGTAGTAATTTCCCAACGTGTCAGAAGACAGAAGCCTGCCAGAGAATCTATAGAGCCAAAGATAATCAAGGCATATAAAGGGTCCTTTCAAAAAATAGGGTCACAAGGTCAAAAAAATTGAAAGAAATTTCTTTTTCCTATATTCACAGTAGAGGAGCTTGGGTAGGTTCTGCTTATAGAACTACTTTTTATGGACAAAGTATTGGAAGATGCATCTCAGAGTGACGTGACAGCAGAAGGGATTACAAACAGTTACTAAAATTAAAAATGCCATCATCAGATGATCAGCAGATCAAAGGATAATTCAGGTTGAAAGATACCATCGAGTTCAACTTCTTGCTAAAAGTGGGGTGAGCTTGCAGTCAGGCCAAATTCCTCTCAGTGCCAAGTAGTTTTCATTCTAAACTTCTTGGAAGTTAAAGGTGAAATATGTGAATTTCTAACTCGCTTAAGGACTAGAGGGTGACTAATGTGACATCTGTTTCTAAAAAGAGTTCCATGTAACTTTTGGAAAACTACCTCCACATATGACATCTGTATTGGATAAGTCAATAGAAATTGTATTTTGAAAAAGTAGAATTAGAGGGCACATGGCCAACTAATTTACCAACATAGTATGTTGGTATAGAGGCAAAGTGCTTTTCCTAAAAATGAAGTAATTCTTCACAAGTTCACAAGTCCTTGTATTTTTCAGAAGTTCCCTAATCGATATTGCGACTGTTCATTGTGTTTTTAAAATGCTTAAAAAGGAATGAATATTTTAAAGAAATTCAGCAGCATCTACTTGAAGACCAAGGGTTGTTACTTCGATTGTGCCTACCTGCAAACTCATAGGACACTGGATAGCATATAAAACAAACCCCATAAGAGTAATTTAAAACAAAAGGTGGCAACTGTCATAGAATAAGAAAGCCATTAAGATATGAAGCTATGGAATCGTGTTACTGAGTGCAGTACTGATGGCTAAAAGTGTAAATGTTACAGGGAAGTGTGTAGTGAAAAAGGTTATGCAGAACAGAAAAGAACAGTTTGGCAAACTCAGGCTGATTTATGATGGTAGGAGGAACTCTGCGGGTTTGCATGGTTTTGACCCTAAACCTGCAAAAATATGTTGGATTTGGCAATGTTTCACTTGGAGTTTTTGGCTTCCTTCAAGCCCAGAAGTCAAAGCAACATTTGGGACATGAACCAAAGCCAAGGAAAAGGTTTGGCTGAACCATATATACCATAACAGCCAAGTTTCACACAACTCTAATTTTCATAATGGCTTTCCCCTTTCTTTGTTTCTTTACAGTTTTTTGCAGACCTGCTTTTCTATTTCTGAATCTTAATGGATAGGGATCCCTATACCCAGTAAAAGCCTTTTTTCTGTACCTGCATGAGGAGATGAGAAAGGAGAGCTCAGAAGTTTTGTCTCTCGTTTTTGTGTTACAGCGGAATTTGAACAGAAATGTTGCAGATACCATCTGGAGTGATGAGGTGTCTTCATGTCCATTTTGGAAATGCTTTATTTTGTCTTTCTGGTGGATGTGATAATGTTAGATACTTAGCCTTCCTTGTGTGTGTGCCAGATTACAAAATGGCATAAGGCACACTGAATACTGAACAGTTCAAGAAAAGGATATAGGTTGGCTTCTTTCTATCACTTATTAACAAGTATCTCTTAAATCTGGCTATGCAAATAGCACTTTCCACGAGGGCAGATGCGCCTGTGCAGTAAATGGTGCATGTTCTGCATCTCATTTGGATCTCGTGAAACTGTGGGATACGATATCTTCAAGCTGCTGATCTGAGAAAGTGTCTCAAATCCATAGTCTTTGTGTGCATGTCAGACACTCTACATATGGCATATGATAAACATACCATATGGGATTTGGGAAGCTAAGACTATCAAATTCCTATCCCATTATTTTTTCTTACATTGTATGGTCAAATCAAAAACATATTATTCTTCACATTATTAAGGGGTTATGTTTGTGGCCCCATTTATAAGGTTACAAAACTGATCATGCTTTAAGCTTTCCTTTCACCTAAAAATTTTCCTGGTTACACTCAGGTTGTCATTAAAGAAAAAAAAAAAAGATAGGGGGTGGGTAGTGTTTGTGAAGTTTGCAGAGTCCAGCCAATTTTTGAATTGCAGAGTTTTGAAAACTTCACGTGTAACCTTAGCCAAATATTACAGCTCAACACAGCTGAGCTTAAGGTTCATTTTTAAAACTTAGTTTTCCAGAATTTTATTGTGTGTGTTGTGAAGGTATTATCTGGAAAGAATAGTTTCAGTCCTGACAGTATTGTGACTATGTATGCAGTTTCATGATAGTTTTATTTTCTGTGTTGGTTTAGTGGACTGTACTAACTTAGTATCCTCAGCTGAACTGTTTAGATTTTTATCTAATAATTATAAATTTTAGATCTCCTTCTCCACTTATTTTCATCTTCAAAGAAGACTGAAATTACTTACTCTATTGAAGAGTCACCCAAAATTGAAATTAGGTGCTCTGTTGAAGAAATGTGAATTTGCACTATGTTCATCTTTGAACTCTACTATTTCTTGAGCAACCATTTATCTTCAGTTCATTAAACAGAAAGTGGTAAAGCAGCTACTACAGTAAACTATGGTAATAGAACCTGTGGAAGGGACTAGGAAACAAAGCTCCTTGAAAAATTTAGGAGTTGAGGGGAGGGAGAAGAGAGATTTTGTTACTCTGATGTTACTCTGTTGGATTTTCCAAGGGAAGATTAGCTTTGTACCAGAAGATCTGCATGCAGTTTGTAAGCAGTAGGAACAGGGCTGGGTAATACTTCTTACAGGGGGAATGTAAAGCTGTTTTTTTACATGAAGATGCTACAGGTTTTTCTTCTAGACATCTCATGTGGATGCAGAAGAATATATGGAAAAAATTATATTTCACCCTTATTTTATGTTCTTCACAGCCTCCTTTCCTCCACCAGAGAGAAAGTTCTGTCTGCATGTGGCCTTTATGTAGATTCAGAAACATGTGAAAGGCTTCTGCGCTCTCATAATGACACTTCTGACAGGTTGGCCCCATTAAGAGACGTTTCAATAGTGAGAGGGCTTCCTGAAAACTGTACAGGAAAGAAGAGTCAGACATGTAATACTGTAGTCTTGGGGGATGTGGGATAAAAATCTGTGAAGAGAGATAGAATACTAGAAATACAAGGGAGTTATATGAAATATCAGGCTACCAACATACAGACTTTTAAAATTAATTCCTTTTTCACTTACAGAAATTCTTTCTATTAACAGTGCAAATGCCTGTTTCTTTGGAAAGCACTAGTTAGGGCACCAATACAAACCTGTAGCTTTTGGATAGCAGGCTTTACTTTGTGCAGGGTACTTAGCTAAGAAAGGGCTGAATATAAGAAACAGAAATGGCATCAAGAATCAAAATTTCCACTTCATACATCATGACCTGATCTCATCAGTTCAGCTGGGATTGAAGAACATTGGGTGTAAGCTGTACTTTTTCTCGTTGTACTCATTAGTAAAAGGTAGAAAGGAGATAAAGATTTGTCTATAGGGTGGGTGACACCATATACCAGAGCTGACTGGATTCCTTAATCTGAAAACCTGTGGATCAAAAAATGATGGATGGGAGTCACAAGACTTACACCTGGGAAAATCAAAAGTGGGGAATTAGAATATGGGCTCTTGAGTTTGTTTACCGAGTAAGAAATGACTCTATCTCTGGAGGTTCTGTGGGTGAATCTGCTTTACCCCTGGAGCTGGCACATAAATCAATCTCATCATTTTAGCTGGTTCTTTTCCTTCCCAGCCAGGGATTCAGATTACCCAACTGTGTCCCTCCTGCAAAGCACTGTTATCAGTTGTGTAATGAAACTCTACCATGAGAACTTTATTTGACCCATCCACTATATATGTGGCTTGAGAGTCACAGTCTGGAGACCCATTTCACATGCAGCCAAAATGTGGCTTAGGATAAAAAAAAAAGATAAGCATGTATAAATCTTTTAAAGACAGTAAAAAAAAAAAATCCAACTCGAACGAGGAAACTCTTATAACTAAAGAATTAAGCATCTCCTGCCTTAGTGAGCATGAATTTGGACCTGAATTTTAACTGAGCTTAGTTTGATTCCATTAAATTTATCCCATTAAAATGAAAGAACAACCTGCTGATTTCATTGGCCCTTTACTTATGCCAAACTGAAGAAATAAGAAATTAATTTTTGAATGTCTAAAAAAATATGTTCACAAGAAGAATTATCTGGTAAGAAAACAAGCAACAGTAAAATTTGTCTAGAAGGAATGGTAGGCTTATATGGTATTTTGGGGGAATCTGCCCCAACAGAGTTGTTGAGAATTTTTTCACAGGCTGTAAGAAAGGTAAAATTAATGTTTTAATGAAATTCAGGGAAACTACGGTTTCCAGGATGACCCCAGGACTGCAAAGATGATTCATTTATTTCTGCAGGATCCTAAAATTGATACTGGTTGAAGGCAGTGAGATTATCAGGCAGAAGCCTGATAAAAATGTGAAAAGGAACTGCAGGACCCAGTGAATGGTGTTCCTGGGCTGCAAAATGAAGTGGAGGCACACGGTACTGCCCTGTCTCAGAACTCTTGAGTTGTTCAATGCACACGTAATACTTACGTAAGGACGATGTGCTTTAACTGCTGCAAGGCTACACAGAGTCAATTGCTCAGTTACTTTGGGCTTAGGTAGTAGAAGATTAATATAATAAATTTAAGACCCTTGGTTTACAGCCTTTTGCATTCTACCAGTTAGCTCCGTACTTTCTAAAAACACTATGGAAACATGTACAAGAGTGTTTTATATTTTAGAGTAGCTGGGAATGCAGGAAAAAGCCAAAAATATTATGCTTGGATCTTTTTAATAGTCTGTAAAAGAAATTTAGTTTTTATAGAGCTTTTTAATTCTTTTTTTTTTCCCTGAAAATCTTAAATCTGAACAAAAGCCTTAAACTTTTGTACCTGGAGAAAAATTAGTATAACTTTCTGTGTTCTCCTCTACACCCCCCCGCCTCATGCTACAACACCACATCCTGAACATGAAAACAACTTCATGATGTAAGTCACTGATTGCTTGTAAAAGCCCAGAGTAAAACCTAGACATCAAGGCCCATGACGGTGTCTTACTTTCCAAGGAAAAAATCCAAAATGGCAGTTCAAATAACTTTGTTTCATGAGTCATCTGAACTGTGGCACAGTTCTTCGTCTTTGGAGAAAAATGGTTTCCTGAGATTTTCATGTGATCATTACAGTTGAGTAAGTAATAATGTATGTAATGATATGGTATATATATACATTTTAAATTCCAGTGTTGTCAAGGAAAAATGTGCATTACATTAGTGTAACATGCTGTGATTTACAGTAGGGCACTTCTATCCACATTACTGAATGCCAGAGGACCAAGAGTGTCTGAGGGTCCTTATCTATCTACTCACAGCTGTATTTAAGCAACTAATACACATTTCTATAAACAACTTGATTTATAGACAAAGTTGGCCACTGAGAAGTAAAATTTTCCTGAAGGGTAGGAGACATGTCATTCTTCTTTGGTTTAGTGGAGAGATCACGAATGTCCAGCTCCTGTCGTGCCTCTTGGTGTTCAGTATTAACCATTTTACTCTCCATACTTGTGAGTCCTTTTAAATGTATAATATGTTCTTTCCTTTCCTAAATATTTATTTTATTTTTAGGAAACAGGGAAGTGCTTTTAGTCCTTCTATTCTGATTACTACCATTAACTCTTTGATAGGCTTTCTTGATTTTAAGTAGAAACATAAAGGAATTTGACTTACAGTTATTCTTCTATTTTGGAATCTCAGTTCTATAATTGTCTTGCCAAGAATGTTTCCTTCACTCCATGCAAAAGAATGCCTGAAAATTTTCTTCCAGATGAATGAATCTTTCTGCATTTTTCTAAGCACTATTTACCCTGGGTGTTTTTGACTTTGTTTGTGGGAGGTTTATTTATTTATTTTTTTTTTCTAGTTCCCTATAAGATCATACATTACATTTCTAATGCTCACGCATTTCTCATGTGTGACCTGTGTGACATACCTGAGTGGTTTTTAGATATTTCCCCAGAATGACCATTAGACTCCAAGCCATGCACAGCATTAACTTTAATTAATGTCTGCAGTTTTTGTGATTGGTCCCCACAGCTTAAAAGCTCATTCAGTAATTCTGCATCACAGCTACCCTCTGTGGGTATTAGTATAGTAACTCTACCTTCCTAATGAATGGAGAATGAATTGGTTGCAGCAGTGTTTTCAAAGAAGGAAACATCAGCCTTGGCACCATTCCTGCCCTCCTTTTATGCAACTAAACTTGTTCATCTTTGCAGAGTAAGAACTGGATCAGATACAAGATGATACATCTACTTAATTTTTTTGTCCTGGTCAGCAGAAAAAAAAACCCAACTTGAAGTAAAATAATACAAGAATTGGTGCATGAAAAAATAAGATCAGTCAGAGTGTTTTTCCTCAGTATACTGTCTCAAGTTTATTAGTGGATGGCTTTAGGGACCTTTTGAGTTAGAAATAGCATATATATTATCATGTTTAGAAGCCACAGAAATTATAATCAATAAAGCATTTAAAACTTTTGGGCACTCATTTTGGGTCTGAGAATCACCCCAGATCCTTGAGCTGTGCAATTTAAAATGTCATGTTAAGAGTTTTTCCTTTTATGCGGTTTTTAAGCCTGTTGCCTAGTAATGTCCTTAGGTGCCCATAATTCTTCAGCTGTGAGAAACAGCGAACAACAGTCCCCAGTTCACCTTCTCTATAGCATTTATGGTCTCCTGCCTCTTTTTCAGTAGTGCATTTTCCAAGCTGAAAAGTCCTGCTTGAAATTCTGCCTTTCCTGGTTGCAGATAGCTTCCAGTTGTTTGTCTTTTTCAATTGGGAGAGTAGATTTTTTTCAAATTATTTTTGGCACGTCTGGAATGTTTTGTCTAACAATTCCTTTGTTCATGTTATGATAAAAATAAGATAAACAAGTTGTATATATATATTTTAAATTAAAATGTTTTGGAAAACAGGTCCAGAAGGGATGCAATGGTATCTTTTAGTGCATCCATAGTCCAAAGTGAGTATCAATTATCCCACTGTTGTTTCTGAGAGAAGTTTGTCTAGCTTGCTTTAGTGACATACATAGTAACCTTGTTCATAATTCACAGTCCACAGGTATTAAAAGATTTCTCTATTATCTTGACTGAGTCTCTTTTTCTGTAATTTCAGGCAGTTATTTCTTCTCTTATCCACATCAGACATAGTGAACTCACTTTTTCCCCTCCTTCTTTTATGATGGCCTGTAACTGCAAATGCATATCATGTTCCTTAGTTTTCTCTTCTTGAATTTGATAGACCCTAATTCTTTCAGTCTTACCATAGAGGTTATGTTTTCTAGTTTTCTTATTGTCATTGTTGCTTTTCTTTATAGTCTTTCCAGTTTGTTCACATCTTTGAGGGGATAAAATTGGATCCAGTTCTCCTGCTGAGATCTTGCCAGTGCCAAAGAAAACAAAAGCATTACTACTATATATACATCTCTCCATAGTGTGCTTTTTGCAACAACAGGACACTATTGACTTGTCACCTTAGTGTGTTGATCCTTTTCTTTAGTAGAAAAAGACAACTTGTTAATCAGTTACTTCTCTTCCTGGATTTGTGGAGTTGATTAATCCTGCTGAAGTGTATGACCTTGCTTTTCCCCCTATTAAATAGCATGATTTTTTCCCCTGCTCAGTTCTCAAGTTTGGCAAGATATCTTAAAGTTATGTATTCTGTGGTTTTGTACTGATTCTTTCTGTAAATTTTTAGTTTTAATATTTGGGGTTATTAAAGGATTGAATATCATATAACTGCAAAATTCCATTTTTTAAACATCCTTCTAGTTTAACAGTGAAGTGTTGGTTGCTCCTCACGGTTTCCCAGGTAGTTTGGCAACCATGTTATGTTATTTTCATTTGGCTTATATTTTTCTTTAGCTTGGTTATGTGAGTATCTTGAGATTTGTTACCTAATATGACTGCTGCTCTTGTTCTTCAATAAAGCAAATTGCTCTGTCATATGAGGACATTAAATAGATACAGCTTTTTGAGACGGTTTTGAAACACTGATTCTTCTAGGTGTCTAAAAATCAGATTACTTGGCCCAGTAACTCTCAGAGTCAACTGATTTATCCATAATTCTCTGGTCTTCCTTTTTTTTTTTTTCTGTTAAGATAAAATTATATTTGTCATTCCCTAGTTTTTTGGTATCACAGTTGTTCCCCGAGAGTTCTCAAAAGCACTTTGTTTTCAACAGTTCTGAGATTTTATCTGCCATTTCTATTTCTAGAGCAAAATTCACTAGTATCTGGCTAATAAGTGTTAATTTTACTGGCTGTTTGATCAGCACTATCCTTGAGTAAAGGGTGATGTAAAAGAGCATCAGCCTTTTGGTGGTCTTGGCATGATCACTTAATAAATTTACAGATGTGTAAAAAAGGAAAAAGCTTAATAGAGGCAAGCCTCATTTAGTGTAGCTTTAGTAATTTTGTGTGTATGTGGGTTTATTCATGACATTCTTTTAAAAGTTTGCAAATAAAAGGGATAAAGCTGTCTCATCTGGTACAAAATGCTTGGACATTAAAAGGCAATAGGATATTAGAGAATCCATTTCATAATTATGACAGTTAAAGATCCCAGTGGGGTTCGATATCTACCAGCATCCAGTAATTGTAGCAAAGACAGGTGGGAAAGGATGGGGGAAATATAGCTGTAGCCTCGGGCAGATACTGAGCTCGTGCAGCTGTTTCATGCATTCTGGCAACATGACTCAGTCAAAATCAAATAACATTCCTTATGCCAATATTTCTTACCTGCATATGAAACCAGTTGTCTTTCATTTTGCAAAAACATGATAATTCAAAGAGCATTAAAAAAATGTACTGTTTCTCACACAGAATTTATATCTTGCAGCTGCACACTAATCCAAGTGAAATGGAGTAGAGTTTCACTTTATCAGCCAATCATAACTTTAAACTGTTTTTACAATTCATCGTACAGTTTTTAAAGCCAGATTTAAGTCTGTATATGAAAAATAGTCTACTTGATGTATGAAACCATAGATTAGTCAATATGTATTTAAAGGAGTACTTCAGTAATGGCAGAAGAATGACTTCAGAGAATTTACGGACTAAACTCTGAATGATACACATGGAATGTAAGTGTTATGCCATCAGTACATTTAGGGCTGTATGTGAGAGGAGTAGCTGAAAAAGATGAGTTGGAAGGGACCCATCAGGATCATTGAGTCCAACTCCTGGCCCTGTGCAGGACACCCCAAGAATCACACCATGTGCCTGAGAGCATTGTCCAAATGTTTAGTTTATTAGCTAAAATAACCTCTGATCCCGGTCTTCTTTTACAGCTGTCATATTTAGATTATTAGTCTATTCCATATCACAGAATCATAGAATCATCAAGGTTGCGAAAGACCTCTAAGATCACAGAGTCCAACTGTTAACCCAGCACTGCCACTAATTTAAAATTTTGTCCTTCACCCCTGTCGTGGGTTAGCAGGGTCCCCCCCCGGGGGACTGTGAGATGGTTTGTCCAGGTTGGTTTCCGGGACAAAACCAATCAAAAGTTTTGGTAACGCCTTTTGCAATTACATCTTTAAGAAATGGAAGAGAAGGTTA
>JAWWES010000024.1:12868961-12907901 GCA_035583135.1 Lophotriccus pileatus
TACTTCTCCTCCTGGACTGATACGAAGGGGGGAGGGGTACTTTTGGTGTGCTTTTATAAATACATAATGCTTTTATTTAATTAATATTCTAATAGATATAGTTGTTTAGTTTGTGTTTTGTAGTAATAAATTGTAATATTATTTTTCCCCAATTGGATTTTAGTTTTGTCTGCATACACCTTCTCTCACAGCTTAGAACAATTTGGTTGGGGGGTGTGGGAAAAATTGTCACCTGGACAAACCCACGACAACCCCATGTTGTTTTAACATATTTTTGGTTGTTCTTCGTCAATCTTTTTGTTTTGTACAGGCTCAGAGAAACTGATAAACTTCTTAATATGTGAAAAGGATTTTTTGTATTCTTAGAGGGTTATGGAACTTAAGAAATTATTTATATACAGTAAAAATTACAGCAGTGACTGCATGGGTAGCTGGCATGATCTCCCTTTACACAATACATTTAAATATACTCACACTTAAGGACACCCTCATGCACTATTTTGCCAACAAACTCTAAGTATTACTTAGAAAAGACAGCTCCCAGGAATAAAAAACTATTCAAGTTTTATGACTATTCCATCCTTTAAAATTCTGTTTATTGTGCCAGATACATTTTTTAGTTGATGCCAGTTAAGGTATTTGTCTATTTTTGCTGTCACCAAGCTGTTAAACATTACTATTCAGCCTCTTTTTGGTGTGAAACACGCCTTTCCTATTTCAACTTTGTTTTTTAGACGTAATTTCCTGCTATAAGAATATTTTTGGGGAAAAAAGTCAAGAATACCTAAATACCTTAAACAGGTTTTACAAGTTAGCAATTCTGCTGTAATTAGTCTTCAGGCTACCTCTGGCTCCATGGATTTAAAACTATCAGAGTTTACTGTTTTGTGAAAAATATGTTTTACTTTGTTTGGACATGCTTGTCATAAGTTTCTCAGTATATCATTGTACTTTAAAACCTCCCACTGGCAGCGTCTGGAAGGAAAAAATATAGTGTAAACTATAGAAGACCTAATGGCAGCTTCCTGCCAACGTTCATTCTTGAATCAACAATGTTTGTTTTTGTTTTTGCTTTTGTGAAAATATGTCACAATCTAGTCTTTCATATAAGTTTGCTATTTTTTTATCAGCCTGGTAAAGCATATATCCACATCTTCTACTTTCCCTTATTTTTTCTCCTTTTCATTCCATGATATCTGTCATACCACCAGTGAGTGTTTGCACACATAAATTATACACCTAAAAACACTCATCACTAGAAAATTTATTGCTTCTAATATCTTTCTCATGAACAGTTGTGTTTATTTCTGAGTTGACTTCTCTGGTAAAGACAGCAATGCTCTTAGCTTTGGTTGAGTTCTTTGTTTTTTCAAGACTTCAGATATTACAGTGTATATGGGACCATGTGGGCTTTTAACCATAAGCCTGTGCTGGGAATATTTAAATGGTTTTCGTTTATAAATGCAACTCTGAGTAAAAAATAATAGTAAGTTGCTATCTGTATTAACTAGACTACTTCTACCCTGTTGAAGCAAGGGGCAGTACATGGGAGAAGAATGAATCCTCCTGCCAGAGCATATAATTGGTTTTTTGTTGGTTTGATTTGTTTTTTTTTTTTTTCCCCTTTGAAACCCTGTTTGGAGAAGGAAAGGAGCAGAGAGGAAGGTTGCTCTCCTTTAAGATAAGGAACTTGAATCTTCTTTCCTCTGTCCAGAAAACTTATGTTACTTGGTTTGGGAAATCTTTCATCTTCTATGCCTCCTTTTGGTGGCTTAATTACTAACTTTACTTAATTAAAGGAGAGACAGATACTACAGATACTGCCTTGGAAAAGTCGATGCTCCCCTTTTCTCTTTTTTAAAAAAAAACAAACAACCCCAAAACTTCTTTAAACGTTATTTGCCAGTATTTTGGCATTGTTTTGAATATTAAATACTTGCTGATTTGTAATGTTAGAACAACATAGTAAGTTAATAGTAGTTATTATTTAAATTACCTCATGTTAGTGTACATTTATAGCAGTGAGGATTCCTCTTTTGTAATGGTTAATTTTCCCTCCTCTTGAGGGAGAATGTTTTATAACGTTACATGAAGTACCAGGAAAGATTAAACTATATTCATAATGCAGTACAGGAGGGTACCAGTTATTCAAACAACTTGTATCACACTACATTTGTCTGGGGGACTCACAGGTTTGTGTTATGAGGAGTCACTGTCAGGCAGGAAGACACGTACAGCAGGGAAGTTTGGATAACCAGGATCATACTCTGAGTATTTGGGTTTTTTGTTGACCAAATCCATTATATGTAGAAAGGCTGTATTTCTGGTTTTGTTCATTTATAGAAGCCCTCTGTAAGATTATGCTATCATATGAATTTACTGAACAGATGTTGTATTATAAGCCATTACTTTTGATCTTGTCATGAGCAGTAGATTTTAGATAAGTGGCACCAGCACAAAGAAGACCCCAAACTGAAAAATCCAACATAGAACAAGAGAATTGTTGATCTCTACTTTTGAATAATAATTTTATTTACTCACTGTAAACAGTGTTTCTTGAAAAAAAAAAGTAAACCCATAAGTTTTAAGTGCCCAGCTCTTGTCCTATATAAGAAAATATTTAAAACACATATGTATTTGCTAACCTTGAAACACTATTTTTTCATTATCCCTTATACCAATCAAGAGCAAGAAAAATCCAAATTCCTGTAGAAAACGCCTGCAGTTGTCTAAGCTCCATGGCCTAAATGAATTAGAATTACTGAAATCTCCTGTAGTTTCTTTTGCTTTGTAGGTGTTTGCTGTGGAATTCATCTTAGAGAGGAGAAGGAATTTAGTTGTCATTTATATGTGTGCTCACTGAAGTGATTTTGAAGGTCTTATGTATGCACCGAGAAACTGGAGAAATTAGATATTTGGAAATGGAAATTGGTGGTCTTCCAGGCAATATTGCATCTAAAAGTGCTAAATCCTTTAATAAATAAACCTTGATTCAGACTGGAATGTCTTGGCTTGATCTTAAAGGTGATATTATGAGGGACTTCTAGCTGTTGACTAGCCTCAAAGATAATTATCTACACATTCCAATCTTGCTCTGCCATCAGCAGTGTTTGAGGCCTAAATGGAGCAAATGTTATTTCCACTAGAAATATATTATATTTAGACTATGCTTGTTCCCAAAGATTTAAAAAAATATTTCTATCTGACTGGAAATACAAAGAATAAAATAAATAACTAAATGACCTCCTTCTTAGAGTCCTGTGTGCTTAACACAGGAGTCATAATTTCAGCCTTTGTAGATTTCTAACTGTGACATTATATGTTGTAAGCAAAATTATATTGTTGGTGTTACTTTTGCTGGGCTGTAGATGAAAGAATAAGTTTTTCTTTGTTGAATATTTTGGAGGGGGAGTCCCTTAAAACATCATTACAATGTAATTTTTATTTGCTGTTTCATGTACTGGCCCTAATTTGAGACACTGAATAGCCCATCTGAAACAGGATATATGCGATTTAAGCATTAGAGTGTCATGTTCTGGTGTCAAGCATCTTGAAATGGATGGAAATGTTCTCCTCCCTTAAAAAATCAGCACCTTAATTCGTAGTACGTAACTGTTAATCTTTTCTTTGTTTTGTAACTTCTGCTTGCACAAGTGATTATATAAATTTGCTTCTTTTAAGGACTGCTGGGTATAGCAGAGACATCTGTGGGACAAAAGCTGTACAAAGAAAAAGAAAGCAAGCCTTAATTTATAAATACTGTTTAAATATGTATTTTTGTAAACACACTCCAACACAATTTTAATGTATCCTCACTTATGGCATTGTGTGTTCCATGCATATGGACTCCAGATCTTAAAAAATTCTTCAGGTGTACAAGTTGATGAGTACACAGGCATCTCCATTTTCTGAAACCAAGCCTGTCTTTGAAGAGAGGGACTTAAGAATAATAGACAATATATCCCAGTGAGAGTTATTAAACAGAATATGGGCAGTGGCAAGTGAATTAGTTTACATGAAAGGTCAAGCAGATCCAAAATAAAGTTCTCATTGAGGCCAGTTTAATCCTTCCATCTGTAAGTTTTGTTAAGTCCTGCCACTTAGCCCATATATTTTGCCTCAAAATAGAGTGAATAATATCAGCTTGTAGATCTGCATGTTTTCTATTTATACTCTCCTGCCTGTTGCCTCATGTGGGAAGAGGCTTGAGAGACTCAGAAGGAAAACCAAACTCTTAGCTGAGGAGTAGAGGGCAGCTTGTGTTAGTTAAAGATTCTGACACTGCTTTTCCTTTTTTCATCTAGTGAGAAACGTTATTGGTCTTATCAACCTCTGTCTAATGCATCTTGCTTACAAAAATATTTATACTTGTACAAAACTTAGACCTTTATAAAGCCCGTTGCTTCAGTATCTAAATAACGCCCATACAAGAACAGTTAAATAGTAAAATCTTCAATAAATTCCATAGAGCAATTATTATGATTCAGGCCAAGGCTTTATGGTATGATTTTTCTTAGTTTTCTTATTATAAACTGGTTATTACTTTATCTATATGGAAAACTTCTTCATATTTACTACCTAAATAGAATTCCTTCATCCAATGTGGTTGCCTTTCATTAGGATTCTTGTTTTATTGTAATGTGAAGTGCAATTTAGGAAGCACAAAAGCTCTACCAGAATACTGACAGTTGCTGTTGTTCAGTATTTATTCTTGCAGATGGCAAAAAATCCTTGTAATCACTAAACGAGGAAAGCTGCTTACCCAAGGTGTGGAGCATATAACCCACAGAAAGGCTGAGCAATAACCCCTTGGTGATAGGTGGGAAATCTGTGAACTTCTGTAGGAAAGATTTCCACTTTTTCCGATCTTTGGGCTGAGGAGATAAAAAGGCAAAGACATTTAGGTAAGAGAATACTGAGCAGAATTTGGAACTGAAGTACTCCAGGAATAATATGGTGAAATGGTCCAATTTGACCTAGACCAGCAGGTTGGGAAGTTGAAGTGAAAGAGGGAGAGCTGGTTCAGCAAATTCTGCCTCTAGAGTCAGCTCTGTGATATTTACTTCATCAGAAGCCAAAAGGGAGTACAGTGGACATAGAAAATTGAATTGCAGAGATTATAGTGGAGGGAGTTGTCAGTGGACAGAGGGAGTGGACAGTTGTGAGAGCGAAGAAGCAACTGAATTCATTGAGTAGAGAGTGAAGCACGATTTTCTGCTTCCATTCTGTTATTTTCTTATGCCTGGTAGGTGTTGGGATAATATAAGTACTCTAGAAGAGCCCAGTGAAAGGTGAATAGCAGTGTAAATATTGTAGTCTTCTGCTCCCTTTTCAGTCCAGCAAAACAAAATCCATCACTCAGTGGAAATGATATTTGGCTGGAATATCAACTATGAGAGGAGACAATCAAAAAGTTCGGGTGCTGGAACTCTGAGTTACAGTTTTGCATCTTCATACTTGCTCCAAATTCTCACAAACTGATCTGACAGAATTGAAATCTTTGTTTCCTTTGTAGATGAGGCAAAAGTTTAAGTGACAGCTCTTTTTCTTCATTGGGGTATCCCCACTGAGCTTTTTTTGGTTCAATGATAGTCAGAAAATGTGGGTTCGTTGTTTGGAAAAGCGCAAGTTCTGTAATTCAGAATCTTTGTTATATTAAGATGTGCAGTTTTTTAAGGACACTATTTCTTGGGCATTCCTCCTTTGCTCTGCAGCATTGGATCCTGGCTGTGCAGTTGTGTGTAGGGATCTGTTTAGTTGCTGCGTTGTTTCCTCCTCAGCTCATGTTCCTGCAGCTCTGTGGAGGCATCGTCGGGCTCTGTTACCCTCTTGGCCTTTGCCAAGTGCTGGCAGTGCTGCTCTCAGAGGCAACAGGCTGTGCTACCACCTCACATCTGGCTCCCTTTTGCACAACTTATATTCCCTGAGACTGCTGTTGAGCTGAGTTCAGCATCCTGCTCCTCCAGCCCTGCTCCTTCTGCCCACAGGGAATTTCTCCCTAGTTAATTGAGAGGAGTCACTGTGATCTGGGGCTGATGTACCCAGTGGGCTTGTTACTGTGTACTAGGTGAGGGGATAATTTCATCAACAGGAAGCTACTCTTTGAGTGAGATTTCTCTTTGGTGTTCTGAAAAATTGCCATGCTGATTGTAAACTGCCTTCCTGGAGGAATTCCTGCTGACAAATTCTGGGTCGATATTTTTGCTCCATTATGTGATCAGTCAGGGCTTATCATGTGTTAATAATGGAGTCCAGACATTTTGTTGTCCCCTGCAGGCCTCCCTTGACTGTCCTATGGGTTACCCTCTCCTGGGCAGACTCATAAGCACTACAGTTCTATTCCTATTAGCTGGTCTCTTCCTGAAGTGGCCCTCCAAAGCAGATTTTAATTATTTTATTTTTAATAATTTTATTTATTATTACCCTAGTGGTAAGCTTGTGTTGCTCATGTTCATTCTATGTCTGAAACAATTCATCAGCTGTTGAAGTCCTGTTCCATATGCTCTCCACTACTTCCCCGATAGCTGAAGAAATTTGGGTAATGATGTAACTACCAGTTGCTATACCAAGTATTGAACTTTTTCTTAGCAAGAGTGTTCTGCAGATGGGTGTGCCAGGGCTAAAACTTGGCTCTTCCATGACAGACATAGTTGACTTTTTTTAAGGTTATTTTTGTAGTTGATATTGCACTATATACAGTGTGAAATAATTTTAGATTTTAAGTAAGTAGCACATCTGTGCTACTGTGACTTTTGTAGGTGTGCCAAGCCAATAAAATATTACATAAATAATTTTATACTAAAAATGCCATAGAGTTAAGCAAACAGGGAAATACTATCTGCATTAAGAGAAGATATGTCTTCCTTGGGCATTCAGTACTCACAAGAACACTATGTTAAAAGTCACAGAACTGAAGATGGTATCAAATTTCTTTGGTGCAGAAGCTATACCTTATCTGTCACATGAATCTTTATTTGTCTTGCTGCTAATTAATATTATTTAGCTTGTGTCAAACCTTGATAAGAAACTGTATTTTCTGAGGTTTCTCACATAAAAGTATCCCAGTTTTTTCATACAATAACATTTTCACTCTAATAAATCTTACTTGCTGTTTCACAATCTGTAAGCACATTATAGGGTGTGGAAAAGCTCTTATGTACATAAACTACCTTGTTTGCAGTAAGGCTCTACACACACCATGTGAATCCCTGCTGCTTTGGGATATATTCTGAGGGAGAAGCACTTCTAACTTTAATAATATATTGGGATTATGGATTAAAAGCAGCAGGGAAGTAGCTTTGTGCAGTGTAACCCAACTAGTGTGCTAAGAATCAGCTTTTGGCAAGAAAATTCCCAGTTTGCCGTCTCTCCCTGAAGCTGACCTGGTGGATGAAATAGTAGATGTGTGTATGATTCTAGGCATGCCTTCTCCAAAGATCAACATTTGTACACACTTTAGTCACCTTTTATACGCAGTGCTATTGACATTAACCAGAGAGGCCAGTCTGACAGCGCCGTGCTTTAACACCAGCTAAAGAGCTGCTCTGCTCTACTTGCATGGTTTATCTAAAAAGACTCAACACTGAAATCACACAGGGTAATTGTTTGCAGTCTATAAGAGTTCTCTTCCAGATACAATATCCTGTAGGACAGTTGAGTGTCCTACTGAAATCAACATGTGTTCAATAGCTAATTCAATTACTTTTCTTTTCTGAAAACATTAGGTTGAGCTCTGTAATTTATCAATACATTATATCTACAGTTCCTTTCACTTGCACAACTATAAAACACCTTTCTTGCCCCTTTTGTAATTAGGGTTGGACAGTAGCAAACAAGTGCAAGAGCAAAGCCAAGACCACCAGATGTTTAAAACCCCCCAAAAAATCAAAGACTTGCTCAAATGAAGCACAGTGGAAAAGGAGAGAAAACTAATCAGATATGGCAATAAAATAACTAATTTTCAAATGCAAAAATTAAAAGATGCTTTTTCTTTTCCATGTAAAAAGTGGACTTGCACAATTGTTCAGGTACTTGGTCTTGCTTCCATCACAGTGCGTGTCTGGCTGACTTCTAGAATTGAATGGGAGCAGTAATGAGTTGGGCTTTGTCAGCAAGAAAATACTAAGGAACCTGAAGTACTTGCTCTCCCTCACTGTGGCCCCAACAAGTCTCGATGAGAAATATGTTCTCTGTCTATGCTGTGTCTCTTCTTTATCTGAATAAAACTAAACCTCATGTATTCTTAACACAGGTCTTAGGAAGAGGATTAAAATATTTTAAATCATACTTTTTGTAATAAAGTATTCTCAGTAAGGATTTTGATTTCAAATTCTCCAGCATGATGTCCCATTTAATAATGATGCTATTGTGTTCCTGTGGAGATCCAAGCCCTTCCACGTGGACTGCTGTTCCAGCGAGTCTGGTAGTTTGTGTTAGACTGCCACTGCAGTGCTGGTTGATGTCATTTGGCCCTGTTTGCTTTGTCCTTTATGAGTTTTGAAAAACCAACCTGGAATTTATAAGTATTCAATTTAATATTCTGTCAAATCTTTCTCTTATGATGTTTATTTTAAAGCTTTTATGCATTCTAGAGTAGGGTTATTTTTTTTGCTTCTCTAACAGTATCCAAAGTTGTGAGACACAACATGTGTCTAATTTCTTTGTATGGAAAGGTCCAGGAGCATCAGCCTCCATAACTGTACTACTTTTCTTAGTCCTGTTTCCTGGGTTTAAAAATCTGTGATGGAAGAAGTCAGAGGTGAGGAATTTGTCTATGGATGACAAATAGGATAGGAAGAGAGTAGAGGGGAGGGTGACAAAGAGTTTATTTCCATGTCTTGCAAAGCTCAGTATGACACTTTGCTCCTTCTGTTTGCTTTTGTGAGAAACACCTTTGTAAGGAACTGTTGAGGCAACTGGATGGTGGAGAAATTCCATTAGAAACAGAAAGGAATGAGGTATTTACAAACCCTATTGCAGGATAGTGCTGGCAACTTTTAAAAGCAGTAGGCCCACATGACTAGTGTTGGACCTCCTGTAGGTGTGTAATTGAATTAGTCACGAGATAAAGTGGTTCTCTGGTACAGGAACCTGGGATGCCTGGCACTCACCCTTCCCTGTGCAAGGCATAGGCAATTCATTACTGTAAAAAGCTGAAGTCTCCAGCCTAAGAGTCAAAAGATGTGGTAAGTGGATATTTGTATATACAAATTCAGGCTTTTATCTGTTTTCCCTCATCTCTGAGAATGTGTTTTCTATGCCCTTGTAGTCCAGTGACAGAATAAATTCATAGGAAAGCCACAAAGAGAAAGTTTAAACATTTCAGTCTTTCCTTTTTTTGCAATCTCATGCTTAATCCTGGGGAAGAAACCCAAATATTATTTTATTAATTTAATCTTCACAAAACTGGAGATAACAGAAATTTATATAGTGTGTAACTTGGAGGGGAAAAATGAAGAAAAAAAAAAGGCACTTTCTTAGCAAATGGAAAAGAAAGTACCTTTGAAAACAAATAGATGGTTTCTTACACTGACTTATTATCAAAATGCCATCCAGCTATACTGAATTAATGTAATAGTTTTTAAACTTCTAGAAAATGTCTATAATGGTTAATATTTTAATATTAAAGTAGAAGAATGTCTAAGTAAATAGAAGGAATTATTTTCTTTTACTATACTAAATTAATAAATGTGTACTAACACAAGATTAGGTTTTAGATTAAAGTGTAGGTATGGAGTTTTTATGTAGCTACTGATACTTGAAAAAGTCAGGGAAATCCAAAACTCTTATATTTATCACCAGTTTTGTTGCTAAAATGAAGTACCAACCCTCTAAAGATAGTAGTACTAACAATACTAACCTTGACTGATGGAGAGTTGCCAGCTCTTCGTCATCCTGCAGATATATGTTATACTTGAACTGAGAAAACATGCAATTGTCCCTCCCCCTCCTCATTCCCACAAACTGGAACAGTATTATGTTAGCCTGAGTTGTGCTGAGCCAAATCCAATCTGGAATTAAGAATGCTCCAGGGCATTTTTAATAAACTGTCATTCATTTGAACTCTAACCTCCTTTAATTTGCAGAATCTGGTAAGGCAGATGTACACTTCAGCCACATTCATTTCTTTTCTTATCTTGGTGTGAAATGCTGCTGATAGCACTTGAAAATGTGAAGCTGCAGAACAGATAGAAAAGCGCTCATTTAAAAAAGACTCTAAATTAAGAAATAATTAAAAAATAGTTTACTTTCCTGGGTTTCTGCCCATTCTGAAATGTAAACTTGATTCTAGTGCAGATTTTAATGAAATCCTCAAAGTGCTGAGGTCAGTTAAGCTTTCTGAAAGTCTGAAAAAAAAAAAAGGCTTTTATTAGAAAGTGCAAAGGATAAACTGAGGCTGTTGCCTTTTGGAGGGAGGAAAATCCAGTTCACGCATTCCGGGCAGAGAGCACTCCTGTGCCTTCACTGACGTTCGCACAGAAAACTCTTTCAAAACCTGTGTTCTTACGAATTCAAAACTTGAGGGTTTTGTGATTAGAAGCAGTTGGACAGAGAGCTATAGCTGGAAAAAGTGACTGGGCTTCCAGTCGGGAACAGCCCGGCCGGGCGGGATCTGCCCTGGGCCGCCTCCGCACCCCCCAGGCGGAGCTGCTGGGCAGGGACGGGAACTGCAGGGGCTGGCACGGGTTATGGACCAACCCCCCCAAAAATAGACCAAAACCAGCCACTCCGGTGGCTTTTCTGGATTTCTGTGCCAATAAATGTCTTAAGGATGCAGGTGTGATAATTAAGAAATAGGTTCTGTGGGCTTCAGTTTGGGAGGATGAACAGCATGAGATGTTACAGGTAACGGACATGGTCATGAATGCAAACTTTATCTTGATCCTGTGGACAATATAAGAAAAGTGTGTAAACGTGTTGCCTGGCCATTAATGAACTGATATTTCAGTAGGGGCTCAGTTCAGTATCTGGAGAGTGGAAAAACTAAAACTGGAAGGCAGGACCATACACCAGTGCTTGGTATAAGAAAAGGACACACATCAGTCCCTCGATGAAGTGCCCTGAGTGCAGCAAATGAAGTAGTTGCTCTACGTCAGAAAGCCAGTTTTCCCATTTCTTACAGTAGGACTAAGAGGTAGTAAATCAACATGAAACATTATTTTTCTGCTATCATTTTAATTGTCAAGGGAACCTTTGCTTACATTATGAATTTGATTCATGTTTTACAATGCTTTTTTTCCACCTCTAGACATATCTAGGTAATACTACCTTCAGCATTTAATTTTCCATTGTAACACATCTGCTACAGCTATGTGATTAACAAGCTGAGATGATTGTGTGTGCAACTTCAGCATTCACCAATTTACACTTAATAGTTTTGACTTAAAAAAAATGAAATCAATTTCTTGTGCACACACCTGCCAATTGAATTCTGCTCTAGGTGTTGGTGGGACAGTTAACTAGGAAGACATGCAACTATGAACTTGGGTCATATTCAAAAAAATGAAGGAAGAACTAGCTGGCAAATACTGTGTTGAAAGTGTAAATGAAAGTATAACTTTCAAGTCTACACGTGTTAACGATTTGTGGTTTGAGGAAGTTTTCATATTTAAGTTTTTAAAGTTTTTCCCCCCCCTCTCTTTTAAACTTTGATCTCTTCTGTCTAGTAATATAAGACTGTGTTATTAATAGACATTAACAAATCCACAGCTTTGTTTTCTACAAGTCTTTAATTCTCTTAAATGTTTTGAAATGTAAATGATGTGATATATCAGAACGTAGGTGAGGATTCAGTCAATCGTCAGTTTGGGTGCTAAATTCAGCTGAACCTGGAAAAGGAGTGCAGTGACACCAAAGACACGGAAATGCTACTATTCTGCCTTTTTACATTCTCATCTGCCAAACCAATCTGCAAGTGTGGAGTGACTTGGTGTTTACAGATAATCTCTCAAAGCTGGAGTCTGTATGAATGAATGATTTTGCAGTCTTGAATCCTTACTATGATTTCCCTTAATGTATGCTGCCTGGAATTATGTAGTAGACTGGAGGCTCAGCAGAAACTAGATACAGTTTTTAAAAGGCACAAGGACAAGCCTAAGAAATAGCCCCAGAAAACAGGTAGAAATATCATATTACGTTTTAGTAGTTGAGACTTGTCCTTGTTGGAGACAGCATGGGTTTATGTTCAGCAGAAGATATGAAGCACCTGGTGTAATATTAGAAACTGAGTCATTTTTAAAGAAATATGATCTGTCTCTCTCCTGGTTTGTTAATTTTTTTTTCCCTTAGGATTTAAGTGTGAATCGTGCCTTTTTTTTTTTTTCTGCTTTATTTTCCTCAAGTATATTTTCTCTTTGCTTCTTCTACAGTGAAAGTTCACTAGGTAGTCATTTTAAAAGGATATCTGTCTTCATGGTTTACTTCAGTGGAATCTTGCACCTGCAGAGACTCTCCTGCATGATTTTCACTACTTATTATTTCATTTATGCCACTCTTATACTGGTTTTATTTCTGAGTGGAAGGTTGAACATAAGTAGTTTCAGTGCTATTGGTCATTCTGATTCTGCATTCATGAAATAAAAATTCTTATGCACTTCGGGGTATCAGATGTATTCTAGTATTCCACTGATCCTATTGGTGCTTGTAAAGATGGTGTAGTAGGGGAAGTAATCAGTGTATCATTTGCAAACAGGCTATGAGTCCTCATTATAATTCAATAACTGTGTTATTTGTCTTCATTAAACCTGTTATATATAGGAGGAAATGATTATTCAAATGGAAACAAAAACATGTGGCTTATAAACACAGATCACGTGCTAGTAGGCTTTAGATGACAACAGTTAAGCTTGAACTTGAGAGAAGTAGCCACATTGATTATAAGAGCACAGTGGAATTTTGTCAGGCTCTTCACTACACAGCAAAATGACACCCTTTTCAATGATTTGCATAACAAGGATGAATGGAATATATTCTCTTTCCCATTTCATTTTATTTAGAAGTTCTAAGAAGTGTTTTCTGGTTTATAAAATGTTAATATTTGGACAAAGGAGGTGGTAAAGAAAATACAGGACATAGGACATTAATTATTTAAATCATTCTATCTCGTTAAAAAAAATTGTGTTGTTTACTTGCAGTTCTTAATGTAAACTGTATCATTTGAAGAGGGGGAAATCCTACTGGCCTCCTGATTACTGCAGTTTATTTGCAACTCTCTGGTTCTGTGAATAATGTAGTGGTTTACCCCACAAGTAAAGGTTCTGCTGCCAGACAGGTGTCATTGTATAGTCTCCATTATTTATGTGTTCTTTAAATAATGTGATAGATCATGTCATACACTTTTTTTTCCTTTACTTCTTAATTTTGCTTTCTCCAAAGATAAAGTTTGCTTGAATTCCTGCAATAAGCAATTTATCCTGCATCCAGTTGACATTTTACCCGTGCTAAGGAAAGAGTGGGATCACCCTAATTTTTGCTGCATTTCATACTTCAGAGATTCTCACAGTTGTCACAAGGAAAATAACTTTGTTGTTTTTAGAGCAGTAACAGCCCTTTAAAGTTCAGAATCTTGGAATACTTTGGTCAAAAGGGACCACTAGAGGCAATGCAGTCTAAACCTCTACTCAGAGCAGGAATAACTCCAAAGTTCAGTCAGATTCTCCAGGATTTGTTCAGTCAAAATCTGAAAATACCCAAGGTCTAGAGAGTTTACACCTTCCCTGGGCAACCTGTTCTGCATAGAAGAGTGGGCATTTTTTGATAGAAAATACATGGATTGTCCTGGACACAGTAAATATGTATCTATACCATTATCTAAAATCTCTGAAATTACTGTTATAATGAGAAACCACCTCCCTGAATGTAAATAATACAAATGCTGCAGGAAATATTTATAAATTGTGTCTGTATGTGGCAGTGGCCCAGGTTAAATATGTTTCTGGTAATCTGTGTTACTTCTCTTTTTTATAAATACTGTTTATTACTCAATAGATTAACGGAAACGTTAAAATGTTTTTGGTATTGAAAGACCACTGTTCTTACTTTTTAAAAAACTCAAGGTAGGAAGAGATTTGAACAGCCATTTACATGAAATAATTCCTTCAGTGTATTTTTTTCTCCTGTGTTTGTATAGATTTAAGATTTGCTTGTAAAGAATACAGAACTTAAAAAGTCCTCTCTCTCAGGTAGAAGAGCTGATGAATGCCCTGGAAAAGACTAGACAAGAATTAGATTCTACCAAAGCCCGTCTTGCCTCAACACAGCAGTCTCTGGCTGAAAAAGAAGCACATCTGGCCAACCTCAGAATAGAGCGAAGGAAACAGCTTGAAGAAATTCTAGAAATGAAGTAAGTACATTGATTTGTCTGATTGCCAGAAAAAAATGAAATTACTATTTTTGCCATAAGAGAAGGCTGTGTTGTCATGTGTGTGTGTTTTTTTGTCTTCTATTTTTAAGTCTGAATCTAGGACTAGGAATCTAAGATTTTTAAATTCCTTTTAATGCCTGGAAATGCAAAAGGCTTCTTTTTTAGAAGTACTCAACAGTTTACACGAGATGAATTTTTGAAAGTTGTCATTGATTATGCGCAAATAAAAATATCAGCACTGTGTAAATTCTGTGAGAAATGGAGGATCTAAAGCCCTGTCTTGCAGTGGGAATTCTATGCTGGAATTTCTGCTAGTGTCAAATTCAAGGAAGGGGCTTATTAACTTTATATTGATGGTGCAAAGTTTATTGCATTGGATTGGTTAAACCTCCCTCCAAATAAACAAAAACCTTTTTGCATACACTTTATCACTATTTATATGTGTACAGAATGAAGAAGTAAGATAGACATATAGTTTAAATCTTATTTCCTCTGCACAATAAAGGCAAATATCTGCAATTATGGGACATTAAAGCTCTGATATGATCTTTAAAAATTGGCAAAAAGAGTGAACCTGTTATGACTTGGGCTGGGCCGGTAAGTGTGTAGTGAACATTCAACAAAGAAAAATCACAGTTTTCATCTTGAAACCATTTTGTCGAGGGAAGAAGCCACATATAACTGCAAATAGATTGTTAGAGTTATCTTTGCATTTTAAAGGAAGGGAAATAATCAGAAAAAATGGTTTTCATGATGTTATTGTAAATCAAACAAAGTGGAAATGGAGTCATATGCTTACTAGAGTTTGCTAAAAGTTTTTAAGAATGGCTGCCGTGTAATACAGGTACAGAAATACTGCAGTGGAAGCAGGAAAGTTTCCAGTGATACCTAAAGAATTTCTGGTTCTGACTTTAATGAGGTCTGTAGTTACACAGAGAAATAGAATCACACGTGAATTAGAGTAGTATGTGATATTATATTCTATAATAGATACATTATTTTAGTTTTCTGATGTTCTTTTATATGTACATATTAGTTCTCCTGTCATAACTCAGATGCTCAGTGCCAGTCATCTATTTTCTGTGTAGTGCTTTGGTTTGTTTCCTCAAGTGCAAGCTTGGTTTCTTGTCCTAGTGATAAGATTTATTTTTTAAAATCATAATTCACAATTACTGAGCAGAATAGAGGAAAAAGTCTTTCATTCTGTTACTGTGACTTTTTTGGTTGAGTACACAGAACCATTGGAGATGGAATCAGAGAGAACCTATTGTGAGAGCTTATCTCACACTCTTATTCTGGGAGCTGGGGTTGTTCATCCTGGCTCCAGGGAGAACTCAGAGCACCTTCCAGGGCCTGAAGATGGTATAAGAGAGCTGGAGAGGGACTTTTTACAAGGACATGGAGAGACAGGACAGGGAGAAATGGCTTTAGAATGAAAGAGAGTAGGTTTAGATTGGATATTAGGAAGAAATTCTTCCCTGTGAGGGTGGTGAGGCACTGGCACAGGTTGCCCAGAGAAGCTGTGGCTGCCTCATCCCTGGAAGTGTTCAAGGCCAGGTTGGACAGGGCTTGGAGCAACCTGGGCTAGTGGAAGGTGTCCCTGTCCATGGCAGGGGAGGGGCTTGGGAAAAGGTGATCTTTAAGGTCTCTTCCAACCCAAACCATACTGTGATTCTATTAGTAAACATCTTTTAGAAATACAGATATTTCATTATAGTAACTTAATTTTTCAAATTGCTCATTGAAATAAGTGAAGGACAAACAAACTTTATGAAACTGCTTCATTATGACAGAATATACTCAATATTGTTTTTTAGAAAAGGAACAAAGTCTTCTCAAAACCCAAACAGAAGCTAAGACCTAGACGTCCAAGCACAGAATAATGATAATTCTGGGTTCTAGTAATATACTAAAAGTGTGCCTTATCTCTTACATTTTAAGATAATTTATTAATTGGAAGCATTGACCATAATTTCTAGTTATCATTTTTTAAAAATTCAGTATTGAGTGATTACAGTTTTTGGCTGCTAGCTTCCAGTTAAATAGGCATGAACTGAGAGTTTAAGAGCATTCATGATGATTTCCTATGCTTACATTATGTTCAAGTTCCAACCATAACTCTGCATTCTAGGCCCATCTGGCTGACATTGTCAAGATCCATCTTAATTTACTGGCCCCAGTTTTAGATAACTTCTTCAATTGTCATTGCATGTTCCTGTATGCTTTCAGTTATTTAAGTAAGTTTAGAATAAAAATGGATAGCAGCTTAATCTTGTTCATATTTGCTTGATCTTTTTGAATTAGAAACTAGCAAAGTATCCTTTAAATGAAAGGTTGTTTGGTAACATCAGCTTCTTCTTAACTTGATGCCAATTTGTGAAAAAATGACATTTATTTTAAAGACTTGGAAAGTAGTATATTTAGAGGAGTTGCATTTGCGTATTACTCCCTTAATGTATGTGGGGTTTTTTTTTTTTTTTTTTTTTTTTTTTTTTTTTTTTTTTTTGTTTTTTTTTTTTTTTTTTCCCAAATGTCTATTAGAAATATTACTATATTAGTTCTGGAGGAAATATTTTTGTTATGGTCATATTATTTTAGCAGTGCACACATAACTCATCCTGACATTAGTGGAAGTTACACGTACATGTTAACAGGAAAATGCAGCATGTGTTCAAATCCATCATTTTGCCTAATTGTCTTATTGCTTTGTGCTCTTTCTGTCTCTGAGCACAAGAAAAAAACCAATGCACTTTTAGTTTTTTTTAATAAATGATAGTTTAAAAAGGTCTGTGTTGCATAATGTGACAAAAAACATGTTAATTTTTTTTTTAACTTATTTACCATCCATAAAAATATTTCAGTTGGCCTGAACTTAAAATTTGGTAGTTAGAAATGTATCCCAAGTCTCACTTTTTCCAGACATTGTTTTTGTTTTTTGAGAGTCCACAAGTAGGAGCACAGCCTACTGAGAACTTCACAAGGCTTGCCTAGAAAAGCTTATGCATTTTGTAATATGAAGAGCTTGAGGGCAGGAGAAGTTTCTGTGCTGTGATGTGGTGGAGGTTTTTTCAGATGTTTCAGAAATGCCATATTTGTGGAGCATACTTTCATGACCACAGGCTGTCCACAATGCTTTCCTACAGATCTCCTTTCCTATGTGGTGGTTCCTTCCAAAGCTCATAAACCGGCTTGTAACAAAATTAGGTAGTTGTATAGACAGATAAATGAGTATTTATATAATGTTAAAACTGCTTTATATGTATGTATGGGAACTAAATGTCTGCCCTCATGGAAAGTGGGTTTTACTCTATGGGACATATAATCGTTTTAGAAATGGTCAAAATTATTTTCCCTTTGGAAGATATAAAGTTTGACCTTTCTTTTTTAAAAGAAAGACTAATGGCATGTCAGAGAAAAGATATAAAAATTGTTGTCACTCTTTTTGTTAGTTCAAGTTTTAAATTATATGCATTTTATCTTTGAGCTGCAAGAACTAAAGTTAAAAACAAAACCAAAAAAACCCAACACCCCCTCTGCCCCACCCCCATCTTTGCTATCAAAACTCAGGGTTTTCTTGGCTGAAAATCCTTGAGTGAACTTTCTGTGCTGTTTATTTACTCTTTAAATACAGGATTAAAAGAGAAAGAATCCATATTTCAATGGATTTGCATTAATTTGATGATCTTTCAGTGACTTGTTACATGTGACAAACACTACACTTAGTGAGTGATCATGTGATTAATCCCCAGAAAGAATTTCCTATTTTAACTTGAATATCTGAGAATCTTTAATTTTTGAGATTACACTGTTAATTACTGAGTGTTTCCTTTAGCTGTCAACTAAGTACACTCAGTGCTCTGAAACTTTTAGAGTATCCTGAATGAAATTCTTGCCAAGAGTTTGAAAGGCAATTTCCTCGCCTTTAATAGAGTTCATGCCATCACCTGTGGGTATTGCTTGGTTTGTTGGAAGTGACTCTGCCCTGAAATTCACTGCAAATTTCCAGAGGAAAATGTATTTTCCCTTATGTGGAATAAATCAGATTACTTAATAATGAAGCATTAAAGATCTTATAATAAAATAATCAGCTACTAGTCCTTTTATTCTATAACAAAAATGGCTTTGCTGTCCAAAACTATGTATTTGAAATTAGATTTTGCAGTGTACAGTGACAGTATAAAATTAAACATCCCTTCCTTTGTTTAACTATGTTCACCATTTTTTGACTGAAAATAATAGATGAATATTGCTTATCTCTGGTTTTCAGTAGGTTTATTCATTTAACAGCATCTGTGTATAGTCAGGGATGAAATACTTGTGGGAAGAAGGGGATGAAATGTTTTTTTTCCGCAAGACATTCAGTCCCACCCGCTGCCACTCTGGGCAAATGTGCTGGACACACACTGCACTTTCATCTGCTGGGTTAGTGGTTCAGCTGCTCTGCCAGACGAGAAGAGGGCACTTGCATTTGCCACTAGATGCCAGTCTTGGGTGCAAGACCGTGGTCTGGAGCTGCTTGATTCAACAAATTGAGTAAGAGCAGCTTCCCAGGGCAAGCAGGAAGCTCCTCCTGTTGGGAGAGAACGTGGTTGGTCCATTTGTCTGTCACCTGGTCTGACTGGACCCCTCCTGCCTTGTAGTGCAAGAACTTCAAGCATGGAATAGTGTACAGAGGTCTCTAAGTTGACTTTCGAAGATGTTGCAGGGATGAAGAGGGTCTTTGAATGGATTCTGGAAGTCAGGGGTCACAGCCTAAGGGAAAGACTGTGTAAAATGTATGAAAAAAAAAAGGAAAACTAAAGAGTAGGAGTTTGTAGGGAAGTCAAAATGCTTTATGAAGTACTAGTGGCAGAAGTATAAGAAAGTTTACCATTCATCTGGTTTTCTGCAGACATACCCCTTTTTTCCACCTATAAATTTTACTAGAGTAGAAGTTGGGGATTTCACATCTGTGTAGCAGCTCAGCAGGAGTTGCTGCTCTGACAAGGGTTGTTAGATGTCCAGAGAATCTAGACGTGTTTCCAGCACCTGGGCAAATCAGCTCATGTCCCTGCCTTACATTCTCCTATTACTATTTCCATCCATCACTCTCTGAACCTGACACTTGGGGAGGGAAAGGGAGAGGAACTCAACATGTTTTCCTTTATTTATGTCCTGATTGCTCCACCCTAAGAGGTTCTGTCACCTCCAGGATAGTGGTTTCTTCCTCAGCGCTATGGGTGAGAAGGGCTTCTGAAATCTCTGTGTGAGTAGTAAATCCAGTGCATCTGGAATATTTCAGGGTAATTATGTATGCAGTTCACCTGCTCAGGGCAAACACAGGCCAGAAGCATGACACTCATTGACGGGAAAATCCCTGCTGAAATTGCAGGGACTGTACTTGCATGGAGTCATGAAGGTAATTTCCTTTTTTTGGGTTCTTCCATACAGCAGCGAGGCTGAGGAAAGCAATATAGCAAGGTAGGAGGAACTGGCAAGGTGATTTAAAGTTGGAACTACTCTTTGAAATGCGCAGAACTCACTCTTTAAAACCACTTGAAAGGAGAGCTTCCCTGCAGACCCTGCCTGCTCTCTGCGTTACAGGCAGGCAGTGCTTTCCCCCACCCCCATCTCTGCAGAAAGGAAAGCAAGGAGGTGGACAACCCTTCTCTTGCCTACAGTGGAAACTGAGGTGTTTAACTAAAAGGTGGGGACAAAGTTGCTTAGTTTATGCTCCTTTTTGAAATGCTAGTATATTCTAAAAACAGCCAGCACCTACCTTGGGGATAGTTCCAGGCTAAATCAGTAGTGGATACCTGACATTAAAGAAGTCTATTTGAATTGAAGTTTAAACAAACAGACCAGGGTCAGATTTCTTAAATTATTAATAAAGTATTCTTTTGAAAGAAGGATAATTTTTTTTTATTTTTTTTTTTTTTTTTACTTTTCCAACTCTAATACAGCCTATTTTTGGAGAAAGGTATCTATAATAATTTCTCTAACAAGAATTCTTTAACTCAACAGATTAGATAACAGAATAGTGTATAAAAAGCTGTGAAGAAAAAATAATTTTCAGAAAGCAGTTTACTATTTTTTCATAACTTTATTAGAAAGGTTATTTTGACTTGTTTCAACTGTGGTAATATATACTCTAAACATGTTCAGATAGCAAGTTGATTATCTCAAAAACGGTACCATTTCAAATGCAGAACACTAGACTGTTTTTTAGTAACCTGTGGACTGCTTCCATTTAATTGTAGGATTCATGCTGAGAGTGTAGAGAGTCATATCCCAAGTTAAATACAAACAAAACAGCAGGATGTTGATACAACTGTGACTTCCATAGGAAGTAGTTAGAATGGTAATGTGGTCTCCTTCTAACTTGGGTGGAAAGTCTCTTGTGACTGCTTTTGCCCCACAGACCTGTAACACAGCATGCCTTGACTAACATTTTTGACACCAACTTGCAAACACCATAAAGATTAGAGAAAGCCAAATGAAGGCTTTGTTCTCTCAAACAGAAGCTTTCTTGACTAAAATGAAAAGATGTTTTTCTTTTGTAAACAACGAAGGGGCATAAAGCAATAAAATGTTTCTCTCTGTGAGAATAGAAGGAGTGAGCTGTTTACTTGGGAAAGTGCTTCTCTTAAAGACATATGAGTGTCACCAAGTTCCTACTCACTTCAGAGTTTTATATGTTCAGACTGAAGGATAGTATGCTTTGATTTTATTTTATAAGATTCATAATGTTTGAAATCTTATCAGTGTGGGAAGCAAGTGTGCCATTTCTTCTCATTTTGTTCAGTCATAATTGACTTTCAAAATAGATTGTCACCTGCTATTGAAGATAAGGTCAATTTAGGATTTCTCCAAACCATGACATGAGAGGCCATGTTTGGCCTACTTTTATACGGGTGTCCAAGCAAACAAAGTTGGAGCCTCTCCCGTGTTTCCTGTCCCCTTCAGAGAGTGTGAGTGTGCAGTAACAACCTTTTCAAAGTGTTTCCCTCAGAGAAAGACACTGTCTTCCTCTCTCAAAGGTGCTGTCTGAAGGCAAACCAGGAAGAGTTCATCCATATTCCTGACAACACAGGAATTCCTGACAACAGTATGGTTGTAATAGTTTAGCATATTTTCTGGGCTAGAAAATGAGTCTAGATTGTTCTTCATTTCACAAACATTTTGGCTTAATCATCACGCATTTCCATAACCAGTGTTCCCAAGAAACTATAGAAATTTAACCTCCTGACTCTCTGGTTGTACAAGTGATCTTCCAGGTTCCGAAGATCCATATGGTTTGAGGCACCTGCCAGACAGAAGAAGAATTTGATGATAATTCCCACTCTGTATCCTAGGAGTGTACTTCGCTTTCCAATTTCATTGCCATTGTTCTTCACCCGTTGTGGTAACTGACCTCAGTGGAAAAATAACAGTCAATGCTCCACAAACATTTTATGTTGGAAATTCTACAATACTTATTAGGGATTTAGTGCTTTCCCCAGAACCTGAATGGTAGAGAGATCAAGGGAGAATCCTGCAGCTGCTTTATGAGGGAGATACTTAAAGACTTTTGACTCTGGGGAGGGAAAGGCAGGGGGAGGATATGTTTGAAGTTTGAAGAATCTCAAAAGAAGGTATAAACTGATTGTAGAGCTGTTGTTTGCCAGGTCTCCCAGCATGAGGAATATCAGGCACTTGCTCTAGTTAATCAGTGATCGATTTGAAAGAAGGGAGTGCTGCTTTATGGAGTGGTTGGTTGGTGACCTTCTGGAAGTTGCTTCCACAGAGGCATCAGCTGATTCAAGAAGAGGTTAGGCAAATTCATGGACAAGAGGTCCATAAATGGCTACTTCTTTATATATCTTTTGGCTCTTGTTATTGACCAGTGTTCCTAAAATTTGTCTTCTATCTGAGGTAGCAGCTCTTTCCTGCCACATTGCACCCTTACACTGTAACACACATAGTTAATGATCAGCTGATTTCTAAACTGTTTTTATTTATTTATTAAGAACTGGTTTTTAGTCAGCTAGTACACTATCAAAAGATCAACGGCCATGCTTTGAATAGCATCTTCTGTTGCCCTATAGTGTATAAGTGGATTTACAAGATGATATAAGTGACAAACTGGTTTAAAGTGGAGGTTAAAAGTGAGATATGACAGCTACATGGCATTCTCTGGTGATTGAACCACATAGAAGACAGACAGGATTAACAGTGCTTCAGGTTTACAGATGTCTCAAACTGTTTGAAGAACTTGGAGATACAGAGTATTCTAGTCTTTTGTAAAGTAAATGAAAGTTAAAGAAACAATTGCAGTTAAAAATCATTACCTTTACTTCTCCTGTCTCCTTTTCTTTTTTAATCAATTTCTTTAAATTAAAATGCTCTTCTGATTTTCAATTTATAAATGGGTTTATAAAATACACAAGTGTATAATATATCATATTTGTACAATTACAGATTCATGAGAGATGGAATAGTATTTAGAAAGGGACAGTGATGAAAAGGACAGTATATAAAATTGAGATGGGACTGTGAGTTAGTATTCAGTGCAACATGGACAATGGCAAAAGGATGAGGGCTGGACAAACCTCAAGAATGAAAATTTAAGTTTGAAATCTTACAAAGAAAAGGTATGGTTTAAAAGGAAGTTTGTAATTTTTATCTGAAGTTAACTTACTGGGCAGTTTAGCAATCTTAACTTTTTAGGTAAAGAAGAAAAAGCTTATATGCTATGCACTAAGTATTAAACACTTTTTGTCTGTTTTCTATTGCACAACTTCTTTTATTTCTAATGTAAGAAAATATAAGGAATAAAAGCATTTCACTGACAGAACAACAACTGTAGGAAGGATTTGTATTGTGAAATTACTGATTTTGACAAAGCTATATATACACTTCGTTTTAAATCTAGCTTAAAAATGCTTTTATTAGCTAAAAAATTAGTAAAAAATTATGGAATAGGATGGCATTTGTTTTGAAGTTCAGCCAGCACTGGAATGTAAAGGCCTCTGATAATACACTCGAAAGAGCAAGTGGCTCAAAAGTCGGAAAGGAAAGAGTAGGAGGCTGGAATTTAAAAAAAAAAAAAAAAAAAAAGAGAAAGAAAAAGAAAAAGTTAGGCTTCTGTTTCATGGATTTTTTTTTCAGGCTGACTGAATTACGCCCTTGTCTACTGAAACCCTCTTAGTGTAATTCCCATTGGCCTCCGTGACACCTAGGGCAAGGCTGATCAACTGCAGGCTCCCATGTTCCTAACCTCAGCCAGCTCAACATGATTCTAGCAGATGTTTCTGCATTTTAAACCTCAAAATATGATGGGTCAGGTTTTATTTTGTTTTTGGTTTTCTTTTTTTTTTTTCTTTTTTCTTTTTTTTTTTTTTCCAGTGGCAAATCTTGCATTCTTTAGACCCAGGCCATGCAATTCAGTGTTAGCTGAAGGTCTCCCTGGTGGGATAATGCTGAACTTAATGTAAACTCAGATTTTCGAAAATGGAGAACCAAAGAAATTTAAAGGTTTGGATCATTTAAACTAAACTAGTGGATTATTCTTTAATACTGGATAAAAACCCATAAAGTAGAAAATGTGCTTAGAAACGTATATAATGATGTTCTCTGTTAGAAGGAAAAGGTCTTATAAAGGCAGGAGAGAACAGAGTGAGAAGCAATCAAACAGGAACAGTTTTCTTATTGGCAGAAGGGAAAGGTTTGGTTACCTTTCTCTGCCTTCCCATTACTCCCTAGTTGCTGTGAAGTAAATCCACTGCAGCTTTCTTCCTGTGCTTCCTCATTCCTCCCCGTGTCCCCAGCAAAACAAGTACTTCTCTGTGTGCTGTGGAAAAATACATCTAAATTCCTATTGTTTAGTTTCCTCTGGTTGGGTTCTCTGGTGTGTAATAAGGTGCAAAGTGTGCTTCAAGTTTTGCAGCGTCGTGTCCAAGAGCATTCCTTAATGGTCTCTCGTGTGCCTTCTCTCAGGCTTTGTAAGGTGTGAGCTCACAGGGCAGCCCTTCTGCCTGTAAGGATATAAGTAATATTTATTCTGTTTTCTAACTGATATAATGGCACCTGTAAGAATTTATTCTCCTACAGTTCTGTACCTCTATCTTGAAATGAGTCAAAGAGGTTGTCTTTTGGAGCGGGAGACACACTTGTGCCCTCCCACTGAACTGTGTAGAGCTTACTGATTTAGAGTGTGATCCTGGCAAGGCTGATTGATCCCCTTTATCAATACTGGGCCAGGTATATTGGGCTCCCATCCATCATTGGCCATTGATCGTAACTGTAATAAACAGGATTAAAAGAAACCACGTGTTTTGTTATCACTGTAATCTCTGTCTAAACAATGTGACTGTGGAAACATTGTAATAAAAAGGGAATTCTTCAAAAATAATTGGTAAAACAAGGCACAGCACATGAAAGTGTGCTAAAGCACTGAACTCCTAAGGAACAGCACCTCTCCTTTCAATGCTGCCTTGCTGTTTAGCAGAGACTAACAGATCATGAATTATGTGATGACAGTGGAAATTAGGATGAGCTCATCAAAATTTTCTCTGATTGTGAACAAAGTTGGCTGTATCTGCACTGTTGTGCAGTGTACCAGGGTAAAGTAGCAAAGAAAAGACCCATTTGACAAGGTACATTATATAAGTCTGTGCTACGTCTTATAGTCAAACTGTTGTGTCCAGGATAAACATCACCTTAAAAGGACACCTTGGCTTGCTTCCTTAGAGTGAAGTGGCTTCAACTCAATAGATAAACTTTTCAAGGTGAAACTTGGTGACAGCACAAACTTATGCAGAATATTTTTAGTGAAAGGTTTTTTCAGTTGTTGGTAAATAGATTTGTAGAGGAGCTTGCATAATCCTAATAGGATTGCTATGCTTATTGTGTTGAATCTTAGTATTTAAAAGTATATTGGGGGATACAAGTGAAAGGTTTGGTATATTCTTTTTTTTCCATCTTATTTAATAGTGATTTTCTCAAAACCCATCCAGATTTCATTTTGATAATGTGTAGATACTAATGGGAGAACTGTGATTTATTGGCTTAGATTAAAAATGCAAAATACTTTTTTGTGGTTAAACTTTTCACATTGTCTAACCACTCCTACCTCAACACATGTAGTTTATCATTGTTGCATTCAGCTCTGACCAAAATTAGGCCACACAGGCCTCTGGTGATCACCATATTGCTAAAATAATTCTCATTACAATCTTTTTTGCTTCCCAACAATTTTATCTTTCATTCTTTGAAGACTAGCTTCCATAGTTCTCATCTTCTAGGTGGGAGGGAAAACGTAGCTTGATCTAACAGAGACAGTCGTTAAATGTGCTACTCTGTTCTTTGGTTTTCAACCTCCTAGATCTTTATTACGTCAGGAAACAGAGATAGGTACTGAGGAGAAAATGTCAAAGGAAAGGTTTACAGCAGTGAGGGGGCTTTGTGGTGGTTGTGTTCTCCATGTTATGGCAAGTTGTGTCCCAAAGGCTGGTTAGGAAGGAGTGATGCAATTGAGAAGAAGAGCTTTTACATTAAACTAAACTTTTACTGGCCCCCTTCCTTTCCCTTGCTCCCTTCCCACTAAAAGTTTCAAAATACAGAATTTTCTTGTCTCTCTTTAGGAGATTTACTGTTTGATAGTTTATGAGTATTTTTTGTGAGCTGGACAACTTCATCCAGGTCTTGTATGACTATCCTGAGAAAGACTTTTTAGTTTTCTGTGAGGTCTGTAAACAAAAGGTAAGCAGTTCATGACTGTGAAGTTTAGGGCAGGAGCTGGTGTTGAGACTAGTGTGAATTCAGGAGCAAAGAACAGAGATTATTACGTAACACCTAAAGAATAGAAGCCCAAAAAGCTGGTAGATCATCATCTGACATCCAGCAACCTTGATACCCTCTTAGCAGAGTGGAAAATACTCTGACATTCACGAACTTAAAGCAAGGGACTTTTTGCCTAATGAAATATGTTTAAACTTGCAACAGGCATGAAAGAAACTTGAATACTTTCTAGTTTTGTTTTGGGTGCCTGTTACCCTCCTTGCTCACCTGGATTATTTTGTCAACAGCTGAAAGAAAGCTGGTGGAGTGAAAACAGAGTATTTTCTGGTTCTTGTGGCTACGCATACATGTGTACTGAGCTACCCACTGCTGCCCCTCCCTGTCTTAAAATAGTACAAGGATCCAATCAGGATGAAAATTACCTACAGGATTTTTACAGTTGTATTACGAAATAGAATTTATATTTTTTATCTCAAAATAATCTCCCTTCAACACTTCAGTACTGGGGTGTTTTGTTTAGTCTAATGTAGGTTTTTGGTAGTATCTAGCCTAAAAATGAGTCTAATTAACAGATGAACTTAGGAAATCCGTACTGTAATTTGGCAACTAATGAATGGGGGATATCAGCATATGACAAGCAGCTTCCACTTAAGGTTAATGTAGCTATTACCTCATTAGAAGTGCAACTTTACACTCTTCAAATAAAATCTTTACTGAATTTAAGATATGTATTTGACAAAGGACTAGCTGAACTCAGGTGAAATTGGCTTAGTGAAACTATGCTACCTTTATTGATACTGACTGGCTTTATAAATGTTTATCTTCATTATGTTTTATTGTGATTAAAAAAGATTGCAGATACTCTGCCTTTTTTTGTAAAGCTGTTTGGAGCCTTTGCTGTTGAAGGTGGGGGTAGGGTATGGAGAATAGTCCAGCTCCAAAGAGGAGGCCCCTCACAGGCCATATGAATCCACTTACATGTAAATTGCTTGTCTATATGAATTAAGGTGAAGGTTATGAAAGAACTGCATTTCTGTGTTTATTGTAGGATTTTTGACAGTCTCTTTCCTCTTTCAAGTAAATTTGGCTTAAGTCCACAGTCAGTACAGTTTTAAGTAAACTCCTCTTTTGTTACATTAACAAGGTTATAACATCAGTGAGGCAGATTTCCAGCTGCATGAATTGAGGCCTGAGCATGCAGACTGGGGGGATAATTAAAACCTTAGGGTGGGAGAGTTAAACTACCAACTAAAATTGGATAAAAGGGCTAATTGTCCATGGCAACATAATACGTGTTTCTAAATACCTGTGAAATAAAGATAAATATTCGTGGTCTTTTAATTCCTTCTTGAATGCTCAGATTCAGTTTGTATTTTAGGGCATAACAAAAATCAGGAGAAAGTAAATAGAAAACCTAAGAATTATTTCCCAGATATTGTTGTACTTCAGTTATTAATTGAAAAACAGAATTCTTTTGAAAACTTCAGTGATTTTCTGACTTTCTTTACAATTCAGGAAGCATTTTGTGTAGGAAGTATGAGCCTCGCTGTGCGATACAGTATATCGGAATGGACTGGTCGGTGCTTTGTCAAAATTTGTCATATCTCTTTTTCCTTCCTCCTTTTTTTTTCATTTTTGAGAGTGGAGTTACATACCTTTGGTGACCTTCAAGAAGATGACATAGAGTCAGGCAAGATGATACATTACCACAAAGTTAAAAAAACAAAATGGGTTGTAATGGCAGCTTGTACTGAACTAAATGAATTGTGAAGGCCCATTTGTTATTCATTAGGAGAAGCAGAGCAGATTACTGTTCTGCCTTCATAGGGAGCCTTTAAACTTAAGGTCATTTTACACTAGTACCCTTGTGGCATGGACAGCATTTAATACATTTTTAACAGCTTTTACATTTCCATGGTTTGCAGCGGTGCTTGTTGAATCATTTCTCTAATGAAGGTGTTTTAAACTAGTTTAGAGTTACTTTGGGGGGAAAAACTGGAAAAAAAAATAATTGGGTTGATGAAGTGAATTTATATACTAAAGAGCTAAGCATGCAGAACATATTGCTATAAAGTAATGCATGCTGATTCCCACTGCTGCAGAAGTACATCCCTGGGGAACTGTGCTTTTTTGTTGTTGTTGGTTTTATGTGTGTGTGTTTTAAAATGTAAATAGAATGAAAGTTGTGTTTTTCACAGTGCTCATTCCTTTGGGAAACTCAGGTCTGAGGACAGAAATTTAGGAATATTTTTTGTGCTATTTCTGGGTTGCTCAGGAGTCTGATGGAGAACATTCAACATTTTGGCATATTTTGGTGAAGTGTACATTCTGACTACTTCTGTTGAATGTGGGCATCTAAGGAACCCATCATATAATGAACATGGATTGGAGGGTAGAAATTTACTGATCAAAATAAAAGTTGATTATTTCAGTGCCTCTCAAATGTTGCAGTGGTGCTGTGGAAGGTCAAGGCAGAAAGGTAGGTACCAATATGAAACAATCTGAGAATAACTTTTTCAAAAGTGCTGAACAAATTTAAAATTTTGTTAGCTTAAAGAATTATTTGTACATCTAAAGAAAGGTTTAATAACCCCAGTTAAAGGAAGTAATAATTTAATAAGCTAATGTTTTAATGTAGATTACAGTCTTTCATATGCCTTCAAATTTCATACCTTCAGTCCACATGGTTGTGGATTTAGCTGTCAAAAGCCAAATTACAGTGACTTTATTTTTGTTCAGAAAGTATTAGAACAAAAATGATATACTGAGTTTCAAGAATTGTTTAAAAATAAACTTAATTAACAAAATGCTAATTTAAATGTATGATGGTGTTTCTCCCCTCAGCCAGTCCACCCTTTATTTTCTTTTTCTCGTATAGCAGATTAGCAGCCTTTGTTTTTTACTTCATTGCCAGTGGCTTTCACTGCAGATTTTTCTATTGATTTTACTGGAAGCCGACTTTTATGGGAAACAGCTTCTTTCCTACCCTGCATTTTTTTAAAAGCAGTTTTTGAGGTAGTACAAGTGTATCTGTGGTGGTTTATTTTCATTGATTCTATGCAAATCAGCCCCAGGACTGATTTAATGCGCTGGGCACACTGACAGTTTTACCTGTGGTTCATAATACACTGTCTGCATTTGCTGTGGCACAAAAGAGATGTGGGGAGGTAGGATTTGTGAGAGTCTGCTGTTGGTTAGAGCTTTCCAGTATGCCTACTTGCATCTATGCTCCATGGGTCTAAAGCTATAGTAAAGTAAATAATCAACTTTGACTAAATAGTTATTAGGTATTACAAAAATAAATTGAGAGGCATATTGGAAGGCTAAATACATGCTAATCCACAGACAAAATCTAGCAGTGGTAGGGGTTTTTTTCTGTGTTATTCTGTCATTATAAAGCAATCAGGGAGTGTAAGGAAAATTGAGTGATTTGGAAAACACTGTATTGTTGTAAATCTGGCAAAACTAAGAGGAAGAAAATCTCCTTGAGTTATATTCCTTCAGTTATACTCCTTCAGGTGACTGAACCTCAGACTGATAAGAACAGTGGCAGATTAAATGAACACCAAGTAGAAGATTGATGTTGAGAGCAGACATCCTGCCTCACAGAGGAAAGAACTCATTTCTGATTTTTTTGATACTGACTGTTGTGGTTGGAGCACGTTTCATAGATGGGAAGGACCAAAAGTACTTCTAACATAGAATCCATATTATTCTAATCCAAATGCTGCTACATCACTTGGTTCTAAATCAGGTGAATCACAAAGCAGTCAAGTTGAGGTCTCAAGGAGAAAGCAGGCATGAATAATACAGAGTATATTGGCAGTCTTCTGTTTTTATAGGCAAGAGTTTATAGCACTCAAGGTAAAGAACAGCAGTTTCCAGGAGCTAAAGGAGCTTGTACTTGGCTTCCAGATTCTTATTTGCCAAATCTATGGAAAGCCTGAGAAAACTCCTACAGTTCCCTAAGTTAAGGAAGCAGTAGTGGGACAGGAGCAGAGCTTAAATGATCTGCACAGTTATGTACTGTATATTCTTTCTGAAGTGCTAATGTACTAAACTTTGTAGGCAGGTGGTGGTAACAATCAAAAGTCAACTGTTAAAGTCTAGAAAATAAAAGTGATGACATTGAAGAAGCAGATCATATGCCTTGGTCCTTTAGAATTAAGAGGTGTAAGAGGGACAAGCTTTGGCAAAACAAAAGGAAATATTCTCCAGTGAGGACAAAGTATCTGTTGTGTGAAATCTGGTACAAGCTAGTTTTCCTTCCATTGGAAGATAGGGGAATAGCCTATGAAATTTCGAGGCACTGGAGGGCTTAAACTGTGTGCCCCTCAGAGATGTGACTGGCTCGGTTGGAGTCACAGCAGGGACAGTCTGGGGTTAGCAAAGCACGTTTGCTTAGGGACAATAAAAGAGGTGCCAGCTGTTGTCAGGAACTATCATATCAGTAACATGTGGTGAATAAATGTGGTTGATAACTATTACATTAAAATTTCTAGTATCAGAGATAAAGTTTTTTCTCATTAGTGGAAATGAACGATCTGATCTCCAGCTAGTTTGTAACTAGAATTTAGATCTTGTAAGAGAACAAAACAATCTGACAGATTTCAGTGGTGAAAAGCTTCTGGTTAAATGAAGTGAGCTGCAAGAAGTAGTATTCATGACATGGGCAGAGACAGATGTGCAGATGAATAACCAAAATTAATAACAGGCACCCTTAAAGGGCTGGTTAATCTGCCAGTAGAGAGTCTGTCTCTTTTCTACCCGCTAGTACATCAGCTCATAAAAAATACAAATGAGCCCAATAGCAGCAAGAGCCTTAAGATCTGCTTCCTCATTAGTGAAACTTCAGAGAAGCATTTCCTATGGCTCTGTATCTTTTTCTACCTTTTAAAAAAAGTTGTTAGCAGGACTGTGTAGACTGAGTTCTTGGGGCAAGGGAGAGAAAGCAGTGGAATCAATCTCTAAAAGGAAGAGTTTATCTTGGGTTACATTGACAAACAGCATATTTAAGGGTTTTAATGGTAAAAAAATGCATTAATGTATTTGATAGGATTTTTTTGTGTGGTGTAGACAACATATCTTGTGTGGTTTATATTTTTATTCATGTTGTAGCCCATTGAGAGAAGGATTGTTAGTAGATTATATGTGATATTCTGGTCATTCTTAGCTCTTAGGGTAGCAAATTCTCCTGTTTTGCACAGCTGGGGCCACCCTAAGGAAAAGATCCAAGGATGGCTTTTCCTGACAGTGTGGAAAAGTTCATGAACTGTAAGTTGTATGTGTGGTGTTGAAAGATAAACAGTTTCAAAGTCAGGGTGGGAGAAAATGTCCTTTTCAGAAGCTGAAAATAGAAAGACAGGGTAGAGCAACCTGGGGGGAAAAAACCCCACCAACACTCAGCTTTAGAAAGATTCTTTTTGCAGTAGTTGTGTAAAAACTGAAAAAAAAAAAAAGTGAGATGGACAAGTAGAAAGAAGAGGTCACTGGTCAAGAGCTACACTAGGGTTTGTTCAGTTGTAATGATAACTGGAACTGATAAATTTAGTTAAGGGGGGTTCTAGCACTGAAAAAACAGTGGGCGTAAACAGCTTGTTCCCTCTGTCTTCCTTCTGAAACTGCCCAGTGAAAGCTAGAGCTTTCTTCAAGCACTCTCTCACAATTTGTCTTCTCTTTGACCCTCTGTTTGGATATATTGCCTAATATATAGCAATTACCTCAAAGCTATTTGTAGTCATCTTTGGGGATCATGTGGCTAGTTATGTGAGCCTCTTTTCTTTAAAGTTGGAAAAAAAATTGTTCCAGGCAAAACAACCAAAAACCAGAATTGTAAAACTGGTTGCACATGTGTTTAGTGTAATGAAATTTATGCCTGATTCTTTCCCTAATGCTACATAATAGATCATGATGATCTTACTCCTGTACAATGTAATCTTCTCCTGTGTGTCTGGGTTATCTGACTGTTACACTATTGTTCAAATTGATTTGGGTGATTCTTTCTCTCCTTTTCTCCTCTCCCTCATAAACAGTAATAATTTGGAATTACATGTTTCAGTGTTTTTTTAATGACCTAATTTATGCTTATCAGCAGCTCTTATAGAGGTGTTCATGTTTTTTTCCCAAGGTGATATACTCTGCCCCTTCACAAGTTCTTTAAGTATTTATCCACAGTCATGTTTAGAAGAAAGGGCCTCCAAGCCCTAAAGATCCAGATAACAACAGCAACAGAGATCAGTGACACACATTTGAAGTTCTTACAGTGATGCACTGACTTGTAAACCTGTATGATTCACTTCAGATTTTTGTTCATTCAGTTTTAGAAGAACTTTGTCTGTTTTTCTGTCTGTCTACATCTATGAAACACATACATGCACAAAAATACATTTTGTAGTAGTTTCTCAGTGATGTGAAAGACCCTTTAACCCCCTGCTGCTGTCTAATAGGTTCAGGAATTACTGCTTTTAAAAGCACTTATTGACCCGATGGAGTCAGGAAAATCACATACTTTTAAAATCTGAGGTTTTTCATGTCAGGAATATTATTCATTAGCAAAATTGTTCATTTATCTAAATTTATACTTAGCCTATGTTTAAGTACTTCCTATAGGTCTGTAATTACCAGTTGACATGCCAGTTCCACACAGATAGAGTGTCAAGAGATTCTGAAGCTTTCCTCCCTCTTGGGAACCTCAGAGAACAAGAAACATATTAGCTATTTAGAACAAAAGTAGCTGTATCATTTCACAAACTTTACAATATTTGTAGAATTATTTATAGTATTCCTATTTAAGGGATAAAAGTATTTGTGTTTCCTTACCTGGCTTCTCTACACAACAAATTTGTGAGCTGGCAACTTCATACGGAGTTTGTTTATGTTTGACACAGTAGGGATGGCCTGCACTTTCTCAATCATCTGCTGTATTTGCATAACCTTGCAGAGTTAATGGCTGCCATTCTGACAAATTAAGCTGGTTTCCTATGTCTTTAATGGATTAAGTCCTCCTGGACAAGTTATGCTTTATTTTAATCCATGAATAGTGTTTGCTAAGAGTTGTAAATACATTTGTGTTATTCTGTTGTTGTTTGACTTATATGCTAAAAAACATATATGTGATGAATATTTAACAAATGTGGAACAAACCAAGCTTTTTATCCATATAAAGACAGAATACAAAGATCATCAATGCTTAATAGAAGAGAAAATCATGTAAATTATGCTTTACTGTCAAATATTTGCAAATATTTTAGCTGTGAGAATACTCATACTTTAAAAGTTTTTACTGCATTATTCTAGAATTACACTCAGTTTCTGATTCCTGCCATGATTTTAAAAAAATGACATAATTTACACTGTGTACTCCAGGTGTAGCAGGAACATTGCAGCATATGGTGTATGTGATAAATGAGTTCCCTAAGAGCTGCAACATGCATTGCAATTGTCAATATGTGTAAACAGGTTAGAGGCAAAATATCTGAATAGAATGTATGTTAATGTTATAAATTCCTGAAAATACAGTAGTTTGCAACTGAAGTGGTATTTAAAAATAACAATCTGTGCAAATCAAACACCGTTGAATCTGAGGTAATATCACCTTCCTATTTAGAGAGTAGTATTTTGATAACTTATAAATGATCCATAATGGACATATTCTGGTGTTGTAGAGAGATAGTGCTTCTGTAGTCTTTACAGATAACTGGAGATATAAAGCTACTTTTAATGTAAATGAAACTTTTTGCTGTAGTTTTTTTTCAGCATGAGAATTAGGCAACGCATTAATTTCAGACCGCGCATTTCCTACTTCAGTGCCTCTGCATTTCTCCAGAAATGCACCTGGGTATTGGGAATACAAATATGCATCTCTGTTCATCACACTGGAGTTCATTTAGATAAATTTTAACTCCATGAAGTACACTTGTAGTATATATGATATTTGGGCTGGAACTGTTTTGAAATGCTGTATGTAGCCACACAGTATAGCTAAGTGCAGAGGAATTGAATTGTTCCTGGCTACCAGACCTTCATTCAATTCAGTAGACCACACATACACTGCACTATGATTTTTATTTTTTTTGTAACATGTCAGATCTCTGGCAGTGTTCCTAAATTCTGCATGTTTTGTGTGCATGGGCTCATAAGCTAACTCTTCTTTGTAAGCAAATCTTAAAATTCTGTTTCTTCCATATAAGTCCTGAGATCTCTCCATGGAGTACAGAGTAAAACAATGCTATTTGTGAGATATGACATAACAACAAAATATTAAACAGGAGCTTAATTCTCCCCATCCTCCTCTGGACCATGACAGTGGGCCTCCTGCTGGGAAATACAATGATCTATTATTAAAATGACAGCCCCACCTAGGGAGACAACAGCCCAATTCAAAGAGGAGAGCCAAAAACGTCTCCACTACCACCAGCAGCAATTGAGATCAGCTGGTGCACTAACAATCCCTTGATTTAAACATCTGGTGGCAGGACTTTCTCAGTGGAGGTCTGTTGACTGTGGAATTCTCTTACACAGACACATACATGGTTTAACAAAGCCAAAGTTTTTTTATCCTCAGGGTACAGTGTCAGGCTATTTCCTTTCCCAGGCAGAAGCATTTGCTGATGGTTCCACTGGCATCCAGTGCTGCATTACAAGGATTGTCCTTGAGGGATACACCAGTGATGCCCGAGGATGAGCTGCTCCACAGTGTCAGTTAGTGTTCTTTACCAGCTCTTCACAAGTAGCAGAGCCCTGGAGGGAGTGCAGCGTTAGAACATCTCTTGTTCTTCCATGGGAATCCATCATTTTTGCACATAATCTGTGTTGTACAGAGAGGTGCACAGGACAGGGAATTGGGAAGTCAGGATATATGTGCTCTCCTGTTCTGCATCCTAGAACCTGTGTTCAACTGCCCAATTTCTCTGGGTGCTTCTTTAATTAATCTCCCAGAAATGCAACTTCATTTTTGTTTTGCAGGTGTAATTCTGCAATGCTTTTTTCTAACTCTATCACACCTGTAAAATATGTCTGTGTTAAAGAAAACGTTTCCAAACCACTTGGGGTTATTGTAAAGCTATAACCAAGCTACTACAAGCAGTCAGGTTGCAGTGACAGGGAGAAGACAGTGAATTTATTTTGCAGCTGTGGCCTGTTGTCACGCCTGGTGGAGGAGAGATTGCTGTTCTCCCAAGTTATCTTATACTCCTTGTATCTTGCATCTCCCTAGCTATTTTGTACTACTACACATATTTCAAATTATAAGCTCCTAAATTAAACGTAACATGACTTATTTCATGTCATGGTTTATTTCAGCATGTTAGGAAATTAAGACCACACAGAGGAAACAATATTCAACACAGATATGTGAATGAAGAAAACTGTGAAGGAGAAATTAATAGGTATGGGGTTATGATGTAGCATGACAGAGGAGTGTAACACCATACTAGTACTATAATGTAGATACAAAGCAGTACAATTCCTCCTTCCAGCCCCCAGACCTACTTTGCTAAGTAAACATAAGAAAGAAGTTTAGCTGAAGATAAAAAGTGTGTATGACTTTTGAGTGCTTTTCAACCATGTTTTAGCTGCTTATCTCTGTGATGAAAATTTGTTGGGAAGCGTATAATAAGGAGATGCTGCTACTCTTAAAATGTCTGTAAAAATTTAAGTGTAACTGCAGTCTAGAAAGGTGCATTGCTTTGGCTTTCACTATGAAACTGCAAAAGCTTAAGTGAGGAAAATTAGAAATGTTTTATTTTCTGTTTGTTGTTAGAGGCAAGCATTTTTATAAGCCCAGTACTGAAAGTATAGTGCCTTGTTTGTTTTTTTTTCCCCTCTTTATATTCTCCTGATGTGCAGATTAATGTAAATTGACTCTTGTGTTAGAATCAGCTCTGCTTTAAAGACTGTGGTAGAAAGGACATGGAAGTAACTTTCCTGTATCTCTCTCAGCTGTTTATAAATGGGAATAGCAGGGGCATTTACAGACAGGTTCCTTGATGTTATGATTAAATTAAGACTTCTATTAATTACTAATTTTAGCAGGCAAGTTAAAAAAAATAGCTTGGTTATCAACTATTCATGCAGTTTTATGTTTAGTTTTGTTAATTATTTTTATGTACTTTTTGTAGCTAACTTTACATATATTCTTCTGAGTGTAACTGCTAGCTTATATAGAACTAAATAAATATGCTTTTGTATGTTAGTGTAGAGGGAAACATCATTTGGCAATACTGCAGAATATGTGTTGTTGCTGCTTGTGGAAGTTAAATATTTAAAAGATACAGGTGAATTTCATCCTAACGTTCTTCAGTGTAGCCTTCACTTAGATTTTTTGACATTTGCTTTACTTTTATTCTAGACTGGACATCACTATACATTACTTGTAACTCTCTCTTGCCTTTTTCTTTGAACTCAGTTCTCTGCTTTCAAACAGAGAGAGCAGTGCAGAGTAAAATTAAAGGTGTTTAAGTATTTAGTGTGTAGAAGGACATTTATTTCTTACTTTATGCGAGAGATTATTTTTGTTTAGGATATTTAAGATAATACTCTATTTATTTCTGGAATAAAAGAAGTCCAGGTTTAAAAAGGGGATAGAAATTTATTTTATTAAACTACACTAATAGCCCTTAATGAATACATGCAAGTAAAAAAAAAATAATGCAAATAGTAGAATCCAAAATATTCTTGAAGTCATATTATCAAACTTAACTAATACCCACTCTTATATAAAATAAACACCAAGCTTCACCACCTTCCCTCAGGCGTAGTTAAGGAGTATTGGAATGTTGTTCCAGAATGGCACGTGTCTTTGCAGTTCTAATATCATCATTATCCAATAGATGCTATCCCACAAGTGGGAAAGCAAAAATGTATTCCAGAGCCTTTTCTGCTCTCTACATGTGTGGTAAAAAATTTCCATGCACCACATGTCTCTTCACTATATCTATATGGTGTCTGCCAAAATAAACATTTTATTCCATTTATTTTTAGTTGGTATTGCACAGGTCCTCCTAAGATTAAACAGTCAAAGGTCAAATAAGTTGAGATGAACTGTAGTTTTAAAATAGTTGTGCTGCTCATAATTATGTGTGTAGAGGTTTTCAGATATATACACATATACCTACGTACATACATAGATACACATACATATTTGATTAAAAGCTGAGGATGTTTGCTCAGCAGAGAAGCAAAACCATCATTATCTGATTGTACATGGAATCCAGTGGCTGCTAATCAAACCCGGGGCTGCATCTGGTTAAACATACTTGGCATAGGCTTGTTGCAATTAGAGGTTTTGCCATGTCAAGGGAATCTTTCACTCAAAGCAGCGACCCATATTGTACTGAACAAACACATGAGTTTTTAATTGAGAACAATAGCTTAACAAACCACTTCCCAGGACCACTGAAAGAAAAAAATGTGCCTGTGGCAATTCTGGCGCTGAATTGTGTTTATTTGAATCCATTTATTCCAAGCCAGGGTTCAATATACCAAACAAATAAAAAAAAAAATTAAAGTCAACATGGAAAACAAAGTTAAAGTGAGAAAAATATAGTATGCTGAAATGTAATGCCAATCTGGAACTGAAATACTTGTGATTTAGCAGATCTGTGTGTGTATACTTGTGCCCTCTGCTCTCATAACTCTTAAACCTGAAGATCTGCACTTCAATTATTTTGTTTCATAGTGTATGAATTTCACAATGTGTATAGCTACGAAGTAATATGTATTTACACTATAAAGTGAGCACTGAATGTAGCTTTTGTTACATAGAGTTTATGCTCCATCTGTATTTCACAATACAACTTGATATAAATTATTGTATATTTAGAAATAGCTGGAAATGGTAACGAGTGTAATAAACATTGAAGAACAAAATGCTTAGTTTGGAAGGTTAGGTGTTATATACACGAGCCAGCACCCCAAATTTTTAACTAGAACATAGCAAGCGTGGGTAGAGCCCTTCCCAAATCTTTGTTCGTGAAACCTAGCCATGATGATGACATGTGTTATTCTAAATTTGATAGTATCTAAAGTCGAAGTTTGATGGTTTAAGTTAGACCAAGGTAAATGACTGAAAAAGAACAGAAAAAAACTTGACATAGTATTTATAACACTGCAATAAAGACTAGAATATTTTATTCCTATTCTCTGATTTTCTACAGCTTTCTTAAGATTTTGAAGTCACAATTTAAGAATAATTTTTCGACCTGAGGTTTCAAGTAGAACGATATTATCATTTGTTGATTACATGCAGCTGTAGGTGAAGCAGGTACTCAAAAAACCAAGCATTTAGATTAGTAGAGGCTTTTAAACGTTCTAATACTGATTTTTTTTTTAGGTTTGTCAACTTTACAGTTGGTCTTACACTCAAACCTTTTATTTTTTTTGCCTACTCTACCAACCTGCTGATTTAGTTTCTGATTTGTGATTGGAACGAGTCAACTTTGTACCAGCTGGGGACACAAAGGTAAAAGGAGAAAGCAGGGAGGAGAGTGACAGGGAAAGGTGGCTTGGACTGGGAAAGGTGTGTACTGTAGTCACTGTGGGCATAATAACTGGATGATCCAGCCTGGAAAATGGTTAGGGAAGTGTTGAACATGTATCATAAAAATGCCATAGACTGTGCTACAAGTGATGTGGAAGGTCTGAAAGTGTGCTTGACTCTGAAGTAGAGGAGCAGAATTTTATGGTGAGTTAACTGTTCTGGAAATGCAGTGGAAAGTTTGTAAGAAGAATGCATGGATAGAGGTAGTTGTGTGAACTGCTGATTCAGAGATAACATGCCCAGGAATTTTATGCTATCCTGCTGCTTGCAAGCTATCACA
>JAWWES010000024.1:12908001-13084069 GCA_035583135.1 Lophotriccus pileatus
GTAGTTGTGTGAACTGCTGATTCAGAGATAACATGCCCAGGAATTTTATGCTATCCTGCTGCTTGCAAGCTATCACAGTAAGTCACTGCAGATTAGAGTTTTCTTATTGATTTCCTGAAGACTTATTTCATCACTAAAATCTCCTCCTGGCCATAGTATAGTTTTTTATTACTGTTTCTTTATACATTTGTCCCAGAATAAATTCCAACTTGCTGACAGCACAGCCTTGTACTAACAGAGTAGTAGAACTAAAATATTATTATGATAAAACTGCCAAAATGAAGTAGAGGGACACACTGAAACTGTTTTTGTTTTGTTTGTTTGTGTTTTTGTTATTTTTATGGTTTTTTTTGAGATATGACTTATCTTAGCCATGTTGTTTTTTTGTTTATTTTGAATGTGGCATGTTTTTAAGTTACTCTGAAATGCAGTAGTCAATAGGTTTTAAGTTAAACTTTGTACTATAATCTCAGTGGATGGAGTGAAAACACTGGTATGTTTTCCATGATTGATTTAACCCTCCTGTGTGTCTTAGCCTCCGTTCACACACCCGGTTCTGGCTGCAGCTGAGTCTGGTTATGAAATTGCCCCCTCGGGTTCAGCACTGAGGTTTCACTGCTACAGGTGACAGTCCTCCTTTAATCTCTTTGTCCTTGTATTTGCTTCTTACCAAAGTTCTGTCAAAATGATCAAAGTTATGTTCTTTAATAAGGTTGAAAGATTTTATATTTGCTGAATACTGACTATTGAAAACAAAATGAGGGCAACCATCAGCAGTACAGAAGAGTGTTAGAAGATGGTTAGGATTTTGGGTAGATTGGGCAGAAGGATGCACACACTATGAAAGGGAGAAATTAATCATCTTTAGATCATTATTTATTTGCAGGAATACTTTGAGCCAGAGTGAATGTCAGAGTCTGTGTACTGAAAACCATGTTTGCAGTGTACATTAGATGTAGATGTTAAAATTGAAGAAATCAGGAGGTGAAGAGCTACTCCACTGAATCTTGTAGTGTGGAGCATGTAGAGGATGGAGTCAAATTTATATAGATAGTAATAGAAAGCAGTAATTCCTTGGACACAATGTTAGGATTCAGAAAAGCAGTAGCTGGAGGGCCACTGTCATCAAATAATCTTGCTTAATTTCATAAGCTGTGATGGGATAACAAACCTACAAGGGGTAGAAACTATTTTTCCCAAAGAGTTTTAGCATTTTTACTGATCACCTACATGGTCATTTCTAATTTGTAGCAAATTAGAAAAATTATGCTGTTATGGCATGACTTGTATTTTACATGACTTGTTTTTGACATGGCTTGTGTCTGCAAGCACAACTGCTGCGCACAAAACAAGCTTCCTTTCTAAAACATTGTTTCTTCACTGCACTGCTCAAAACAAATTCCTTTGATTGCTCAAGGTTATATGCAGCACATATTTGTGCCATGTTGCTTTTTAACAAAAATGCAAATATAATTGGTATGTTTTTAAAAGCTAATATCTGGTATTATAGGAAAGGCTTAATAAATACTTAAACATTTGCAATCTGCTGTTTTAGAGTAGCAGTTGTATTTCAGTGAAGGTAGATGGTTGAAAAAACCAGTCACCTTTCAGTGATTGCAGATGAAAGGTTTATTTTGGGTAGATGATTTCTTTGCTGGAATCAGCACTACCCATTCTGGACGTTCTGGAGTGGCTTGTGTAATCTCCTGGAAAACATTAGGAATGTTTTCATGGTCTCCTCTAGTGTAGTATGAAAATGTCTCACCAGAAGGTCTTCACATCCAATACACCTTTGTTAAGAGAAAATTAGGTATTCCAGCATTCTGTGACTCTTGGAACAATCTGTTTGCTTTACTACTTATTTTGACATACTTTACACCAGGATCTCTTCCTGTAGTGTAGGCTCTTAATATTTTCTTTTGCTTGTTGCTGCTAGTGTTTGTGAAAATTAACTCATTTGCCGAGGTGGGTATTTTTTTTGGAAGCTTGTACTTGTAACTGATGTTCTCCCATTGGTTTCTTAATTGAAGTGGGAATATTACAGCTCTACCAGCTGCTAATCTTCATTCTTCTCTATTAACAAATTGTTCAAGTATATTAGCTTGCATGATAAGGAAATGAAGAGAAAAAGGGTGGTATCATGGCCACTACGTGGGCAAAATGAGTTCTGTTAGTCCTGTCTTGACAGTTTGTGAAAAAATTGTTTATCGCACCTTTTGATTTTCAAAAGAAATATAGAAATATGCTCTCCTACATGTGATCACTCTATGTTATTGAAGTAACTTCAGAGAGCTCATTACTTGCTTTGTGAGTGATGTTCTTTTTTTTCTTTTTCCACATTAACTTGCAGTAAACCAGCTCATAATGCTGGTGACAACAGAATAAATAGACTTCCCAGATCCACAGGATATGACTTCCCCATTTACTGTAACCCACTGTCTTTCTTGTTTCTTTTGGCATCATCACAAAAGATTTATCTTTTTTTCAAATAGCTCTTCCTTGTTCCATCCACATTCTTCTGACTGACTTACATGCAGTAAATATGGAAGCACCTCCCTCTAGTTTTCTACTGGCAATTTTGTCAGTGCAACTTAGTGCAAGCATAAGTGTGCCAGGGTGCTTTGCATTGATTCTTCATGCCTCAGTGAATATCAGCCTTTGTAGCTGAGATAAAAATCTGTAGCTTTTATATTCAATTTCTAGGAGAATTTTCTCCTTTCAGATGATTGTTGGTTCTCAGGCCACTAGCCACTTTTGGCAGCTTTATCTCGTGAATTGTAATCCATTCAGATATTAAAATAGAGGGGTTTCAAGGTATCAATAAAAACATTAACATCCTTAAAAACTGCAGATTGGAGATTATTTTTACTTTTATTCAGGTAGGATGGTGTCTCTAGCAAAATTACAGTGCATGTCAATTCGATAATATATGGTGATGTGTGGAAAAATTTCACTGTAGTCTTGTTACTTCATATGCACAGATGAGCTTTTCCTTGGGCTGTTGAGAGCGGGTCATTCATCACATCTTCTAATGGAAGTCATATGTTGTGGAAGTGTACTTTAGCTATTCCTATCTGGAAGAAATAAATATACATTGAAAGGTGCAGTTATCATTTGGAGATAACAGAATATAAAGGAGCTTTCAGTCATTCTGGAAAGAGTCATAGGCTTTACCCTAGTTCAGAGAATAAATTTTTTAGAGTCCTTTCAGCTCCATTAATTAAAATTCATTTGAACTTGGTAAAAGAAGAACTGAAAAAGGAAGATTCCTGGTGATAAGTGTGCATTACAATCAGTGATATGTTTTTTATGTAGTCATTTAATGGTGCATCATAAAAAGGGTAGTAGACTTCATAATAGAAAAGCAAATGATTAAGCAACATATAAAGCAGCTATTGTGGAGGAAGAACATATATCTGAATGAATGTAATACACAACACTGAAGCACAGTGTTCTATTTTAAAAAAGAGATTTCAGTTCTGCTATGACTGATTCCACAGTATAGCTTGTGTTAAGAAAACATTAAAAAATAAAGCAAAATGTTTTAGATAACTATAAGTATTGTCATGTAATCTATAAAGTTTATTAGGAGCTAAAGTATGACTTTGAATTAATGCCATGTAAAGGCAATTATTTAATCTTGGTAAAAATCTTGTATATTAGTGGGTATTTAAAAGTGATTTTTTATTTCTTGTCTTTTTGTGAGCTGTATTAGTTTTAAAATGAGGGTTTTCTTTAAGCTGAGAAAATATATATTTATCGCTCAGTTAGCAGTATATACAGTTAGATGACCTAGAATGTGAGACTTAATGGAACATAGCTAGAGGTTATGGTTAAACTCACTTTTATTATAGCCATTTTATACATTGTTAGGACGATTTAATTAGCTAATAAGCAAAGGAAGTTATTTCAACCCTCATCTGTTAAGAGGTTGAAAGAATCAGATGGTCCATATGGCTGCATTTAAGCTTCCTGTTGTGGTTTTTTTTTTTCACAGTTCAGATATCTTCTTTGTATTAATCTGGGGGATCAAATAAGCCAGACATGCCTTAACTGGCACCAACAACAAAGACAAACGCCTTGTAGCTGTGAGACCTCATGAAAGCCAGACTTTGGTCTCTTTGACCTTTTTAATACCATTTACACGTCTACAGAGTCTATTAGTGACATTTTTCTTAAGGTGGAATTATTCACCTTTGAGCTCAGTATAAACCGAGGACCGAAGATTAGATATTTCATGTGACACAAAGTCGATGGTGATAATAACACAGGTTTTATTGAATGCGTGATGCTTACATTGTATTAAAGGAAATAAACTGTTGTAGAATGTGCATGGTTCCTGTTTCTTTTGGAATTTTATTTCACTTAAGATAATCACTAAAAATAACTTACTAGAATGGATAAATAGCTCTATAAAGCAGTCTTCCATTCAGGAAATTACTCATTACATGTAATTTTAGTGTTCAAGAAGAGATTGAGGTCTATCTTATAACAATACAAATAACAGGTCTACCACACAATCTGAATTCCAGCACATTTAGTAGTCTAAATAATCACTGTTCAACTAAGTAATAAGTTATTAAAAAAAAAAAGTGGAAGTGATATGCCTGCAGATTTCCTACATGAAGAGGATGTTGGCTACCTTGACATAAGTTCCCTGGAAGAACAAATAGTCTTTCAAGTACTTTATAGCTTGGCACACAAATAAAAGTCAGTCATCTAACTTTTTGAATAAATGTTTGTGAAGGGTGCCCTGCACAGTTTCATAGTGAATTAAGAAATATTGGCAATTGAACTGATGTAAATCTACATCAGTTCAACTGAGGGCCAGAGAAATTTCTTTTGATCTCTGTCTTACTAAAATCCTGTAAAAATGACCAGAACCTGATAGCATAGTCTCATCCCACAGAGACTGATCTGCTGAAGAAGTCCTGTAGGACATGCTTTTTCTGAAAGGCATGGCCACAAGGTTCTGAGCCCATCACTTTGCAGTTTTTCAATATGGCCTTTCATTTGACTGTGGAAATGTATTTCTTGTAAGGGAGTTGTGAAAATTAATTTATCCCCTGGAAAGTTTTGATGAACCATGAAGTTTCAGCATAGCACTGCAGCCAGCAGTTTTTTTTTACTGTCCCCTTATAATATTTTAAAATATTTTAGAAAAGGAAATAAAAAAGTGCATTTTACCTTTCATATCCATGTATCCATAAAACAGAAGCAGCAGGCTTTGCTGTAGCATGATCTACAGCTTTTCTTTAAAATGTGTGTGAGCTAGGAGAGAAATCTGTGGTTATCTGTGTTTGGTAGTTAAGAAATCAACATTTCTTTGTTCTGGCATTCTCTGTCTGACTTGAGAAACGTCAGTGTTTGCAGTGTGTCCTGTAGTTATATTAGAACCACAGATGATAGGCAGAAAAATTCAAGCCGCGAGTCCCACTCCATTGAAAATAAAGTGGTGCCCTGAGTTCTCTGTTACAATTTTTTATCTGAAAGGAATATCCTGTTACATCTATTGAACATTGTGCAGGCGAATTGCATTATCCAATCCTTACCTATTGTCTCAATTATTAAGTTGTACTTGGGTGAATAAAACCATGGGAATCCTTGCTTTCACCATTGAAGTGCGTTGACTGACATGTCTTAGTGATCTCAAGGGTAATCCTTAATCGTAGCATTGCAATAATACAGGATGGAGGTCAAATGGAGTGATGACCTGCAATTTTTCAGCAGCAAAAGGCCAATACAAGCTTGCTGTGGTGGAAAATGAGTTGTAAAGTGCAAGCAAATTCAGCAACAGGCAGGAATCAAAATTATTTTAGTAAAAGCATCAGTGTGCGACCAAATTTTATTAATCAAATAAGCTTTCACATTTATAGCTAGGGAATTGGTTTGCAGTTTGTCCAGTGATGGGGGGAAGGGGTTTCTTTTCAAAAGAAGCAAGAATATTTTTTGTTTCGCTCACTTGTTTCTCTTATTTCCGTCATTGTAGCAGAAGGAACTTAAGTTCTCATAGAAGTGGTACTAACCCTTTTACTGATTGTTTGTGGTTGAATCCACATCCTTCATCTGCCTGGAAAATGCTGTAACCTACTGACTGGCAGTCAGTGTCTTCTTCTACAGCAGTTGCAATAATGATCTGAAAAGAAAAAAGAAATACCAGTGTTTATGTGACACCTGGGGAAAGCTGGGCTCCAATCCTTGTACCAGGGGATTAAAAGAAAGAATTAAAACATTTTACCTTAATCCTTCAGTTACTCTAACTGTTTTAATTTCATGGAAAACATTTATTTTGTTTTATCTGGGTTGAGTCTCAGTTTTTGTCCAAGCTTCTACTGGACTAAGATATTGGGAAAACACAGGAATACCGAGACACTGAGTTCTGTTTCTGATACAAGGTGTTGTCTCTGATCAGCACACAAAATGGCATTTGGGTGCATTGCTTCTCTTGTTATGTGTTTTTGTCATTGAACTACACCTTTGCATTGAGTTCTGTCTTTAACTTAAAAAGAATTTAGTCCTATTGTTGGAAACCTCTCTGTTTTATGAGTCTGTATATGTGTACAAACCTGCAGCCCCAAATCCATGAGAACAGACTGTATTTCCTGGGTTCTTTTCTAAACTTTTAATTGAGGAAAAAAGCATACTGTGTTCAATAATAGTGATCTCCCTCATAGTTCAACACAAAGCCTTAACTGCAATCTTGAGAACATCAACAGATATTCAGGGTTGACATATGTAGGGTTTAGGTCTGTGGTATGTTGTATGTTTGTGGGGGGAAGCATGAGGTTGTAATTAAAGTTTTACATTGTACTGTGTGGAAAGATTAATGTGTTTGTCTGTAATGTGTTTCTTCATCACTGGGAGACAGGGGAAGTTCTTAATAATGATGACAAGCCTGTCACTGAAAATATGCCATTTGGGCACTGGCATGAAATTAAGTATTGTCCCATAATTTGTCATATCCTGAGTTTGCCTTGTGAGTGATGCATTCATTCATCTTTTTTTTTTTTTTTTCTTTTAACATGGAATTTTTATTAAGAAATTTGAAACCAAAGAAAAGAAAAAATAGTACTTATTTCAATTTCAATTCTTGTAACTGAAACTTATAATAGAATATTAATTTTAAGACTGCATCAATAAGGGATGTCCCTTAAGATGTTTGATCAGACCCTGCTCCCTGTTTCCTGAATCTCAGATGTAAAAAATGGAAAACAACATGAAAATATTATATATATATTTTTTAATAAGTCCTGTAATTTAGGTTCTAAAAAATAATTTTCAGGATGTGTTTATTATCCTAAACAACTGTACTTGACTTTGTGCTTATGGGCAGCACTCGGAAAAGCAGATTGGAAGAACTATGGAGACATGCAAGGCATATCATGACCAAGCTGGAATACCACTGCTGTTCAATTTAAATGGCTGGAACAAGCTGAAGTAGTTACACAATAATAATTTGAGGTGACAATAGTCATATAACAAAGTATACTGAATATAATTTTGAGGGTTTTTGACTAGACATATTTAATTTACTTGGGACGTGGAGTAAATGCTGAGGAAAGGGTAGATAGAGGAAAGTGTCCCTTGGCCATGGCAGGTTGAAGCAAGATGATCCAACCCAAACCATTCTGTGGCTCTAAGATGATTCTGTGATTTTAGAATATTAGAAAATGAGAGGAGAAGAGAAACATTAGGATGAGCAAATTCTTAGTGATTTGTATGGAAAATAGAAGTACCAATTATGTGGCTGATTCACTGAGGAAATACTGGAGAGAAAAAAAGGTTGGACTGAGGTGCTGAAAAAGAATTAGGAGAGTTGGTACTAAACAGACAACAGAAAGTTGACCTTTCCAGGAGTCATAGGCCCTAGGGAGATGAGTGTAAAGTGGAAATTAGTAGAACTTAGTCTTCTATCTCCACCCCAACTGTCTTTCCCCCTCTCATTTGATTCCCACATTCTACTGTTACTTCATAGGCCCGTAACACCTTAGTAGCCTCCTTGCACTCTGCATGATGGATTTATATTTTACCCTCTGGAGATGAACATGTCTTTATTTGTAAGGATGTTTATATTTTAGCTGGCAGTGTCCAGAAGGATGGATGCCTGGGAAAGCCAATGATAAGGGTAAAAAATCTTTGCTAAAAATGATAATGGAATTACAGAAAGCGATATGTGTACAAATGTGGCAGCGAGAGCAGAGTACAAATAATTTAGCAATAAATTTCTGTGTTGAAATATAGACAGATTCAGACCAGATTTTTTTCTTCCCAGGCATGCCTATCATGGCAGAGATAGCACTGTAGAGGCTTAAAAAAAAAAAAGAGGAGGAAGTTTCTCATGAGTTTTGCTGAATTAGTGACCGAACAATGCTTTAATACACCAGACCTCTCTCCGAGTAAGAAATATTGCAATAAGTTATAAACTTAGTTCAGCTCTGAATTATGCATTGTGTACTTAGGCCATACTAGACCTATAGTATGTTTATCTGTTGACTTCCACTAAGATTTAGGGTCTATTTTGACTTAATAACTTGCTTTATTTTGTTTGACATATATTTTATGTCTTCCATGTGCATGGATACATAAGATACACAATCGTGGGTGAGGGTCTTGAGAGAAAGTGCAGCACTATGAGTACTAATAATAGTGGTTGTTACATAAAAAATACCACATCCTTGTTTTTTTTGGTGTTTTGTCACTCCTTAGCTGGTGTAGAAACCAGTAAAAAATGAAGTTATCTCACTATGCTTTTATTATATCAAACAATTTTAAAAATCTATCACCATATTCTGCTGGCATACAGATATTGTGTTCACTGCAAAAACCCACAAAGTGTACTGCTGATTGGCATCCTATTCTACACCTCAGTTTGGGCTTCTGCTATTCAAAGAGATTCGTGAACAAGTCTGTGAGCATATAGAGTGCTCTTAAGATATGATTTATGATATGCAGATCAAATTGCACTTATTTGATACTAGAGATTTTGAGATTATATATACTTTAGAAAGCAAAAAGTTTTCAGGAGTTGGATCTTAGCTGTTAGAGAAAGATTAAGGCTAAACTGGTGTATCTAAAAATTATTTGACTTCTGCATTCTGCTTTTTTAGCTTTTCCACATTTGGCTTCCTTTTACTTCATGGTTTATAAAGGAAGTCAAGGGCAAACTGCTGTTGTTGTGGACCCCTTCTGTTTCAGTGCACTGCTGAAGCTAATCATTGCTTTCTTGGAGATGTATATAAGAAGATTAAATAAAAAGAAATCTGGACTTATAGTAGGGGAAGTGTAATCCTCTGAGTTTATTAAGGTTTTAAGTGAGGTGACAGGGCAATCCTTGCCATTTTGTCAAAGATGATAGAGGAATAAACAAAAAGAAAGAAAATTCCAGAAACAAGTCCAAATCAAGGAATCAATTTGTCTAAAGCCAACTTTCAGTTCAGTAAAGTTCATAGGGGAAATTGGGAATCTTGTGTTGTCTTGCTTTGGTCCTCCTTTTCTGTTATGTTGTGCCCCTCCAGAAGTGCTGGTGAGGTTCTATGCGGGGAAACTGATTTTAAAGAGTTAGTGTGGGTATGCTTTGGCTGTCTAATTTATTTGAAAATCTGACTGCTTTCCTGTCCTACATCACAGATGAGCAGCCCTGAATGCAGGGCTGTGAGTATGGAATTTTGGAAGATCTGACTGGAGGTGTGTTTGTCCACCTGGTTCCTTTTTATAAAGTCCATGTCCATTGGAAGACAGGACCTGAAAACAGTGCAGTGCCTTTTGGGACTGTCAATCCAAAGTCATTTGAATGCTATGAAGTGAATAGCATAAAATACTTTGTTCCACAGAACAAATTTCATTCTGTACGGAATAAGCTGTGGGTTGCTATGGGGTTGAACTGTTGCTAATATGGACATTAGCAACAAAAAGAGCTTATGAGTAGGTGCTTCTGTAGGGTGGGGTTTTTTCCATTGAGATGGTTGGCATGATAATGAATAATTCAGCTCAGTCTTCTCTTGTGAAACTTTGGGAAATGCATTCTGGTGTAGAAGACATTTTAATAGAAAGCTGTTAGGAAGGTTAGCAGGAGTGCAGTGTCAGAACACACTTATTGACTGAAGGTGATCCTCCTGTTCTACAGAGCTATGCAAGTTTGAATTCTAGGAACTCTAGAATTCTAGAAACTGTAGCAATACATCACTCTCTGAAACAATTAACCTTGTCAGGTCTTGTTAGCTGGGATGCAGCCCTGAGCTGATGTAGCTGGAATCCTCCTGCTTTGGAGTTACCTAATTTGTGTGAGGTCATGGCTACACACAAACTCTTTGAGCCAGCAAACAGAATGTGAAACGAGATAGACTTCACTGCCATTCCTGTCTTTGCCTAATTTTTCAACTGCATTGTCTGTGGATTTTGGTTTCCAAAGTAGATTTCACCTTTCTATTCCATGTTTTTAATATTGTATTAATATTGTAGCTTTGAAAGGTTAAGGAAAAAGCATATCTGGAGAACAATCTATTAAAACACTGAACTATTTGTGGAGACTTTGCAATGGAAATATCGTTTATCATCCTAAGCAGTGATTTCAGGATCAAGCTGAGGGTGATGTTCCAGGCAATGTAACATGATTATTCTTTCCTTGGGAGCTAGACAATATATCCTTTTAAAAAAATGATTATATATATTGATGACTGAAAAGGAAAGCTTGACAAACTGCAGTGAAAATAACATCTCCCCTGGAGAAAGTTTGTTTGATAAAATTATGACCTCCTACTATAAATTCACTATTGCACTTTTTCCCTGTTTTTTGATCACCGGAAAAAAATTTCCGTGATCAAAATAAATCTGATGTGTTGAAAATAGAAGGTCTTCCTACCCTGGTATTTAAAACCATGGCTTTTATGATTTCAGGATTTTGTCCAGTGTTTTGTCATGGTTTGTTTTTCACATAAAAACCCCAAGATCATATTTATAATACTATAATTAAGGGGTTTTCAGAGACACCAAGAAAAGTGTAATGGTAAAAACCAGTCCTGTGCATAAGCAATAGGTTACTTTTACGGAGGAAATATGTTGTCAAACAAACAACTATTGCAGATACCCAGGGGATTTGCCTTGTCTGAAAGGTGCAGCCTTGTCTAAAAGGTGCAGCACTGACATATCTTTGATTTGCTTGATTCTCCCATTGTGCTGCAATCCTCGAAAGAAGAAATTATAGAAGATTGCTTAAGAAATATTTGTAAGTAAACACCGTTTCTTTAAATTTTCAATGGAACAAAACTATGATCCACCCCTGCCAGTGTTAGAGTATTACTTGATTTTTAGAATACAAATGATTTTTATCTTGTCACATGCATTTGTAACACTGACAGCATCAAAGCTTATGGATGTTCCCAAGTGAGAGCTGTAAACTTCATTATTACTGCAGAACTTGATGCTTACTATGATTCTTAGAAGCACAAGCAAAATTCAGTGTTTATGATACTAGTAGAGGAAGCTTTGAAATCTCTGTTGGAGATGATGTTATAAAAGTTGAAAGTACTAAAGCACAGATTTGCCATATATAGTTTTTCAAGAGGAAAGGCCTTTTGCTAGGTGAACAGGGACATTCTTTATTGACAATATATGTCTGCACAGTAAGGGATAATAAATCCACATAGAAAAGCAGCCGCAAAATAATTTTACTATTACAGCTGGTGTCCTGGGCTAGATTAATCCCTGTTTTTTTTCTGGTAGATCAGTAGAACGGCACTAGGGATTCATTTATCGCTTATGAAAACAACCATTCCTCAACCATAACTCCCAAAGCCATCACCTTCCCTTGTATCAGAACATAGCCAAATGTTGTGTATCTATGCATATATATATATATATATATGCTGATTTTGTGTGCCTTTTGGCAAAAGTTACCATAACATACCATTGCTCATTCCAGATGTTGTAAGAAAAATAAAGCGCTAAGCTAGGACTCCAAACAACGAATAACTTGCACTTTGGACATTTTTGCATCCTTTGAAATCTGAATGCCTTTAAATTGCAATCAGTCCATCTGTATAGGAGCTTGTGAAAACCAGGTTTCCTAAGTTCTTTAAGGAAGACAAATTTTTTGCAGTTGCGTAACGTTGAGTGCTGAGATCTAGTATTTCTGATCTGGTATAAGGAGCCAGCACTGACTTCTAATGGATAGATGACATCTACCAGGTAAAAGCTGGCTAAGTCGTAGAAACACCTATAAGCATGAAAAAAATACTATCCAAATTATTTACCTCATCCTTGTGAAAATCTTTACTTGGTATATTTTGGATTTAGGAGTAGAAGGAAAACATTTTCATGGCATGTTCTAAATGTATTGTCAGCACTAGCTTTTGTGATTCATACCTTGGGTCACCTGCCATGAGCAAATTCCTATATGAGATCTACCACTAGGTATAAAAGAGAGATTTGTGAATCTTGGTAGCCTTCTCTTCTTTCCTCTGAAGCATTACTCAAACTTTCAGGAATGTTTGGTAGAAAAGCTGGAAATAAGGTGTATCACTGTGTTGAAAGCACAAGAGCATCCTTGTTGGTGAAGGGTTGAGATGTTATTAGCAATATATTCCATTTGGCACAGATTGGTTACTCCTTACTAGAGTATATTCTTCAGAAAGACCATTGATTTTCTATCTAATGCTGAAATACGTTTTTCCCCCCCTGATTTGCCTTTAAGTAACTTTTCCCAAGTGATTTGTAGAATCTGGGACAGAGGCAAGAGACACATCATTATCTCATGCCTGGTGTTGTAACTGTACTAGGCAGTTCGTACTGGATATGTTAGTACCAGACTAGTCAGTACTGGACGTGAGAATGTGAAGCGGTGTTCTGGAGAAATTCATAAGAATGCTGGGAGCAGGTAAGGACATCAAAGGTGTACGACAGTTTTTGGTCATTGTGTCCACAGGCACACAGCAGCTCTGTTTTTAACTCTGTAGCATGTTATGTTAACAGTTCATCTTTCTCTGAAAGCCCTGCCCTGCTTGCAGTTAACAAAGATTCATTACCTCCACTCCAGCATTCCATGTCTGCACGGTAAGAGGTGCCGAGTTATCTTCCTGTTTTCATCATCCACCTTCAAATGTGCTCAATGCATTGCCTGTTGACAATAATTGTTTCCTTGATAGCCTAGATTTCTTTTACATATGTTGGCAAGGATAGGAGAACATAGAAGTATAAAACTGTGTCCTCTTATACAATGTCAGATTCTCCAAACAGCATTCACTTATGCAGCAATATCACAGATGAGAGATGTTGTGCATCCTCTAAGGAAATATTTTTATAATTGCAACAGTGAGAGAAAGTATATTAATTTTTTTCATCTCCACTGGTATCAGTACAAAATTTCCTTTTGGTGTAGTAAGAGAATAATAATGAAACTGCCTTAAGTTTTACTTCACGTGGGACCATTTCAAGAAAAATATGTTAATGGAGACTAATTATCTCATAGACAGCTTGAAGGAGTTTATGGAAATTCTAAGTACTTAGCAGGGCATTTGGACAAATCCATATTCCAAAAGCTGTGAGCTGCAGAGGAATATTTGATGTTACTACTATGAATTAAAAGTATTTTTTGATGTTTTGCCACAGTTCTTTACTACTTAGTATAGTAGTGAGGAACTTATAAACAAATAACAGTGAGATATTGAATTTTTTGAAAGTAGTTTTCCCTGAGATGAAAATACAGAATGAATGACTATCGTAATTCTAGATCTTTTAAATTAAGAGACAACCTCCCCCACTAATATTTAATTGGGAGAAAATTAGGATAGAAAACAAGTTTTTTATTAGTTCACATACTTTTTTTTTTTTTTTTTTTTTTTTTTTTTTTTTTTTTTTTTTTTTTTTTTTTTTTTTTTTTTTTTTTTTGTTCTCTGGCTGTGTTTTGCAAAGTTCAGCAGTCGAGCATGACTTAAAAAACAGCAAAGTTCCCTTAGGGACACTTTGGGGATTAGAGACATACTATAGTAGAAAATGTAAACATGATAGAGCAAAGAGCAAGGTCATGCAGAGCACTGTCTGTTAGCAGAAGATCTTAAAATTGATTCACTGCTCCTCTATAAATTCTCCCCGCAGAGAAATAATGATCTCTGACATATAGACTGGGTGATCATTCTTGCAGGCAGGGTTTGCACAGCGTACAGTTGCTGAAGAAGACTAGAAAGATGACACTTTCAAATAATCAGTTATGTTATTCCAGTATGGAATTAATGGTCTTAGTGTAAAGGCTTGTTAGACTTAAAAACTATCAAGATGAAGTGAATTACTGTAACCTGAAGAAGTTTCTAAATTTGCTGGGATTATGGGTTTATGTTGTGCTTTAAAGGAGGACATAAAGTGAAGCCCAGTTGAGGACTGTTGCAGTATTATTGATCTGAGGTAGCAATAAATCCCAAACTCCTCGAACTCAGCTTTTACCCACAACATCAAAAGTCACCATTTATTTTTAATATAAAATCAATTTGATTTCAGTGTGTTGCTTTTTAGAGCACTCAGGCATCATCAGTGTGAAGTGTGTGTGTGTTTGTCACCTCTTGCAAATAATTATTACCATGACTTCAGTTTGGGATTATATTTCCATTCCTGTCTTCCTACATTTTTGAAAAGGATGGTGAGCTTATCTTCTGTAGGCAGCACAGATGAGTGACTTGATGGACAAGTTCTTCTGTGGGCCTGAATTAACATCCACTATTGCAAATGCAGAAGTGCCATGTCTGCCTGCTGATGTTGAGGTTTGCCACTGGAAGTATGAACTATTACAAAGGATTTTAATTTTCTAAAGTATCCTTACTTAACCTGCTACATCACTCCATTTTTGGAGCACGAGGCTTTTAAACAGGACAGGTTTGTTCTGTTTATAAGTCTGGGAAGTTTTTTTTGAAGATGTGCTCTTTAGCCAAGGAACAAAACAGAGATATTGGAATGCTAAAAGAACTGATAGTTGCTCTTATCTGAAGATTAAATAAGATTCTGGGGAACATGAAGGATGTTACAGAATATTTGTGACCCTTTCCCAACTCCTACAACCACAAATGGGTGGGATTTAAAGGACGATCTTACAAGTAAGAATCTCGCTGTTCCTGACCAGCAAAGCACTTAAGCACTTACTCAACTGCAACATGTGGGCAGTTCTGCTGAATCCACATCTGATTTACTTGTGAGAAAGCACATGTTTAAATGCTTTAGTGAAGAGGAGCAGACCAGTCTGTGGCTTTTAGGACTTGACCCAATTAGTCAAGAAAAAAGTTCTTAAAGGGATTCTGTAGACTTGGAGTATAATCCCTAATGGTGATTGCAGGTTTTTGAGTGTGTTTTTCTACACCCTTGACCCAATGAACCATTAGAATCACTTGTTTCTCTTATGACTCGTATATATTTGTATGTCTTTTACAGAGTTTCTCACTTTTCTTTCCTTATAAACTGTGTGTTCAGTAATTTGAAAAATTTGTTTTGCTAGTTGTAACTCAGTCGCACTGTATGGAAAAAAAGTACTTTAGTTATCTTTCTGAAGTTCCCACTTATTTAAAAAAAGTCAGCATAAATATAATACTATGTATATATCAGATACCTGGCAGTTTTCTGAATCAATAGGATCAGAAAATGATTGAAAAAGTAATCGCAGTTGTGGATGTTTAATTTCTTTCTATTAGAATTACTTCTTTAAAAATGCTCATTTGAAGTGGAACTGTCATTAGTCCAACTTTTGTAATAGAGATTGAATTTTATCTAGTGCATTTTTGCTTTATTTCTTCTCTACTATTAAAGTAGAATATGCAAATATATATTTAATTGCTGCATTATACATGTTTAACTCATCAAGAGTCAACAGAATCAACAGATTTGAAAGAAAATATTGTATATAAAGCAAACCTGGAGATTTACTAAGCTTTGGAGCTTCTGTAAGGCTAAAGAGAGCCCTGCCATCTTACATGCGTGAGATCAGGAAGGAGGAACTTTTATTTTGGATGACTTTACGTTGCAGACTAATTAGCTGCACACATCCCATTCAATTACAATTTCTCTGTACTGCATGATCACCTTTGAAAAAAGTAAGTTGGGTTTTTGATGTTTTTGGAGAAAGAATTTGGAGAAGAGTAGTATAAATGGGTTAAGAAAATGATACTCTTTTTCCATTTTTCCTGATCTTCCTTTTTCCCTGTTATCTAAACCCTGTTTTTCTGAGACATGTACCTGGTCCCACTGGCTCTAAGCAAAATGAATTTGCTTCTTTTTCCCTGCTTGCTTAAGTAACAAGACTGGTTGTCTCCAGAACTCACTTTTGCTCTGTGCTTCAGTCTCCTTCCCTTCTAAGTCATTCCATATGTTTATTGTATGTGTCAAATTGTTCAAACTGTTATTTCTAGATTGTTTTATTTTAAGATTTATTTTTAAACTGGCAAATACAAATTCAGGGAGCCTGCCTCTGTGTGGACCAGTGTTGACACCCTGTGGCTAACTAGATTAAATCACAGATGAGAATTTAATAGGGGTGTCCTATGGGACATCTCCCAGACTTTACTGCTGGAATACAGTAGTCTCATAACTGAACTGTGTATTAACTGTGCAGCAGGTTTCTGCTCTCATTTCCTCAAGGGAATGTGTGAAAATAGTAAAATAATATATTGAATAACAGCTGAATTTTATGGCTACTTTTCCTTATTCTGATTCAGTTCCTTTTAACTGCTTCTATGCTAAAGAAAGAGCTGGATGCCAAGTGTACAAAGGCATTATGTGATATATGGTGAAGGTGTAAACAGTCATAAAATCAGTGTTCTATTCATTGACCATTCTAAACATTCAGTTACAAAATCTTTAAGTCTTCTTTACTGCTGTTGTGGACATGGCATTTCTCTGGAAATTGTTGCTATATAATTTATTTTATATCTTAATGTCTATCTTTACATTAAGTGCAGTGCTTCAACTTTAAAACAGAGCAGTAAATTCAGAGTAGCACCACTGAATGCAGAGACTTTAACTGACTGGGAGTAAGGTGTATTTTAAGCACTGATAAAAATGTGGACTTTTAATAACATCCATTTGACTTTTACTATAGATTTAGGGCATCATGGGAAAATCTAAAGCCTTGATATTATTTTGTTTCTGTTAGTTAGCTGTGCAGTGATTGCATAAAAAAAGGTCTTGTACTACTCCGAGTACTTTTTTATCATTCTTTAAGGAAACTCCTGAAGTGAAGCCAAGGAATAAAGCAAATCTCAGAATAACTTCACCATTCATGAAGTCAAAGCCTGAATTTTTGCCAGTACAGTTTGTGTGTTCATCAAGTAGTCAGGAATAGGAAACCATACCCTCTTCAGGCACTCAAAAATGATTGTCCTTATGGCATAACCTGGACTGGTTTGCATCAAGAAGTGCAGTTTTTTGCACAAGTAAGAAGACATTTCTTAATAATTTTTCTCCTTCCTTCATTCCTGTTCCCCTTCTTCCCCCTGCCTCCAAGCATTCACACTTCCACAGGGAATACTCTCACACCGGCTCTCTTAAGCTGCCCAGCACAAAGGAAGGGTAAGAGGGAATGTTTCAAGTGAGCAGGTGCCAAGCCATTTCAGACTTTGTAGATCAAAACTAACACTTTCAGTTCACCCAGAAGTTGGCGGGTAGCCAGTGCAGGTCATGGAGTATTGCTGTAAAGATCTCTGTCTAAAATACACGATTTACTAAATGAATTGCTGCCTTTTGCATTAGCTCAGATTTCCCCTTGCATCAGTACTAGAGTGGCCTTGTGTTGAGCACATTGCAGTAATTAGGCCAAGAGGGCACTTTAGATTAAATTCTTATCTAATTTTACACCCTCTACAGTGCCAGTCATCCCAGTCAGTATACACTGAATGTAAATCAAAGAGTTATGCCATTAGTTGTTGACACCTGGCACCATTTTTAGCTGCATTTTCTCTATAACTGTACTAACTAGAAGCCTTCCCCTCTTCCTTTAATAAATTGTATGTCTGCTCTTTGTGGACATTGTACCCACTGATGCTACATTACTTAACTCATCCACTAAGAATAATTATTAGATCTATTAAAGCTTCCATGATTTCAGTTTTTTATGATTTAAAGGAATACTAAAAAAATGAAAAATGTATTTTCTTGGGTTAACTGAGGGGTTTTGTGGCAGTGTATTTTTGGAAAATAACTTGTTGAGCCTTTTTCCCCCTTATCTCTTGATGGCTAATTCAGTGTACCAGTCCTTGAGGTAAAAATAATATAATATGACCAATTGATATTTTTCCTTCACTTTTAAGCCTCAAGACTGGGCAGAAAGCTGCCCCTGTGTAGTGCTCTGTGGGTCTCCATCACCCCCAAAATGATCCTCCCACTTTAAATAACACCACAGTCCAAAAGTCTCTGTCACTTCAAATTTATGCAACCCATGCTGCTTTTGCTGTACTGAAGATTTTTCTTATGGTTTTGAGGGAGAACAGGTCTGCCTTGTGAGCTTTCCACCCTATCTCCCTTTAACCTCTCAAATCTCTTTGCCTGGTTTCAAGTTTCATTACATATACTTTGACCAGCTCTACTTGTTGCCAGTTTTAGACTTTTGCATTCCAGTTATTATATTCACTTGGGAATAAAAGCTTGGTGTGCTATAAATTTACTTTTCTTTTACAAGAAACAGAATATAGTTCTTTGGAAGTTAATCTATTGTCCCCATTTGTCTGATAACCTTTGGGCTGTTTTTTTCTTTGAGAAAGTGAGTGAAAACATATTTCAGTGTTCTTGTAACGAAGTATTTTAGTGTAAGACACCAAAGTGTGGAGATTTACTGTATTTTAATATATTCTTACATGGAAAGACCTCCAAGACATAGTATTTAGAAATTTTTAGACAATGGACAACTAATTTAACCAAAACACAGTGTGGATTCTCTTTTTTTTTCCTTTTCCTTTTACAGTAGGAAAATATATTTCTTTTGTCTTTAAGCATGTTACTCTTCATAATCCTTCATAAAACTTGAAAGTGTCAGTCATCTTGATAATTGAAAACATATAATAAACTTAAGACTTATATAGTTGCTAAATTAACTACTAAGTACATTTAAAGACAAAAATGTATAGCAAAAATGTTTTTTCCCCCAGTCTTTTTTGCTTCTAATTACGCACTAAGGGAAAAAAAAATGATTTTACAGTTAGTGAGGTTAAAATATTCTCTTCTGTTTAGTCTTTCATCTTGAGTTTTGAGAAGATGAACTACCATGTTTATCATACTTATTTTGACCTTAACCTTTTTTTAATGAAAGAGCCTTAAAATGTCCCAGCTGGCATGTCTCCCACTGTTGTGAAAAAAAAAGAAGAAAGAAAACGTTGAGTAGTTCTTCCTGTGCAGTAGTTGTAGCAGGATGAACAAAACCTTATAATATATTAAGCAGAGGGTCAGTACTCTGTTATTTGGAGATGGAATTCAAACCATGTCTTGCCCCAGTTTGTTATGGAACTTATGAAGAAACAGGGTAGAGAAAAAAAGGCAGAGAATATATTAATAACTGTACAAAAGCATTAAATTATGCTTCTTTATTTGTACTATTTTGAATCAATAAATACAGTCCCAGCACTCATCATAACATCTTCACAACTTTTAATGTAAGGTAGTTTGGCTCAGTGCAAGGTTTACGTACCAGACCATTAAGTCTGAACTAGGACATTCCCTGTGTTTTCAGTGGAATTTACAAAATGTGGACCAGCTGGAGGTCTGATTTAAGGAGCATTATGTAAACCTTTGTACCTCACCTATAAAAGCACACTGAAATTACAGGTGAGAATTAGCTCTGAGAATATGTTCTCATACTAGTACCAAAAGGGCATCACTTCATAAAATCAGCAGATTCTGTTTTGGTGCAAAAGTAATGAAATACAGAAGTTCTTTTTGCTTTTTTAATTACCTTATGATTTTTTTTTTTTTTTTCACGAGTGTGTCATACATCAAATGTAAAGGAGATGAGGTGTAGTTATCTCACTGTCTATATCAGATGTCTGTTAGTGAACACTGTCTGAGAGAGTGCTTTGGAATGGAGAACACCTTGCTCCAGATCACTTCCGCACAGATGCGGGAACCAGTGTAAGGCTTCCCAGATAACAGTAGTATTTGGTCAGGGTCAAAGATGAGAAATAATTCATAGCCTTTGGGTCTTGTTCTGCTGAAGAGCATTCTGTTCTGATACTCAGAACTTGAATTATATGCTTTTACTTTTTGACAGTTTCTGCAATTATAGCAGAGTAAATATCACTTTTTTTCCTTGGGAACAAAGGAGGACTCAAGCAGGCATACACTATAGCCTGCGAAAAAGGTTTAGATGAGTAACTTCTAGGAACTCCTTATAGGAGTACTTCACCCTAAAGCTGTTAGTAGCTACACACACCACCTGTGTGTAAAACCTGCTGCATATTATATGCAGAAATAGAATTTTATCTAGATAAAAAGTTCTTAGAGTACTTGAGTGTTCTTCCTGACTCAATTAAAATTATCCATGCTTTATAGTGAGTATGATTGCTAATTAGTGCACTGTAAAGTTCTTGATTGCCATACTTGAAAGCCAGATATCTTAGCAAGTCCATGCCCTTGTGCGTTGATGTAACATGTTGATGTAACATGGACTTCACTCAACGTGTTCAAAATCTGTGGGTGAATTCCTTTAGATTATTTGTGATGTCACTATTTCAGCTGGTCATCTCTATTATCCCAGCTTTTCTGACTTGTCATTTAAAGCCTAAATATGGGAGAAGGTGATAATGTTTTCTTTTAATAGGGCCAAAGGCCTTTAATTTCTGTGGCACGCTTGAAGTTACATTTGGTTGTGTCAGTGGCATAGAAGGAGCTGTGACTTTTGTCAGTCTTGTGGCATCAGCCTGCTAAGCCTGTTTTAACCTGATACACCACTGGATCAGAGGGCCAGAGAGTTCTGAGCAGGAGAGAGATTGTACCTTAGCTACTTTGTTATTCTTAGTAAAAATCATAAATGTTGAATGAGTGAGACTGGCACATTTGTTCTTTATGAATGATCTGAAGTAATTACACGTTAATATTCCAGAAACCTGTACTTTGTTAAAAAGGTGTCAGGTAGCATTATTTTTAATCCAGTGTCTTCTAAATAAGAAAAAAATAAATGAGTGAGATATAAAAAGCGTTTGCTTGGAAACTGTCAATCTCCTGGTAACTTGAAAAAAAAAGTATCTCAAAGACTATTAAAAAATACAGCATATTTAAATATTAGAAGTTCATTATCACATAAGTAGATATTTTTCTTTTTGAGGTACTATTGCATAAGGGATAGGTAGTGGTAAAATGATGTTTAAAAGCTTGATTATGGTGGCATTATGTAACAGTAACTTTTCAACACAGTTATAGTGTTTCAATTTGCAAATTTTACATACTAAAACAAAAAATCAGTCTAGCAAGCTGCCGACTTTTAAAGACTTTAAATCTGCCAAATTATGGCCACTTATTTTTGCCTGACATATTTTCAGTTTAGACCCACATAGGAGCTGCCAAACTTGTTTCTTTTCATTACCTGTTCTATGTCTGGCTTGAAGTTTAGATTTTAGAAAATGGAAAAAAGCTGTTTGTGAAATCACAAGGCTCTTGAGCTCTTAGTTTCCTCTTAGTATCAACGTTTATTTATTTAGGTTTGGGCTGGGTTTCAAAAGATTGAAATTGGAAACAGAGAAGGTGACTCTGAATACCATTTATCTGTATGTAAGCGAACATTCAATGTACATTTAATTTAAAAAATTGCTGTTTCCTACGAGAGGGAGATATTTTTCACATTGTTAAAACATTTTTAGAGGTCACTAGGTGGTCATGTCACCAGCAGGGAGTTTTTGTTTGGCAGGCTGCATTAGCAGTTAGTAACAAATGCCTCCCATGATTCTGCGTTCAAAAGGAGTTGCTTTGCAAGTAACAAATACTTACAACCTGAGAACTGAAGTAAAAAAAGTAGTGACAGGGGAAAATGTTTGGAAATGTAAAACAGCATCTTTAGTGGCCAAATTGGAGTGTTTAGGGAGTTGAAGATTACATATCTACTTTATACTTGAGCTTGGAGTTTACAGAAGCATTAATATTTTCACTACTGCAGTTGTGAATCTCATCATTTCTAAAGAACTGTAAATTTCCAGCTTACAGAAATCCTTGGTTTGGGTTGTAATTAACAATTTCAATATAATTGTCATCAGATCCTTCATCCTTGCTTTAAATCTTGTTCCCTTTTGTGGATTTGCATATTTTATGAATGCCTATAAATTTTCTGACCTAATTTTCCTCAGATTTAAAACGTTTTAAACAGTAAGAAGAAATAAAACTGAATAACACCAAATGTGTGCAGAAAGTTTGGCCAAATATACACTGGGAGAGGATGGAAGCCATGTTTGAGAGATTTGTAATCACTTATCATGTTGTCTTTGTTGATTGAGATATGGTGTATAAACATTTACTAGTGAGAGTACATTTGTATTTGGAAAGTAAAAGTCCGGTGAGTTGGACTGAAGGTATCAATTTATTATCTATGTAGTACAGTTCATTTTTAGACAGAGGTTATTAGCTAGAACAGTGATTTCTTCCTTTAACCGTTGAGTTCACTTTTTCCTGATGAATGTAATAGAGGCATTCTGATTATCCCAGTGTATAATTTAGGCCCGTGTCATCCCACCATGCAAAAGGAATCAGGGAAGGACTCTGGAAGATGATAATGCTCATAGTGAGGTTAACCTGAAGCAACCACTTGACTTTCTTAGGACTGCACAGACCTAAGCTCTGACCCTGCCATTGCCAGATTGATCCTGCTCCATTGCCAAAATTCCACAATCCCTAGGCTTTCTGCAGTCAGATACCCTTGACAGGCTGGCTGTATTTTTCATTTAAACCGATCAAATCCAAACCAAGGCCTTCTTTGTAGGAGAGATCTGTTGTTGGGCACAGGGCCTTCCCGGTTTCATATGAGGTGTAATTTCTATGGAGTGTCTGCAAGGGATGAACAAAGCCAAAATGAGGATGAATTGGACACATGCGGTCTTTTCCTTTGGCACCTCAAGGTACATGTTTTCTTAAAACAGAGCTTTGCACTTCTCAGAGAGAGTCTCTTGTTGATGGACAGTGCTGAAAGCATGAGAATGGAGAATACCTCTGAAGTATGGCAGGGTGAGATCTGCGTGTAATCCCATCAGCTCACCTTTATACTCAACTTTCACAGGAAGGAAACTCTAGAATATGAGATTGAAGAGAATCGCTGTGCCTTCTGATCCTGAGACCTTTAAACCAGGCCTCCAATCTGGATGAGCTGAGGAATAATGTGCACCAGCTGTGCAGTCTAGATGTAGCCCAGGGAACCAAGAGTCTCTGACAAAGAAAGGTGCTTGGAAAGGCACATTAGTCCAATCAATACCACATGGTGACCTTGTGAGGACTGGAGTCCTTGGGGTCCCTTTTCGGAATTAGACTTGGACCAAATCTAGCAGCTGGATTTTGTTTGCTCTAGAGGGTTGCAGTGGTTTAGTTAGCTGTGCTATTGCTTGTCTGTGTTGAATAGGAAAAGACCGGGCCTGGAATTCTCAATATCTCTATTTTATTGTACTCAGAAGGCACATTCTGATAATTTTTCTGGGGATTCCTGGCAGGAGCAATATGCAACTTAACCTTACCTCAGGCTCTGCTGAACTAGATTAGCTCATGCATTGCTATGGTTAGGGCTAGAGAGGTGCAGATGAGAGTTATCTGAAGTCTGTGGGCCAGTGGTATATCAAGCAAGGAGCAAAGGACTTCTGCTTCTCATGTATGAGTGTTACCTGGTTGCTCTAAGACCTGCCAGCAAGCTCTCTTGCTTCCTGTTTTAGTCTGTCAGGAGATGTTGACCTGAGAGGTACGGTTATATTTATCTTCATTACTGTGGGCTATAATCATGCAATACCTGGAAGCTGTGAATTTGTTGCTCGGTTGTGACACAGTCTATGGCTAATGAGATTTACTTAAAATATTTTCCTGACTAGGATTTACTAAAAAGTGATCGTAGCTGATGGGAATACGCACTTTTTACCCAGTCCAAGAGTTTCATGACCCTTTGCAGGCTTCTCACCATTTCAGTTTCTGTGCAAAAGGTGTCTGTGGGATATTTTGAATGTTTTTCAAAACCTTCATTTTTATTTAGTTTTTAGGTTGAAGTTACAGCTTTTTTAAGAATTTGTAGGCACATATTGTCCCATGTACAATATGAAATAAATCGTAATTTGTTGGGTTTGTATTTTTATGTTGAAGAACAGAGTTTTAAGTAGTCTACCTTGAAGCTGATAACCAGAAATTGATCTATGAGTTGGTAAATTCTGTTTGTTCTTCTGGTAGCTAACATACATCTGCTTCTCTCCTCTCCTGCAGCAGCTGAGGTTTTACTGCTGGAATACATTATTTTAAGGTGATTAGTATTAGATCCTTTAGAAAATGAATGCCACAGCTTTCTAACTAGCAAATTTTATCAACATCTTTAATAAATCACCAATGAGGTGCAGTAGCCATTGTCAGTAATCATTTCTTTGCTGACTTGGAAGTAGTTATAATTGTTGAGGCTCTCTTCTATTACTTAAAATACTAAAACCTCTTTCAACAGTACAAACATATGCTTAGGTCCTTTGAGGAATTTAAGCTGTTTTTGGAAAGGAGTTGAGGGCACAGTTGGTGTTCTGTCCATCTCCCCGTTCAAGAATTGGTCATGTTTAAGTACAGCATTGAACTTTGGGTGCTGTTTTCAGCTGGTTTTGATTGTGCTCTGATTTATTCATTTTACTGTACTATGACTTACTGATTTAGTTACCAGGTAATGGTATAAATTTAATGATGAGGTGTTGCACAGAATAAACTGCACAGCTCTGCCGGGTAGGTTTTAAGTTTGTCCAGTTTGTCCATCTGTCTGTGTGTCAGCTCTGTGGGACTGGAGATGCTGGGGGGTGTGGGGCAGAGATTTCAAGCCAACCACCTTCCTGTCTAAGGGACAAGGCTGGTACAACTGCAGGATGCAGAAATGCTGTTGGTACCGAGATTAAGTGGAAGTCGCAGCACTACCTGCTAAGACAGAAGGCAGGTGGTAACAGCCCAGGGTTGTGAATGGGAAGGATGTCAAGCCGGATCACTCCATGGGACATTAATCCTTAGGAAATTTTCAGCTGCAAAAAGGTTGGCGACTAGTGACTTGGATTACATTTGAATGGAAAGACTTAAAAAAATTACTCTCAATTTAGCACTCTAGATGCGTCAAAATTTCACTGGCTAACAGCAGAGGATTTGATTATAACCAGTAATAGTTATTCTAGCTGTTGAAAAAATTAGGAAATACCTATTAGCAGTTCCTCCTTTTTCTGCAGTGTGCATGTGCCTTATCCACTGTATTGATTGCAGAGAAGAACAAATAATGAGTGGCTGAGACAGTGACTTAGAAAACGTATTTTGGAGGTATCGTCAACATATGTGAAAATATGTTCCCATACTTTCCCATTGATTTCCTTTTCACTTAGGTAGTCAGCACTGATATGATAAGTTCCTTGTTCTTCAGGTTTGTTGCTTCAAGCTACTCTGCTTCCTGTAGATGTGAAATGAACACATCAGCCTTTATAAACATATATGTACTCTGTTCCTTCCAAACAATTGTAGCTGTTAGTAATTGTTCATTACAAAGTAACTTCCACTAATGTTAAGCAACATGGAAGTAATTTGGGGAGAAACATACTTTGTTCTTTTGTACTTGTATGATGCGACTGTGCCTTAAGGATAAGCTTAAGTCAACCTTAACTGTGGAACCATGAGCAGTATTCACATAGTGGGTTTAAAATGAGCAGAACACCAAACCAATTACATCTTTGCCAGATTTTTAATACTTAATGTAGTTTTAAATTTTTTAAATATTGTATTTATTAGTTTTTTACACTGTGTTTCCTACTTTAAAAAAATATCTCAATTCTTCATTAACTAAAACATTGTTTTCTGTTGTTAAATCACAGGGTTTGGTAATGAATACAGTAATAGCTTGTATGACTTAGAAAAAATAAGGCAGACATAGATAAAATTTCTTAGCAACTGATCCTTTCCTGAATTTTTGATTTTGCTTAATCCTCTAGTCCAGAAAAGATAGTGTTGCATTCTCTCTTTCTGCATCTTTCTGACAAGTTTTTTTTCATTTTTTTAATTTGGGGAAATACTGTTCTAACCAGCTAATGTGGTCTTCCTATCTTTAAAGTATTTTCTGGAGTATTTCACATCTTTGTTGTATTTTGAGAGTGTGCATTTTCTTTTGTATTGGACAGAAATTTAGCAGCATAGGTATTTGAAGAGTTGAGTTGTAGTGACTGATTAGTTCCCTTTTGTGCAACAGGAAAAGAGATGCTACGCCTACTTTCGTGTGTAGACCTTGATTTGGTTAGCTCTGGCTTCTTTGAGCAGCTGAGGTGCTGTTATTTCCTACCACCTGTACTGAATCTCTGCTTGTTGCACAAAGGGACAGCTGCTGTTTCATTTCTCACAGCAGTGGCACTTACTTCTGTTAGCATTCCTCCTTCTAGAGACAGATCTTCTTGAAATGGATCCCATTATTTGTGTGAGTCACAGGGCCACCCGGGTAGCAATGTAAGAGAGCATTTTCCATAGCAACTCCTTCTTAGGCTCCTTTTGTCACGATTCTTTCCAGATGTGCTGTTGATTCAGGTAACGTTCAAAATGCTGCTTAGAAACATCTTATTTTTCTGTTGTCTTGGATTCCAGAGCTCATCCAAGGTTGCCCAAAGTGTACAACTTTGTACATAGTTAAAAGAAAAACCAAATCAACCATGGACATGGAGAGGCCCCAGAATGGGTCCTCTATTTGATTCTAAGGAAGCTTTTTTGTTTGAATTGGCTAGTGGTTATTTTTCCAAAAGCACTATTAATTTTCATTAGATGTACAATCCAAGTCTTAGGTTTTGGGAGGAATTTATAGCTTTTGACTATACCAATCTTAATTGATTCAAATGTGCTTGCAGACATACCTCTTGTAGGACTGTCCTTGGGGAAACCTGATTGTATGAATTTACTATATGACCTGTCTCAGGCATTGTCCAGTTCTTAGTGTTGAAACCTGCATTGCTTTTCCTCTTTTGCCTTTAGTTTAAATTCTGTGGGATAAAGTTTTTCATCATTGTTGAATGTCAGATTTGAAAAAGAAATTTGAAAGTTGAAATTATTTACATTCTGCATGATGCTTCTAAGCTGTGCTTTTAGTTTTCCACTGTAATGTTATTTTAAATTATGAAATATATGCTTCTGTTAAAATTCAAGTGTACTGTCAGAGCTTCGTTCTCTCTTTGCCAGAAAGTGTAATTTATCCTGATTCAAGCATTAGGGTTTCCAGTGATAATCCATTTGGTTTCTTTCAATTACTTCTCATGGTGTTTCTTTAATTGAATATTTTATCCTCTCTTTTTTAATGTGCAGTACAGGTTTAAGTAACTAGGCTGCCAAATACTAAGCCTTCTGTAGTTTTGTTGACGTCTTTAAAGTTCTTAAATTTTAGTAAGACCATAAACATGACTTTACCCAGTGTTCTGCAACAGATCTGTATATTTTGCTAAGATACAGCTATCAAAAGTTTGCAAAGTAACATCTAGACAGTATTTTTGAGTTGTATTTTTTCCAAATATTTTGATTTTTTTCATTATTTATGTGTTTTCAAATTCTTCCTCTTGTGTTTTCTAATGCTCTGCCTTTGCTCACCGGACTCAACATTGTTTCTAGAAGAAAAGTGAGTTGTATCTTCTAAATTAGTGAAATACAGTTAGGAGGGGAACCTGCAGATCTGATAGATACAATGAGGTGGGAGGAAAACACTGCCAACTCCTGTAGTTTTCCATAAGATAAAAGCAGAAAGACTGAGAAGAAACATGTTGCATTCCTCATCAGAAAGAAAATATGTCAAAATACACAAGACTACTGTAGACTGTCTGATTATTCCCTTGTCACTTTGAAGATTAGAGCAGTGCATGCACTGCCAACATAGATGTGTCTAACTGGGGAGTAAACTCAGCTTTGTGCCATCTGGATGGATCTTAGATCCTATGGTTGATGGAGACATGACTGAATGGCTACACATGTAAGTCTGATGTCTTGTGATGGGGCCACAGCTTGGTCGTAGCTTTGACATGCATCTATAAATTTTTTCCCCTAAGTATTCCTCAAAGATGAGGGAAAGGCTAGGAATGCCTCAGCAGAAATAAAAGATCTCTTTATAACTCCTCCTCTGCAGACATGTCCCTTTTCCAGCTACCGCAGTGACTGTTGAATGGCAGCAAACTCTGTCCAGTTCCCACTGGTTCCTCAAAAGTCCTGTCTGTCCCTGCCACACCTGCTTCTGATCTGGGCCTCTGCCCCAGCTCCCTGCTGTGGCATCTTCCTGTGTTCCACCTTGTAGGTTTGATAGCTGCTTCAGAAAATGTCTTAATACCCTCTTTTCCCAAGAAGGTTCATGAGCAGTTACTTTCTGACACACACCTGGCTGGAAGCTGAAGAATGGAGTGTTCTAGCTGATAGTCAAATCACTGACAAGAAAGGAAAACCAGTCTGGGTGACCTAGCCAACTAACAGAAAGAGCCATATGGTTTTTTAATTCTAGTTTACTGATTTTAATAATTTTAAAAATTTCATCAAATCCTGATTTTCAGTAGTCACTGTAATACTATGGATTAAGTAATTTTATTATCCATTTTTGTAGTAAAATTTGAACTAATTTGATCTTAGCACAAAAGCAAACTTTTTTTTTTTTTTGCCCTGAATAGAAGTCCGTCAGTTTTAGAAGTTTTGCTAAAGACTGTCAGAAATATTATTCAAATCAATTGAGAACTTCATGTGTTAGTCCTGTTTGTCTAGTACTATGTGTAAGAAGTTAATTGTTTATCAAGACTAAACATGCTACAGTTCATTGTGGAACTTCCTTAAAAGTATCTACTGTTATTTCTGCTGTGATTATTCCTTGTTGTCATTCAGACCTCTGTCTTGCCAGGCTCTCTACCTTCTCTGTGATACACTTTATGCCTCTTTTGTCTGCTTAGAGAAAGTCAGTACGAACTGTTGTTCCCTGTGAGCCAGTGTGGATTATTTTAGAGCTCTAAGACTGTACATATGCATTTTTTTAAAATGTTCCCTTAGTCTGAAACAAATTTTGAAACAGTTAACCCCCAAAGAAGATCAATGAGCAAACTTCTTCGTGCAAAGTTGAATCATATGACGGTCTTCATGCTTCTGGCAATGCTTGTGAAAAGCTCCATTAGCAGGGAAGTCATATAATTAAATAACATCGTGTGGTATCCTATCTCTTTATTTCCCAATCTTTTAAGATACTAATTAGAGAAATATTTGTGTGCTGCTGCCTAATTTCCTTTCTCCTTCCATATAAAATATTTTGTGCCTACTCTGGGCTTTCATTGTCTTTACTGATACTTCTCTATTTTACAGTTATTAATTTCATATGCTGTATTTTGGATGTGCAGGATTTTATTAAAAATGAAGTGTGTTTTTTTCCACTGAGATAAAATGATGGTGATGGGGTTTGAATAAATATTCTCTGATAAAATGACCATAGACACTTAGGTTTTTAGACATCCCACACCTAAAGGAATGGTGGCCAGCTAGTTTGAGAAGAAATATCTTATTTAATCAGATGCTTAACTACTTTTTGTGATACAATGAAATTGTGAGAAACAGTATGTTTATTCTGTACCTTATGAACTAGGCAAGTTTAACAAAAACAAATAAAAATAGTGCATTGTAATAGTTTGTAGGATTTCCTGTATCTATAAAATTAAGCTACGTAACTTTTAACACATACAGTGTAGCAGTAAGTAATGGATGTCATCATGTTCATAATGGTAATGATGTTTCTGACTTCACGGATCTAAATTAAAATAGATAAAATGTTAAAACTGTCAGCCTCTTTGGGGTATGTGTATGTGTCGGGTGTGTGTTTCTTTGTTCACAGCTCTAAGGAGTTTCTTAGTTTGAAGTTAACAGACAGAGTTGTACTCTGACATATACTTGTGACTAGTGGAAATTATATGACACTGGTTTACACTAGTCTGACACCCTATTTAGTAAGTGAACATTTAAACTGTGCCCTCAGATCAGTTATCAAATATGAATTGCACAGTGCCAAGAAGAGGGCATTTTGTTAATCATAAGTATTCAGGCAGTTTTATTTATGAAAATTACCTTCTAATATACTGTAAAGATCAAGGCATATATTCTAATATCTATTCATACTGATTTCTATATTTTATTTCAAAATGGAGTTAATAACTCTCTTGTGATATATCTTTCAAGTTCAGTTGATCTACATTGGATTTATGAGCTTTGTTATACACGTTCAAAGGGCAGCTCTTTGTAGCATTATGGAAATTGGAAGACATTAAATTACTTCTTTCAAAATCAGAGCAATCTTTTTCTTAAATTTCCAATGGAAAGGGAGGAAATAGTTTTTTATATACTTTTATTTGTGTGGGTAATTCTGTTGATCAGCATTTATTAAAAGTTGAAAGCCTCACTCATTCTTTATCATAACCATGTACTTTGTAACAAATGGTTATTTGGAATATATTGTCAATTCAAAATTAAGGACAGATTACAATTAACAAAAACTAATAAATGAAAAGATGGGGTTTATTTTAATATTCTCTTTCTACATCTCAGTTTTATATGTCTTTGACTCAATTATTTTGAATTCCCTGTAAATTCATTAAAGCAGGAGTAACTCTTAATAGTAACTTTTTTCCCAAGCTTAAACCTGTTTTTGGCAGTTCAATAACATTACCAAGAAGTATATTCTAAAGATCAAACCATTCCTTCTGCAAAGTACTTTTATCTTTGTCTTCTATAAACACAAAAAGCGGTGTTGAAGGATGAGGAGGCTGACAATGACAGATTACCTATAGTTTTGTTTTCCTGTTTAACTTAGGTGGACCCTGTGCAGTGCCATGTTGTGCTGTAACACAATCCCATGCATTCAGATCCCATTGTTCTTCCCAGCAGTTCCCATTTCTGCACCACATTGGGCTTTTTTTACCATTCCTATGGAGAATCATAGTGAACACTGAAAGTCAGTTCTAGTGAAAAGCTGCAAAACCCAGGAATAATTGTCATCTTTTAACTTCTGGTGTGCTTTGCACGACTGTGATTTTTTTCCTCTGCGTTTCTCACACAGTCTGAAGCTTGTTGCATCTCCTCGTGTGTGAGCAGTGCTGCCTGTTTCAATGAAATGAGAATGCATTGGTCACTGAAGCATGATCTATGAAACTATGATGTAATTGCTTTCACAGTGTCTTTTCTGAGGGATCTGTTTTACTTATGTGTCATTTTTAAAACATAAATTATCAAGACATCAGAAGTGCAATGTTATAGGGCTTGAAAAGGTTCCAAGAATTCAAAGGGCCATTGAGTGCCTACTTCTTGCTTGAAAATTAGCCCCAAAAGTTGGGTGTAAAGTTACTTCTTTGCCTTTTAAAATCTGGATTATTTTTGTTTGCTCAACAAGAGATCTCTATGCCCATTGATGTTAAGGAGACAAAAAGGGAATAATTTGCAATTGCCAGTGTGAAGACAATACAGTTACTGGGAGATGTAAGAATGTGGTTATGGGAGTAATGAACTGTGGGAGGTAAACTGGAATGCAAGGATAAATTGATAAGGAAACTGCTTTTTCAAAAAACTATTACATGATTATTCAGAATCAGGTTCTCTCTTCTTATTTCTATTTACTCTGAAATTTCATGTTAGGGACATCTTCCTGTTTCTCCTTGATTGTAGCCTAATGAAGATGTACATGTAATTCAGGTGTAATGTAGAGACTATTTGTTTGTCTCACATAGTGTGAGCATTAACATTTCATCCTCACACCTGTTTCCAGCAGAAGACTTGATCAGATGGAAAATTCAAGGTTTGATACTCAGATAATATGAGAAAAAGTGCCTGGAGGGTCAGAGTGGTGGGCTGGGGTGTGTAAGGGCAGGCTCTTTGTGTCCCACACTTAATGGGGCAGTCCCCTCTGCTTCTTGGTGAGTTTGGGCTGTGGAGCATCAGTAGTTCTCTGTGTTTGCTGTTAAGGGAACCAGGACAACCCCTATTTCATGCTGTTTTTTTTTTTTCTTCTAGGAGTATTTTGAAAGGGTTTGTTCTTTGAATACAGTGCAAAATAAGTGTTCATTCAAAAGAAGTAAGCTAGAAATATCCTTTTGTAAACCAATTGGAGAGATAAATTTTCTGTGAAGCTCAGACATACAATTTTAGGATAATCTTTGAAAATCAACAATGACTGAATTTAAATGTCTGTTTCACAGCTCTAGCTTAGACTTACAACTCTGTTGTTGAATATACAGATTTTAAATTTCATGTGTGTGATCACTATGCCTTGTTTTTAAAGAAAAGACTTTAAAATACCAATAATATTCTGAAGTTTATTTTCTAAGATGCATGCACATCCATAATGGATTAACAGCATGTTTTAACAAACCATTTATTTGCTTTAGGAGTGACAGAGAGAAGCTGTTTCAAACAGGATCTCTCATCACCGTCTATCTCTAGTCACCTCCTACTGAACTTAAGGTTGAATACTGGGGGTCATGAGGGAAAGAAAACAATAATTAAAGGGAAAAAGTTGATTGAGCTGTTTTTTTTTCTCCTTCAGTACGATTAGCATGTAAGAAGCTGGCTGAGTACTCTACTGTATATCATTAGTTCAAACATTTCTGACTTGATTTAACTTTAATAGTGACTTTTTAAGTTGCATTTCTGTATTTTGTGGAGAGCAGCTTAAGTAGGAAAGGCAGTAAAAGTTCTTGTTAGAAGGTCTTGTTTCTATAAATCTTAATCTTGGAATTCTGTTAGATTACAATTGGACTGTTTCTAAGAAATCACTCCACCTCCCAGAAAGTTGTCATGAGTTCTTTTATTAAAGCTCAAAAAATTATTCTTAGACTAACAGAGGTGGGGAGTAAGGCAGGAGTGTTTACAGAGCTCACTTCTAAACTGACTGTGATAAGTGGCAATGCAATGTATTATGATTAGAGGTTTCTGGGAGACTCTTTAAGAAGGTTAACTGCGAGGCAGCTCTCAAAAAAAAGCATTTATCTTAGTGGTCATCCTGCAGTGTTTTATACTACTGAGATTTTTTTGTGGGTGGTTGGAACCATTTTTTTGTGTTTTATTAGCTGTATCTTGAATACCTCCTACAAGCTGAATGACAGCTTAGGGTTATTAAATCTGTTCTTAGTACATTTTTTTATCCTTAGTTAATCTTGACTAAATATATGCTAGTGAGCAACCCTTTTTTCTCAGTTGTTGCCCATATTTGTTAAAGAAATTATTCCATTTGACATTTGTTTAGGCTGAAGTTTGATAAAATACTGTATACAATATACTTTTTCAGTTTGGCATTCAACAGAGACTTTCATGGATTTATTTCTTCTTGCATTATCTTATCTTCCCTTCTAGTATGCTAAGACTTCCTTTTCATATTAAGTAATTTTTTTCACTCTAGGACAGATGCTTTCACAAATGCATACTCTGTCTGTATTGCTAGAGATCCATAAGATTGCATTTTTCAGGTGTTAGGTAATGTTTATAATTGAGTTGCTTTGATATCATCTGCTTTCTCTAATCCTATGTATGGTACTTTAATTCAGGTTGTTCCTTAGCACTGCATCCAGTGACTTGACTAAAACATTTATTTTATCTTTTTTTTGTTTGTCTAAAAGCCATCTCTGTTGTCAGATTAACAGCTGATCAATCCTCCAAGGAAAGACATCTCTGTATTTCACTGTCACTGAGGAACGGCCTATACAGTGTGAAGTCATTCTTAGGTGCAATTGTTATAATGGAATTTTTCACAGGAACCTGGGCAGTTCTTTCTTACTAAGAGATGTAGAAACTTAAATGTAAAAAGTCTTCCCTTCCAGTCATAGGAAGGTTAGCAAGCATATGATGGAAGCAGATGAAGCGTGACATTAACTCCAAGGAGTAGTGTCTTAAATGAGACACAGAGTAAATAATCTTTAAAACATCAATTCATTGCATTGCTGGTAAAGTCATGTCTTGCAGTGAGATCATCTATACCCAGGTCATTTCTAAGAGGTGTTTGCCTAAATTGTTCAAAAAGGCTTCCACTGTCAGTGGCCATCTTTCCTCAGCCTCTACTACTCAGCTGCTATTGATACTTACCCTACCATTATCATTACACCTCGGCTTGATATTAGGAGGAAAAGCAACACAGCTTTCTTCTGCAACTTATAGACATTAATTCTTGTTCTGTGTGCCATGAATATAGAAAAAAAAAGTTCTATTTCAATTTGACATAGCATTTTATGTTCTCTTTATCCTGTTGCCACTCATAGACTATTTATTGTAGTTTTCCCCAATGTTTTCTTGTCAGTCATTTCTCAAACTGCTTTTTTCCACATTTTTCTTGGAGTGCTGGATTCATTATTTCAGTTAAGATCCTTCATGTAGATCAAAAGACTGACTTCTGCCTTGCAATCTATTTTTGTTTATGCTTCTCAGTGTGATATTTGCCTTATTCACAACAGATCCTTAATACGGAGTTTCTCCTTAGTTTTCTAGACAGTGTCTTTGGTTTGTAAAGACATTTTTTATTCCTCTCTTCATGGCCCTTGAAAATCCTCCCATTCTCAAGCCTCATTGAAATGTAATAAGTAAATTTTCTAGTCCATCATTCATGTAGTTAATGAAAACACTACACAGACTGGAATCTTGAATGGTTTTGCATAGAGTACAACTTGTGTAAATAAATTAATTCCTGGCCATTAGGAAGGGAGTGTTTCTTTTGTACTGTATTTTGTATTTTAGTCTGAAGTGACATTAAGTATAGTAAAATATTTGTGAACATTTTCTTGGTACTTCTTACTGGAAGCATTAGGACCTTAAGCCCAGCTCTCAGCTGTGACTGTTCCATTCACTGTCTCTGTATTAAGGAGACTTGCATGAGGTAGTAGGCTGCTGTGGAGTAGAATGTAGTCAGTCTTTGCCAGGGAGAGAAGTTTAATTTCATCAGTTTTGCTTTTTCAGGGAAAAGTTCTCCCTCTCCTCTTTGGAAAGAGCAACATATTATAGTGGAGGATATATAAGCTGAGAATCCTAGGAATGACTTTATGTAGTTCAGGGGAAAATGTACAGAATAATTAAAAATGTGGAGCAAATGCTGCTAGGTTTAATGATGTATTTTTTAATCTGAGAGTTTACTTAATTTTACCCTGTACAGTTGGAGTGATTCTTTTTTTTTTTTTTTTGGTGTTAAAAGTACAACACTGTTCTTTGTATAACAGATTAGTTTGCCAAAAAAAGAGAGGAAAAACTACTAATAGCAAAAGGGATTACTCTTTATAAATATTACTGTTAAAGAATGCCATTTAATCCACTACTCTAATAAATTATTTTAAAATGTATTTTATTGCCATAATTTATTAAACAATAAGGAGACATTTTGGCTGCAAATAGTGATAACATCTCTATAGAACTGTATTTGGATAGTATTTTTTTTTCCTGACACAGTAGATAATTAGGAATTATAAATTATGCTTACACTCTTAGGCATGTTAGCTGGAGAGTATGTTGGACTGTGTGTTGTTCTTGGTGCCAGTTCAGGTCTTGATTTTCAAAAATTTTTGCACTGAAACACATGATGAGTTTCATTTTCTAGCAGCAAAGTGGAAGTGCATTACCCACCTGAGACATTTGGAGGAAAAACTTACCGCCAGTTTACATTTTTGAATGGAGTTTACATCATGTTTGTAAGGAGAAAATCATTGTCAGCTGCTTTGCTGGCATCTTACCCATATTGCTAGTGACCAGATAATGTCATTTCAATTGTTTCTTGCAAAGATGGTGGTGTTCATTTTTTAGCAGGGTTACTGGACAGCTAAAATAAATTGCTTCTGTTCATGGTTTTGTTCTTCCAATGGAAAGTTGAAGTGTGGCAATGTGGGTAAGGTGTAGGTAGATGTGGGTAAACTTATGTGCAGTATGTAATAACTGGGATATGATAAACTAGAGATCCTGATCTGTCCTGAGAGGCAGTTTCATAAGTGCTTGGATCCCTTCACTTACCATGCCTAACTAGCGTGGGCAGGGTACTTTTCAGCTTCTGTGTTCCAGGGACTTAGTGGAGGCTGGATGCCAGCCCATGCAGAAGTAAAGGAAACACTTCAGTTTTCTTAGGTGCTCTGTCACAACATCTTTATTTCGTACTCTGAAAAATGTTAATAAGAACTGTTGAGTTTCTCTGTCTTCCCTCTGTACAGAAGTAGTTTAATAAAGATGTAAGCAACCAACAAGTATTGCATGGTAGAATATACAATCCGGCTTTGCTGAACTCCTGTTAACCCAGGTGCCTGGTTAGATGCCACTGGATTATATATTTGAGGTTATTACTGTTCAGATTATCCATGCTAATAGACACAGCTAATGTGCCGACATATCCCAGGAGTGTGTCTGTGCAGGCAGGTGCAAGCTTGCTCTGCCCACACTCTGCAGCCTGTGTGTGAGCCAGTTCCAGTCTGGAAGCCATCAGCACATTGTGTGGCACTGTGCCCAAGCTAAAACACCTTGTCTCTTAGATAAATGAGGCTTTACAGCTTCTGAGCCGAAGCTGGCTCACGTTTGGGTGGCTTCAAGAGTGCTGGCAGTGTGAGTTAGCACTGATGTATTCATCATTCCCCGTTGCTCTGGAAGGACTTCAGTAGAAATCCTCGTCCTTGCACCCCTGCACAGTTGTCTCTCGACATGCACAGGTTTAAGGCCTCCCAGCTCCACTCAAATTAACTATAAAGATAAGAATTAAAAAATATATTGGCAATAGTTTTGTGGGGGCCAGTTCAAACCCTCGTGTGCTGTGGGTTTGATTCAAATCTCAGAGCGTCTCAGTGGAGCACTTTTGGTGTCCCGTGACAGCACCTATTTCATATGACCATTATTTCCTGGAAGTGTTTGATATGAGTCATTATTTCCTGGAATTAAGTGTTTGGTTGAATATTTTCCCAAGATAGGAAAATCCCCGTCAGCTGAGGAGGTGCATGCTTGGCTCTGCAGAATTTTCTGGGTTTGGGGCTGCAGAATCCAGAGTGCAGACTTTTCAAAGCGTGTTGACTGGCTCTCCTGTCCCATAGAAGGTTTCACCTCGTCTGCTACTTTCGAGTAGGTAGAGAGTGTTGCACAGTTGAGCAGTTGTGAGCACAGGAATGTGAGATCATTTTGGCTGGCAAGTCAAAAAATATGGATGCAAGTGAATACTATTATCAGATGCTGAAATGACACCAAAAAATTCAGTAGTTCTGACTCTTCTTACTCACTAGTCAGGTTTGTGTTTTTGCTGCCAATTTTTAAGGCAGAGGAGAAACAAACCTCAGAGGAGAAATAAAACTGCAGAATAGCTTCATAGAGTTTTCAACTTAATTTAAACCTTTCATTCTATTTTTGGCCTTTTACAGCTCTAATATGTGTTACTCATAATTAAATAACTATATATCACTAAAAACCTCACAGATGGCAAGTATTTGCTCTGAAATTTGCTCTTAGAGAGCAGACATTATATTGGGTCTGGCTGGCATGGAGTTCTTACATAGCTTGAGTGAATCTAAATATATTCTAAATGCTTGGAATTTCTGAGATATAGATTTCTCTACCTATGTTCATTGTGAGTGATTTGAGTTTGTGATGACTAGATCAATGTTTACCTTCAAATATTAAAAAGTATATCTCTGCAATGATTATTATGGTATAAATAAATTTATTTATATTTTGCTGTTTATCTCTTTTACAGCAGTGATTACCATTATTTAAAGATTAGTGTTTAATCCCACTGGTGTTAATTGCAGACAGGGCTTTTCCCTACATATCCTGAAAACCAGAGGAACGTTATAAAACCTATTTTTAATAATGTCCAAAATAATAACAAAGTTGTTGCCTGATGCAAGTTAAAAGTAGGAAAACGTTTCTTGATGCAAGACCACTGGAACATTTTTAACACTTCTGACTAACCTTTCTCGATAATTTTAATAGAGAGTGCTATCAGAAGACTGTAGGGGAGTCAACCTAATCTTATTTGATTTGGAAGAACACATTTTATGTATATATGCAATAGTCTGTTTCTGTTTCTTTGGCTTTAAAGTACCAGAATACCTGTTGTGTCTGCCAGAGAATTTAGGTTAGCACATGTGACATCTGTGAGGGTGGGGAGACCCTGGCACAGGGTGCCCAGAGAAGCTGTGGCTGCCCCATCCCTGGAAGTGTTCAAGGCCAGGTTGGATCAGGCTTGGAGCAACCTGGGCTAGTGGAAGGTGCCCCTGATATTTCTTTTAATATTTCATACTGGTTATTTAAAATAATTCATGCCTTTAATTTAAATTGAGACTATTGGAGTCTCATGGCATTCTCTTTTAAACATCATTTAGCTGTGATTAGAATGAAGGGGACAGAATAATGAATGAGACTGTTAGAGTGTATGAATAAAATGCAACTGTTTATGTAAAATTGATCCATGTCGCATAACTTGGGGTAAAATAAATGGCTTGTTTTTCTTTGACTCCATCAGAAATATTGTCCTATAAATATTTACATTAATACATTAGGAACTTTGAAATAAAAGTGAAATAGCTTTCTTGACATTTTTGCTGGCAAGCAAAGGACTGTGAGAATTCCAAACTTTTAGCTCACCTTGACTGTATGAAGTTCATGAGCCATATTCTTACATTTATTAGCAGTTGGAGCCTAAGGTTAATTTATGATTCATTTATCCATGTTTATTTTTTAATGATTGATCTTATATAGTTCTGGAAAAAGGCATAGGCCATAACATATTCTGTTCTAAAAGCTATTTGATGCCTAAAGCTATTATATGCTTTTTCTTGGCTGATAAGTCATAGTCTGTCACTGAAGGCATTGCAGAAGGTGAATATATTTCTTTTATTTATGAAATTAAAGGGCAGATTATGGCCTTGCCAACACGAGCACTTTAGAGCATAAGAGACTGCAAGATCTGTGCTTCCAACTGCATGTTGTAAAAATTGCCCTTGTCTTGTCCTCACAAACTATTTATGGCATGCCTGTGTAATCCTCTGTGTTTCTGAGTGCTGTAAGATTCTGTTTGCTTTATGAAGATTGAGGGGTCAAGATTGCAGAAGAAAAGACTTCTCATGAACAAACAGATCAAGAAACTTACTTTCTAGATGTTCTATTTTACTTCTAGAAATATATTTTTTGTGGTGACACGATGAAAAATAATAAATCCATAGGAAAACATTTAAATAAATATGAGGAGGATGTCCAGATATTTCGGCACTGAGGTTTCTAGGGTACAAAATTAACAGGATATTATAAACATTTGTTTTATCTGCTTTATTTGTTTTTCTGATTTGTATAAATCACTAAAGATTTCTATAAGATGCTCCAGAACTTGGGAAAGTGAATTGAAAAAAAATAGATATCAAAAATTTTTTAAAGCAAGAAGTTTCACAGAAATCTTGTTAGATATATTGTAGTAAAATAGACTGAGATAAATATTTTATGAAGTGAATAATGGAAAAATCTATAAAGAGAACTTTTTTGGCTAATCTGTTTATTTCATGATTTTTTTAGACTTGACAAGGTTTGCTGTTTAGAGTGTTCAGAAGGTAGTTAATTGTTCTTCTAGAGATTGAAAGAAACATCTCACACAGTGAGACGTAGTATATGTTCTGTTTTAATGAGAATGTAACAATTTTAATTTTATTTTATTTTATCAGACAGGAAGCTTTGCTTGCTGCAATTAGTGAAAAGGATGCAAATATTGCCTTGCTTGAGCTGTCTGCTTCAAAGAAAAAGAAGACTCAAGATGAAGTAATGGCTCTTAAACGGGAGAAGGACAGATTAGTACATCAGTTAAAACAGCAGGTGGGCAGACATTAATTTTCCTACTTTCATGGCAACAGAAAATTGGCATTGTTTTTGTTTGTACCATTTTATTCTGACGTCATGTTGGAGGTGCTCAAGCCAGGTCTGATGTGTGACAGCAGTTAAAAAAGGTAGGAAGTGTTCAGTGTAAGTGTTTATTGCTGTTCTGTAGCTGTTAAGTATTTAGCTGCATGTTTGCTTGGCTCATATGCAGCCAATACATTTTCTGTTTTCTCTCATATTGTTTCCAGCCTTCTTAATTGTGTGAGAGAGGAGAGCAGATGCTCTTTGCATAAAGCAAGATCTGTCTGTTCTGTTGACTCTTTTTAACCTCCTTCTGTTCAGTTATTTGCTTATCTCTTGTAAAATAATTGTGTTTTCAGAAGGTTTCAGGCTTTCTGAGAGGTTATCTGGAAAGCATGATTATCCTTAAAATAAATTCTCAAATGACTAAAAATCACCCTGCATTCAACACCATAAGTTATTTGAGGTTTGAATAAAAAACACATAGTTAAAAACCTCTAGAAATAGGTATCATGGCAAGCAAACTTATGTTCTGCTTTATGAATGAAGAAAATAACCGTACTGGACACAGTATGCTTGTGCCAAACACAGTGCAGAGGTTTCTTCTCTGCCTAGTTAAAATGTTTAAAACTGTGCATAATGTGCAGTGGCTGCTCCTCCTGATTTTGAGGAGGTCTGTGGTCACAGACAGAAGAGGTACTGTAGGCAAGGGGGCAAAGGCTGTTCAGAGAACCTGGACACTGAAGATCTTTGTTTGTCATGTATGTTGTTAGACATGTTTCCTCTTTCAGGATAGGTGAAAAAGATGAGGTTTGTTTTCACACCGTGTCTGCAGGTGTTGTATGTGATGTTTTCCTTTGTGGGACATTACAGAATACTGTGATTGTTGCTTGAGGAGGAGGAGAATACAATCAGCAAAATCATTGAGGTCTCCTTAGTCTGTCCCATTAACCACACTGCTGTCAGGCATTGTGCCACCCTGCAAATGAGCTTGCTGTGCTAATAATGGTTGGGTTATGTTGCCCAGGCAGTGTTATGATTCTTTATCCTGAATCACACATCACATGCTGTAGAACTCCATGCACTCAGGAACAGAAGGCTAAGGAAAAGCCTTGCTGCTGTGCTAAATTCCCAACAGCTCTGACCTCACATGTCTAATCATTACAGCTTTTTTCCCCAAGGTCTAAAAAAATAGGAGACAGCCCCTGAGCACGAACTTATCATCCGATCCTGATGCTGACTTCAGCTCAGATATTCCAGCTCAGTGCCTGTGTTCCAGTCGTGATGCAGTCATGTCTCAGGTCAGTCAGCTGACCAGGAGACATTTCACCCAAAACTTATATGCTAAATAGGCAGATGTGCTTCATGCTTTTTAACACTTCATCCCCTTGTGCTGCACCAGAGCAGGAGAGGTTACATTCCAAATAATATCAGGGATTTTTGATTTGGTTTGCTTTGGAAAGGAGAAGGCAGTTACTTTCTTTTTCAGATATCTTCTTTTTTCACCTTCATCTCATGTTACTGAAGAGTAAATGAATACACCACTTTACCATGTTCATGGATATTACCTGTCATGGGTATTTTTAAAATGTTTATCAGAGACTTGGGCAACTGTTTTGTTGTTGGGTTTGGGTTTGTTTTGTACCTTTAAGGTACTGCTGAAGAGTGTTCAAGACATTCATAACTTTCTGCAGACAGTTAAGGAACAGCAGAAGAAGATTGCTATGGAGGCTTTGTTTTGGATAACTTCAGTTAGAATTGTAACCAAATACTTCAAATACCTCCATTATTTATAGTGATAAAGATCTTCAGTAAAGCTATTTAACTAGATTAAATTGATGCCAAAATAATCTCCCTGTTATCTCAGACACCACAAAAAAAGAGACACCAGGAACAGGAATGTGGTTTAACTAGGTCACCACTTTATTACACTTACGAATTATCTGATAATAGAGGTTGTAGACATCACTCATACTTCTTTAATCCCTTTGGGAAGAACCACTGTCAACCCCGAAAGCTTTTACATGTGCATCCAACACAAAGGCTTGTTAGTGCGATTCTTCCTTGCTATGGTTGTGATCGGCTGGGGGGAAGTAAGAGATTTCACACTGTGATATATCCACCAAGTTCCTCAGTTTCTTTGAGAAACTCTGACTCTCAATCTACTTCTAATTCATTAGAATTCAGTGAATGATCAGCTGTAGTATCAATATTTTTTTTCCACAGCTGTTACACTGCTAAAAGGGAAAAGAAAAGAAAGCCCTATTTCTCCATCCTAATGTGATCATCAAAGGAGAAATATTTATAAATATGAGATGACTCACTAGATAATTGTAAACATTAGACCCCTAAATCCATCCCTGTTTTATACTGTAGTTTCTTTAGATAGTCTTGTTGTATTTTCCTCATTATGCTGCAGAACTCATGTGGAGAGCTGCATGGAGAGCTTTTAATTTCATCTGATCTCTTTATCTCTTCCATATTTCCCAAAAACACCTTCTTCTTCAAAGATTGGGCATTTCAGTCAAAAAGCAATAATTTGAAGTTAGCCTTTAGTGAGGATGAGCTGTGCCATTTGAAACAGAACATATTGTTTCAACCTAGTTTATTTTGTGATTTTTATAAACAAGTGTATCATCATATATATGTCAGTTTGATTTGCTTTTTTGTTTTTGTTTGCAGCTTGGGGAGTTTATGCTGCTGCCTCTTTCAGTGGCATCCTAGACTTTGTTGATAAACTTCAGTTCCATATTTTTTGCAATTTCTAATGTTGCTTTCCTATGGATCATTGCAATAGAAAATACTTACAAAAGCACATTATAGACCAAGTCTAGGATGCTGCTTTGCTTTACTATTATTGAAGTGGTGGCTTCAGTGTCCAAGGTAGGATTGCTGTAGCTTTCAAAGTCCCTGTTGATATGAAAAAGTAAGTACAAAGGGATTTCCTTGGGAACTACAAAGGCAATTACTTGGGAGAGAGAAGGACAGCTATGTATGTGAATTCATCAGGATCCAAGACTTCTGATTGTATACATGAGACACCCAGGAATATCCTCTTTAAGGACTAAAAGAGGACTGTCTTCCCCTGGAAAATACTGTTGATGAAAGTATATTTCCTAGAATCAGATTTTTTTTTTCCCCTATGAGAAACGTGACTGCTTTTCCTTGATATTCAGTGTCCAGGAGAGAGCCAACTACTGCTCTCTCACCTGACTCTGATGAGACCAGGTAGAGTTGTAGTATAAGCAGAGGGTTATGCAGTTTTAGTGGATGTAGTTTGTGGTTGGAACACCAAAATGCTTTTAAATTGATATACTTCCTGCTCAGAAAGGTCTGACTCACGTGAAGTTATTGTAGGCATCAAAAGCCAGCATCGTGTCTAAAGAGGGAGTGTGTAGTGATGTCTTAAAAGTTCAGTTCTGTTAAACTCAGTGAAGTAACCCAAAGTATTGAGGTTTCTCATAGAATTTTACTGTTCTTGGGTTAAGGCCAGGAAGATTCTGTCTCTGCACTTTAATGTGTCACAGACTCGTCTGGGGTCGAATGGCCAGATGCACATGGAGCTGCTTCTGCCACAGACTTGCGTTGTGGAAACCTCTGGACCATCACAGTCCACTCTGTATTTCAACTGGGAGCTTCTTGGCTGTCCAAAACCTTCCTTAGGGTTGCTTCAGCAGTATGTTAACACTGTGCCACAGGCCATGAGCATGAAAAATTCCATGAAAGGAAGAAAAGTACCAAGAGCTTTTCCATATCTAGGAGTAACAGGCTATTTTCTAAACAGGCTCCATTCTGGCAAAGATAAACCAAATACAGTGTATAGTCTGCTTAGGCATGAATATTCATCTTAGTGTATCCATGACAGAAACTTGATGCTACTTTGTCTTTTATTTTTCATGTGGGTTGTCTTGCAATAGTGCAATGAGTTATTGCTCAGTTTGGAGGCCAAGTATTTACTTCCCAAGGGTGTACCCCACCCCCTCTGGCCCTGGCCCCCCAACTCAAAAGATACACCTTTATCCTTTTCTTTTCAATTAATCAATTTTTTTTTTGGTCATAAAGTGTCAGTGCTTTTCACATTGACAAATGTACTGATTTCCATTGCTCAGCAGTGTCTGCAGACTGACAAGAGGCAGCCTAATAGTAATCTAAACTGAAATAGAATTAAATCAGAAATAGCGTGTGTTCAAAAAAAGAAAGCTTAAAAAAAGTTTCAATTGCAAATTTCATGCTTTTTTTCTTTTCTTTTTTTTTTGTTTGTTTTGTTTTGGTTTTGTTGGGTTTTTTTGTTTGTTTTTTTTTTTTTTAGTGTATATACATAGTTCATGACTTAAATAATGCTCCTAGTACCAAAAAAAGTCATAGAATGCCCTTATGCAATTTTTCAGCTTTAATTTTCTGGCATTTGGGAATATCAGGACATTGATTTTGAAGTAATTTGTTACAGTTTTTCACACTGCAAAAGAGAAAAGAGGCATCTTAGAGAAATAAAATATAGTGCCTTTGTAGGGAAATGAGAACTTCTAGGATTTATTTTAAATAAAGCTATAGATAGACATATATTTAAAGATTAAATGTTATTTATGTGAATGAGTTGAGCCATCTTTTTATGGATTGTGACTGTGTGAGTTTAAGGAAAACTTCTGTTATTTCTAGGCTGGAAGAAGATAATTGTTTTTATCTCTGGGTTACTTTGCAGGTTTCTCACATTATATTTTGATAACCTAGGAAAATTATTTCTATCACAGTGTATCCAGCTGTAACATTAGTAGAAATAATAATGACCTCTGTGTTGTAAACACATTCCCATAAGAAACAAACATATTTAATTGTAATGATTTAAATACAATTTAGCAGCTGCAATCTGTCAGTTAAATATTTATTGTTTAGAGCTTTAAATAAATGGAAAGCATAGAAATGCATTCCCAGCAAAGCAATCACTGGAATTGCTTTGATTCATACACCAAATTCTGTGTTTTGAGAGCCGCAGAGCTTTGTAGTAGGCTTTTAAAATGCTTTCAGAAATACAGCATTAAACAAAATCACCATGTGGGCTTGGCTGAGTGATTACATAATATGTATAATCACCCCGGCCAAGATTCCTTTTGAGAATTCCGAGACAGCTATTTTTAGAGAAATTTGTATAGTGATGCAATCCTTCATGAAATAATTAGCTTTAAGCCCATATTTAGAACATCTCAAGAGATTTTGGTAAGAGCAGAAGACACTGCTATGTTACTGATTCATTCTGAACTTGGATGCTGTGAGAAAATTTCCCAGTTGTCTCTTTTCACTTTTAGGGTATAGAGCCAAAAATGTAAGTGGAGTTGGCCAAAGTGCAAGGTCTTCTAACTCCTTGAGAGCATTTTATATTTCTTCTCAAAACATGAAATTAGAGACCTTTCCAGTGTTTTCGGGACTGCAGGTGTACAGAATACTCTGGCCAGAGGCAAAGCTGGTGTTTGGCAGTCTTCTCCAGTCTGTTAGTTCACTGCTCTATATTTCATCACATGAACATATTGCTAGTGAAACAAAAAGGGTGAGAAACAATCCAGGAATTTAAAAAATGTGTGTAAGCACAGTTTCTCAGCAAACTAAAAACTCACAATGTTTTCTCCTGCCTGCAATATGCAGAATTATTTCTTGCTAGTTACCATGTAAATATTTTAAAGAACTCTCTCAACAACAAAGGAATAAAATGGAATTGAAGGCAAAATATTTCATTACGTATACTGTTTTAGTTAGGTACATCAGAAATAGTGCTACTGTGATATTATGGTGCTGATATCAAACATTCAGGAATAACAAAATACCCCACATTGTATTTTCCCTGATAGATTAATTCAGCTGCATTGCACTGTGTATTTTATGATATTGAAAGTGTTTATATTACTGTATGAGAAAAAGAACATGATAAGATGTTGTTGTGATTGTGATTATTCTGGCAGCCCAAAACATTGTTCTGCAATGCTGTGAATTAATTAATTGCATTTAAACTCTCTATATGTTTAACAAGGGTGGGAACAAAAAAGTCTTGCAATGCTTTCTTATGGTGCCTGTAGCCAATATCATCTGTGGCATTTGGGATCAGTATCACTGTCCTGCTATTGTGTTGGTTCCTAGTCATTATTGTTTAAATTTCTGTTGCTGTTAAAGCGAGTTAACCTTTCTAATTGCCTTGAATTTTACAGATGGCAATATTATAGGAACACATTGTTATTGTTGTTGTTATTATTTGCACATATCTACTTCAGAAAGATTTATTGTAGAGTTGAATTTAAGTATTACTGCACAGCAAACAGAATCCATGGTGTGAAGCCATTTACATGGGTACTTCAGGCATAATTGACCACTGTGCTGATTTTTCTCCTCTTCTGTTTATACTATTATCACTCCTAATACTTGTCTTGCTCAAGCTTTAAGTAACGTTGTACAAAAGAGTAATCTGAGACCCTTAAATTTTAGCTTTATTTTTGTTATGCTATGCAGGTTCTTTGTTTATTTTGGACAGGTGAGAATAGATGTTCTAATAACTTCATATGCTGAATTCTCATGTGAAGATAATCAGTCTGGTAGTTTTTTCTTGGAAAGTTCTCAGAAATTATAGTAAAATGACTATTACTCTCCGATTTTAAATGTGAAAGTTTGGATCCCATTTACAAAATACAAGCAGCACATGCATTCAGTAGCCTTACTGTCTTAAAAATCATTTTAGTTTATGCTTTTCTATTGATTAGAAATATAATAATATTAAGTTATATAATAGATATAATTAGGAATATTTCTGCATGTCTTAACATTGGGGTTTATTCTCTTAAATTTTAACCTGAGTTTTGAATTTGTATTTTTGAATACAATGGCTTTACAATTGAATTACATCTTGATTTTGCCAAGTACAAGCAGCTTAGATATAAACCCAGTGCAGACAGATCAGTCACTTAGGGGTGGAAGGACAGAATGCCACTTCCTACAGCTTAATGCAGCAGGCTCCGTATGGCACAAGGTAGGAAAGAGAATGTGTGTAGCTAATAGTCTTTGCCTAAACAAACTATTGATTCAAAGACATTTGCTGTGTTGGAAAAATCCTGTACATGTTGGCAGTGCTCACATAGCACTTTTCGCATATTCTGAGTAAGATTTGACAATTTATATTGTAGCAGTTGAAGGACTGGACTCATAGCTGGTTATGGCATCGCTTTTTCCTCCTTATGCTCTCAGGAAATCAAATTCTTTTGGATGGTATTTTCACACAAACATTTTCCAATAAGAGGGGCACTTTTTTTGCCTTGTAGCTTATAGCAGTGAGCCCCTGAAGGCACCACAGGCTTGCTACATAAATCCTTTCCTGCCTTAAAATCTGTTTCTCTTTGAAAAAAACTCTCAACAGAGAACATTCTTGAAGAATCTGTATCAGAGCTTAAGCATGGCCATGTCTCATGGCAGCCTGTTTCACTGGTGATAATCTCATTGTGAACTTATCCTGGAACTCTTTGTTCAGACAAATGGTTTAACTCCACTGAGACTGAAAATCTTAGGTGGAAAAAGCGGCTAATGCAGATATCAAATAATGTATATATTAACACTGGAACTTTTTTAGTTTTGGATCTGGCTTACTTGGTAGGTAAAAATGGAGATTGAGTATTTCAAATAAGAATAGTGAATGTCTCCATTATAATGACTTTGCTCCAGGAGACATTTCTGAAACAAATCCTTATGTTTTACTACAACGTACCCCGTGATATTAAAGCTAAATATAGTTGAACACTTGATCTCAAATATAGTGCTAAGTAGCCAGTTACTAAAAAAAATATTGTAAATATTGACTGTCAAAATTTTCTGCTTCTATAATGGTGGATAAAACTTCTACAATCTAGCATAAAAAAGAAATTAGTTTTAGTGAAGTGTCTCTATAAAGCATATCAAGACAGTGGTGGGGGGTTATCTCCATTTCAGTCTTTATTCCAATATACCATCCATGAGTTGAAATTTATGTTCTATTTATCAATTTTTATTGCATGCAATGGAAGAAATGTAGTAATTTCAACTTAAACTGTATTTTGTATATGATACAAATGAGAGACCTGGGCTTGGTACTGATATTGCAAAAATTACAGCTGAAGTGAACTATTCAGGCATTAAAGATGCTGAAAAACAACCAGTGCTGCTAACCAGAGATTTGCAGTTTCAAAGGTCTTATTTAGCTGCTGAAGTTTCTGATTCATGTCTGGTTTAAAATAATTATTATGGGGAAGCATCTTTTTAATGAGTTATTTCCTGTTGTAAAAGGAAAAAAAAAAAAAAAAGAGAACCTTACTTCTTCCGTTGCTTGTCTGCATTTAGCAGGACCTGGCCTGAGATGTCCTCAGGCAGCTACTCTTTCAGAGCTTTAATTATGCTTTTTAACCCACTTCTTTGTGTCTATGTTCTTACATACTTCTGTGTAATTACCAGGTTTAGTAGTAGGACTGAGATAAATACCTTTAGCGTGACTTTAGCCTGTACATTACTGAATATGCTGTATTATTACAGATATTTCCTGCACTTCAAGCCATACTTTTAGTTCACACAACTTTAATAGACTTGAAAAACACAAACTCTAAATGCAGAAAATGCAGCTAAAAAGTCGTGGGCCTTGTCCAAATCAATATTTGTTTAATCGCAAGTGTCAGCAAAGTTGAAATTTGGCCTTAGTTCTTTCGATAAGTGTCTGCTTGGCACTTGGAACTGCTGCCTGTGCCGTCTGCCAAGCGTCCAGTATCCCAGCTGGTGTGTTTGTGAGACTGTTGTCCCTCAGCTGGTGAAGAGGGAGACTTACTGTGAGCTTTAACTTCTGGCAGGGTAAGTCAGTTACATTTTGGAATCCTGCAAAGCAGCAGGTGTAATGGTTGTTCGTATCAGTTAGACAGTGTTCTAATTAAAAAAATTGAAATATCTGTAAAGCTTCTGTGCTCATGTTCAGCACTAAATTATCAGATCCAAGTCTTTGAAAACATTTGCATTGGAAACTGCTTTGCATTGCTGCACAAGAGTCAGAGTGTCTAATTTGACAAGCAGTTGATTTTGTGTTTCACCTGCCAGGAATGCTGGATTTAATGAAAACTTGGGAAATAGTACTGTTTCTGAATCCCTATTCTCTGTCCTGTGAGGGCAGACAAAGGCTGAAGGTCAAGTGTTCTGGTTAAATCCATGTTGCAGATGATAAGGGTCGTCAGATTTTAATGTAAAGACATCACGTGAGTTAAGTTTAGTATATAACTAAATATAGATGTGAAAAAGAAAAAATTATATACTTTCTTAGCATAAAACCTTTACTATGTTCCTTATATCATGTGGAACAGTCTTATCATTAATGTGGTAAAAACTGAAAAGAGTTAAATGTCAAGTAGCCAAACTTTTCTCCAGTAAGTTGTCATGCACACTTTCAGCCTGCATGCATCTTGTCTCTCACACTTTCCAAGACAAGTCATACAGTGTAACAGGAAAAGAAAAAAATGCTTATTAGCCCATTTGAAATTTTAGCAGCGAAAAATTTGTGTTCTCCAATGGAGGCAGGAAACAACACAGCAAACTCCATGTTAAAATGTAGTTAAGAGTAAGAATATAAGAACAGATTACATTACCGGGATGTTATAAAAAGAAAAAGCACAATTAAAGCACTCAGTAAAACATAACTCTACCCCACAGTGATGCATTTCAACACCCATATGGTGATGATTATGATAGTTATTTAGTATTTGGAGTTCCTGCTTTGTTAACATACTGTAACATTTTCAGTTACTGATGGGTGCTTGCAAACTTAGTCTTCATTACTTCCTTTCTTTTTTTTCTATTGGGATTTTCTTGGTGTCTAAAACCTCACTGCATAAGCAACAAAAAACCCTGAAATGAATACTACTGTATGTTTCTATACACTGAAGACAAAAGTATGATTTATTTTGGAAATAATTAGCATGATGTTGTTATTTTCATGCTGTTAAAAGTGACCTGAATAATTAGGATAAAGTAATACAATCTCTAGAATACTCTGAAATATACTGAAGTCCACTTCTTCATTGCAACTCTAATACTGGCAAAAGATCCTTCAGAGCAATAACTGATTAAGAGATCTTTTGGCTGGTGGAAAAATGACACTTCTGTCAAAACCATACTTGGTGGATATGTTTTAACAATTTGTCTCAAGAAGGGTGCTCCCATTAAAAAGAGAGCAGTCTCAATGTTTGGCTTTTTAAAAATAATAGCCTTAGCATATTCCTAGATAATTAGTGAACCAGAGCCCCCAAATCCTGAAGTATATCAAGAAGTTTAAAAAAAGTTTAAACTGAAATTTTGTGAAGGAATCTCCCTTAAGTCTCTCTTCTAGGTGGCAAATTAATCTCACTATTTGGCTTACTATCAAATCACTTATGCAGAGTGCATTGTGTCTCTATAAACTTGAGATGCAGCAGTAGAAATTATAAGAAATTCTTCCCTTGTCTTCAGATGATAACAATTTTCAGAGAATGTGTAAAAATATTGTTCTGACATGAAAACTGATTTTATTTGTAGAGAGTAAGTACAGAGCTGGCTTAATTAACAATCATTTTGTTAACTCTCAGTTAATGGAATTGAAGCCTGAAGCACTGGATTCATACTGAAAAACCAATTGCAGTTGCACGTGTTTTGGTTAAATCTTGGTTAATTCACTAAATTTATGCAACTTCTGGATAAACTTGGGAACTATATAGTCTGAAACACCCAGTTTTTTAGATAATTGCCTTTTTATGTTTCCTAAGACATTGTCTTAGGTAAAAAAAAAGCTCAAGTAAAATAATTTTTTATTAAAAATCGTGAATGCTAGAACTAAATGCCTGCCACATGAAGTTCTCAGAGTGTTTTGTGGAAAGACTAGAATGCTTATTTTCAAACAGTGAGATGGCAAGAAACAGTTTCTGTCATTGAAGAGAAGAGGCGATTGCAGAATTAAAGCTAGAATGTGGGTCTCCAGATTTTAAATTCCGTGCCTTAACAATCAGACCACAGGATAGCTCCAGGATAGTTTGCAGGCCTTATATCTACCTCCTTCTTGTGTTATTTAGGGAATACTACTACCCTATTCACTACCCTATTGATAGTGAATATTCTAGAAATATTTCAAATTCCATTTGGTGAAGAGAGATTGAGAAGAAAAGCCAAAGGAAAGTAATAGCTATTGAATTGTATTACACCTATATCCCAGAGCAGCAAATCTTACTATTTTTCCTCATTTGAACCTCATTCATGAGAGTTTCATTGTTAACTTGATCCAGATGACAGATCAAAGCGTAGTTCCCTATTGCCACCTTGCTAAAATATTTTTTAAAAGACAGTTTTAATATTATAGTTTTACAGTTACAGATTGCTGTTAAGCTATTTAGTCTGTTACCAGTTAATCAAAGACTTTCATTTCACTTCAGTATATCCTTACTTAAACTCAACAGAATTTTAGGAGGACAAGAAGTATCTGTCAGTTTTCTTACAGTGCTAGATCATAAATTCTTTGGTAAGTGGGTTAAAAATTCAGTTACACATACCATTCATGACCTTGACAGCTTAGCAAATAGTGATATCTAATGATCAAAGATGACTGTTTCAGGCCCTAAGGGTTAATATACCTGTGCACCTAGATTTAAGCTGCTTTTAATTCCTTGATCATTGCTTTATTTCAAAATGGATGCAGTATTTATTGAATGTAGTCAACAAATTTAAAGGAGAAAAATCTGAGGACATTGTTTAGGCTTGAACTAATGAGGCCGTACATGGTCTGTAGGAGATGCAGTTAATTAATTGTTGCATTTTACAAGTTAGCATGTTTTTCTTCTCTAGTATAAATCCAAATTAAAACCTGCTCCTTCTCAGGTGTGGGCCTGTTGTTCACCAGGCATTTTCAAAAAAAAACCTGTTGTCAGAGCTGTAGCTATGTAAATTTTGGGAAACCTTGTTTTCAAATTTGAAGGTAAAAATAACAGCTTGATTTTATTTTGTGAAGTATTTAGTGTCATTTTAAGAAATTAATGACAGTCACAAGTCATGTAAAAGTTTGGATGGTTTGATGGTCACTTGGGTGGAAAAGAAGTTCTCATTTCACAATTCTCATATATTTTGCTTCCAGAACAGACAGACTAAAGGAGGGCTACTAGAGCATTAACATTTCTTTGTGCACGTTTTACTGCAATCTGGCATCCAAAAGGAAGAAACATTAGAAGTAGTTTATTTATATTTCAGCACCAAATTAGAAAGATGACATCATTCATTTACAGTTCTTATCCCATGACACGCCTAATCCCCAACACCTCATTACAGAGGACACTTTTAGGATTGCATATATCATCTTGTTTAACTTTTGCATTCTTTTATGGAATACAGTTGAAAGGTAGGAAATTTAAGGCTGTTCATTGGTAAGAAAATAAACTAATAAAATGTTAGGAGCTTCCCTAAAGAGGCAGGGTATTATGGTGTTTACAGTAAGTGGCTTATTATTTATCTATTAATTCTCCATCTTTTCCACTCTTTTGTTCAGAAGGCCTTCCTCTTTCAGTCTAAAGACAAACAGACCGACTATGATAGCTCAGATTGAGATGATCTTTTTAGAAAAATTGGTAGGAAGTCATACCTGAAATTCATACTTGAAATTCATACTTTCATGTATGCTTCCAGCTTCTTGTTGGCGGGGGGGGGGGGGAAAATGAAATATTTTCAACTGTGTGGATTCCTCTCATTCTGTAGCACACTGAGAAAATGTTGTTTCAGTGCTATGGAGATGCTCAGAAAGTCTGACAGTGTGCATCTAATCTGTGATTTTTCCTGTGTCTTGTTGTTGTGGATGCCTTAAGGTTTTGGTTTTGGGTTGGTTGGTTGGTTGTTTTCACTTGAACTGAGTAGGGCTCCCCTCCTGTAAAGTAGTGTGATATGATCCTTCTAATGGACATCATGTGAAGTGCTGTGACATTGCATGGTGACAACTGAAAAAAATTAATTGCTGAAAAGACACATTTCCTTTGATTCTGTGGTTAATAGTTTTCCTTGCATTAGCTTTTGTTAACTTCAAATATTATGTAATATGAATAATTTAATAGGTTTGCCTATGACAGTCTTCAGTCCTACTAACATAAAAAAATAAGGACTGTATCTACTGGTATCAGACAATTGGTAGTAAGATATTTTTGGTGTTATGAGCAAGATTTGAATTATTCCTGTCCATGTATTTCATGGTATGGAATAATTGTCATAGTGATAAAGAGCAGCGATATATCTTGTTATTTCACGGTGACATAGATTTTATTATCTGTACACAGCTGTAGCTGAAGTGTTGATCTCTTTTTCAAGATCTGTGTCTAAGACTTCCTTCCATTCAGTAATATGTCAAGCTTCATAATCACTTATTTCTCTAAGGGCCTGTGTGTCTATCAGTTAGTTTTCAGATTCATTTCACTTACAGTTTAGGAGGGTGATCCTGGTGTACAATTGAAATAAATAAGCCAAAGTAGAACTTTTAGCATAACTATTCGTGATTGTTGTGTACCTGCTAACTGTAAATATTTGAAGTACACTTAATATTCCTTCCAGTGAGATTTAAAAAGTTAATTGCCAAGAAATAATATTAGACTGGAAAAAAATAGGAAACTGTTTTAAATAGATTTAGAAAAGCTGAATGTTTTTCATGCTTCAAACATCCTTGATCATTTACTTTTCTGACTTTTTTGTGCAATTCTACAGATGTGAAAGCTGAAACAGAGGATTTGTTCACATATTTTATTTTTCTATTTCTGTTCCCTTTTCTTTGTGATCCAGCTGAGCCAAGATCTTCCTAAAACTCTGACTCCTGTTAGAGTAATATGTTCCAACATGTAATAGAATTGTCTTCCTTTACATCTTAAACAGACACAAAACAGAATGAAACTGATGGCAGATAACTATGATGATGACCATCACCACTACCACCACCATCACCACCACCACCACCATCGATCTCCTGGGAGGCCTCAACACTCCAACCACAGACCCTCTCCAGATCAGGTTGGTTACCTTGTTTTTCACTCTTAGGTTTTATAATTTCGTTATTTTGCTCTTTCAAGATAAAATAAATTTTCCAAAGAATTAATAAGCAAATGATGTGTTCTTTGAACTGAAAATAATAGCTCTGGTATTTATTTACATCTCTGAAATAGTTTAACATTTTGGCTTTTTGTCTGGTGCCTTTATCTGGAGTAGGAAAAAGAGTCTATATACACAAGTAACTCATTTTCAAATGGAGAACCTTGAGGAAAAATGAAGCATTGCTTTTATATGACAAGTCACTGTTTGATGCTAATATATGTTATAATTCATAATGTCTGGGTAGAAATAAAAGGGAAGAAAATAGATGACACTATAATGGGAATGTATGATAGACCACTTAATTGGGAATAGGAAGCAAAGCAGCTAAAGATGCTTTTTTTAGAATGACCAATAGTACTGTACTAAAGACAGAAAGTGGTAAGTATGAGAAAACTCAGTTTCTTGGATAGCAACTAAAAAAAAATCCAACCCCAAAACTTGAACAACACAACACAGAATCCTTTGAATTCTTGGAACATGTTGAAAACAACTTTTCTGTCAGAAAGGGGAGAAGGATACTAATGACTTGCTGTCTTGGTTTAGTTCTGTTTCTGATTAACAGAGATGAGTTGGCTGAGTTTATAAGAGAAGGAAAAGTTATCTGGAAAAGTCTGTGAATTAAAAAAAGTTTTGACTTTATGCAAGGAATAGAATGGAAAAACAGAATGAAGAGAAGTAAAAAAACATGTAACAACCACTGCGGTGTTACTGAAACCCAAACACTGGTTTCAACTGCTTTCAAGAAACCTGAACCTGTGAAAAAACTTGAGGGATAAGACAAGCATTTAGTCGAGAAGATGCTTTTCAATGCATGATAACAGGTTAATCAGGGAAAAGAATGGATAAGAAGCATCATGAAAGTCTGTATCAGAACATCTTCAAGAACATAAAGCCATTATATGAATGATGGAAATAGGTTCGTGACTAAAGATAGAGCACATACAATACTAGCTCTTTTACTAGTACTAGTACACTCAGTTTTACTCTGAGTTATTTATGATTATCCTGAACAATCTTATTCAGGATATAAGAGATCCTGGAAGCCTTGAGGAAGGCAAAGCTCTTCTCATCTTTATAAATAAAACATATGGGGATTTATGAGTCACTTTATTTTAGACCCTGGAAAGTTATGGAACAAATTATTATTAATCATTGAATCAATATAAAGCCAGTGGTCTTTTTATTGTTCACTTTAAGTAGCTTGGTGTGTGCATCAGACCATGTGACCTTATCTATCTGTCCATCTCAGCGAATACCAGCCCACCTGCTCCGTCCTTACCCTCTGTTCATCATCATCAACTGGTGGTTCCTATCCTAGACCAGAGAAACTATTTTTTTGCCTTACATTCTTTATGATAAGAGGTCATTTATCACTACTCACTTTGTTATGCACTTTTCCTGTGTGACAGTTTTGGGCCACTCTCTAATGTAATTAACAAGTAATGTAAAATGAATTACAGTAATAAAAGCTATAACTCTAAATAATCTTCTTATTTAAATAATTATGAAATCATCATGACATGAGTGAGCAACTGATACAAACAGTGTGTCACAGACAAATTTTCTGTTGCTCGTTGTCAGACAGGGGAGCCAGTTACAGAAGGGTTCCAAAGACATCTGTCCTCTATCTGCTTCTGTGGAGTATTGTTTTAGAGATTATTTCAGTGGTGAAATAGAAAAACCATTAATATTGTTGATCTTGAATCAAGCTGTAAGAAGTTCCAAGCATAGTAGGAGCAGTTAAACTGCTCAAAAAGTTGCTCCAGTCTTGATAAATGGGAGAAAATCTAGAATCAGTAATTTAAAATTTGGTCTCCGTTTACAAGGGAGAAGTCTCATGCACTGATGAGGTAATATCATGGAAAAAGGGATCTAAATTGCACAATGGAATACCATTGCAATGAAGTTGGATCTAGTTCTGGGATAGGTATAATGCTGGAAAAGAAGCAGGAAGAAATTCTGTTCTTTCCAGCACTGGTGAGACCTCATCTGAAAAGCTGTGCACCGTTTTGATCAGCATGCTTTAAGGAACACAGACAAATTAGAAGGGGACAAAAGGAGAGCAACAAGAATGATAGAAGTTTTAGAGAACATGACCTGTGAGGAAGGCTTAAAGAACATGGTTTGTTTAGTCTAGAGAGTACCAAAAGGGAGACATAAGTCTTCTAATACATAAAATGTTGTTGTAAAGCAGACGATGATCAATTGTATTCCAGTGCCCAGTGGAGAAAGAGTAGGAGCAGTAAATTTAATTTTGCCAAGAATAACTAGGTTAGTTACTAAAAAGAAAACTTTTTCACTTTGAGTCTAATGAATCTGTAAGTGGAAACAAACTGTGGACATTCTTTCATATACATGTAATGGAAGGTCTTTTCTTGAAGATTTTTAAGAACAGGTTAGATGAATATAACTTTATTTCACCTCATGTTGGACTTGGAATAGGTGTTCTCCTGAAGTGCTCCTTAAGTTTCCACAGACTCTGTGAACGATGGATTAGCCCAGCATATTGTAAAATTGCAAAGCAAGCAAACAGGAGATACATAGCAAAACCCTTGCTGAAATAATCTTTGAGAACAGCACAGACAAGGATAATTATGAGTGAACTCTAGTCATTTTTTTATCTTGCATTTTTTAATCATGGGTTTATTTTTTCTTTCCTTTCTGTGTTGTATTTACCATTCTGTACATTTGTGCAGCAGTTTGAGTGCCATGTGCTGTAGAAACCTGCAGTTCCCATTCAGTATTACACACAAATTCTAGATACATGGGTTTTGATGGCTATAAACCAACATGTGGTTTAAAAGAACAGAATAAACTGGAAAAAAAATAACCTTGCAGATCATCAGAGGAGATTTTTAATTTTGCAAGGTGACAAGGAAGTTGTGCATACTGTAGCATAAATACCAGTTAATTTGGTGAATGCAAGGGAGGAGTTCTGAAAGTTTTCTCACAGTTGACCGTGCAGTGTTAATCTTGAAACTTTTCTAATTTCTGTAGATAATACTGGATTTTCTAATTTACATGCTACATTTCTGTAGAGAAATACCTGCATGTTGTTATATACGTCTGTACTTGATTTCATATCCTGCCATGGGCAGCATGTGGCAGCATGGCTCTAGGCTAGTAAAGGAATAGGTTCTCTGACTTCTCTTGAAGGAACTTCTTGAACACCTTTTTTCAGATGTAATGGATGTGTTTAGGTCTTCTGGCTACTGCTAAGGAGCAAAATCAAGTTTCCAGCCACTTTTTGCCTTTATTCCCTCTTTTTGCTCTTCTGTTTAGGGAGAGGCATAGATTGGTGAGCTTTTTTGCCCTTGCATATCCTTGTCTTTCCTAACTCTGGTGAAGCTGTAAGAAAACTTCACAAAGAGTAGGAAGACTCTAACTCTCCTCTGCCCATACTCATGGTCATGTTACAGTGAGCCATGATGTGATCCCTGGTTATGTTGATGTATCTGATTTTATTATATAAATAAATACACCGAGGTTGAGTGCTGCCATGATATAGACATTTCAATAGTAACCATTTTTAATAGTCTTTAAAAAACTTGGGGAAAAAGATAATTTTGCACTTTGCACGAAAAGCAATTTATTCTCTTCAGTTTTAGCTTGAGAGTTGGCAATCTCTCTGAAATTCCACCTGGAAACATTTTGGCAGTCAGTGTGTGTCCTGAAATGTGGGTGTAATACTCCTAGCATGAAAATGAGTTTAATAAGCATTCTGTACTAACTTCAGTTTCCAAGGAGTTGTAATGTGCAGCCCCTTGTAGAGTGCATTACAGTAATCTAATCTGGATCATTGTATCCAAGATCTATCTGGAACAAAAGAAACCCCATGGTTAAATAAATTTGAACTTCCATATTTAGAAGCTGTCCTGCCTCATAGCTTGGACTTCATCACAAAACCTACTGTCCAGCTCCATGTCTCTCATATTTCTCACCTCTACATGCTTACTGTTCTTCCTGCAAATCTTTTTGTCTTGGCCTCAGTTGCCCACATCATCATTCAGTTTTCTTGCTGGTATGGAAAATGACTTGAAGGAAGTGCCTGCCTGTGTCACACAAGTGACTGTGTGCCCTTGAAGAAAATTGCTGTAACTGTTGGAAGTTGTTAGGAGTCAGCACATTTGTATTCCCTGCCACAGCTGCCTTCCTGCACTGCAGCCCTTCTGTCAGCTTTATCCTTTTAGCATCAGAACAGGACTGCACATTAATAATCAACAGGGAATTCCGCCTTGCTAACCACCAGTCTGGTCAAACTGAGACATCTCTTTCCCCTTGAGTTCTAATCTCAGGAGCCTCTCTGCCTCTCCCTGTTTGTTTCCTCTTCTGAGTTTCACGCTCTAGACACCCATAGTCACTTCCTAATAATTTCTGTGGGCATTTGACATTCCTGCTCAAAATCCTTACAGTCCTGGCACATCTGACAGATCTTTAGCTCGGGATGTTCTCCACGTAATGCATAGCATTCCTTTGCCATCACCCAGGACTTTCTTCAAATTCATGAGAACTTTGCCATGTGGTTGAAGGTCCTAATTACAGTTCCTTCCTTACTACATAGTAAAAAACTGTAATTGATGATTTAAATTAGAAGCAGAATCTTTACATGAAAAAGGGACTTAAGAAGAAGTGTAGGCAATCTATGACATGTATGTGGCTGGGATATACTTCAGTTGGTCTGATGACTTTCTTAATAGGAAATTAGACTATTTGAGAACTTGGTTCTGCATCCACACAGTGGAAGACTAAGAGTATAACATCCAAAGAATTTTCATACTTTAAGACTTTATTGCCAGACCTGATTATTATAAGAACTATCCAATCTTCTTACTTCCCATAGTACTTGAGGTTTTTAAAGACATAAAACGTACAGTGTTTCTAATCTCCTAAGAGTTTCCTGAATTCCCAAGCTGTGGTGGATTCAAAGCTGAATGCTTTGCTCTGTGGTCACCAAGGCTACAAATATATTTTAATTTTGTTTTATAATGAGAGATTATGTTCTCATAAAAAAAAAATCTGATTTTTAGAAAAATGTGAATATCGTAGGGCGTGCCATAAGGCTTTAGGAGCTGGCTGTTTTCCAAAAAGTTGGCCCTATTCTTAGAAGCTATAATTGGGGATGGAATGTCACATGGTGTCTAAGCATGTAAAAAGATGTCCTTTTACATCTTTTAATCCTGTCTGGCTACATAGAGATTTCATTCCTACTTAAAAACATTTTTGATGGCCCATCTACAAGGTGGTGGTGTTCAGAAGTAATTTGACACAAACTCACCAGCAAGTTTTTCATTACTCTGAGATCTCAGCGAGGAGGCCTAAAAGGTGGTTCAAGGTCTCCGAACTATCCTCTTATCTAAAGGAAAAGTCCTGCTTATCAGGACAGTGATGGGACAGGACTTTCTCTCCAGTCACAAAGCCAGCTGTTACAGAGCTGGCCTGTAGCTGTCTTAGGATTACATGCATGTCATTTTAAAACAGGCTTTTTGAAAGTATTGTGGTAATTGTGGATTTCATTTGAGCAATGAAATCACATGCAGTGATGCATGAAACTTGACAACAAACTGACTGTTGCCAAGTAGTTTTAGTATGCCACTACAAACTAACTTTTTGAAGAAGACTATGTGCTCTCAAAAAATGTGTTTATTCTTTTGTAAAGTGGTGACTGGTCCTGGCAACAGGTCTTTGTTCATCAGCTGAAACTGCTAAATGTCCTTGCAGTTGCTGAAAGATGATATGTAAAAAACTCTGAGCAGGTCAGATGGGATTTTGTTTGAGGTGGATGACTTTGAAATCAGAACCACAAGGGACAGTCAAGCGACGATTATTATTTTAGTGTCTGGATCCTGATCTACAAATCACTGTATTGATCCATATATAATAGTAGGGGAAGGGAGAGCATGCTACTCTATGTATTTTGGCAGCTCTGGCTGTTAGCATAATGCCTTGTATTCCCTGTCCCCACTGGAAAATTGCCAACTTCAAACTCCTGAATAGGCCCGGGGAATACTGAAATTGAGATTTTCCCTTAAAAAAAGCCAAACAATAAAGAAACAACAAAACAGAACAAAACCAAACAACACAACCTAAAATCCGGACAAACATAAACCAGAACAGATTATTTTAGCTGATGCAAATAAACATGGATATTTGAAAAGCATACAATTCTCAAACTCCTGTTGTCTGCAAGTAGAAAGTTCAGTCAGAGCAGAAGTTTAGTACCTGGAAAACCGAAGTATCTTGTTGGGAATTTTCTGCATCATTGAAAATTTGTCTTTCAGGAAAGAACAAAAAAAAAAAAAGGCAGGGGAAAACCCAAATCACCAGTGACATTGTCGTATAGAGTGATATGATATAGCTGTTTAATGCAGTAAATTGGAAACACTGGCTTCCTCCCTGACCCAGGTTTTGTTTAGTATTCTGTGCGTTTCTTTATCCTGTGTGTTTACACATTCTATTTGGGCAGGTGTGAACTTGCTCTTGTCTGTTCACTAAATGTATGTGAACTTGTTCTGCTGGTGCCTCGAGCTGCGAGGAAATACGCAATTGCATTAGCGCAGAGCTGAGCCTGCACTAAGCTCATTGGAGTCACATGGATTTATTTAATTTAGGAATTTGGGCAGGGCAAGGTTTGCTTGTCAGTACATCCAGTATAAACAATCCCAGGCATATCCACTGTAAATAACTAGTATTGTGCTGAATTAATTAATGTTTCGAGAACTCAGGAGTGCATTTCCTCTAATTTTTTATCTTTTCTACACATATTATTCTTCTGGAACAAAGAACTTGTGATTCACATCACCCATTGTTCAGACTTGTTGAATTGAATGCAGTAAAATCCTGTTTGTATCATGGTCACCTTTAAAACATCAATTTTCCAATTAAATTGTTTGCAGTTATCATAGCTGTGTTTGTTATAAACACGGTACCGAATGGCAAATTGTTCTCTTCTAATGAGGATGTAATTTCCGTTTAAGCTTTTCCCAAAAGTCAGAAAGTGTTATCATGTCATTATTTCAGCAGATACAGAGAATTTTTCCTGCCTCTGACATCTATATAAGTATTTCTGTCTACTTTACCCTCAAAAGAAAACTGAAATAGACTTCCAAGAGGCTTGCCCCCATTTTGAGGTTAATAAGGGTGGTTTCAAACCTAAGGATTATTTTAAATCATATTGTACTTGTTATGGATCAAAAGAAGGAGCCTTGAAATCTGGAAGAATCTGCTCTGAATTTGAATTTCTCTTTCAGGATACTCCAGTTCTGGAATTTGGTATGCTGTCATTTTGCAGTTACAAACATTGTACACTACTGAAGATTTCTCATTGAAAGTAAAAGCCAATAGAAATTTATAATATTTGTTAATTCGTTTGTTATTCCTCTTAATTGTAATCATATTATAGGCAGATTATTTGTCATATACCTTTTATTACGCTAAATTTGTAATTTACTAAAATACCAGCTGAACCTGACCTGTATTAAAAGCAAGAATTAGAAAACAGGTTTTGCTCCTTAATGATACTCCAGGAGATGGATTTTGTATATTGAAAAGTTATACCTCTCCTGTGCTTACAGAAATGAATTTATTTTATGTTTTGAGGTTTAATGAATGTGATATAAATGTATACAGACTGCTCAGTGTGTATATTTATATATATCTATATTTATATGTTAGATTTGCAGTCTTTTCCACATATGGAAGAATTTTTTGAGATCATGTTTAGCTATAGAAACCTCTCCCCCTCACTTCCCCTGAATGTGTGTGTTATAATATACAACACATATAGAGGTTTACATTTATCTTATATTTCTTAGTAGAAAAATTATCTGCCACCATCATAGTCTAAAATAGGTCTTTAGACCAGCTGAAAGAGCCAAAAATGCATTTCTGGGAGACAGTAACTTGATAACAAAAGTTGCATATCTGGCACTGGTTACTTAAGTGAGATAACATGTCACAGGCTCTCACTACAAAGGGGACCATAAATTTTTGCATTGCAAATCTGATTTCACGGACCACTTCTTGTAAGAAGCATTGAGTTTCCGCTTCATCTAGTGATAAAACTTCAGAATGCATGAGTATCTGGTGAAACATCTTACTCATGTTAATGCTAGTCCGGGTGTTGTAAAGTAAATGGTCAGAAACAACCTTTCACTTACCCCCATCTCCAGTATTTCTGATGGATTTTAACCTTACTATATACAAATAGGACAAATGGTGAGATGGGCTTTATGGTCATTTTCATAGCTGGGTGATGCATGGTTGCTCGTGACCCTTTCTATTATGGATAGCTATGAAAATAGACCTCTGACACAGATACATATTGCTGAAGCAATTTTTAAGATTTATTCAACTTTTTGAATATACAAATGAAACATAAAGACCTTCTAAAGCTCTGTGCACCAAAGACTTAAATGAATCCACTGTTAATCTTCCTGCTTTCTAGTTATAGGCTCAGTTCTTGAAATCATTCATGCACAAAATTCTTCTGTGGTCAATTGTTCTGTGTATGGAGAGTTTGGGAGATTAGTCCTCAGCTATGTTTGCTCCTAGAAATTGAATAGCAGATAAAACTCTCTCTAAGCTCTGAAAAAGTCTGTTTTTAGACTAAATTCTTGATTTGAATGAAATGGCATTGCTTAGCAGGTAGATTTCTTTGTAACAAGGGCAAATTAATATTTGTAAACGTAGGTATTTTCTGTAAGTAGGACAGTTTCACAGTTCAGAGCCAGAAGTTACATGTTTAATGACCCATTAGTAGCCACAGATAACAAAGAGAGTAACTTAAATCAGTCAGCAGAAAGTTAGTTGAAGAGATGAGCAGGTTATCAGTAGATTTATTTAACCCAAGTTAAGACATTAATTCTTAACATGCAGCACATGAAAGGGAAATGTGATGAGCCTTGTCAGGAAGGGTCTTCTATTGTGGGAAGAGAGCCAGAAAAGCTTAACTCATCAAGTGTTTAGTGTTGCCTGTGTTGCAAAAGCTTTTGGCTAAAAGGAGATTAGGACTTTTTTTTTTTTTTTTTTTTTTTTTTTTTTTAAGAATGGATTTTAAAAAGACACTTGCATGCCACAAAAGTGAGGAGAAATGGTGCTGTAACCAAATTTTGTACAGATATTTTTATGAGGTGACCTCATAGTAATGCATTTTTTGCAGTCTTTGCACCTTTGTTAGGATTTTAGTTCTGATTAAGAATGCAGATTTGAATCAAATCCTCCTCATCATTCCCACTTCCTGCACTATGGTTCATATCCAGAAGTGGTGTTGGAGTGGGCACCCCAAATTCCTTTTTGATTGAACTTAAATGAAAGATGCATTCCAGCAGGTCCTCCAACCCAGTGAAATTGCTAAAGGGAATTCAGTCTCAGGGATAAGGCAAAGTTAATCCAGAATACCCCCCAAGGTGGGTGTATTGTACAGAGGCCAACCCTCAGTACCAGTTGTATCAGCTACAGACCTGTTGCTGTTCCAACGCACTGCTGAATACAACCTCCTGCAACTATTCCATGTTCACCAGTAATCCAGAGTATGCCAGAATGGTTACCAATAGGCTGATAATTCCTGGCATCTGATTATTAAAATTTGGTAGATTACCTAATCATGTAGACCATGATTAGAGTTCTCCTTTGTTTCTAACCCTCTGTGTAATGTAGCCCCTGTTATCTGAAAGCCACGGTCTCAAATGTACTCCTGAAACTGATGAGCCTTTATAGAACTGATGGCTGAGAAATGTGCCTGCAAAACTTGCATTGAGATACACTCCAATAATAAAGCAGAAAATGTCTTTACACAAGCCTTCTACACCCGTGTGTAGTGTTTTCCGAGCATTATTCTTTAAATTCCTCATTTGGCTACTCTGAAGCCAGTTTTGAGGTTTTAATGTTAGGTTTTGTGGCAATTGGATCAGAATAGTAAATGATACTTAGGAACAGTATTTAGCAGATGTATTATTTTTAATGTAGCAGCAGAAGTAGCAGCACAAGAAAAAAAGAAAAAGGACTAGGAAAAGGATGAAATAAAGTCAGTGAATTTATAATCTATTAATAGCCTATAATTTGACAGTATTTGAGATTATACCACTGTACTATAAATATATGTTCAAATTAAATACTTGGATGTCAGTCCTAAAAATTCTGAGGATTCAATATTTTAACCACTTTGAATTTATAATAATTTTATAGTAATTAAGTTATCATTTTAATAATAATAATAATAAATTTATTAATTCAATCATTATCACTTTTTTCCTTTTTTGCCTGTCACGAATCAAGACTTTGCTTTGCAGTTTTTGTCATTGAATTGCTATTTTTGACCCTATAAACGAATGAAAGATCCAAGTTTAAAAGGCAGTTAATGTACACAAACATTAATCAAAATTTGCTTGATTACAGTTTATTGTTTGAAAGAGCCATAGATTAATGATTCTGTAGGATACACACTGATATGAAAAACTAAGCACACTTCTGGAAGACTCTGATCCAATATTAATACTTGATAAGGCGTAACTGCAGCTTTTATTTTGCTTCACAATGTGTTAAGAATGGAAAAATAAGTAATGAACTTCACTTTTCTCAGAAGTTCAGTGAAGAATTCTGTATTGCCATAGTTATCTCTTTGCATTGAGGCACCAAACTTTAGCTTCTTGATGAACTTTATTCATGAACCCAGTTAAAGATACAATCCTGATTCTTATGTGCTTTTTATCCAGTGCTTTTGGGTAGTTGTTTCTGTCTAGTGAGGGCTTGGAAACAACCTGTCTGCATAACAGGAATAATAAGTGGTCAATGTGTTCTTTTACTGTCCCTCAGAGAACTTGCATCTGTACCTTCTGGCCTGTGTTAAGTTAAGAAGTTATAGCGCATATCATGAAATTACAGTTTGTTGGTTTAATCCCACTCTTTTACTGAAATGGAGGGTTGACATTCTCCAATATCTGTAGGAATTTTACTTTTCTCCTGAACTATCATCAAGAACCAAGTATTTTTAGCTCAGTGCATTACCTAGCATCAATATATGACATAATTAACCAAACCATAACATACTACATAATAAAACATATAATTATTAAACACTGGGCTTCTTTGATGGGGGTGCTAAGTGAGTGAGCTCTGCTTAGGTTAGTGTCTGTTCATCAAGTAACTAGTGTCAGGAATTGAAAATGAGATAGGAACAGATTTTCTGGGGGAGGTGCAAATCAAGTCAAAATACCGCATAGATACAGGTTTTTAAAACAAGACAGTATGCTGAGACTGGATTTGGGGTTGTTCTTAGTATTAAAAATTTAAAATCCAGTGGGATTTTTGTTTGTTGGTTTTTGTTTGTTTGTTGGTTGGTTGGTTGGTTGGTTTGTTGGTTTTTTTTCCAATTTTATGTCAAAAAAGTCACTGTGTTTGAATTTGGGAATATGCTGATCAATAAAAGTGGAAAATATGTAATAAATTTTTTGCATAGGGAATAAGATCGTGGGACACACATTGAAACAGATGTGAGGAAAAAATTATGGAAGAGGATTTTTATTAATTGTGGCTGTTGAAGTTGAAGTGGACCATGATCATAATCTGGACCTGACCACTCAATAATTCCTTCATTAAATCTATCCTTTTAAAATTTATTTTGGATAGAAGTAGCCTTGTCTTTTAGGAAGTGTCTAAGTCTTCATATGAAATCTTCAGGTCACCCAGAACTGATGTGTTACTGAAAAATACGTAGCATATTTTCAATGTAACTGTATCCTCTGATGCTGGAGAGAAGAGCTGTAATCTTTTCTGTATATTAGTTAATAATGATCAGAAAATCTTTTAATGTTTTCTGTGTGATCAGTTAGGTTGAGTCTCTTTTGTTTCACACTACCAAGTTTATTTTTCAATAATTTTCTAGCTGTTTCCTGATCTCGTTACAGCCTTGCAAATATTCACAAGAGTGACATGAGCATCAGATGTGTAATTCAGTTTCTGATATTATGCTACTGTGTAGAGATACAACAAACTTTATAATTTTTATTTCTCTGTCTGTATTTTTCCTGGTGAGTTGAACATTGTATCACATGTCACTTCTACCATGATCTGTAAAGTCCTTTTTGAGATTACTGATTTCATATTCTCCTGTCTTCTAAGCTTGCCCTGTATGTCTTCTAGTGCTGATACTGTATTCATGCTTCCAGGCACGTGTTTATGTGGCTGATAGTCTTTATTCAGCTCATCCTAAATATGTTCACTCTTTCAAGCAGTCTCTGTCAGGCTTTCTTTCAGACCATGGAAATGTGGAACAAGTTTGGGATGAGAAAGATATCTGTAGGTTCCCTTCCTTCTCCAGCAAACGTTAATTCTGTATAGAGCTAATTTTTCTGACACTGTGTCATGTGGCACATAATGAAATGTCTTACAGAAATCTCAGCATATTATTTCAAAGCACTTGCCTTATCAAATGGAGTCTCTGTGTGATTGGAACAGATAGAAAGTTCTTTTGACAGGACCAGTACTCAATAAAGCAATGTTGATTGACGTTAACTGAGCTCCAGCTTCTAATTTATTGCTTATTGTATATCAGGATCAGTGTCAAACTATATAGTCTTTAATTTTCCCTAAAACTCTGTACAAATATTTGACAATATTTGATTTTTCAGCTCTTCTAGAATTCTGCCAAAAGGAGATCACACAAATAATTGAAGTGAAAATGAATGTCTGGCTGTTAGATTAATTACAATGCGCTAAACAGCAAACCAGCTGTGTGTAGTTAGGAGGAGTCATTTGGAAACCTACCGAGTTGCCCCATTTTGTTGATTTTTGCTGTTTTTAAGGATATCACCAAAGATTAACCTAATGCATTCTGTTAGTGAAATAGGATCAAACTTCTCAGTGGAAAAGAAACCCTTCATTCTTTCTTCAACCTTTACTCTGGCAAAACTCTTGTCAACCTGAAAGTCAGTTCAATTAGCGTTACTAGGCCTGAGCAAGAGTGGCTCCTGTAGAACTCAGAGGGAATGACTTGTGTTTTCAGTGAGGCAAATCCAGCTCATTGGAAGTTTTGCTGAACCTGTCCCTTTGTTTCAAAAAATAAATAAGGATATTCAGGCCTCACTGTGTCTTTGCTTTGTGGTGTATTTGTGCAGACCTTATAACTGAGATGTGTTCCAAGTTAACTGTAAAAAAATTTACCCACATTTCTTCTGTGTTAAATGATAGCTAAGTTTATAGTGGACTGTCAGATTTCTTTACTTAATTCAGCAACATGCACGACATCTATCTTAACATCTGGTTTTTAATAACAGTTGACATCTGGGAGCTCTTTTTTATTCCAAGAATGGACTAGGAACAGTAGTGATACTGGCAGTGTATATTTTCAGGCTAAAATTCCTGTCCATTTCAATCATAATTAATTACCATTCATTTTATTTAGTTTTTAGATTTAATTAAGTGCCAGCAATATGTTACACCAGCTAACTTTCAAGGCTCTGAAACTGTAGAATGTATTTTTTTTATGTTTCTAAAATATTAATGGGTGAATCTAGAATGATATGATTTTATTTGGTTTTGAAATGCTGGGTTAAATGAAAAGACACTGTGTTGTGCACCTCTGTGTTCTAGAAGCTGAGGATCACATCATTTGGCACAGTAGAGCTATATATAGAAATAGCTCTGCACATACACATCTCTGTGTGTATAGATGGAGAATCATGGCAAAATTGTAATCTTCAGTAAATGTCTCTTGGGAAGAACAGTTCACTCTTCTGGTTTAGTTCATGCTTTTTATTTTGTCCTTATTAACTTCAAGTTTATAATAAATGTGAAGAAAGACCTTCTGCTTTCAGCTTATCTACTGTAAAATAGCCCTTTTTCAATACAATTTCATGAAACTGTTATGAATGTGTTTGCAAATAATTTTATTTATCACTAAAACTGTAGATAAATGAGTAACACTAATGGTTCAAAAATGGGAAAAAGGAGAAAAACTATCTAATAGTATTCAACAATGTGAAGTGTTTAACATTTGTTAGAAAGATAGAGTTAATTGATAACTTGATGGAAAAGTGTGCCTTGCTAATGATAGATTTTTTATTATTCAGGAGTTTTGTGTCTTTTAACCAAACAGAATGTAAGACAGTTTGATTATACTAATTACCTTGCTTACTTATAAGGTTTGATCTTTTCTTTGGTGTCAGTGTTGTTTTGAATTGCGTGCAACTAAAAAATAGATAATCTTTTAATATTTAATCTTATAATCTACTTCCTACACAGTTTTAACTAGGATGGAAAATTGTGTACGTCACTGTTGTTGTTGGTTTTTTGGTTGCTATAGATGTGGATTCTTGTATATGTAACACAAGCCTGTTCACTTGTTTTCACTGGCTTATGTTTAAAAAAAAAAAAAAAAGTCATGTTTTTAACAGCCAAGAAAATTGTATTTTATATGCACCAAAGTAACTAACCTTTCCTTCTTTCATTCCAATGCCAACACCTTCTCTGTGCATCTGCTGATGTCTGGCACGCAGGATGATGAGGAGGGTATATGGGCATAGCCGTTCCTGTAACCCAAAGTTCCAGTTTTGTTTTGAGAGGTGAGAAACTCTTTTCTATCTTTTTCCATTTTTATGTTTTATTTTAAACTGCATGGAGCTGTGTGTTTTTTGACAGGTGTGTTTGTGAACCCACAAGTGTGTTTGTGAAGTTGTTTTCTCACATGCAGTGAAAAATGAGAAACTGTGTCTAATGGTTTAATGGTTTAGTTTTTTTCAACAGTTAATGTGGCTAAAGGTGTCAGTAGATACAAACCTTTGAAAGAAGTCTATTTGTATCTATTTGTATCTGTCTAAACAATTTTCTTTTTCCAGTAGGTAAGAATTTCTTTAAACTGGTATTAATCTTCTATATCATCTCAGCAAGCCCTATAAAAAGACAGACTAGGCATGGAATCTCACTGGAATAGAATTTTTAATATTCATGGAAAAATGAGACTACCTCTTAAGCTGAAATATTTTATTGAAATTTTAAAATAAGCAGCAGATTCTGAATGAGGAAAGTATAATTTCTCTGTGCAATACATGCTCTGTGCCTGAAACAGCATGACGGAATAACATCCATGCGGCAATTTGATTGCGATAGTTATGACTACAAAGTACAGCTTGTTTTGTTTGTCTCCCAATTATGAGTCAATACTGTATCTGTCATGGTGTGTCAGTTATTGATTGATGCATATCCACTTGTTTGGTGCTTGCCTTCCAAGCTGGAGGTAATTTGTAGCTCATGGTCACCGTGGTCTCAGTGTTGTTGAGACCATCAGGCTTGGGGGTTGTCTTCTAAAAAATGTTGTTCACTGCTTCTTACAGGAACAGTTTTATTTGCTACAATGGGCCTGTTCAAAGGAGCAGAATCTACTCATATAAGTAAAGATTATTCTGTTATTAAAACTTCCATACTTTATATTGCTTTGGCCCCTGTCACCCCAAGTCAAAGATTGTATGATTTGTTTCCAGTTGTGTTATAAGCCATGTTGTAAGTCCATTGTTCTATTTGCTATGAATAAAACCTTCAAAATATTTTTTTGTTCTTATATGCTTGCTTTTCAAAATAGTTGTGAAATGCAAAATTAGTGCAATCCATAATGAATAATTTGAATTTTGCTTTTTTAAAAAATGTAAAAAATTCCATTACAGAGAACTTTAAGATTCAATATTTTTAAAATAAAATAATGGGCACTGTGATACCATTAACGTTTAAGAGAAAAGCAACCTTGGTTTATCAGAGTATAATTATAAATCTTTCTGGGTTTTATGCTTTCCGATTCAGTCCTAAATGGCATGCTGGTACAGGTTGTGTGTGTAGGTAACCTCTGTGATTATGGACACACATGTTGCATGTCGTAACAGTAGGAAAGGATGTGACTCACATTCTAAATTTTTTCTAGTTTCTTTCTTCTTTCCTGAAAATAAGCATCCTGAGAAAGAATTTAGAGTTGTTGTTTTTCACATAAAATATAAAATAGGTTTTGGGCTTTCTTAGGGTTTTAAGTAATTAGCAAGTTCTATTAACTGCAGCTGCATGATATTTTAATAGCAGTTTATGATGTTATTTAGAAGTAATGTAATTTTCGGCTGTTTGTCAGCATCATTATTCTGGTTTGGGTGTGGAGAGCAGGTCCTGTTTATTTTCCAGGACCATATTTATTTCCAGTTTAAAAACAGACCTTCCTTTCTCATGCTTTTGTTCAAATGCCAACATAGTTTATCTGCTGTTGTCGTATATCAGACCTTTGACAAATAACTTGTTTGCTGTTTCTTTTCAAGCGGAGAATCTTTGCAAAGGTAGTTTAACAAACAGCTGAGAGCAGAAACAGCCGGTCCTGCAGACTGAACTCATAAGTAGACCTGTCCTTGTGGGTAGAATAGCCATGACTCTGGTGGAACTGCTATCCTGAGGTGAAAGTTTATGTCACAGACCTCCTTCCCTATGGGAAAAAAATTATTTAGGTCCCAGACCTATAGACCTTTCTGAAACCACATGGGAATATTAAATTTCCTCATATTCACTGTTAAGAGCTGTAAGTATATCTTGCAAAAGATATACTTAGAAAAAATAATGGATAACTGTCTCTATTGTGCACAGGCTTGGGAACAAACAGCTTGATTTGACTGTGTGAGCACAGGAGTTTGCATTCTCCACCCTAATCATGTTTAAAAAGTTGTAAATTAAAAATCAGGGAAGTCCCTTTAAACGTGACCGCTTTAGTGTTCAGATGCAGCACAGGAGTGACATGAGATGATGGTGGAGATGTAGAGTGGCAGGACAAGAATGTGTTGTGAGGTTATAGAGATCTAGTTATTAAGGATCAGACAAGGTGTTCAGGGAAATCTCACTGGCCAGCCAATTGAGTAGCAAGTGTAGCTGCACGGCTTGAGTCTTGTTAGAAATGGGATCTCTTTCCCTCTCTTCACACTTACAGTGGGAAAAAAAGAAAGAAAATCAGAGGTGATGATAAGTTTTAAGAATAAAGCCTGTACAGCAGTCTGTCATGGGTAACTGAATCCTCGTGACCTTCAGCAAATATATTTTGTGGCACAGCTGGGCGTGCAGGTAGAACACAAGTGTTTGTTTTCCCTTTCCAGTTCCTAGCACTGAAGTGCAGCAGACACTGGAAAAACAGTTGGGACTTTGCCACAAGCTGCCCGTGTGTGCCTGCTAGAGAAATCAACACAAAACCTGTTTGGACAGTATTTGTTTGTATAGTACTGTAGACTTTGTTCTTTGTCAGGTGTGAAGTAAATTGGATGTTTGAAAAGACGCTTAGGAGCGTTTGGGCAAATTTATTGTCTGTTATATCCTTAGAGAACAGGGTTACCTTTACACCTGAAACAAAGAGCAACTGAAGCTTGTGCCTGGCAGCAAATGATGATGTCTAGTGCTTTTGAAAATAGAATCATGAGGCTACTCCGCAGAATTTGGATTTGGGAGCAGAACATGAAGTCTGTAATTTTAAAATTTTGCCTTGGTAGACAATCTGGAGGCATCAGTGTCATTCAGCAAAAAACTCCTTCAAAGCAGAAATTTCTACAGCATGGGCAAAAAAATATTGCTCAGGCAAATATATTCACTGTTGGTTTCTAACTGTTGGATGTGTTCTATATGCTTCAGGGAGGAGGAGGCTGTTTTAAAACAAATGTGGTGCCTAGCTTTGTCTTTTCCACATCTCATCTTTGCTGAGATGTGGAAACAATTCTCTTTCAAGATGCCCTTACTAATAGCAGTATAAAGCACACAAAATTTGACCATACTGCTATATAAGGGTATGTTTAAAGACATTAACTATTAGCTATTGTTCTGCTTTTTGTTTTCATTATTTCAAGTCATGATTTTTGTAAATATATATATATATATATTTTAATGTTTGGATATTCTGTTTAGCCTGTTTTGGAAAAAACATACTAACTTTGAAATGAACCTCAGTAGCATGCAAAGCAGTGGAAAAATAAGGAGCATGACTGTTTGCAGTGTTCATTTTAATTTTCTCATCGAGTGTATGAATACCAGCTCTATGCTTAATTAGCTAAATGGGTGTTGCTTCATTGACTGGAGACCTGGGGCATTTTGGATTTGTGAATTTTTAGGCATGATTGTTTTACTGCAGCTTAGTTTTTGCTAAACAAAAGAAGGAACCTCCCAAGGAATGTTTGTTTTGCAAATCATGGACAGATTTGTGACTAGTCTTCATTCCTGTTAAAATACTTTCATTCATAAGAGAAGATATTTATAGATTTTGATTGTGAAATTTTGTATTGCTTAGAAGGTTACTTTTCTTTTCTTGTTAAAGATGTCATTCCTACTGCTAGTATTTCGAGGTAGTAAATGCCCACTGCAGAAGACAGAGTTTTCATTAGAAGCAGGATTTTGTTCATTGAAGTCAATGAAAGTCCTGTTATTCATTTCAGTCCTGTTCAGTTTTCACAGAGAGCAGTTTCTTTATTTTGATTGTTCATATTCATAGTAGAAAAACATCTGTTCCTATAGACACATGTATTCTCCAAATTATTTGTATGAACTAGATGTCTTTTACTTTACCCTGACAGGCATTTATCTCATGTTAAACATGGTATATGTGAGACACCAAACCATGCTCATGTTTATCTGTGGAACTGTATTGGATAAATTCAGAGGTTTTTTGTTTGTCACTTGTCAGAGCAAGGCCATTCTGCCTGAACTTAGGCTCAGATTCTTCACTGCAGGTGCAGGAGGTGTTAAAAAAAAAAAAAGGAAAATGTAGCTGATGAACTGAACTTTGAAGCTTTTGATGTAGTCAGTCTGAAGACAACAATCGGAGGGCCTAAAATCATCGGTCATGCTCTTTTATAATCTTCCATAGTAAAAAAAAATAGCACAGCAGGGCAATTTTTAACACCCAAAAAGTGAGAAAAAGCAGAATGTGTTTTCACAGTTAATCTTAGTTTCAAAATTATATAGTTCCTCTGAGTAGTTAATCACTGATTTAACAGCTAAGCTGATGCCTTGAAAAACATAGTGAAAATCTGCTCTAAATATATGAATTCAGTGATGAATTGCATTATACTGGATTGCACTTCTACAAATATTCATGTGAATATGTGAAATTGCTATTTTTTCATTTGACTTGAAAACAGTTTCAAAGAGTTGGTTGTAAATGTAAGAATATGTGAATATGGGAGTGCCTGCACAGCATTCTGCTTGAAGGGTTTGGTTTGTTTGGAAGGAGAAGTGCCACCTGACCTAATCAAAGGTCATATAACCTGAACTTTTGAATGTAAGATTTTACAATTGAATACTAAAATATGAAAACACCAATTTTGAATAAATGAAATTTATATAACTTGCTCTCCAAAGTTTATGAAAACATATGAGAGAAAATGTTCATTAGAGTACCAAAAATATGTACCTAATTAAAAGTTTCTAGTGTCTAGTATCTATTTTTAATATTCTCCTAGTTACAATGCTATAATGCTGCTTCAAAAAAAAAAAGAAAAAAAATTAAGAACACCTCCCTGTGCTGACCTACTTAACATTAATGAGATACCAGTTGTCATTGCATTTGTCACTTGATTTCCTTAAGGAAAACCTCTGATAGGTGCTGACTGTCAGAGATATCCAGTCCTACCAGCCACAAAGCCTGGAGCCAGTTGGGTGTCACATCCCTGTCTCTAATGCTTTGTGCTGTTCCGGCAGTGGTTTCTGTTGCAAGTTTTCAGGTCACACATATGCAGTAATGGAAGCAGTTCATCTAGGTGTGGTGATTAGAGCTCAGACTGAGCTGAGTGAGGTGCAGAGAAACAAATAAACAAAAGAAAAATATGTATTCATATTATTTAATTAAGTCCAGTATCCAGCATGTTGGGAATGTTGTTTTGACAATATTAAGCTATTTGTATACTTGAGCTCTGGTAGCAAATATTAATGTAGTGGACTAGAAATATTTAAGAAATGCCTGTTAATATTCCTAACTTCTTTATAATGTCCCACTCTAATTAGTCATTTGTTTTGGCATCAATATTCTCATTTGCTTAAAAAATCTGTTGTGCTAATTGCTCATTTCAAGAGACCACTAGAAAACAGCAACTTCAGCTGTTGTGATGGAGTGTCCCCTCATACCACAAATGGCAGAGCGTTGCTGCTTCATTTTGCTTCAGTTTTGCTCTTTGCTTTACAGACAATTAGCTGGTGCAAATGTTTACAGGTGCAGTGTGTTCCAGAAGAGCAGTGAGGATTTCACTGGTTCCCTCCTGGAGCCTTTCTGAACATCTGGCTGGCCAGATCATCTGCTCTTCTTCAGCCTGACTCTCAGTTCTGCTGAAGTGAGCCAAGCTAGCTGAACAGTTTATGCCCTAGCTTTATTTTAAACCGGATGTTTTTGACTGAAATGAGCAAGCTACTCACTTGAGCAGCGTTCCCGGAAGATTGGAAGAGGTAATGGTTTTGTAAGGGAGAGGGATAAGCAGCTGGAATCCTTCAACAGCGTACCTGAACGTAGATGAGGGTATCTGTCCACAGCCTTGGGCAGAGCTCAGCAAACAGCTGTGCCAGCTGATGACGTTATTACCACCCACCATTATCTACTTACTACTATTTTTCTGCTGGAGATTGTTACCCTCCCAGGTCTATCAACAGAGGAAATCAATCCCTTATCGACTCCAAGCAAACTGAGCCAGGTTAGCATAAATAGTGATGAGTACCCATTCTCTGTGTCCTGTTTTACATCTGCTGACCTGGAGCATGGGAGCTTATCATGAGGATTCATTTTCGTTCTAAGAGTATGGATAGGGTCGAATGTAAACACTGAGGTAAGTTTTTAATGACTTAGGAATTCTGTTATCCAGGATGATTTTGATTATGGCAGTTAGAAGCTTTAGGTCTGACTTGGTTTGGTTCTTCAGCCCCATAGGAATTTCTACCTGTGTAAGTAATAACAGATCCTAACATTCTGATTGAATTAAGTTGTGTTCAAGCCTTTTGCGTGGAAAGTGCGCTAAGATTGCCTTAACATTTTTTAAAGTAATTGAGTATTACATCCTACCTGCATTAATTGTAGGGCAAAAAATGATGAAGGTGAATGGCTTTACTCATTTTGCAAAATGTTTTTGGGTTTTGTTTTGTTTTGTTTTGTTTTTTTTTAATAGCCCCTGGTGCAATCTTGTGCTTGCCTTCAAGTTCAAAGAAGAAAAATACCCTTTCTTTCCCTCTTGAAAGCAGCATAGCTTCTAAGACTGTGTCTTAAACTGAGTGAGAAAATCCTGCCTTAGTTACAGAAAAAAGATACTCTACAGAGAAAAAAACCCTGAGCACTCTTATTTGACTGCTGTTAGCACCAGGACAAAATGAATACTGTCAACTGTACTTTTACCAGTGTACTCTGTTTTTCCTTGAAGATTGATAGGTTTAAATGTACTGATTCTCTCCTTGAGTCTGTCTGTCAAACTTTGATCTGATGTTGAAGTGTTCAAAAGCTGCATGAGTTGCAGGGTTTCAGCAAACTTGATCTTACAGGTTTAACTTAAATATTGTTTCCAGTTTGAAGTCTGTCATATGGGTGCACCACAAAGAGTGTTTGGTTTTAGCCCTGGTGTCTTGGGTGGTGGTATGCAGCAAGTAACAGAATACTTGGAATAAAGAAAGATCCTGAAATGAATCCCTCCAGCTATGGGCCAGTTGAGAGCGAGAGAGACAGGATGTAAAGTAAAACCAGTATGTCTCCCTTTGATCAAAGGATAGATTCCCAACCACCACCCAGCAGGTGATTAACACATAAGTACATTTTCCCCTCTCTGGGTGGATGGGACAAAGCTGAGTATCTGCTTAGCACCCATAAAGCAAACTTAGAAATATTTCAAATGCTGTCTTTTTGCATTCAAATTCATGATGTTACATGATCTGGTACACCCAAGTGCTACTAAAGTGTCTTAGAATATGAACTTCTCTAAAGGAAGAATTGGTGAGTGCCTTATGAAACTGCATTTTTATTTTCAGGAAAAAAAAAAGGCCTTTCCACATGTCTATGGTTACATATTTTTCACTTGTATATGCTTTCTGTATTTGGAGAAATTCATTAATAGACAACTGCACTGTGAGTTGGGAGCATGGTGAAAAGTCCTGCAGGGTGTGGTGGTACATGGTTTTACACATAAAAGCTGCTCAGACACAGACTGGACCGTCTGGAAATTCTGTAAGCCACAGACTGGTTTTATGTCAAAAGTAACGACGGGGTGTTTCTATTTTTTTTCTAGAATTATAATACTGGATTTAGAAATCTTTATTTTCTCTCTTTTTTTTTTTTTTTTTTTTTAATATATCCCATGTCAAATACATGTTTGTTGAAGAGAAAGAACATAGCACACGAATTTTCCAGTCCTGAAGAATTTCCAGTGCAGTAACACACTCATGTCAGTAAACTTTGTTGTTGTCCTGTTGGCTTTTTTGAGGACAAAATTTCACAACAGAACTTTTGGGGAGAATGTCAGCTATGCTGGTCTCGTTTTCATGATTTTGACTCCCTTTCCAGTACAAATCAGAAACAATGACCAAAATGTAAATATAAGACACGTCTACTGTATTTCACTACTGGTATGATAGAAAAATCTCATCAGTGAATGACTTTATAATAAGCAGCCTCATTTGAGTTGCCTGATGGAACATAATCTTAAGAAAAATTTTATTAAGAATTAATTGTAGCACAAATGCTTTTTTATGTGAAAGATAATCAAACCATCTTTCTCAATAAGCAAGATCTGCCACATATCCTCATTTAGTACATTGTACTTCACAAAACGGAAAGCAGTGAGCAATTACTAAGCAAATTATTTTTTTTCATAATTTTATTATGTGACATTAAATGTAGATATACATAGGACACAGATTTTTTTCCTAGGATTCTGCAAACAATAATTAAAGTATTTGTCCTTTTACCCAAGAACATTACATTCTTTTAATATCATGATTGAATTTTTGAAGCACAAACATTCATTGCCAGATTCTAAAAACAACATGGAATAAATAAATCTTAGTCAAGAGAGATGCAAGCATTTCAGAAATAAAGTGTGGATGTGGTATTATAGAAAACAAAGCTCCCAAATCTATAAAAGCTGTACTGGGTATTGCCTTTTTTGCAAGACTGCACCGTGGTTGCTCCAATTTGTGTGCTTTGCTGTTGGTATTATAATGCAATTTTAGCAAGCTTCTTTATAAGAAAAATATTGTTTATCAGCCAATCACTTTTCCTTAGATCAAAATGCAGTAGTTGGACCTCGCAATCTGCAGGAGAGGTGTTTGACAAATTAATGTAATGCAATAAGATGAAATAACATTGGTTTAAAATGTTATTTATATACTGTTTTTCTATATATTTTCCCCACAAATGGTGGATACAGAGTGCAGAGTTCATAATATTCTGTTGTCAAAAGTTTCAAAGACTAATGATCATGTAGTTCCAACATTGTTGTTTTTAAATGATTACAGATAAAGGCTTTGTAGCAATTAAAAAGCAGATGCTGGGATGCAGAACGATTTATTCTGGGTATTTGGGGGCTTTGTTTAATAGTGCAAAAACTGCTTTCTTCTCCAGTGCCTAGTTTTGTATTGCTTTAAGATTTTAGCTGATGACTCCATCTTTTGTGGCATTCTGCTCTGAGTCATGTCATGACACTCGGGGGTGCTTTGTTAAGCTGTATCCTGATGCGCAGCCCTGGCTGCCAATCACTCGGTGCCTCAGCAGAAAGACCCTGTCCCGAATGTCCTCGGGGTGAATTCTTGTTTGCATTTCCTTTACAAAAAAACCTGCGGCTGTTATTGCACCTGCTGGTGTTCGGTGTCACTGACCTCTCACCTAATGCACGATCAGGTGCTCTTTTTTAACAGGCAATCTGGCATTCAGCCCACTTAAATTAGGTTCATTTGTCATGTACTCCTACCTGCCAGCAAGCAAACTGGGGAAAAAGAGGTCAAAGTAGGGATTTTTCAAATGTAAGTGTTTCCTGCAAGCTGCTGTTGGAACTTAGGCCTGTCATTCAAAAGGCATGTTGCTGCCTGCCTGCTTGCTTAGCAAACTAATTGTCTTTTACAAGTACTTGCCTTTCTCAGTGTCTTTGCAAGTTTTGTCTGGGGCTGTTGCATGCGTATTCTTATTGCCAAGTATTGTTGCAAGCAATAAATAAATCACTTGGCTATATTTAAAGCATATTTTGCCCAGATGCTGCTTTGAAATACTGGATTAAAATAGGAAAAAAAAAAAGTTTTAAACCACTTACAGGAAGTGGGATCATGCAAAGGGCTGGTTTCGTTTCCAAGTATCTTGTTATGAGTGCTTTTGTATCTGGGATGTGTTCAAATGTATATTACAATATGATATCTAATCTGCATTTTAAACTTTTTAAATTTCATCTACCTTATTTATTTGGGTTTGGTTTTGCTTTTTTGTTTGGTTGGTTTGCTTTTGTTTTGGGTTTTTTTTGTTAATTGGGTTACATAGGCCATTGTATGAGTAACATATAAGATATAGATTCTGGTAGTAGATGATGTTACTTCTTTTAAAATTTAGTGGTAATTAACAGCCTGGAGAATTCTGTGGATTCTACCAAATTACTTAATGTTTCAGTGCCTGTGACAACATAGCAGCTTGTATAAGGAAGTGATCCTTGAATCCAGACTATTGCAGCAAGACACAGTTATCCCCAGTAACTGAAATAGAGCAAGATGAGGTGGCAGGAAATTTGCTTTCTGCCTTGTAGAATAGTAATTTCTTTTTAGTTTTGCCATTCTTATAAAGGAACTGAAAATTCATCGGATAACTATATGCATTTCCACTTGGGTCAAAATTTAGCAATGCTGGCTAAATCATGTGCTGACTTTTTCTTCTGCTTTTTCATTTCCTCTCTCAGTAACGAGGAGGGAAGATTTGGATTAGTGAGATGGGAGTGAGAAGGAAGAGATTGGTTATGAAGTTGGGAATTGGCTTTGTGCAACTGCAGATTGAGAATAAGAAACTTCTTCAAACCTGTGATTGTTGTATGTGATTGAGAGAGGGACAGGCCTGCTGTCCTATGTGTGTTTTCAAGCAGGGGGAAGTAGGAAGGAGCTGAAGAACCTGGCTGGTTTTAGCACCAGGTGGGGTGTAGTTTGTTTTGGCAGGATTGAACTTCAACTTTCGACTGGAGTGAAAGGGTGAAAGGCAAAACAGGTTATTTGAGTTATGTCCAAGGGAAGTGGTAGGTAAATGGTATGCTAAGAGTTAGCTTTAGGGATAGAATTAGGATATGGGGAAACAACAAAGGACTGAGAAATATAAAAATAGTTGTAATTGCTTTACACTCTTCAAGTTATTCTTTGGTTGACCTTCTCCATCATTCTTTTGAGGTTCCTTTTGTTTCTATTTTGTCTTATTTCTCTTTTCTCATATCTTAACACCTTAACCTTTGGATAATCTCACCTGGAAACACAAAGAAAGAACAAGTATTGAGTTCATATTACATATAATATTACATACAGAATCATATATATTGTATTACATTTCAATTTTGAATTGGGGAAACCACTACTTTTTTTACTCTACTAGAGTTAGTATTTCTTGAATCTCTCTGATTAAGGAGACAGTCAAAATAATTGAAGTAGAAAATTATGCAGGGCCAGTCACTTTTAAAGAAATTTTCACTTTTATTACTTAATGGCTTTTTATACTAACACCTCCCCAACTTTTCAAGGTTAATAATACTCTGTCTTCCGTTTTCCAGTTGGTGTGAGATTGAATAAAGAGTTTGAAAAGTCCTCCCAGAATTTCACAAATTCTAAATAATTCCCAGGAGCTAAGGAAGAGTCAGGAAAGGTGTAGAAATTTAAATGGAAGATAAAGGCAGTTACTTGTTCCCTCAGTGTGGATGGATCATCATCAATACTGTGCTTTACATGTAGAAGAGCCAGGGATTTGCCTGCCATTCCTCTCTGCTGCTGTTTCCACTCTACAAAGACAGTTAAGGGCTGGTGGCTGGCAGACTTTGAAGTCCACTCCAAATGTAGCTTATTCATAGTAATCCATCTTCTCCCTCCAAACAAACAGATGCATCATAATTTCTGTTTGTCTGTTTTCCAGTGGAATATGAAGAAGAGATTTTAAAGAGAGTCTGTTAGTACGGAGGGCACAGTATAAGTTTACTCCTTTGAAATCAGGGATGACTCAAGATTTTGGGTGTGTGGAAGAGAAAGAATTTTAGATCCTTATTGCCAATTTCCAAGGCAACTGCTGAAGTCAGTCCTGAACACTTGTTCTTGTTTAGCAATTTCTGGCAGAGACAATGTTATATTGTATAGGGCACCTTGTATGGTATCCAAAACAGGATAAAAATTTGGAACCAGTGGGAGAATCTGGCATTTACTAGTCTGTAGGGTGTGCACATAGATTAAATAACTTTATGATGTGAACATCTCTGTGCTTTAGAGTCAATAATCAAAGGCTTTACAGATTTAGCAGAGAGAAATCCATTTTTAAAAAAAAAAAGTCATAAAAAAATCTGAACATGAAACTGGCAATGCTTACATGTCCAAATGTAAATGTTCTGTGCCTTTTTTCTGAACAGAAAGCCCAGTACATACAGGCAGATTGAAAAAAATGAACCCAATGTAAATCAAGAATCAGTATGTTTGTGCACATATTTTTGCATCTGTATTTGAAAATATTGATTTCCCTAAATTAGAGTGACTCAGAACATTTATATTTATTATCATGTTGTTTTACAAAATGTTATTGACAACAGATGAATGGATCTCATACTTACAGGTACCAAGAAATAATATACCCTTTTGATAGCTGCATTTTTGTCATTTGAAATCTAGGAAATTTCCCTTTTCTTCCAGTTTTCTTAGAATTCTATGCTATTTGCATTACTGTGGTGTAAGAGGTGTATTCATGGTGAAGAATATGACCAAAATGCCCGTACACCATCAAAGAATTCCCAATGCTAAAAAATGTGAGAGGGTTTGATTCACCAGATTTGAGGTGCCTTTATGTCCAGGCAGAAATCAAGTCTACCAGATTCCAGATCAGGGCTGTAGTGTTTTCCCAGGGGTTTGCCACTTAGTAAAAAGATGGCTTGTTGTGCAGAAGTCTTAAAAGTATAAACTCAGCTATTTTGGTTTTGTGGTTAGGACAGTGCTGTTTATTGAGTTTCCAGGTAGGAATCTGGTAGGTTATCTAGCACTCAATAAATTACAATATGGCCATTGAGCTAAAAAAAAAATCAAGATGCCTACAGTGTCATCATGGGCAATTAATCAACTAGTCAGTCTGCTTATTTAATACAATACCGTAAAAATGATGACCTGTCTTCTGGCATAATTTCCTGGTTCTTTGAGGGCATATTTTAATTTGTTATTCTTATTTAAAACAATTTCAAAGAAAGCTCATTAATTGCCTTGTCATATATGCTACGTGTTTTTGGTTTATTTTCATGTTTGCAGGCACACTGTAAGCCTGAATTGTAAATATATTTTGCTGATTAAATTAATAATTTCCTAATTATTTTAGATTCTGAATGCTTGAAAATTTGACATGCATTGAAACATAAGTATATATCAATGTTTGGAGTTGAGAGAATACGTGTCATGGCTCTTTCTTTAGTGAATAAAATATATTTCTAATGGACTATTTTATTATCCTGGCTTGTCCAAGGAAGTCCAGGTCTAAATTCCTTTGGCCAGTTGGCTTGCATCGCCTTCCAAGGATTGAGCAGTTGTGCCAATTTTTTTATTCATCCTTATTTACATGGAGTGACTGGAAGCTTTCAAAGTCAATCATTCCAATCACTCATACCTGAACTGAACCCACATGAATGTAAATCCATCTGGCATTTACCCATCCCATTTAATTTGCATATTTAGCTGGATGGTTTGTGTTTTTCTGGTAGGCACAGTCAAATAGTGTTTATTATTTTGTGAGCCCAGCCTGAGCAGTAGCATCCCCTACGAGGCAGTGAGAGAAGGAAGGGGTTACAAAGGACACACTGAGGAGCAGGCTCGCTTGCTGTTCCTGCAGGGTTTGAGCAGGACACGTGTGTGCCGGGGTGTGAATGTCCCTTTAACTCTCTGTGTGGTATGAGGGCCAACGTGATGAGGTAAAGCATGCCAGTTTTCCTTCCCAAAGGATCGAGTTGTTCATATTGGCAGGAAGTTTTACTTACCAAAGTGGTTAGCGACTGGCAAAGTGAGCACATCCAGGTCTGAGGTATTCCTTACACACATTTCTTCATGGGAATTTCTGGTGTTAACAAAGGTACAGTATGCAGTGTGCTTAATATTCTGTTTTATTTATCAAGGCAAAGAAACAACTGTATGAGTAAGGTCAATATACAGTAAAAGTTATTTTAGGTTGAAGGTCAATATGTTGGTCCTTGTGGTTTGTTGTTTAAATCTTTAGAGATTTTATGTATTAGCAGCTATTTCCTCAAAGCAATAGGAATGATGTGAAATCCTAGAAGGATTTTCACTTTTCATTTTCCCTGTCTTCCTGTGAGAGGAGAATGGTTCTCATCCTCCTAAAATTAGTTCATTCCTTAGTTGTAAAGTTTATATAACTTTTGCGGACTTCAGTATTTTGCATGCATTAAAGAAAATGTGTGACTATGTTTCAAAAAGTACACAGATTTCATTCACATAAAAACTGAATAAAATTAGATCAGTTGAAGTGTTATGTTTATGAAAATTTTGCTCTCTTCTCATCTGCACCAAATAAAAAGCTACAGAAGGTCCTTGTTTAAGTGAGCAAGGCCAAGGAATTTTTCACCTCATGGACATGATGTGTGAATGCACTGTCCTACCATTGAGGTGATTCCTTTTCACTACTGCATTTGATTTAGAACATTATTTTTGTTGAAACGACTATATTTTAAATCTTTTGCCTAAAGGAGCATGTTTCTCCAAATAATTCACTGAACAAGAAAAATTAATTTCCACCTTTATTAAAAAAACACCCCAACCCCACAAAACAAAGAAATGCTCCACACCTAATATCAGTTTAAAGGTAGGAAAAAACAGTTAGTTTATTTAAAATATAATTTTCGTTAATATTGTTGTCAACATCCAGACACATCACGCTTTGTCCTGAAGGTTTTTGATGGAGCAGTGATGTATATAGTAGTTTGTCATCATTGTGACAGCCTGGCTGCTGAAAGACCAACCCTGTGGTTATCTGGGGGAGATCAAGGTGCATCAACCGTAGAACAAGGCCTTGTTTTGGCTCACAGCTGCCCTGGAAAAAGGAGCACAAGACTTTGAAAGAATGTTACTGCTAAATCCATCCTTTCACCTCAGTTACAAGCTTCCCTGTCTGTGAAGTTTAACGGGAGATGAGTTATTTCCACAATAAGGCTCCTGTGTTAGCGGGTTTTAAGGCTTGCTACGTGTTCTGCTATCACTATTTTCTCAGTAGGGTGACAGCAGCTGTTCTTGGATTGAAACATGAAGAAAGATGTGTTGAAGTTTGATAAGCATCACTGCTAAAGCAGCTTTACCTCCCAATTAGCTGCTCTTTGTAATATGGCTTGTAATAAGGGATGCTGAAATGAGCTTTGTGCCTGATTTAAATTAAAACCTTACAAGTTATGGAAATCTAAAGAGATTGTTCTGCTTCCTGAGACAAAATGCACTCATGGCATTATAAAATAAAAGGCACAGAAGAAGAGGACATCATTTGACCCTTCATAGTAGTTCAGTAGGATTTTTTCCTTGTCATTCCTGATGATTTGCCTTTCTGATGATTTATAAGTCTTTTTTTTTTTTCCTGAAGTGATTTGTGGTTGGCCAGCTATATTTTCTTTTATCTTCATTTCCAAAACTGCACTTGTAAGACCACACTGAGCAGCAGATTAATTCTCAAATACCTTGGTTCAGCTTTCACAGTTGCTGCCAAGTAGGCCTTCTTTCAGAAACCATTTTGTACTTTGTGATACTTGTAATTAACAATTACTTATAACAACTTCACTTCTGTGTTCTGCACAATGAAAAGTAAGCCTTGCTGATGCAAAATACTAATGAAGATAAGCAACATGAAAATTTACAGGAAACTTTCTCTCTCTTATTTTTAAATGCTTTGAAGTACAGTAGGCAAATAATCTCTTGGTGATATGATCCCAAGTGCTTTGGCAGATACTGAAGATTTTTAGAATTTAAACAGGGCTAAAGAAATGCTCAGATCTGGTTTCTTCTGATCTCATTTGATTTTTGGTTATGTACAATGATGAATGGCATTCTTTTAAAAACAGAGGACTGGTTCTGGTGTCTGCTGATGTTTTAAACTTACAGTACACTCAAATAAGCATTTTCTGATATGTGCAGAAGCTGGTTTTTGAATTTTGTGAACCGCTTGACGTCTGTATTGTTACAAAACTATCTGTGCCTATTTGTGTCCATGAAGGTACCTTTGACCATTACCCCAAGCCTATTTTTAGCCCTCAGAATCATTAATTCCTACACTTTCTGTAGCCTGAGATAAAATATTCTCAGAAGAAAACTTTGAACAAAGCATATTTCTTAAGGTGATAGCAATTCAAATCCAACCCTATCTTACAGGAGGCTCCTCTTATAATATTTATACAAACCTTATACATTGCATAAAACCAAATGGAAAATCTTAAAAGCATGCCCATTTTATGCATCAGGAATCATTTAAGCAACAGGATTTCAAACAGGGACTTCTTTGTGGACTTTGATCCAAATACATATTACGTATGAGATCTTTCAAATATACAAGTAGGAGTTAATTTAATTAAAGCTTATTCACCGATAGGAGGACTGTCCTTGATCACTAGTAAAATTTTTATGAAGGAAATACTAATGATGAGAATTTAAAGAAAATGTGAAGGTACTGATAGCTCAATAGGAAAAAAGGCTGCACAGAAAACTAGCATGAAAATTCACATTCCGGGAAATATTAATAAATAAAACGTTTCTTTCCCTGTTTCCTTCTACTTCTTCCAGTGCCCTGTTGAAGAGACCTGGTGTTTTGCACAAGGCAGATGTGATGATTTATGATAACAGGAGCAATAATTGTCATTTTGCTGCCTCTAATAATACTAATAGTAATAGCAGAAGCTTTTCTTTTCTAAAAGATGCTCATTTCTACTAAGATTTGAAATTAAAAGTTTGTGTTAGTGCGTTTAGAGCACTTTGTTTTGAGAACATGCCCATTGTGCCACTTTTACAGGGGTATGTCTATTTTGCTCTGTGAGCAGCTGCCCAGAGCAAACTACAAAACTGAAGCAAGTCTTCTAATGTGGAACCCTCCCTCTGTTCCTTTCTGGGGCTCACAGACCCTGTCATCTTTAAAGAGACTCACAGTGTGCAGAGGCTCGAGGGGGAATGAAAAGGGGGAGTGAATTAGAGCCTCCAGAGTGGGAAAATTCTGAGAAGTGTTTGGTGAAATGCTGTGAGATCATTCTAGGAAAGTAAAACCTTTACAATAAACTTAGAGGACATAAAGAAATTATGCTTTATTTTAAATCTACTATTTAATGTAGCTCGTTTTGGAAAAAGGTCCAGTGTCAGTTCCAACCAATTAGTCTAATGAAAAGCAATTAAAATTTCCCTGTTTGCAAGGAGAATTTTCAGACTCTTTTTTTTCTTCTGTGTTGTTTTTAAGGAGAGAGATTCTAAAGTATTTTGGCATAGCTACACTCACTGTATCCATTATCACTCTTCCTTTTCTCTTACATACTAGTGAATGTAAACCAAGACATTTTTAGCCTCACTGGTTTTCATTCAGTTTTTCAAACAAAGTAGTAGTGACTAAAACAGCTCTATCAGCCTCTCAAGGAGGCCAATTTAAGCTTTGGCAACTTGCCATAAACATAAAAATACTATTTATTTAATTATTTAATTACGAGGTGGGGGGCTGAGATGGGACAAGTGCCCCTTTTTTGTTTTCTTAAACACAAATAAAATTTCCCCTAGCTTGAAACTTCTTCAGTAATAAATAATTTTTTTTCAAATATGTAATTTAATTAAACATTACCCATAATTGAAAGTGTTGAAAGGAGATTGTTAGGTTGAGTACCCTAAATTCATTGTGAGGTATGAAAGCAGGTCTCAGGGTTTTTAATTGCTTTGTATTTATATCCCAGTGGTTTAAAATCCCCTTTATTTTGTTTGCATCTTTTAGTCTAAACAACAATCCACATTTTTATTGATAGTTAGCATTCACATCCTGTTTTAAGAAATGGCTGCTTTGTTTGCTATTTCTAAAGCTGAGCCAGTGTTAGAACTTAAGTCTGAAATTCCATTTTGAAATTTTGTGTATGTACCTTTGACTCTGCCGCTCAGTTTAGGTCCACGATCCTACTTAGTTTTGAGGTGTGATGCACGTCTTGAAAGGTCTGTTTCCAAGCCCTTATTACATTTGTATCTGGGCAGCATTTTCTGGTGAGACTTCACTTCATGGGGATAAAGTAATTCATCTCAATTTCTGAAAACTGTGTGCAAAATTCCCACCTGATTTCTGAATCCAGCCCATCAACTGCATATTTGGATTGACACCTGGTAATCATTTTGCCCTACTGTGACTTAAAAGACTGACACCTCAGCTGGTCTCTGGTTTTTATTTTCCAAGCTGTAAATACCAGTGGTGCTTTTTCAAAAAATCATTCTTGGTAGCATTGATATCACATTCATTTGCTTCCCCTCTGTTTGCTTTTTCCCTGCTCAAAAATATTTGTGTCTTAAACTATGAAAATAAAAGTCAGTGAAATCAAAAAGGCATATGTTCATGTCAGTAGGATCATCTATGATGTTCATCTTTTAGCATAATTTTTAAGCAGTATGGTGCTTCCTCTGAAACACAAATCAGGGATTTTTGATGATTTAACAAAGTGCACAGTATGGAGGAGTGACTGATAAAAAACTTAGAAGCAGATGTGAGTTAGAATATGAGAAACCTTATGTATCATGGATAAGTTATTACAGGGATCCTTAGAGGAAAGTGATACGGTGTTGATTTTAAATGTTAGAAATAGCATCCTGCTGTATTTTATACTTGCAGAATTGGTGTAGCTGCACAGACTGTGCACACTGTGAACTGGTCCCTGTTCTTATTGAGTAAGTAAGACATCTTTAAGTATTACCCAGACCCCCCTTTCCCAGGTGGCCTCTGGCATGGGGAACTGTGCTGTTCTGATAGGATCAATCTTACTAAATAGAGCTGACATTCCAGCAGGTTTCTTGGAACAAGGAAAGATGCTTGCTGTATGTTTTTTTTTCATACTCCCTAAAATAATGACCACAGAAAATTCTCCCTAGGTGGAGTAAATGATAACAGTTCTTTCTTCCATTGTGGTATTAGTTTATGACTAATACCTTATTGAAACAGGAATATATCTAATTTTCAGTGTTAATGCTCACAGATTGTCATTCTGTAATGCAGATAAATCTTGACTATTCATAGACTTTCTCCATAGTCTGCCATGCTAATTTTAGTTCTAGATTGTAGTATGACGTTAATTTGGATTATTGACTTACCATATCGCAAAAAAAACCAACAACCACAGAACCCCAAAACTATTCAAAGTTAATGCAGGATTTTGAGGATTTCATACCTTATGGAGATGAAATTGTGTGGCACTCTAGAGAAACAAGTTGTTCAGAGATGTTCATCTGTTTTCAAACTTGTGCTGCTTCTGGTGGTGATGGTCAGACGTTCAGATATAGCTTAATATAGCTGCAGGGTCTTACATTCTGTTAGTTCGTTATTCCTTTGGCTCAGGGCTGAAGCTGGGGTTAGCGTTTTGAGCTGGAACTAGGCATAGAGAGAGTTTTTTTGGGAAGATTGTTTCTGGAATGGTTATATCCCTATAGCAGCCCATTTCCTGACAGGAAATCACTGTAGTATTTCCAGATTACTTCTGGAATTACATTCTAGAGGACACAGTGTCTGTACTGTGGGGACTAAAAGAGTCACAGATAAGGAGAAAGGTTTGATGTTTCCTAGAGAGTCAAAAGTTGCTGCTTATATGGTTTAAATGATGGTAAAACAGCACCAGGGCTGCACACTGCTCTAAAGAATGCATGAGTGTCTAACATGCATGAGATGAGAGAGGCATATCCTGATTACTGTTATTCTGGCTTTACTGGGAAGAATTCAAGCCAGCTCCTTTTTATTCCAATATATTGCTTTGCTTGTTGTGAAGTCATTGTGATAACACTGCTTCTAACAAAATAACTGCAAAGTTATGTGCTGTCATATTAGGAGTGTCACTGTTTTCAGCCTGTCTTCAAATTACCACATTTTTCATGAAAGTAGAGCTCTGTAGTTCCATATCTAACTTAGGTAGTCATTTGCTTGATATTCTGCCTCACTTGAAAGTCTCCATTGTATTTTTTGCTGAAGTCAGTATGCTTTAATTTTTTTTCCTAAACTATTCAGTCACATTGATAGTTTTATTTAACTTTTGTTGATTTTACTCAAAATGAGGTGTGGCTTGAAGTGTCTTGGTTCAAATATACTTCATCTAAAGGCTGGGTAAGTACCCGTCTGGATGACAGATGTTACAAAGATAAACTACTGTCATATGCCCTAATATTGTTTCTGAAGATGATTTATCAAGTGATTAGCAGAGCTGTCAGAATTAGCTTATATTTAGTTCCTAGTCTAGAAAGCGTTTTTTTTTTTTAGCCACTGACTTGTCTCTCTTTAATTCTGAAATAGTAACCTCTACTAGTTTGTGTGGGGAGACAACGTGCAGAAAGATGAGTGTTGTACTTTCAGATCTGTATTTGTTAATTTAAAAGAAAAAGTGGCACAATTTAAAGAAAAGAATCTGGAGCTCTTGATATCATGTTTTAGTTGTTTAACCCTAAATACTTGTTCTGTAGGTTTCTAGAGACAAAACTAAACAAAAATAGATTTTTTTTTTTTACTTTTTGTGATGCATTTTATTGCTGTGTTTCCGTGCAAACATGGAAATGTGAAAGGTTTAACTGAGAGTCTCAGAGAAGCTTTGGAAATGGAATGAATCCCTCTTCCTTCTAATGACACATTATAAAGGTGGTTTAATCTTACACTGTGAGTGAGTGTTCTACTGGCAGGTTCTCATGTGAACAGATTAGACATCCATCTGAGACAGTTTTATCGTATTGATTCATTCCTGTGGAAGAATGCAGGCTTTTACTTATTTTAGAGATGATTCCAAGTGGCTTGTGGAGATTACATCTCACATGTGAATTTTAGCTGGGATTATGTTACAAGGGAGTGACAACTTTTAGTAGGCCTCGTTCAGGTGGTTCTGCAGAAAAGGAGTGGCTCAGCCTAATGGGAAAAACTAAAATACACACGCAGAGCAAGCAGATTCAGGGAATTCCATACATAATGTACTCGAATAGTGTACATGTGCATATAAAGTAATATAAGACAACTCCAGCAGATTTATGTTCTCAGAGAGTAGGCAGTTGTATATAAACCATTCTTATTTCCTGGCACTTCACAACCAAGTGGCAGCTCAGAAATGATGGACAAAAGGAAACAAATATATTCTGAGCCAAACTTGACTGATGCTCTGTAGTGCTGTGGCACTTTGTCCCATCCAGACAGACTTCAGGGATAAATCAGAATTTCACATAAAGCTTAGCAATTAACATTTTGAATAATTTTTCCACTATATGTTATCACAAATAGATTTTTCCTTATTTTAAGTTTGCCAGTTCCTTTGATTTTTGTGTTATGACGCTAGGAAAATGTACAAGGCAGGCTATTGGTAAAGGAAGTTAAAGCTCTTCTTTAGATAACAGGTTCAAGTTAATAATTATTGCAAAATTACTATAATCAAATAGCCTTATAACTGAATAATACTGAAGGCAGCAATTATGCATGAAAAATTAGAGATAGAACAGTGTATATGGAAAGTGCAAAATATCCGAAAGGGTTTTTTATCATCTGTGAAACCTGGCCTGCTGTGAAGTTGGTGCTACTCTGAAGGATGCTCCAGCCTTGTCCTTGATTCCTGGCCCCTTTTTGCCATTATTAGTACTCCAGATTAGCCTGCAGAGCTGCTGCACAGTAACCTTTACCAAAAAAATAAAGATTGCTTTGTTGAATCAGTGAGTTTATCCAGCTCACCAGTTGCCAAATGAATATTCAAGCCAATAAAGGTCCATGATGAGAACTGCATGTCTGTGACTGGGAGGTGGGAGGCTCAGGGAGAGGGGGCATAGGAAGGCAGGATGTCCTTTTTAGCAGGAGAGCAGCTAAACTGAAGGCAATTGTAAAATTATATCCATTGACATCCATTGAAATATTCATAGTTGCTGCATATTTGTGCTGTTTTAGGAATACGCTGCTAAACCAAAAAATAGTCCAAGGAGATTGGACTACTAATGTGTTCAACCAATATGGGATTTTTTGTTTCCTTCATAAAGTCTTTGCATTTTACCTCCATAACCCATTCTTTAAAGGTCAAATACAAATTCACTCTGTCATGTCTTTACTGATTCAGCATAACAAAATTGGGGTTTTCCCATCATTGCCGACTGTAAATCATACAGACTATTCTTTCTTTGGGTAGATTTCAGTTGTCATTTCTTATATATAGCACTTGAAAAATTATTTCTAACCAGAAGTTGAACTTCAGTAACAAAGTGCCTATTCATTAGACATGATATTTCCTGGATATCAGAAGGGTATCTGCAATAGGCTTTTATCAAAGGAAAGATAAGATTCCTCCTTTGCCTGTGACTGAGCCAACCCCAGCAAGGAGCAAATAGGGAGTTCTGTAAGAGAGTTTTGTATCCTGTTCCAGGTAGTTAAGTCAATTGCTTTTCAGCTGGCATTAAGAAAATATTTCTTTCAGTTGCAGATTAATCCCTGGCAACAGATGCCTTTATGTAGCAATGCATTAAATATTTTAAAGTTCAAATGTGTTAAAGATGCTTACAATTGAATTAGGATTGGATTTAAATATGCATTATTTCAAACACATAGAAGGTTTTCCATTGGTCCCAACGACACAATCATAAACATGTACAGCCTTTTCAGGGAAAACTGAGCAACACAATGACTGAAGTCAAAGTAGTTGGAAATAGAATTAGTTCTAGATAATGGGCCATACCCAATGTAGAAAAGAGGATTTGAAACTTAAACAAACCAAAAATATATAAATAAATGACAGCCATTGGTCTGCTGTAATTTACATTCCAAAAGGTGACCTACACTTTAAAGCCTGGCTCCTCCAGAGCTCAATAAAAACAATAGAAGTCACAGTAAACTCTCTGGTTTGCCATGACAATCCCCTAACACGGAAGATAAAAAGGCATCTGAGATTAGAAGCACTTCATTATGCCTCTGAATTTTATAGGTCTTCTGAATAACAAAAAAGCTTTTAGAAAAAAATGCATTTTACACAGATTTCTTTATTTATCAATTCTTTTCTCTTAGTATGACAGAATTAACTCTGACTTGAGAAGTTTAAAAATAGTCTTGAAAATTGCAGTTAAGTTGCTTTGCTTAGATATGTGAGCCCCACACCCAGCTCATGGTATTTGGCAAGTCTGTAGTCATGAATTTTGCATGAGATTATTCCGTATGTTCTTACAAGAGAACGGCCAAATGATTTTGGCTTTTGTTCTTCCTTTTAAAAGTGGTTTGATTTAGGCATTGTTTGCTTATTAATGAATCTTTCTCCGATGCTGATATTTAAAACCATTTAATGTATATTGAATACACGTTTTATTTAATGAGGAGTATCTGAAAGATACAGAATTTTTTTTGGAAAAAAAAGTCGTGATATAAAAGTCAGCAGAAATTAGTGAACTTCAGCCATAGCATGCTGGTACCAGAAGGATTAGGAGCATGAGAAGGCAAGTTCTATTAGTGAGGGGTCAGTTGCCAGTGAGCATAGTGGAAGGTTGCACGTGGAGCTGCTGTACCTGGCTGTGGATTGCACAACCATATCAAATGCATTTACACAGCACAAGCATTTTCTGTATCTTCTGTCCCACCATGTATTTACCAGTTCTTTCTTTGCTCTCTATTGCACTGTGCCCTTCAAGCCACTTAAGGATTCGGTAATATTTTCAGGATAAAAATCAACGTATACTTACCTTGCAAATACGTCTTTGTGAATGGGTTGTAGTTAAGTCTGGATAGAGTCTTATCTGGGTTGACTTAAATCTCATTTTTTATCCTTAAGATGTCCCTCATGACAGTTTATACTCCTAGGCGCCATCTACATTCACCTCCACTCAGTGTGTAAATAACACTCTTCATTGCCTCTGAATGTAGTAACAGTGCAAAGATGTCTTAAGTAGCATAAGTGGGTTTAATCATAATATTGAGGGATAAAAGAGGAAGAACTCTCAGCAACACATGTTAAAATGTGGATGTAGAGGGAGTGTCCATTTACATTTCCTTTCATGTTTCTCATTGCAAGGTGCATTCAGCACAAATTCTACTTCACTGTGGTTGGGCGGTCAAAGATTAAATAAATGCTGCTTCATTTTTTTCCCTCTGTTCCATTTCCACTGCCTCTTCTAGAAGCTGCTATCCAACCCAGCTGTAATTATACTGAAGTTTATTTGGTACACTGTTTCATTATTTGGATATTTGCATTATTTGCAAATTTAAATGTCTGCCATAGGTTCTATAGCATAGAATCATAGAGTGGTTTAGGTTGGAAGGGACCTTCAAAGGTCCTGTCTTTGTCCTTCTGCCACAAGCAGGGACATTGTCTCCCCCCCACCAACATCCTTCTCTTCAGTTACAATGTGCTCATTTAAAAGCCTCGGGATTCCCCTTGGGGGGACATTGCAGTAAGCAAACAAGCTTGCACGTTATTATATTATTGTTATTTCTTCTCTATTCCTTCATATTCCCCGTACATTAATTTGGTTCTTTTGTTATTAATATAATTTGTTTTTCATTAATTTAATTTTACCAGTGGCAAGCAGGTTAGAAAAAATAAATAAATGGAAAGGAGGATCACTTCCAGGATAGGTGAAATTTGAGGCCTTCCGGTCTTGGTCTGCCACTTTAAAAAAAAAAAAAAAAAACAACCAAAAGAACAACAAAACCACCACCCTTTAATTCTGTGAAGACATTACAGTCTATTAAGCTAACAGTGTAAATATTTATTTAAAGAATAGTTTTTTTAAAAACTTGTCAGTGACCCAGTGTGATAAATAATCAAGGCTGGATTAATTTAAAAACTGTATCCAACCATAAGCCATAGGTCATAAGAAGTTTATGTGAGGAATGCAAAGCCCTGGTCTCAGGCACTTGCACTGTGGAGCTTACCAAGCGGCAGGATCTAGCTCTTACAAAGTTTTGACTGGATTTTGTCATATACACAGTTGAGGAGTGCTTCAAAAGCATTAATGTTAGCACTTCAGTTGGGATTGTGTTGCATGTGCCAAAATGTCTTCCTGTTCTCAACATTTCTCCTCGCTTAATTTGGCAGTAGGGAAGACGTACAGGGTGCACTGTGGAGATGTTCCTAACCAGAAGGGGTGAAATCAGGAGAAAGGAGTGGTTGGCCTTACTTTAATGTTTGAATTATAGCTGATCTGATTAAATGAAGTATAAAATTGCTGTTCTAAAACAAGAAATTGCTCTGTAGGATAGGATGAGTCTGACTCCGTGTCTGCTGGGAACGTCACTGGCAAAGTGCCTGGGAAGGAATGGAATGAAATGCTCTGTCTCTCTTGGAGGGCTGCTGAACTGGGCCCTATCTTAGAGCAGTTAGGACAGCATCCCTCCTGAGCTTTAGAAAACCTGACTGCATTTATTCTTTAATAAGAAGGGGCACTGATTTTGTACATCTCAATCCCAGTTTAATAAACTCAGAGTCTCTCCTGAGAAATGAAGTGTCCTGCCCTGCTACCTCCAGTCTGGTAAGTTATGCAGTCGTGTGTGTGTATAAAGACAGTTGCATTCTGTGGAGAAATAGGACGATGTGTGCTTTTCAGTGCAGACATACAGTAGCATTTGAGCTCCTTCTGAAGGGAACATAAACTTTATTTTTTACTCTAATAGCATCTACTAAGTGTTTATGTATTATGTGTTATTTTTCTCACACTTGTATTTGATGGGGAATTTGGAAGACAAAGTGCTAGGAATATGAATTCTTTCAAATCCTCTCTTAAGGAGCAAATTGAAGACTATCTACCCCTTTTCTCTCTATCCCAAAAAAGTGATTTATTTATGGGAAAACAAACACGTCAGTATTCCACTGTGGACTGTATCACCACTTGATGTTTTATGTTCCTCAGTTGTTGTGTTTTCAGATTGTAAGCCCCAAGGGGCAGGGACCATGTCTTCTTTTGTTTGTACAGCGCTGAGCCTACTGTCAGCACTCTATAAATAAGAAGTAATTATAATGTTATGCACCCATGTATTTTGGAAGCTTGGATCTGCTCCTGTTGAAATCCAAGGAAATTTTTCCCCTCTTACTTCAGGGACAAGGGATAACAGACTGTATTAGCTGGTTGAATTTGTTTTACATTGGGGGAGGCTGTTTATATGAGGAAAATAGACTAAAAACTATAATGCATCCTTTTCAACCAAGGTGCTTTATTATATGAAGCTGTATTTTGATTATGTTAAATGAATGTATAGGAGGTGTTGTGAATTAAAAATAGTGTTTCAAAAGATGATAACCACTTTTCCAAAGCTAATGACTTAGCTTATTAACACGATAGTAAAATAAGAAATGAAACTGCTACCAACTATGGAAAATTGTAATCAGAATGGAAAATTCCATCATTCTGCTCAGTAGACACAAAGGTTTTTCTGAGTGCAGAGAATACTAGAACAAGAATGGGAAACCTGTTTTGAGCTACCATGTAATCTGAAAGGCACACCATTTTTTTTAATATATGTGAAACATACTTTAATGCTGAGACCTTGTGTGTTAAGGTTCTGCCTGAAGTGAAGTTTTACGGCCAATTTATAAGGTCTTGCAAACAGGAGTTTACAGTGGAAACAGTGACTCTTACCTTAATTGTAGCAATGTCAATAGCATTGCTGTAATGAGCATCTGGCTACATTCCATGTGTTGACCACACCAATGGATTTTGTGCATCATAAAAGAAGTGTTTCCCCTCCATATTTGATTTTCCACATGTCAGTCCCTCCTACGCGCTCCAGCCCTCTCCGTTTATTGGAATCCCAACGTGTGAGCTGTGTAAGTGAGGGAGATGGGTGTTTGCTCCCATGACACAGGCATGCAGGCCCCATGCTTTTTCAGCTGCATGACTTGCCCTTGTCACTTCCCCACTGCCATCCAAGTCACACTGTATGCAGAAGGCTGATCATCCTGTCAGTTGTGTGCGACGTTTTCGGTTATGGGCTTGGAGAGAGGAAGCAGCACCGTGCTGTAAATGCATGAGGTCTTGCAGCGGGAGAGCATGAGATGAGGCTAAAAGAATGAATTTCATGTTTAGCACATGAGACTTGGCAGATATAGTTACTGGCATGTGTTTGGGGGCAGCTTACATGTGCATTTGTACAAGGGAAAAACTATGCATTTGGAAATGTTACCAAAACCAAACTGCGTAATTTTAAGGGAAGGCTGGGCAATTCCAGTTCTAAGTCACTTCATTATTTTTTTAATCAAAATAAGAGTTGAATAAATGCCCCTCCTAACGTAGGTAAATAATTAGTAATAAAATATATTTTGCATGAAATACAAATAAAGTGTCTTTTTGTATGAAGCAAGTGTTGCCCAGATGTGCATGTGAGGTTTCACAGCAGTACATACAGCTGCTCTTGTTCTTCAAAGGTATGTTCTCCTGTTATTTGAACTTTTAATGGGTGATCTAATCGCTTCCAATATCAATGGCCCTTCCATCTCCAACAAGGTGAGATGCTATGAATATCCAAGCTGTTTAATGCAATGACAAACTTGCCACTTTTAATTTGTCTGAAACTTGGTGCACTTATTCTAGGAGCAGAGACAATTAATAGTGAGCTTTCCTTGTTCATAGGAAGAAGATTCTTTAGTTTGTATGTTGCAAGCGCACTAAATGTTTGCTCACAACAGAAGATAAGTCAGTCATAATCTAATAGACCTTAGAAGGAGTACTAATTTTTGAAATGTCAGAGGAATACTGTAATCAAAGATGTCATTTTTACAGACAGGGTGAATAGTTCCTCTCAGTGAAGGCAACTGCTCAGTGAAAAATGTGGAGATGGGAAAGGACTGTTGAAGCAAGAGGCTGAACTCGGTTCAGATCCACAACTTAATGAGTGTTCCTTGGCTTTGTTGTGTGCTCTCTAAGTATGTACCGTGTAGTCATAGCAGAGCTATTAATGTGAGCATGTTGTTTAGCCCTGGAACCTTTTGTGCCTCCTCTAGTGATGTCTCCCACAAAGTGTTTGATGTGGGAAAAGCTTCCAGAATTTAGGAGTGGAAGTTTGGGGGTTTTTTTGAATTTGTTACTGTGCCTCATAACTGCTGATAATGGCTCTGAAAATAGAGGGAGCTAGCCAGGCATGGCAAGAGTACAAGTGATTGAGAACGCTAGTGCCTGAAATTGTTCAAGAGATCTTAGCTGATCATTTGCTTTGTAAACCAACCTGTGATTGTTGCTTTTCCTTTCACCCTGTATTTATAAAGAGAAAAAAAATATTCCAAAGCCAAGCAAAAGATGAAAAAGTGATGAAGATGTACATCTAACATGCACATTATTGACTTATGAGATGCTTCTTGTGTTTAGGGAGAATTAAAAAATACAATATTGCTGTGTATAGGGCTCTCATTTTTTTAAAGCATCTCCGTGGTACTGTACATATGATGTTTGGATTCTTACAGTAATGTACCTCAGTCAGGTATTGTTGTTTTCTACTTAAAGGTCTTAGGCACAGCAGTTCAAAGTTGAGTTACTTATTTGTTTGCTTATTTTCCTTGATGTACTCAGAGAAGATAAGTATCCAAAGAATCAAAGACTTAAAAGGTGCTTATTCTCACAGCCAAAGCTGTGGAGTCTTTGAGGATATATCTGTTGGAACAACAATAAAGAAGTTTTATTTTATTAGAGCCAAAATATTTTTCAAATGTTGGTAATTAAATTGAGTCCATAAAGATATTAATATCAAGGCTGGATATTTCAGTATTAGTGAGATGCTGGCTTGCAAGATTCATAATCAGTAGTGTGATTCAAAACTATCACCTTTAACCTACAAAGTGTCATGATTCAAATCGTAAGCCAGACACCCATACATAACCACGGCACACCAGTGGCCTTTTTATACTTTACTGTGTAATAAGTATCTTCAGTTTGTTATGAGCATTGTTATAGTTTACCATTGATCTGTTAATAGCAAGCAAAGATTTAATGTATTTAATAATTTCTAGTATTCCATCGCATCAGTCAGACATCCATGCTTTTATTCAGTTTTGGTTTTAACTCTTCAAGTTGTTTCCTCGTGTGTGTGTTCTGGTCATCTGACACACAGCAGCCAGAAACTAGGGAGTAACTGGGGATCTACGTGTACTTGAAATAATTTTTGGTGGTTTCATTTTGTCTGATTTGGTCTCATGAAAAAAAAAAAAGAAAGGATGATACTTGTGTTCTGCTGGTTTGTTTTTTGCCTCTTCTCAAGTAAGTGTATAGGTCAAACAGCAGATAAAAGAAACAACATTTTTATTAGTTCTGAATGAATGAATATAATCTAGAAGATTATATTTTTATGGTGATATGCTCTCTCAGCTTTTCCCACTTTGACATTCTGTTACCCCTTTTGGCCCACATCTGCATATGGATAGCATTTTTAAAAGTAATTTTTGTTTCCGTCTTTACTTTTGTCAGTTAACTTACTGAAAATATGGGACAAGCTGAGTAAGTTGTCAAGACCTTTCAGAGCAAAGATAGTGAGAATATGCTGGGAGCTCCTCTTGAAAAATGTCTTGAATGAGTCATGGCTAATAGGAATAATTTTAACAAAGTAAGGCTATTAAAATGTAAGACAAAAACAAATTTATAACAAAAGAAGCCTCAGGGATAGGAGGCTTTTCCCAGTGATATTTTGCAAAGTGAGGGCAGGAACAGAGAAAGTGGAGATTAGAAATACACTCTTGCAGGAAGCAGAATTTAAAGGAGTCTGATAAGTGAAGGAAGAGTATAAATCATACAAAACTACTAGTCATGTCAATAGAGGAAAACAGGGGAAGACATCCTCAGAAACCACTGTCATGACTTTCAGGGACTGAAAATTGCAAGTAGCCACTTAGCATGACTGGAAACCTGTGATGGAACTAATTGCAGCATGTATTTCACACCAAAGAAATTAACAGGGCAGATAAGAGGGAAATTTGTATCAGGAAAGAAGATCAAACATCAAAAAATTTGCTGTGGATTCTGTCATTCTGAAACCTTCATTTAGGATACATTGTTTCAGCTAAACAAAAAGCTCTGGATGTGTTGAGGGAATCACTTGAAGGCATATTATGTACAATGTCGTGAAGGGACTTGGGTTCATCAGTTGCTTTCCCACGACTTTAAGCATGAGGGTAACTGTACAGTGCAAAGGACCTGGAGAAGTGTAAAGAATTTTGTTATAAAATAGGGTCAATTGAACTTGCCCACCACCTGCACATTGCTGTCCTCCAGGATCAAAACTTTTCTCTGGAAGCTTGTGCACAAATGCATACTTAATATTTAGTCTTCACACACCTTTCATAGTTTTTAATACCAAATATAAGGGAGTTGCGATTAATGCTACAGTTGTGTGTAGTTCTAATTTCAATTAGAATTAGCAGATTATCTGAAAAGTTTTGGAAGACTCTTTAAATGACTGCTGCAGTCCTTTTTTTGTCTTAGAAGTTATGAACCTAAGAGAAAAACAGATTGTGTGTGTGATACAGGAGAAAGAGCAGAGGAGTGAGGAGATAACACCATTGCCCGGTTACAGCTTTGCAGTGGGAGGTAAATAAGGCAGTGTCTGATATCCTGACTTCCAAAAGGAAAAGCAGGAGCAGTGGTGAAAGCCCAACAGCTCCATTTTGATCTGATCTCCCATACTTGGCAAATAGGATAAGGTATCTGCACAGGCATGACCGTGGAGAAAGTGATTGAAGTGCAGCCTTCTTTTCTTCAGGTAGACCTCTGCACAAATTTCGTAGTATAATTTCTATCCCAGAATTAAAAAATAATTGAATGCATTCCTAGTCAGTAGGAGATCAGTTGGTGGAATGGAAGGGCTTTCATGCTGTAATATTTCAGTTGGTCTCTACTGGTGCTAGGGAGGTAATTATCACTATTACTGTTTTCCAAGTTGACAACAAAGGGGGTCAAAAATGCTTTTTCTGTCTGATAATGTACTTAACTAGCTTTCAATGAAGTTGTATATTATGGTTCGTTGCCCTTGAATTTTTTTGAGGACCTAAAGTGACTGGTTTAGTGACTAGCAGTAATGTATCAGTCCAGATCAGCAGCAGATAATTTAGTCTGATCTTGTTTGATTTTATGGGTCTCCTAAAAACTTTGTTTCCACATACCTACCAGCTTAACCGACAGACATATGATTTCAAGCTGCTAAACTTCAAGGACTATTGTAGAAGGGGCAAGAATGCATGGTGGAGGAAAAAAGGGTGGAATTAATGCTGGGAAAGAATTTGACTCTGGCTTATTCTCTGTTGCCTTTCATTTTTAGACATGTCTACGCTGAATATTATACATTTCTGCATCTGTTTGTGGTACAGAACAGACAAAAATGAGATGACTAAATTTTAATAAATAAAAATGTTTTCAGATGTATGTAGTTCTCCATGTTCCTCTAAGAGGAAAAGAGAAAGTTCTCTGCAATCCTAAATATAGCTTAACATCTACAGCAAAGGGATTCTTGAAGTAAATGTCTTATGCCGTAACACTTTACAAAAATGGAATTCAGATGCAGAAATTAACAGGCTAAAAGTTAAGGGAAATGCCATATGCTAACCAAGTTATCCTCCACACACCATCCTCCTTGGGAACCGACAATTTTGAATTTTATGTGAGGCATTAATTTAATGAGGTTGAATTTTCATAGCTTCCCATAAAATAAAATATACAGTATCTTAGCAAAAGAACAGTCATTCCCAGGAGCCCAAGGAAGATAAAATGTGTTTGTGTTTTTATGAATGATCTTTGCCCTAAAAAATAAGGTGATAGCCTTGCTAAGTTCAACAGACATTATAGACAACTGTTTTTTTGGTCAGCAAATAAATCTCATTTTAAAGTATCTTATATTTTAATCTTATATGCTGAAAACTGACAAATATTTCAAATGTCTGTAATTGCTGTCATTGCTTCTACTTAGTTGTTTTTTCTCCTCCTATAGTAAAAATTCACATTCAATAAAGTAAATTATAGCAAGTGACCATTACTTTAATTTTAGGCAGGATTAATTTGAATCAAATTTAATGGTGGGGTGTGTGTAGAAGGAGCCAAACTACTCTAACAGAGGTCTATCTGGTATTAACCAGGGATCGCAGGGTCTCACTTTTATGTGCCTGAGAGCCTGATGTATTTATGGAGTGTAGGATAGTGGATAGTTTCCTTTTAGTTTTTTTTACAGTTAGACAAGGTATTACTGGTATGATCAGGTATTTCCTATATGCAGAGTAGGAAATGCTGCTAATACAGTTAATAACCCAGCTAACAGAAGAAAAAAAAAAGAAAAGGAAATGTTTTAAGGGCCCTCATGGCACACTGTAGTATTAAACATGTGGCAGCCCATGGCCCCAAAGTAAAATCTTACAATTTGAGGGTGATGTCACTGGTCAATTATTTGACTGTGGTAGCACTACTGATAGTGATATCACACCTATGAAAACTGGAACTCCTCCAGCTAGGTTTGAAGGTGTGATCTACAATCCATCAGTGTCAACTGAAAGTCAACCATTACCTTTTACATCAAACCATAAAAGCCAGTTTTACCTTCTCTGCCGAAGCATAAGGCCCTATTCTTTTTAGGTTTTATGTATATAGTTTTTGCATTATGTTCCTCTGAGAGGCCTTTGATTGTGTCTTTAATCATAATCAATATCTGGTGTTAATTGCTGCTGCTAATGTCTTCTCTTTTTAATACACTCAAAGTAACTTGTAAGGAGGAGTGATTATATTCCATTTTGAGAAACTGAACTATGAAGGCCTGTACATAAGTTATTTGGTATTTATCTATTAGTATTGACCTGGTTGGTGACTAATTATGCCCCTAATTTCATTGTGTACACTAATATTTTACAAAATTTTAAAAGAAAAAAAATTATTATGTTAGATTTAAATATATTTAATCAGCTGTCAATACTGTAGCTTGAAAGTGTTATACATCCGTTTTTCTTCTATTGAATATATGCATACAGTAATTTTTTAATTCCTATTATGGTAAATAAGGACATAAAATTATATAAATATGTGAAAATGTATATCAATTCATGAAAAATATAAACCTAGTTATATCAATGCAATTTTTAATAACAACTTTTACAATATTTAAGTTGTTCTGCTGAGGTTTTTATAGAGATTTATAGCTACTTTATCATAATTATCAACCAAGATTTTCTACATCTTTTTATTTCATAATTGCAATTTGCAGCACTTCAGAATTTCCTTTCTGACAGCAAAAGGAAAGAAATTAAATAAGTCATTACAATAAAGCAGTAGTATGAGGCTTATTTATCTGCATTATATATTCTCAGTTTACAGACCTGCTTAGTATCTTTTCTTCTTTTAGAGGTTGTCTGACTTTTTCCATAAAGAAATCCTTTCTTTTAGCTGATAATTTTATAAAATTCCTTGGGACACTTGCCAAGTGAGTATCTGTCTGAAGAGTTTATACTCTGCACAAATGGTTCCAGGTGTTTAGCTGAAAAGTCTCAGCTATTTCCAACACAGAGAATATGGGGAAAAAAAACCCCAACATGCTAGTAAACAATACAAGTGGCAACTTGTTTAAAAAGCTTTACTGATCCATTTTCTTCAAGATGGTTTCCTGAGTTTTAGCAGTTGGAGAGTATTCCTTTCACGGATGTACCTTTTGTTTTCCAAGAAGATATTAAGTTTGGTTACATTAGAAGAATCCTGCTTTCCATGAGATTCCTGGGCAATATCTCTCAGAAGAAGATATGAAAGGACAACTGAGACGTGGGGTAAGATGGAGCTGAGGGGCCTGTGCGCGCAGATGGGAATGAGGGTTGGTGGTTCAGGAGATGAGGAGAAAAATGGGGACTGCTAAGCTCTGCAGGAGGGGGTTGTGAGATGGGGATTGGAGGGCAGGGTGGAGGCTGGAGTACTTCCTGATACTTATCCAGATAAGAGTGAATGGAAGATGGAGGGAATATTAGAACTGGCTGAGCAAAATCCCTAACGGGAGGGGAAGAGAGTCCAGAGCAGTCAAGTTGACCAAGTAGTGGGTGCTGATAGTCAGGTAAACGAATGCAGTAATGTCATAATAAAGGATGCCCTAGGAAGGCCTGAGTGAAGGAATGGTTTTGTTTTGACATTGGTTTTTGAACAACATTAAGTCAAGCAACTTGAAGATCAGACATATCGAACATCCTGGCCAGTTGGTCGCGGGTGAGGGCCTGGCATTCGCTCTGTGTACTGACTGAGGCAGGAGTCTTGGGAGAAGCAAAATACACAACATTAAGGACTGTGTCATAACTAATATCTAATAAGGTGCAAAATTCAAGCTGAACAGATAATCTTAATCCTGGAACTGTTTACGTTTTGCCTGTTTCAGCTTGTGAGCTGATAATGTTGTTATACCAAAGCAGTTTTCTTCTGTGTGTGGAATACATATAAAGTAGATTTTATGCAAGATAAAAAAACGTGATGAGTGTCTAGGCTTTAATCATGTTATGTGGTTTAACATTAAGGTGGGTGACAGAAAGATCAACTTCTCAATATCTTTTCAATCAGTAAAATATTTGCTTTTTCATCCCTGCAAGAGGTTGAATATACAGCAAGAGATTTGCTAAGTAACAAAAGCTGTAATGTGAATTTCAGTGTTTGCTTCTCAGTATGTATACCTGCATCAGTAAGGTTGTAATATTTTTAATAATTGTTTTGTAATCAATTGCATTATTCTACTATGATGGTTTCCTTGAGTGAGCTGCAGAGTCTGAAAGCTTTTACTACAATGCGTAAGTGTCTCAACTTATGTCACTAAGTCCTGTCACTTTTTTTTTTATCTACAAGATAAAATCTTGAACTCAAAATAGCAAAGTAAATAAAATAAATAGGGTAAACGAGACAGCTATGTGCTTTTGTGAAGAGAAACAGTAATAAAGGATAAATCAGAAAGCTGAGGATGATGTGTTGCAACTGAACCTTGGTACATATGACAGTTCTCTGTTTAGGATTTTCTCATAATGGTTCAAGGTAGAAAAACTTAAACGTGGAATAGAGTGCTGCCAGAATATTTGACTTGTCTGTCCTGTAGGCAGTTTTTTGAGGCAATGGAAGTATGTGGTTTATCTAAATATGTAGAATTTATTGTCCAAGGAGACAAGGTCCATGCATCAGCAGTGTTTACAAAATAATAGTTGTCAGGCTCCATGATGGGTTTTTTATTTGACAGGGTCTGGTCAATAAGTTAATATTTAGAGTAGACATGAAATGGAATGAAATTCAAGATTGCTGTTCTGTGAGTTTGGTGCAGAAGTCTGAAGTCTGTAGTAACTAGGAACCACAGCTTGTCTTGCTAGCAGATTAGAGAGTGCCTGGTTATTCAGAAGGCTGATGCTGATATGCTTGCCCTTGATTTGGGAAATTTTCTCTATGTTGGTTGTTTTCATGTCGTCAGTGCAGAATTATGTACTAAAAAAAGGTATACAATTGTAATGCATTGCAAGCTATTTCATAACAAGTCTTCAAAGCATGTTGGTTGTGTTAATTTTTCTGAATAAGGAGATAAATACTTATCCTAGTGTAGGAAACCAAATGTTTATCTTAATGACCAAGTATAACTCTAGGGTTATAATCAGCAAATATGTCTCTCTGGATTTCAGCAGAGGTTGAGGAAACCTTAGCAGTGTTTTCCTCTTCCCAGTTCTATTGACACAGGCTCTGGAGCACCTGTTATTAAGACAAAGACTATGTACATCTGTCTAAATCTTACATTGTTAAAGCCTGCATTTATTCTTGCCATTATAATTCTTTTTAAAGCTCTATGCACAGATTGGATGCTGCATAATCACTGTGTGCAATACCACCTGCAAGTACTGTTCAGGACAGTCAATGAGGTGGGGAAAAATCAGTGATCGTGAGTTTGTATTCCGTAGAAAGAATAAGTAATGATTTTTTTTTTTTACTGGATTTTTTAAAATCTGTGTTTCCAAGGGGAGTTTGCCTTTAATTGTTAAGATATTCTTAAGGATTTAAACATGAAGATCTTTTTAAATAAAGAAGGCTTTTAGTGGAAGAATAAAAAAATTAATCTAATACCACCTAAAAAAGGCTTCAAAGTCAGTCTGTCATGTTCTTTCTGGCAATGAAGCTCTCACATTATCTTTTTAATGTTGAAATCAGTTCAAGTCAGTGAAATTTCTTTAATGAACTTTAGGGCACATCTTCAAAGAAACCTGCAATTGAACCTGTGGAAAGGCCAATGCCTTTGAACTGTGGAAAAGAAGTTTATCCTAGATTAGCTTGATCTTTTAGTTTACTCTGCCTTCTAATCTAGTAAGAAAGATCTAAGCTTTAAGAATACCCCTGAACTGCAGTGACAACCTAAAAGTAGTGTATTGTTAGGGATAAAGTCGTTGCTTCCCTTAGGTATTGACATTTTAAATTTGGAAGGAGAGCTAAGTTGTTTATTTTGTCCTGTGAATATGACCATTGTGTGTCTCCCTGAGCACTACATTTTCTTTAGTTTTGTTAGTACCTTATAAACTGAAAATTTAACTTCATTTTTGTTTTCTTTCTCCCTCTAACATTTCACTGTACTTCCATCCGGTTCAGTCTTTCATCACTCCAATGTGAAACAATGTACCTTCAAATGTGAAAGACATAACAAAATCTGGAACAAATTACAAAGTGATGGAGAAGGGAAATGCAAAGATGTATGGAAATAAGTACATTAATGCGTAGGCTCTGATGCACATGAGTCAGTTGTGAAGGACACTTCATTTTTAGTTTGAACTTTTAAATTTCACTGTAATATGATATAACATTTGCTTGGGTGAGTACTTAAGGAACTTTCAGTGTTAACAGTATTCTTTTCTGTAGAAATTCCATTGGATTTCGGATTTTGTACTCTTTCCAGGTTACAATAAGAAAAACATGGAAGAGATTTTTAATAGAAAAACAACACTCAGTGGTTTGCAGCTGGCAATCACAATGCCTCTACTGCTACTTTTATTTTATTGAATGGAACAGGTCAATTCAGTATCATCCTCATCACGACATTATGTGGTGCCTACTTTTAATTATGGATTAGTAAGAATTAACACTATGCAGAAAGTGCAGAAAGACAGAGTTAGGTAGAAAATCTCATTCAGGTGAAATAAATTGTGTTTATAAAACTGGATTTTTGAGAGGGGAAGTATTGAAGAGAATAATAAAATGTAATTGAAGGAAGAGAGAATAACTGAAAATTATATGTTTTATACAGCATTAAAAAATATAAATTATGCTATATTTTCCTCTATTGTATTTTATTTTGAGTTTAAATCAATGGGAATTTCACCACTGACTTGATTGGCACTATTTCACCCTTTATCTCTGAGAAGCTGTTTCTGCTTTTCACTATTATTTCAAAATGGTATCCTTCCTTTTCTTCTCTCACTCCAGTTTCCTAAGGGTTTATAATCTTTTGCATCAAAAGGCAATTTTTCCCTGATACTTACTGTATAGCTGAAATCAAGTACCAGGCAAAGAGCTTGCTGTCCTAATGGGCTGGTTCCAGCAGAGCAGACGTTTTGAATCTGGACTTTCTTAGTTATTGAGGGTACAGGATTTTGAATGCTTTTATCCTTTTATTGGTGAATGCACTAAAGTGCATGCAGACAGAGAATGTTAAAGTGGCAGTCAGATAAACTTGTTAAAGCAGTGGGAGTTTTTCCTTTCCTTCTACGTGACTTTATCATCACAGTGGAGTTAAAAGGCAATTAGCCCTTCAGCTCTTTTCTGGCCAGTTTATTGGCATTTTACACACAACTGTTGAATAGACAGTGCCATATTAAAAATTCCAACGAAGCTGGCCTGGGGATAACAGACTCTAAACTTCTGGTTAATGTAGGTTTCCTTGAGAGGGACTATTGCCAAAAAGCTCAAGTGAAATTATCTAAAAACAGTACCTATGCTGCATGTACTCATAGTTGATGGAAAATTGTAGTAGTCTTGCTACATGCTGTGTTACATTTCCAGGGAAATATTTTTATAAAGAGTGTTTTATGAAAAAGTTTATTCCTTTAGGAATAACAGGCTACCCACTGTGATACTTAAGGCAATGAACATAGTGAGTGGAATGAGACATTTTCATCATCATAACAACAATCATACCTGCTTTACATTTCTTAATTTTCATCTGAGGTCATTAAAACACTTTACAAACATGGATTACTTATTTCTCTCAGTATAGGAGAAGTGGCAGGGGGGGTTTTGACCAAATTTAGACCAAATGTATTTTGGTTTTAGTTTGTTACTTTTTTTTGTGGTTTCTGTTTGTTTGTTTGTTTGTTTAGAATTGTAAAGAAAATATTGTGGGAGTTTTTTCTCATTTCAGTGTCAATAGAAAATCAAAATTTTTGGTAGACCTGAGACTATTATTATGTCTTAATGATCCATTCATTGCTTCTATGAAAAAAATTATTTAATTAAATTTTGTAGCTGTTTTTAATGTACTGATGTTAGAATGAGAAATCCATTGAGGTCTGTGTGTGTGATTGTGTGTGATGGTGAAAACGAAGAGGAGATCTGATATTTTTGACCTAACCATATGCATTGCTCAAACCTCTCCAAGTTGTGTGTCACCTGACTGTGACATCAACAGAAAGGCTCCTTGGAAGTCCATCTGATTTTTTGATCAGATCTCTTTCAAAGTAGGGAAGGAAAGCTGGCACATTTAAAGAATCCAAGCCCTATTTTGGCTGTTTTAGTTTGGATGGCAACTCCAGAGGGCACTCAGATTTTGTTCAGAGACAAGTGATGGATTTATCTTATCATATACATCATAAACATCATATGGATTTATGTTATCATATACATCATATACATCATAAAAGTTGTAACTTTTGTCTTTTAATACAGCAAATACATATTGCAAGTCACCAAAATGGTTTCGTTAAATGGGTACTGAAGTGTAAATTGAAAGTCTGGAAGTTAGAAAGTACCAGATCTAGAGTAGCTCATAAAGTTTTTATTTTGGTGCCGTTTTGGGTAAATGTTACAGCACTTTTCAGTTGTACAGCCATTTACTACCTTTTCTGCAGCACCTCACTGCTGTTCCATGCTTGCTACCTATTATACTAAATATATTCTTGAGTTGCATGTTAAATGGGACAGCGACTGTGGGAGAGACAAGCAGTGCTGTTACTGGTTAACTCAGCTCTATCCATTCCCTTGATTCAGATTTCTTATGCGCTAAAAAATTATGTAGACCAAAATATAGTGATTATGTGAACTTCTGTTAGTTCAGTCATGACCTGTCTGAGATGTAGAGAGCACTCCCAGCAACTTCAGAGTAACGAAAACTCTGCCATCGTGCTGGTTAAAGTATCTGGTCATCAGGAGCAAAACCAGTGCTGAAGCACCAGGAGTGGTTCTAAGTTTTAGGCCAGCTCTAACAGTTTTCTGGGCTGCCAGGAAAAAAGTAATTTTTACACATCTACAAAGTGAGGAAAGTAAAATGTACAATTTTACTTTATAGAGATGTGTCAACTGTAACATATTGAAGTCTATACAACTGTTTTAAAAATGAAAAGGACTATAAAATCCGAAGAACTTTACACAAGTAAGCCTAATGCATTCGAGCAAATGACCAAGACATCTGCAACAAAGACTTTTGAAACTGTGCCCAGTCTCTGTGCACCATCTTTTCTCACACGGATAATAATGCTCTTCTCAAATCACAAAGAAAATTCTGAAAGCAGTTTGTTAGCCTTCTAGGGAGATCTGTATGTGGTGATGAGCAGCACAGAGAAGCCCAGGAAAGTTTCAGGGAGATGCTTGGCAAAAGCAGCATTTTAAAACTCTTTGGTAGCATTGAAAGCAACTGCACCCTGTAAAGAACATTTGTCCTGTGACTAGAATGACACAGACCCTGGAGTGAAAAATAACATGTGATCATTAGTTAGAAATAGCCATAATTTATAGACAGCAGGGGGCAGAATTAAGGTTGCAAGGACAGCTATAAAACTGGCATTTCCAAGCATCTGAAGGGCTATTTATGTTCAAACTCAAACACGCACTTAAATTTCAATATTTGAACAGTATAGAATTTGTTACTAATAATGTTTTATTTGTGGAAAAAAGTACATTTAAATGCACTTGGAAGATAAGTCTGATTGCTCATTTTTTACAAAAGTGAATTTATCTAAAAGCTAATTTTAATTAGTTTCAGCTAATGTCAACACTTTATTATTTATGCATAAATTGGTCCAGCTTCCTAACGGGAAAACATAAAAAAAATCCTTCCTTGAAAGTTAGACCTCTTTTTCTTACTTTCTGAACTGCAGAAAATACTGCAGATAACTGCAGCTTTTTATTTCCAACCTGACCTTCCACGTTCTGAAACTAATTTGCCATACTGCTTCTCAGAGTCTGCTCAAGGACTTCCTTTAGCGGGGTAATGTGGTTCTTATTAAGTACATCCTATAAGACCCAGGAGGATTGCATGCAAAGAGAATAAGACGGAAACACAAATGAATTTCCATCCTCCAGTCAGATATCTGATATTGATGACCAGGATGTATATGAAAGATATTGTAAAGTAGACAAAGAAAGAGAATTAAAGCAAATGTCTGACAAATTGGCTGTCTTCATATGCAAGGATGACAAGTGGTCTGTACAGCTGAGTAGAAGACGTGTAGGCATCAAGCCAAATCGTTATATAGTCAACAAGTCTCTTTGAATCACATGGTTATGTGTAACCTTGATTCTAAATAAGGCCTCACTTTAAATTACATCATCAGGAACGACTTAAAAGCCATGAAGTTTTACGTGAAAACTGATAGTTTCTCTTAACTCCAAATGTTGTTTTTCACTGGTATGATTTTTATATTTTTACAAGGATAAACTGAAACTTCTTTAGGAGATAATTTCCCTAATTTTTAATTAGGTGCACTAAATATAAATAATTGTGAAAATAGCAGCTTTAAATTCAAAGCAGTTTCTTCCTTTAGTGTTTTTTCTATAAGGTGACAAATTAATGTCACACTGGCATAATTGGATGGAATAATGCATTGAAATATCTTCAATATACTGTAATCTCTACAACTTGTGATGTTCTCATTCTGATGTAGCTAAATATAGACTTCAGAGGTTTTACCATGCCCTTGGTTGATGGGGAATATTTACCCTCTGTATGCGACTCAGTGCAAGTGTAATTAAGTGAATGGACTCTGGAATTATCAGTATTTTTCATTTCATTCTTCAGCAAGATGCAGAATTTAGGAAATCAGGATTCTAATATGATTTTCCTATTAATCTGTTTTAAACCATGAAATCTGATATTTTCACCATGACTAATCCATGAAATTTGTCAACTTTGTCTGTGATTTACACAAGCTCTATTTATAAAGAGAACTTTTTTGAGTCCTAAGGCATGGAATATTATTTCCCGGCATGCTTTTAGTGTCTTTTTACTAACAAGTATAAACAAAATGTGCTCATTGACTATATTATTATTTCAAGATCAGGAGGTAAAACATGAGGAATGTTGAAGAGTATATTCCCCATAGCAGTGCATATTAGTCTTAAGCCATTAAGAAGAAAATAGCCTATCATATCAGAGTTGGTAAGAATGGTTGTGATCATAAAGTTTACCTAAAATAATTGGATAACTTGCTTGTAGATTAAAAACATATGTGATTCTTGTACGTATTTATGCTGAGGCTTTAGAATTAATTGCTGTCAGCATAAACCAGACCAAACAAAAATAGATTTGCATCAATTCTTTGTAATGGGAGGGGGGAAAAAAGCTTGAATGACAGTGAGGATAACTCTGTTTTGTATTTGGGGGGAAATGGCTGCACAACTTTCACATGCGGGAGTGCAATTTACTATATATGGGAAAGAATAAAGGCCATTTATGTAAATGCAATAACAGGCAAGTAATACCTTCAAAAGGAAAGAAAAAAAGTCTCTTGTGTGCAGAAAGTTCATCTACTCCAGCTGTCCTCTCTCACTTGTGGAGGGGAAGACATTTGGGGAAAGGCCAAAACACAGATATTCACAAAGCATCCAATTTTTAGCTCAGCACAATGTCTTAATCAGCTCTTACAGAGCTGCTCTGCTCTGTACCAAACATGCTATAAATGTGCAGCACATCCGTACATGTAAATAAGTCACACTCCCTGTGGTGATGAGAACAAGATGACCGCAGATTTCAATAACAGCACAACGCTGCAGGTAATAGAAAAGCAGCATTGCCTCGTTGTTTTTCAGCTGAGCAGGGGGCTAGAGCTGGAGCTGCTGAATGCCATGGCTGTCTATCCATCACTCCAAATTCCTGAGCATACCATTTTGTGAAAGATCTCCAGAAATCATAAATGTTAAGATCACAGATGGCCAGCTTGTTGCAAGACCCACAGGCTCGAGCTAGATAGCAAGAACTTGATCTGCTCTGTAATCTGGTCTTTCTCCAGCAGAAATGACCTAAATCTATTTACATGTCCATCAAAAGTACAGTCATCATCTGTCATGGTCCCTCACACAGTCCTATGATGTGAAGTGTCCGCTTTGTGGTGAGATTAAAGGTGAGCTTCTGGTCATGCCTGGAGAAACGTGAGGGAATACTCTGCCCTAGGTGTCTACTGCAAATGTTCTTGTGTGGTTGCCCAAGCCATGGCAGGGGAACTCTGTGCCTTTGGGGTTCTGGTTTGTCTTTTCTCTGTCCTGCTTCCTTAATCTCTGTAGCTCATGTTCTCGAAGGCACAACTACCTTTTAAACTGGTTTCTGAATGAAAACAGTCAGCTGGATAGTTGATATCTGGAGAAGTGATGAAGTATAAACAAATGCCTGTGAGGTTCCAGAAAGTATAAAGCCATCCCGGATGACAAAGTGAATTCCAAGCAGCTACTTACTATTCTTCATGTTGCGATTAGTCAGAGTATCAAATAAAATTAGCTGTCAGGGAGTATAAAAAACCAAGCATGGGGGGTGGAAGAAGGATGGGGTATTTCTTCCTGTAAACTGCAATTCTCCCATGGAACTTCTTGCTACATGATGCTGTGAGTGCCCAAGTTTTTCCTTTTTTTTTTAAAAAAAAAAATTTGAATTCATGGAGGAGGGAAGGGAGTGGGAAATCCATCAGAGGCAATATTAAATGTTAGATACTATTTGCAATGTATAAAATCTGTGCTGTAGAGGTTGCTCAAGCTGGAGACTGTCCCACCACAGGGGAAGGGGTCCTGTGTGAAGGGACTTGAGGTGTGCTCCAGTGCTCTCTAGCTCTATATCAGGCCTCCAGCATTCACTGCACCGCTCAGCAATTCTTATTTCCCAATGTTCTGAGAGTCTAGGGGAAGTGTGACCTCTACTCCAGGCTGAAATCTGACCTCAGAATTATAATTCATTTCAAACTTACTAAAGTATTTAATCCAAAAGGATTTTTTGTGGAAGACAGAGAAGAATATGGGGAAGACATGGGTGTTTTACATACAATATTTTGCACTTCTCCCGCTAAAAAGCAATTATGTAAATTTTCTTCTAATTGCTCCTAGCATAAGATGGAAAATAAGTGAAACCTCAGCCTTTTAAAAGATATTTGGAAAATAGTATGGGTGAAAAATAGATGTTCAGAATTAAATTCTGATTTAATAAAATCCTGTCAGATTTAGAAATCAAAATGATATATTGATTATCTTACTTTAATATCTCAATATGTCTCTTTACAAATGCAGCTGTTCCCTTCACAACCTTGAAACTTGCCTAATACTGCTGCTATATGGAATCTATGAGTAACCAGTGGGGTTACCTGGACTCTGTTACTCATTCTGGATATCTGAGATGTTTGAAGCTCATATTTTTATGTATATTTAGTGTAATATACACTGAATTGCTCAAGACAGAATTGAAGTTGTGTCAAACAATGAAAGATCTTTGCTTTATCTGTTTACTGGATCATTACATAAATACTACCATGTTTTCTGCATTTAGGCTCTTAAAATTTTTGTCTTTATGTTAGAAATAATTCTGTTCTACGTGATTAACGTGACATGTTTGTATAAGACAAAATGGTCTTCAGTGTAAATTAGGCCTGCAGAAGTTACCTAAATGTGTGTTGCTTATGAGATTTCTCCAGCAAAGCCTTTTCCGAAGGCATACATTTATCAGCTGAAATCTTGATTGTTTTGCCTGTATTATGTCACTCACGTCTGGCAAGAACAGCATCCTGCTGTTTGTGAAGCTGACCTCCTGCTGCTGTTTAGCCACTTGTAGGATTCTATCCCAATTCCTCTAATCCACTCTGTTTCAATAGCACCATATTTGGGCTCCTTCACAGATTCTTTTGCTGCTCGGTTTGGGATGCTCTATGAGCTGAATTAGAATTTTAATGTTCCGTTCAAAACAGAAGGAACCTTTTTGTTAAATGAGAATATAAGGAATAATCTCCTCCACTCCCTTGGACAGAATTTCTACACGTGCACTAAATTATTTTCCTTCAAACTTTTGACCAGAAGTTTGGGGCACTATTTCAGTATATTGGCTTACTTTGTATAAATCAGATCCAATTTGAGGTTTAATGTTGCAATAAGGCCTGCTACCACCTTAAGTTGTTTCTTTCCTGTTGTAACTCCTCACTCAAAGTTCAGTGCTCCTTGTTTCCATTATGTCAAGGGTTTACTGAAATCTTTTCAAGCTCCTCGTGCAAGTCAGGCCTAATTAAAGCAGAGAACTGAAAGGACTCCAAAAATGGTGTTAGAAATGACACCAAAGCACAAAGTGCACTGTAGGTATTTTTGCCATGCTTTCATGAAGTCAGCAAAGATTTGCATACGTATTTTTCCAGCAGCTATTTTCTGATCCCCACGTAAAACAAGGTTTAGAGAAATCAACTTAAAGCTTGAGTGGTGTATATAAATATATGTATACATAAATGTATGCACACATCTATCTATATATCTATATATGTTATCTGTTCCTTTATTTCACAGCTAAGCCTATTAACTTTGCTGGATCTATTTGTGGCTTAAATAACAATTGAAAAAAAAATGGGATAGCAAAACATGATCCTTTTCAACACAGACCTTCTAGGCTTACGCTTGCTTTAAGAATTGGTCTCTAGAGAGTGGGACTTGGTTTACTGAAAATAAAAAGTGCGGTAGAATTATAATTTTAATTTTATTCTATTGAAAGGAAGAAGTTCCTGGGACGCACTCTAAAACTGCTTGAGTTTTTGTTGTACAGTTTAAAAAAAATCTTCAGCTGTAGCTTTCTGTCATCCAAAGTTCCCTCAAGGCGCTGGATCATCATTGACAGGAGCCACTGGGCCAAGACCTGATGAGAAACACCATCCCATGGATGGGGTTAGGGATGCAAGTGGAAGCTGGAAAAGACAACAAGACTGCAAGCAGGGGAAAGAAAAAGGCTTCAGAAAGTGAAGGTGATACAGGGAGAGAGGTAGTAAGGTATGGGAGGAGGCAGAGGAAACCATTCTGAAGAAAAGAAATGGGACAAAGAAAATGTATTATGTGACCCCCTTTCTTGCATTTAGCAATCAATATGTATATGTGATTTGTTCAGAAATGTGTTAACATTTCTAATGATGGCAACATATAAGAAAGAAGTTTAAAAACTTTTATCAGGGGATTTATTCTATGTAATACAAGATGAAGAGGTTTGTAAGTGATCCATCTATGCAGTATCAGTGTGAAGACTTGTGGTTCTGTTGCTCCTTCTCTGTTTGTACTTCAAAATTAATTGAAAGCCTCATTGTTTTGTTTGAACTGTGAAAGCTTCCAAGGTCAATGAGTGAGGTAATTGACCTGCCTGTTGTAGGACAAAAATATGTATGTTAAATTGCATAATTAGTTTTAATTACATAATTATGGTGTTTAATGTGGGGGGTCAAAGGTTACTATTACATTTAGAAGTCATGGCAAGAAACACAAAAATAAGCAATATAGTTTAATTCTGTGTTTCTTTGGGTTTTAAAAAAAGGGTCCACTGTGATCTATCCTTGACCTTGGATATTTGATGATTATAGCAAATAATATATTGCTGTTACACTTTTTGGAATCATAGAGACACCTTTGTAAATGACTAAGTGACTTTACTAAAGACTTCATTTAGGTTTAGAGTACACAAAAGTTAATCAACAGTGGGAACTCAACTGACAGCAATTTAATCTGATTGGGTAAGGTAATTACATGATTACCAGGAGTGTTTATATATGGAGAAGGATATTTTTATTGGAAAAAACCCTAATTGCTTTCTTACCAAGAAGAGAAAAAAACAAACAAATTTGTTGTAGCAGGTTAAGAGGACATCCTTCGTTCCTTAAAACAACTTCTTTTCATATTTTAGTGACAAAATGAGCTCATAATTCTTTGAAAATTTGCACCGGGATAATATTATGAGTTCCTCTGTTTCTGAACTTGAAATAATGCCATTAATATCTTGTTTTGTTTAAGCAGCTCATTGATTATATATCTATTGTGTGATAGCCTAAAGATGTCACAATGCTTGTAATTCATTATCTCTTTTACTGTGTGTAAACACTGTTGCTTAAATACAGGTTGATTTCACCAAACTTAAACCTCAAGGTCCATTATGCTAATGGATATTTCTGTGAAGGAGGGCAGTATTTGTTTTTCCATGATGGTAAAAAAAAAAGCACAATGTGAAAGATAGGTAGATAAAAGGTGATGTTCCTAAATGTTAAAAGAAAAAGTATCACTTCAGGTTCTCTGAATGGTCCTTCAGCAAATGCTCTTTCATTCTGTTGACAATGAAGGGAGTGTTGGGAGATGTATCTTCAGTAACAAACATTAACCTCTGTGCTTACCTCACTAAAGTGCACTACGGAGTAGAATCCCATTTGGCTAATAAATACTGGCTTGCTCAAAGCCTGTTTAAGTTATGGGCCAGGCCTGGCCTTGGCACTTTGTAGACTGGTGTTAGATGCCAAAAAAAAAATAACTACTGAAGCTTATAAGAATAACTTCATATCTCATCGGTAACTACTGAACATACTCTGCCAATGGAAATGGGGTACAATCCTCCAAAGCCTGACTTCTAAGGAACTGAAAGTTAATGAACTAAATGTTAAATAAGATATGAATGAATTTTTGAAATTAAATGTAACATTATTGGAAGAAGTTCTCTGATATATGCCATGTTATAAAAATAACTTGTTCTTCCCTGTGCTAATTTTTCCCTAAATAAGTGCTTTAGAAAATATTACAATTTTGAATTGTTTTTCTAAACCAGATGATCCAGTCACTGTTGGAGGCACATAGCCACGGCAAAATCTCATGCTGTACATTGATCACCTGTCCAACCTTTGCCTAGAGTGTGATCCCCAGTTCCTTCAAGAGATCCATCTTTACCTGTCTATAAAGAAGAAGAGGAGGAGGGAGACATCTGGGATATTCAAGTATCAAAGTTTAACACCAGAGCAGGTTGAATCTCCATTTATATTATTCTCTATGTATGTTGCTAGTATTGACTTGGATGTTTGGCTGAAGATTTTTTTTCAGTAATTATATAGTTTGCTCTGATGTTTTACCAGTGTTAAAGCATTTTTGTTTAGACTGCTCACTTACTGAAACTGCACATCTATTTGTCACAGTTCCGTGGTGTGAATCCAATGTCACTCTGCTGTTAAGGAAGTTAATACTGAACATACCTGGTAGTCTGTGCCTCTCTCTTGAACATATACTGCCCACAGAGACTAAAATGGCTTGTTTAAAACTGTTCAGTGTACTGTAGTTGTAGCATTCTGTGTTGAGCACACAACTAAATCCAGGTCCCCAGCAAATGCACTCAGTTTCATTCGCTAGTTAAATTCGCTTCTTACTCTTCCTCTTCCATTCCAAGAGGACTTTGATATCCCCAAAAAGCCAAGGTTTCGCTTACTGTCCTAAGGACTGCCCCTTTAGGAGTCTAGCACAGCCCACACACAAACCTGGAATATGTCCAACTTGTTCTTTGAGCAGAATGTGAACCTCTGACCTCCTGGGCCTCCGGCAAGAGTGCTGCCTACTGAGCCACCAATACCCAGGCCATCAATAAGTTTTAAATGCCAGTTGCAGACTTCACAGAGATAATGACTTCAGTGTGTAAAGGTTTTGTTGTGGAGGCTGCAGTCTCACATATGGCGTGACAGAGTAAATATGCTAAAACCATAGAGAGCTGTTGCATAACTTGCCTTGATATAACAGTTTTTGTAATGTGTTTCAAGGCATGGAATATTATTTAAAGGGACCCTGTTATGTAGGCTTAGGCCCAAAATGAAGCTATTATGAAAAGAATGTTTAGCAAAACCAGAAATATGTCCATGAAATTGTTGGAGTGGGAATTTCAGGGTAACCTTGCTTGGATTTAAAGTCGCCTGCATGACATTGCACTGTTGTGCTAGGGAATGAGAACCAGCAAATGAAAATACCATTAAGTGAGAATCAGAAACTGAGCAGAATGAAGATATTAGAAGGCTATTAGTGTTGTTGTAACTTTTTGAAGATCTTACTGCATCCTGAGAAAGATGAGATGAAAAAATTTATTCCAATGTAATGATTCAAAGCACCACTGTTGACACAGGTAAAAACTTGTATTTGCATTTTGATAGTATTTTTAACCTGATCACAAGTAAGTTCTTGTATTTTATGTACTTATGAAGGAAAATGAATATGAAATAAGCTTTCAGGTTTTTGGCCAATTTCAGTTTTGTTGATGTTCTCTATTTAAAATTTAGCATTAAAAGCATACAATAGATATGTTGATGTTTGCAAAATTTGAATTGATAAATATGATTATACAAAAGGTTATTTATAGAATTGGATCAGGAAGGAAACCATGGCCAGATTCAAGTTAAGACTTACATTATGGAAAGGCTGTTAGATAAATTGCATGAACCTTCTATGGAGCAAAGGCCAGAACCCAGGACTCCTTTTCCCAGCTGAGTCCCCAGATCACTAGGCTACAGACTCTTGCTCCCTCTTGTGTTCTTTCTCTGGCCCACTGAATCTTGAATTATTTTCTGTACAATGACAGAGCTTCAATAGGAGAATGTTAATATATCCCTACCTTTGCCCCAGCATCTACCACAGCCTGTGTCCACCTGACTGGAACATTCTGCTGAAAGACACTGCTCTAAGTCCCAGACCAACGAAGGAAAGGGACTGGGGATTTGGGTCCTGGGAGGACTGTTGCTGCTGCTAGACTGGAAATGACTGTTCATGTACCATTTTAGAAAGAAATAGCACCTGAAGAATTCTGTAGGAAACCCACCTGGTTGGTGTTTATTAGGCTGGCTTAGACTGGCTTTGAGAACACCTGGTGGATCAAACTCCTCAGATCATCTGTGCAGGGCTGGGTTTCATTTCTGGCTTAAACATGGGCTTAAACATGAGCTGAGCAGTGAGATGCTCTGCCCTGGCTAGGCCAGTAAACTCTGGCCCTCACATAGATGCAGCTGCTGGGTCTGGCCCATCTTGCCATCAAAAATTCTCTTTAGAGAATGGACATCTCCAGGATGAGGTAAGGGCCTTCAGGATCACCACTTTGGCTAGACATGCCTAAATTCTCCTCATGGCCCATTTTGAATTCCCACGTTTTTAGGCTTATAATTAGTTTATTTTAATTTAAGAGCTCCTTTGAATGTAGGACTGAGAGATTTTTATGAACCTGTTTTTCAAACGTAAGTTAAGTTTTAAAGAATGTGTTGTAATTAAACAAGATGACAGGAAGAATTTGTGGTTCAAAGGTGCATTGACAGTTATGAACTGTAGACAAACACAGTGTGTTTTGAAGCTTTAAACAGTGAAATTGCTTTAAATGTGTTAATGCTGTTCAGGCAGTTCTGTAGAGGAGTGTGTATTAGATCTGATCTCAGGAATAGTTAACTGAATTAACTGCATTGCATTTATAACACAAATATTTGTCAAAATTGCTGACTTAATTCCTAGGCTCTTTTTTTTTTTTTTTTTTTTTTTTTTCCCCCACACGTATGTTTTTTATGAAGTCCTGCAGTGCAGGTTCTTATTCATGCAAATGCATTTATCTGCCTCAGTGGAATATTCTGGTGAGTAAGTCAATGTCCGAGATCAACTAGGATGAGTCTGGTTTTCTTTTTAACAGAAATGCTAATTTTGAAAATGACATCCGTGAATTATTTTTAGTCTGAAGTGCTACAGACAGCATAAAATTAGAACGGTGGATTTCCTTGGCAGTTCTTTTATTATTGTTTCTACCTGTTTAAAACACTGGAGGAATAATGTGATTCACTACACGTTGCTTTTCTGGCAGTAGATGTATCACCTAGTTTGGTATCCAAATGTCAACTATTGCTGCTTTGTAATATGGTAAATTGGAGTGGTGGAGGTGGGAATAGAAACATATCTGTGACAGGCTGCTGGTTTTTAAGACAAGTCTTTTTCTGCTTCTTTAGTGTCATTGCAATGGAAGGTGATATATAGTAGGATAGCACTCAGAAATAGAAGGATGCAATCTGTGTCCTATTTGTTCATTGAGTGGGTTTAGGTGCAGTTCATTTGGCAGCATTTATGTTTCCATGCACATTCCCTGTCTCATAATCTGGCTTTAGAAGGCATTTGCACCATTTAACATTATCACTCTTTCCACAGTGAACAGAAGTTAAATTGATAAATATTTTAAGTCAGCATCACATTAATGATTTTGTGTGCATGGGCACCTACTGGTGTAGGGAACTGCTTAGCACGATGTGGAATTAATTGCTTTAAAGTGTTTCTTAATATGTTGAAGCAGGTTCTTAGATACCAGTGTTATGAATTTGGGATAAATAGCTTAAAAACTACTGTAATAACCCACATAATGGCAGAAAAGGATAGAGAGGACTGAATGAAAACCAGAATGGGAAAATGAAGTAGGATAGTGGAAAAAACCAAACATTTCTACAGCAAACTGTGAGTTGGTAGAGGGGTAAACCTGGGAGGTGAGTAAAGATCTCCAAAAATGAATAAATATTACCTGATTCTAGCAGATTTGAATCAGTGTAATTTGGGAAGCCCTGCATAAGGTAGTTACAGTAATTAAAAGTTGTGATCAATAGGCATCTTGATGGAGTCAGATAATAGTCAAACATGAGACCAGCTATAGCAGACTTGTAGTTCAAATCACATGAAAATTGCTATTTCATTGGGGAACAGCATATTTTCAAGATTACAGATTGCAAGAGTAAAAGTAAATCACAGTAAATATGATTTATATGTTAGTTAAAGGCCTTATCCTCCCAGCTATAAACATTGTCAACTTCATTGTCAGTTATGGAAAAAAAATAGTATGAATGCTGTTGTGTTTTCCCTCCATCAATTTTAAAACATGTTAAATTTTATTATATATTTTGTTATTTTTTAATAGAAGAGATTTGCTGATGGATGATTAGTAGCAATGATTCCCCAGCCTCAGATCATTTGATATCTTGAACATGAAAAGATCGCATGGCATAGTCTTGCTGTCTCCTCTTTAGTGTTGCCACAAAGAAAAAAGCTTGTTTAAAAAATGTCTGAATTATTTTTACATTTGCTCTTGGAAATGCTGAAGCTAATACGGAATTTTTCAAGCTGACAGAGTTTTTGATATAAACTCTTGCTTTATCAAACCTCCCTTGTGTCAAGGGTAGTTTAAAGAAATGTTCTTTAGAAAACTTTGATTTCAAATAGCAAATAACTAATTTATTGGAAATGGGACTGCTCAACAAGAAACCTTGAGAGAAATCTGCATTACAATACCCAGAGCCTAATAGTTAGGGCATTATCCTTTAAGACATGTGACTTTGGTTCAATTTCCTTTTCTGAATCCAGCTGAATAGAGACTTAAATCCAGCTGAATATCTAATGCATCCAAGGCAACTGTCTTTACCACTGGACTATTGTCTGTAATAGGTTGGGTATCTCTGCTTTTGTGAAAATTGTGAAAGGATTTGTCCTAATACTAACAAGACCTTTCTGAAATCTTCAGAATTTTTATAGGCTAGGAAAGAACCTTTGTGCTTAGCTTTATTAGTAACCCCCAGGCTCTGAAGAAATGCCTGTAATAATCATTATTTTCTATATTCATACCGGCAACATTCGTTAATCTGGACTCTAAACCAAATCTCAAGCTCTGATGCCGTATAGAACTGTCTTTCCACACCTGTGGTTATTTCTGTCAGCTGTCTCAGGTTTTCTGTTTTGCCTGTATCCATACTTTGAACAGTTCAACCAAATCTGCCTAGAAGTAGTACTGGGGATATAACAGCAATGAATGTAATGGCATTTTTCAGTATAGTCTTCTCTCTGTGTTTTTGCACACTCTACTTTATTATGACGAGCTGAACTCAGTGGTGGTCACTGTGGAAGATACTTCTAGTTGAAATGTCCACTTACTGAAAAAATATTCCAAAACCTGTTGAAAGTGGTTGGGACATTGTTTTGTAGCATGCAGTGAGTGATGGATTCCGTGAAACTAGAGGAATCGGGATTGTTTTGTGGCCTGTCAGAGTGTAGGTATTCTTCTGGGATTACCAAAAGGGATCAGTTACCTTGGTAATGTGTCCACCAATATTTATTGTGTCTATTTCTTTACCCAGGCTAGCAAACATTCATCACGTGGGAATGTTGGTCATGATCAACTTGAGCTGAATTTAAATTGATGACCTAAAGGTTAAAGTCTCTGTATCCCATTACCTCTCCCTTGGGCTGTCCAGTCTCCCTACAACTGGGTTAAACACCATTTATGGTATATAAGTGTCTTTGGATGAAGAGCAATCTTTAGGAATGCTGATCTGTTAAATACTATTGATGGCCCATTTTAAAAAAAAAACCTCAAACAAACAAAAACAACAACGAAAAAAACCCCAACCAACCAAACAAAAAAAAATCAGCTAAGTTCAGTATGACTTTTGCAGCTTGTCAATACTTGCTGAAGAAGGTTCTGAACAAGTATTCAGATGCTGGACTAATAACTTCACCAGCCTGTTAGATAGCTTTAATCCAGTCATATGGGAACATAATGCAGTGTAGCAGCCCAGTGAAACATGAAACTATGAGAACAGCTGAATAAATTTAAACACATTTTTGAACATTCTAACCTTTGTCATAAAAATCTGATAATATAGAAGAAAAACTAATAACACTTCCTTTTGGTTTTGTTATTCTGTACAGTAGTTGAGAAGACAACATTTTTTGTGGCTGCTGACTTGAAAGAAGTAGTGACAATTACTGACATTGCTTTTTGCCCCATATGAAGTCTAGTCTTTCTCACTCATTAAGGAATGAATCTGGTTTCTGTTTTATTCAATACTGTATATACATCTCACCCATAAATATTTAAACTAAGTAAATATAGAATCTTAAACATGGAATATGCTTTGATTCTAAACTGGTGGCTGTGGGGGAAGGTAAGAATATTGTATTCAAAGACCAGTGATCCCTTCGGAAGAGAAAAAAAAAAAAGTGTTTGGTGCTTGCTGTAGGGCAGCAAACTTTTTACCAGATTATACCTATATTGTTATAAAGTTCAGACTATAAAGGATCTATAGGAAAGGGTTTGCAGATACTCACTTCAAAAACACATGGCTAGTATTCAGCCCCTATATCTGGGGCTAATTTAATTCTTCTCCATTCAAAGTGCCTCACTCCTGCCTACAAATGCAGAACAGATTCCCTGGTAATTTTCTTTCTTGGAAGTGCCGTCATTTTATTCCTAACGGGGAATAGCATGAAATGGAAATACATTTATGACTCTACTTAAAAACAAACACCAAACAAAATAAAAGCAGGGATAATATGAAAGATAGTTCCATAACAAATTGATGCAGAAAAATGCAGAAATTTGAAGCATATTGAAAAATACACAACTGATATTTTCACCAGGAAGGTTTCCTTCAGCAAACCGAGTTTTGGAAACAGTGTAATGTGGCATACCTGGAGTAGTTAATTAATTTTGACCAAACTGGTAATGCAAATCCATGGTTTTAATTTGATCCATGCAAGCAAAGTTCAGTCCCTGTCTAGGTATGCAGCAGTTCTACATCCTATTCTTAAGAGGGCTGTAAAAATAAAGTTTTATTAAACTGAGTACAATGGATAGTGGACATTTGTGCTTTACAACGTTGTGACTGTGAATCCCTCAGTCTTCTTTCATACATATTGTACACCCAAAAATGCTGAGAGATACTGAAGGTTGCATCCGAAGGCACAGTCCTGCTTAGGCTATCTTGAGAAAAGACAAGCTTCTGGTTATATTTTGGAGTCTGTGGTTCAAGCTGTAGCTTGTATAGGTAGCTGAGGGGCTGGACTAGCCTCTTCAGTAAAGTCTGAATCATTTTGTGGGTAATACCTTGTTGAAATGTAAAATAAGCTCTGATTGTAAAAGGTGCCTTCTATGAACAAAGAAAGTTATAAATATAAGACATTGCATTTACAAGGCAAAATCAGATCAAACCTCAAAACAGAAATGAAAAATAGGTAATATTATGCATTACAGATACATTTAATTTACCAATCAAAATTAATTTCCTTTGTTGATTTTGATGAGGTCACAGAATTGATTTAGAGAAAAAATAAACCCTTTATTTTAATTTATTTTTTGGTGTAGACCAAGTACCTGAACTGGACCAGTGGTACAGAGTAAATTTAGCTAAATTTAGTATTGCCTCTCTTTTTCCTTGAGGTTTTTTTAGGTGACAGAAACAGGAGAGTAGAAGAGTATTTTCAACAAGATTCAGTGGCTGTTGTTGACCTTTTTATGTTAAGCCTATGCTCATGGAAATCAGTGGCAAAAGCTTTATTGATTTCTAAAAGAAAGATTGGGATATGTTAGTTTTGCCCTCTGTAATTAGCATAATAAAGACTTTTTGGGGTTTTTTAAACAGCTTGGTTTGTAGCTACCCTTTCAAGCTCGGGTGGTTGAAGCATTACAGTAAAGAATCCTCAGTTCAAAGATGATTTCTTAGGAGTGTGGCTTTGTTCTACTGTGCAGACTGACAGATACAGGGAGGACAAAACCTTTTTTGGGTCTTAGATCAATACTGTCATGAACATGCAAATACTTGCGTATGTTGCCACAGCTCCCATAGAAGCGCCATTCACACATTGGTTCTTTTTCCCCACTTTGATTATCTGTACTGGCCCACTAATTCAGTCTGTGCTGGCACAGAGCCCTGGAAAATCAAGACAGACAGAACTGTCCTGTCATGTCTCTCTGTGCTTTTATTTTCCGACTCTTCAAACTGTTCATCTGAAATTCTCCTCCTCAGCTATGTGGTTACTCTAAGTACCTCAATTTACTAAATTTGTTAAGTGAATCTAGGCCTCTGAGCTCCAAGGACTGTTTTCATATGAACATAAACTTTTTTTTTTTTCTCTTTGTGGGCATCTTAACTCCACTGTGCAGAATGAAGTACAGTCCCTTTGTCTGTAGTTGTAATGTACTTCATCAGTTTCCAGAAGACAATAACTTGCTTTATTCCCATTTTATAAGGATTAATTATACTCAGAAAAAGCGCTCAAATAGCAAACAGAAAAGGAAACCAGATGTTGCAGGGTTATTTAACCAGTGTTATTTGCAGACAAATATTTAAGCTATGTGATTTAATTTTTGTGGAACCCTTAGAAGCTGGCTAGTGAGTGAACAAAACATCCAAAGTATACGGGAAAATATATTTTACCTGACAGTATCATTTTTTTTTCACCTAACTATTACAGGTAAATACTTTATCAGTTCTTGGCAACAAATTTGCAGAAGTATTTGATTAGAACAGGAACAATCCCCAAGGCATATTGTGTACAGAGTCATAATTTATAAATAGGTTTTTGTTGTACAAGGCACAGTTGTGCATTTCCAACAGTTTCAGTTTTCTGTGCACTAATGAAATGGTACAGTGATAAACCTTGGTGCAAATTTGTTTTTCTTGTAGATGCAGAATCCAAAATAATGAATGTTTAGAACAAGCAAGTGAATTCATCATTGGAATACAAATATTTAATTGTGTTTCAACAAGAGCAAGCTTCACTTCTGGAAACGGTGTTTTGAAAAACAGACGAGGGCACTTTCTCTTGTAGCAATGGTTTGTACAGGCAGCTAAAGGCATATTTAGAAGTTAGCATATGTTCCTGAAACTGATTTGTCCGTTTTAACTAATTTTCATGCTATTTAGCACCTGTAAGATTTGTAAGGTCTAGTTCTAAAGTATAGAAGCTTCCTGTTCTGGGCATTTTAAGACAAACAAGAATATCAGTTTCTATTGTTCTTTTCATAATTTCTACAGTCTTGACATCCAATAAATTCTCCCCAAATTTGTCTTTCAGCTTGCTTCTTGAACACCTAGAGCTTGTCTTCTTTCAGCTACTCCTGTCAAACAAAATGTCCCTCATGTCATTCATAGAAATTATCTAAATGACAAATGTTGCATTATTCCAGTTGCTAATATCTCAACATGGATATGCCTCAAATTCAACTTTGGCTTCCTAATTCAAGGAAGCACTTATGCTCATTTTCCCAGATTTGCTCTTTTAATATTTTGCATCCAGCATTTCAGTGTCTCCTTTCTTAGAGCCTCTAGTGGTTCTTCATCCTCCTATGTGGTATTTCTGCTGTGATCTCCTTTCTCTTTACAGCCTTTTCTAGCTGCAATATTCCTTCCAGGCTTTCAGGTTCATTTGATATATTTACAAGCCTATCTCCAGCCCCTTTTCCCTTCTTTCCTCGTTAGTAACCTGCAGGCTTTTCAAACTCTTGTTTTCCAGCCTTAAGAGCTGACTTTCCCAGGTTACATCATTTGCTCCTGCCTCTTCTGCCTTTTCCTGCTGATCTCCAGCGGCACACAACTTCTGTAACAGTTGTGTTACAGCAACTTCCACTGTTCTCCTCTGACCTCAAAATTTCCTGTTATTTGGTCTGTGGAAGTGCTCGACCTGATGGACTTTGCACTGAGCACAATCAGGAAAAAAAAAGTATGTAGTTTCTGTCATCAGAGACGATAATAATCTGTTCCTATTTTTATAATACCATTCCCTGTTTATGGGAACCCATTATTGCTGACAGGTTATTGCAGAGAGGCATCATCCTAAAATGTGCATCCATCTTAAGAAGTTTGTGCTTTTTTTTTTTCTTTACTGTATGCAAGGATTGTTGGCTTTATGTAACCGTTTCCCCTTGTCTAAAAATAACTTGCAGAAAGCGATGATAAATGTTAAATGGTTCTTGTAAAACTCTTAAATTGACAGTCTCAATATTTAGTAAAACTCTGATGTTTTGATTAGATCCCAGCACTGAGGAATGTCCGGCTTTCATCATAACAGGGTTCTTTAGTTCTGTAAAAGTCTAAATACCCTGCCCTTGGGAGATATCTTACTGTCACCTGCTCCTAAATTGAAAATTATGTGTTCAGCCAAAGGTTGGGTGTGTTTTTTTGTTTTTTAAGACTCTTTTTTTTTTTCTTTAACAGACATCTTTGATGTGGGACAGAATCCCTTCAATGTGAAATAAATCAAAGCCTGAGAACCTATTAAACAACCCTTAAATTTAAATATATCCAGTTCTAGATAACCAGAAAATGTTCCTTCCCGCCCTCATTCTTTCTCTTTTAAAGGTGTGTAGATTTTCAGAAAAACAGTTCTATTGGATACTTCATGAGCTTCTAGTCACTAGTACTTCTGTTGAATAAAAGTGAAGTGCTAGATAAATGTATTTAGAAAACATTCTGAGTATGAATATCTAAAAATATTTATCTTGAATAACAGAGGTACAGCCATCAAAGTCAGTAAGTTCATGTTATTCAGCATAAAATAGAATTAAAGAGAGAATGTTTCTTGTCTTACCTGAACATTTAACAGAAGCAATTTAACTCATAATGTCACAAAACCCTTAAAACTGTATTGAGCAAATACAGCCTTGATTTACTTATTTGTAGGTAAGAACTGTTGTCACATTCACCAATGTCTGCATTTGGCTTTTGCCTGAACATGCACCTTTTTATTTATTTATTTATTTGTTTTTTTAATAATGCCCTCTTTATCTATAAGAGGCATAAGATGTAGGGCCAAATCAGATTTTGCTTGAAAAGAATGAAGGAATGCATAAATAAATGCATTAGTACCTAGTTGAACCATATTGTTTTGAATTCTGTAGGGGTTTTTTTTAAGTAGTGATTGAGAATATTAGCAGGTAAACTCTTCCAGTAGATATGACTCTTCAGGGTGGAAAGGGAGCATAAGGCAAGTATTACAGGACTAGAAAAAAAAAAACAAACAACTTTGAAAAGAACCAGAGACAAAAAGGAGGGAACAGATCTTAAGGTGTTTTACATTTATTTTCTTAGTCCTTGTACAACCAAGACACCCCAAAACAAACCCTGCAGGAAGCTTATGGAATCCTGAGGTGTATTGTAATTCTGAAAATCTTACAGTATGCATCTTAAAACAGAAAAGGAATGTGTGCAGGTATTTTTTAATAGCTGGGAATATTCTGTCCAGGAACCTATGGAATAACAACAGTTGGTGTCTTACCCCAATTTTTCTCATCATGGATGGCAAGGCACAACACAGCAGTACACATTCATGTCCTCCTCAGCTCCACTGAAAGAAAAAGCTCCCAGGCCCTCTCTACTAAATCTGGCCTCTTGAATGCATTTCTGGTATGTCATACACGACGTTACACCGAGCTCTGAATTTCCTTGGTATCTCCAGTAGCTGTGCATTCTGTCTCCAGATCTGTTCTCTGCTGGCAGTGTAGTTGATTCCATGGTATGGCTCTTATAACTGTGGCCTCATAGGCTGCACAGAGGAATTTCTTAAACATCTGCCATTTACTTATGACATGTGTGAAAATTACAGATAGACAGAGAAAAATGCTTCTGTGCTGTCTCTTTCTTTGCTTTTTCACTGTGCTTCAGAGTCATTTGGGCTCTCAGTCTTCCCAGAGGTGTGATCCTCTTTTATTTTTCTGTCTCCCATTTGGCTGGGGAACATTTATTTATCCAGGAACAGCTTGTACCACTTTTTCTGCTTCTTTTCTTCCTCTGTTCTTATTTTCATTTCTGACACTGTAAATACTTCATTGCTTAGTCTTTGTTTTAAAAACCAGAAATAATACTATTTTCAATATATGCTGCCCTACTGGCATAGGGCTGTGTGTTATCAGTGGCTTTTTGATGCAGCATCAGACACCTAAACATTAGGCGACTCTTCCTGATATTATAAAAGTACCAATTAAAGAATGATGATTGAGGAAGACCTAATTAACAGAGGTCCCATCATGTAACTAAGAAGTATTACAGATCTATCTTTTTGCCTTCCCTCCCCTTCAGATTGCAGACATACATATAAAACTTAAATTGTCACAAGGTGCAAAGTGATCTACAGAGTGAGTTGTGTGGCCGGGCTAAGAATATCCATGGATTTGATGGCCACAGTATAACATAATACTCTGTCATTCTGGACAGAGATGAAGAGCATTCTTGCTTGCCTAGTTAACAGAGCTGCTGTGAAACCCCATCTTCATGCCTTTGAACATGAAGTATAAGGAAAAATCCTACTTAAAGGATTTTTACCTTAGTCTTAATCAATTATTTGCTGCAGTAGCTCAGAAATGAGAAAGTAGAAGAAAAATATGTCTACTTTCTCCCATGTTAGAAATACGGATCAGATAATGAACAAATAAGTATAACTTGTTTTTCTCTTTATATATTATGAATTTATAAAGTGGAGAAGTGTGAGAAAAATGATTAATACTAAAATCTATTTCTGTGAGTACTGTGGAGTTTGCCTACAAAAATAGTACATCTCAAATGATTATGTGTTACGTTGTTTTTCACATAAAACAAGTGTCTACTCAGCCCACCTATGGACAAAGAGATCATTACATTGTATATGATGCAAATATATGAAGTATTTGTGATCCTGAAAGTGTAAAATCATGGGCTTGAGTATGTAAATAAGGTCTGCATGTTTGTCTGTGTAGTAAGCAAGGGTGATTTGTATTTGTGTGTTTGTATTTGTGTGTGTGTATACAGACATGTTCATTTTATTAAGCAAGCTTAGACACCACTATGGAAACATCTGTCAAAACTTGTTTCTGGGTTCCAATCCTGTTCACAGCCTCTGGGCATTATTTTAATGTAAATAACAAAGTGGGAAGGACTGGGGCTGTGGGGTTGGGAGGGATAGATCTCCACTAGAATTCCTTATTTAGAGCATTTTTCACACAGATTTAGTAATCTGGTAAACTTATTCCCATAATGGACAGCAGTGGACAGGAAATAGCTGACATGTCTGCTACCAGTTTGACAACTGTTGTTTTATTGAACCATGGTGTCTAGAAGTCTAATCCAGAGCCTGCCCTGTAGTGATTTTTGTAAATGTTCAAATTTCCTACTATTTATTTTTTTTTCTCCTGGTGTTGACCGTATTTATTTGCTTTATTTATCTATATATCTCTATTTTTCTGGTTTTGCTTTCCGTTATTCATTCAGAACTCCAACACCTCTCCTTATCCTCGTATTGAGAGACTGACTATTCCTATAGAGAACTTAGAGTCCATTTTATACACATACACCCACATAGGAATCTCTCTGATCACTGAAGCCTTGTCTCTTCCAGACAGTATTATACTCCTCATGACCTGACTATAAAAGCAAGGTTTAAATGGTAGCTGCAGTTTGAATTTGGTAGCAGTGTCTAAGAGTATGAAATGAGGTACTAGTGAAAGATACTATCTGCTCTTCCTCCAGAGAGTTGTTGCTCTGGGACACTCAGGTTCTTTAAAAACAAAGTCACGGAGCCATTTTCTATATATCATTGTTATACTTCTAGTAAATTCAGGTTATGAAGATACTAGGAAAGGCTGACACATTGGTAAGTAGACTGTTCATAATAGTAGTGGGACTTTCACACTCTAAATATTTGCCTGTGCTGTAGGTCTACTGATTTGTAAGAACACAAAACTTCCTTCTATTTGACTAACTGTTTTGTATTGTGGCATTTTAAGCAACATTTTCAGTAATGAGTATTTATTCAATACAGAATGTGCAGAAATGTTTGATCAGTCAGATCTAAACCTTTTAACTTGTGTATCTTAAATACGATTAAGTTAATAAAAAATGAATCTTGATGATACCCCAAAGAGGGTTTATTTTATATGATATTATCCTCCATTGTACATAAGGTTTAATATGAGCCTATGATGAGGATCCAGGGATTGCATATCCTTTAATAAAGAAATATGAATGGAACTTTAAAGAGCTCTCTAGAGTCTAGATCATCAGTTACTTAGAATCTATCAGCAATGAAAAACTTGATGTATGATTTTTACTTAATATTTATAAAGGTATTTGATATAGAATAGCCATGTATGAAATGCATTTATTTGTATTTAATGTTGAGTTTTCATTTCGCTTATGTGCATTTTAAGGTTTGGAAGTAATACAGAGTGTAGTAATTGAGGTTGGCTGAAGTTGCCAAATCACTTGGTTACTGAATTATTAAATCCATTCAAAACATAACTTAGGAATATACTAGTTAAAAACATTGTGCATAATCAGCCTCTAAAAATATTATTTGGCAGCTTTAAATGTGTACTCAACAAGGAATGAATTATTGAAGCACTGAAACAATGCCAATCACAAAGCCATCTAAATCCTTCCCTGCTTTTGTGTCATTCACAAGAAAAGCTCTTCTTATCTGTTTTCAATTTATAGTCTGTATTTCTGCTCCATATCCTCAGTTTGGAAACAGAAGATCTGGAGATACCTAGTAGCAAATCTGAAGTTTCTTGAAGCTAAGAAACCCATTTTTTTAGTTCATCATAAATCAATTAGTAATGATTAATATTATAGTACAAAACTAAGCATTAAGAGAATATCTAAATTACAGAATACAGGAAATTAACTAGTACATGAGTTGCATTCTTTCTTTCTGGGTAAAAGTGCACAGCATAAATATCAAAGCTCAGTCATGTGTGACTCCCAGTAAGCACCCTGTCAAATACAGCAACAGCTCTGCCCTGCTGTGGAGATGGAGCTGCTGCACAGTGAGCAAAGAGCTACATGACATTCTTCTGGAAGCTTTTAACTTAGCACTACCACAGGATACATAGTTAAGAACAAAAACAGCTGCACAGGCATTCTGGGATGCCATAATTAAACTGATAAATCTGCAGTGACATATATCTGTGATAGAGGGATCTGCCATTAGTGGATTTTTTTCTTCAGTGATCATCTGTATATCTATAGCATCTGGCTGAGGAATAAAGCTCCATGCTTAAAATCCACTTGGCTTTTTTTTTTTTTTTTTTTTTTTAAAATTGAAAAAGAACTATATTTTGGTTCAGTACTTTGTTAGGAAAATACTTTCAAAAGGAAAAAGTGGCAGTTTTCCCTACTTTTTTTTTGGCAAATTGAAAGGTTTTACAGCAAAATCTGTGACCAGTTTTACGTTTGTTGTCACCAATCCATTTAGCACATAGTAACAAGGGTTTTTTGAAGAAAAATTGCTGCTGGGTATATGACCTACTAAATCACTGCTGGAAAAACCACTGAATTCTTAGTATTATGGTTTGGACAGGAGTGTGATATCTTTTCTTTTGACTCTACAATTCAACTTTCATTTGAATGGATATAAAAAGCTCTGAAACAAGAACCAGGTCTATTATTAGATATTCTATGCCTTATTAGCAGATAATTTTCAGATACCAGCTAAATTTCCGAGTTCCTGTACAACTGTGAATGTATGGATGCAAACTGTGCTGTTTGGGGAGCATTTGGAGGGCAGAGAGGGCTGTGTTCAGTGTATGCAAGTTCCAGTTCCTACTGAACACTCCAAAAACTCTTTCTTTCAGAAGTATTGAACTGCTGCCTGCAGATCAGAGGGTCATGTTCGTATCTTGTGTCCTGGAAACTGTCCAGCTTCCTAACAGACACTCATAAATTCAAGAAGCCTGTTCTGATTTTGAGACCGGTTGGAAATTGCTGTAGCAAATGAGAGTTTGGACCAATTCATGGTATGCAAAGAACAAATACAGATTAATTGGAGATTACATTAGTTAACCAAAAACCATTGGAAGTGTTCCTTATTTAGGATTGTCCACAGTGATGATTAACTTTCCACAATGAGTGCTTTTGGTGGTAGGTTCAACCAATGTTAATATCTGGTTTTTGGTTGTGGGCTTTTTTGTTTTGGTTTGGTTTTGGTTGTTTTTGTTTTTTTGTGGGGTTTTGTTAGCACATTCCCCTGTGGCAAAGATAACTAGCAATTAATTGTAACATAGTAACAACTGTAGTAAATTACTATAGAAATGTTCTCTAAAATTTATTTTAGCAGGTGTTTATATCTAGGTTGTGGACCATACAGGTTAGTTGTTTTCCTAATTGATATATAGGCAGACAGATGAATAGACGTGGGCTTTTATTGTAACATCAGTTCTTTAATGATAAATCAATGCTGCTTTTGGAGAGGGTGTTTGAGCAGTTCATTTTGAGAGGTAATTGCTTGTTCCTTATTGTCATGGATCAGTGTGGTCTATATTTTACAAATCTTCTTCACTGGTGGTCATTACAAACTATTTTCACTTTCTCCTTGTTATGATATGTAACAAATGAAGAAACTAAATGCCTTAGGCTTGATGGAAATCTGTAATAAGTCATCATACATGCATAGATGCTATGATCATGGTTCAGAAACCCTGTGGAAATTTTGGCCTGAAGTACTTTGGAAAATGTTTCCAAAATCTGCTGTGCTCTTTTCTTCTTCCAGATTAGTGGTTTCTCTCAGAGTGCAGGTTAACCTCCTAATTTTTTTCCCAGTTCTGTGCTAAACTACTGATGTGTTTCAAAATTCACCGTGCATGAAGGCAAAGCTTTTATTATTTCTATAGAAAAGATAACCAACAACCAAGCTAGGCGATTGCAAACACAATCGTTTCATTCTTGTTTCCAAAAACAGTCCCCCATACAAGAAATGGTATCGTGCCAGTTTCAGAAACTCTTAATGTGACTTGCAAATCGTAGACTCCAGGGGAGCAGGGCTCCAGCACTCCTGACCCTGGGCTGGAATTTGGGAGCTCAGGTGGTGCTTGCTCTGAGCTGTCATACTTGGGCCGCTGCTCTGCTGGTCCCTGCACAGCTGGAGCGTCCCTGCCCTGTGCCCTGGCTCAGCTGTGCCAGTGACAGTCTGTCTCTCCTCTCTCTTTCTGAGCATTATCAGCATTGCTGCAAGGGTAGGATTTGCTCAGGCTGCTGCCTTCAGGAAAAGCTGGACAGTTGCTGCAGCTGGCTTTTGCCCATGGAGCAGCAGCAAGGAAAATGCAAGTTCCACTTCCCCTTGCCAGGACCCCTTTGGTGTGAGGCAGGTCTGTGTGTCACGCTGTTCCTCCTGGGATCACACCGGCCCCGGGTCAAGTGTCCCACATGAATGTCAGGAAAATAACACCAGTGAAATGATGGAAAGCTAATCATCTGGTTTGCCTGTACTTCTGAGAGATTGCTTTGTAAGCAGTGTGACATCTTGCTGTGGGTGTTAAAATACTTGTGACATTCTGTAAGTGAAGGGTTCTATGTGGGTAACACCATGACTAAAATGTTGTATCTAAGCACTGCCCCTGACTGCATGCACAAGTGCCTCTGTGTGGCTTTCAAACCCGTGTAGAAAAGTGCCTGGGCTCACAGATAAGAGAGGTCTGCTTCCTTTCTGTATCTGTTACTAGTTTGGGCTTCAGTGTCATATAGTGCTTAAAAATTATCTTTATATGGGGATAATTAGGAACATTTTTGTTGAAAAATTGAAACTTGTTTCGGAAAAAAAATGTTTTGAAGGATGCAATATAGTGTGCAAATTCAGGTCAGACTTGGTAAACAGATGTGCACTTTCTTTCAAAAACATGGGTTTTAAAAAGTTTTAAACATTTGTCCTATAGGTGGGGCAAATTAGGATGAATTCATAGACAAGCACAGCAGGTTTTTTACCACACTGTTGAACCTTATGTGCACAAAACAGTATATACTTTTTATGTTTTCTTTTATAATATGTCTAACTTTGCTGCGTGTTTGTGTTAATTTACATACAGTTCATATACATATGGTCTGTCATTTAATTCTCCGCTGCGTCATTACACAGGAATGCCAAAGCTGATTCTAATTGTTCAGCAAACTGAAGGAATTTAGGGAGGTTGCCCAGAAATTCAACGTTACTTAAATAAAATACACATGTATTTTAAACCTTTTAACAGACACGTTCTGTGCCATATCCCCTTTACTAATATTAAAATAAGACTTATCAGCACAAGCTGCATAAGGTTGTGCTGCTGGAGCCAAATCCTGGGATCAGCATCCAGGCCACGAGCCTGCAATCAGTTACACTTATGTTGAACTTCATGCACATTTGTCATTCTTTTGAAATCAGCAGGATTATTCACCTCCATAAGACAAGTATGTGTGGAACTGATTCCATGAGCAGACCCTCAATTTTTATTGGCTTCGTTATGAAAGCAGGAAGAGAAAAAAACCCCTGCATTGGGACCACAGAATTTCGCTCTTAGGGATCATACTGGAGACAGAGCTGTGGTACTGGGGCTGCTGGTGTCGCTGAAGGGGAAAAGGATCACGCAACGACACGCATGGTCAGTGGTGGAAGGCGTGTTCTGGGGGATAAAAGAGATTATGGAGAACAAGAGGGCAGAAAGTTATTCCATTGGTTTCCTGGCTGAGCTGAACCTTTTGAGGTCCTGTGAAAAATCACAAGCACATCATGAAATGGTAGGAATGGTAGGAAAACAGTAGAATAAGTGTAGGAGGAAGGATTAGAAGCTGGGGGTTTTTTTTGGGTTTGTAAGTTCATAACATCTGCATGTAGTAAATATTTTGATCCCAGAGCTTCCCAAGCAGTTTAGTTCAGTCTGCCAAAGGATATTTTTTTGGCTCATCCTAAATGATAATGTTAATATCATGTAGGAAACATTTTATCTTTCCTAGACACTGTTTTTTTTACATCGCTTCTGGAAGTGCTGTATGCAGTTTGCAGTCTCATGTGCAGTAGGTGTAGAATTTTCTGACATCTGGGCCAGTATTTAGCAACAGAATTTTAAACGTATGTGCAAGTATGATATTAATGATCTACTTTCCTTTGATTCGTGAGGAATTTTTTTTGCATCTTTGGGATTGAGCCTTTTGATAATAAATACATGCCATCCCTTCACTGCCCAAATAAAAATCACATAACAGCTATGAGGAGGTTAGACAGGCTAAATGAAATCTTGTTACTTTCGATGAACTAACTGCTGCAGGTAATTAACGCTTTTCATTTTGAAGAGTGAGTTCAAGCACCTGAGGGAATTTGGAACGATGTTTTATGTTTTATTCCAACTAGTAATGTAGAAAGGAAATGAAATAAGACTAATTTTATTTTCCATTTTTGCTGTCTCTCTTCTCTCTCTCTGTTCTTTCTCTTGTTGAAAAACTATTGTCATTTATGTCATTAAAACACAGAGTTATTGCCCCCAGACTTTCAGTGAACCACAGCTGTTGACCTTTTTTGTCAAAAGCTTTGAATACAAAGCTACATTGGGAACATTTGTAGCCTGTGGACCATGACAGTACTGTAGACTTCTCTCCTGTCCTGACAGAAGAGAGTGCCAGAGGGTGTGCTCACATAGTGACTACATTATTTTCTGGCAATTGTGGTACAGATTTCCTTGGTTTTGGTTTTTCTGCCTCCTCTCAAGTGTACAGTCATCCTTCAAACCCATTATACCACCTTCTGAATGCTGTAGTTTTGTCCCACAGGCTACATAATCCACTGTTTAAAATGTTTACCAGTCCGGTACAGATATTACGTTAAGCATTGCAGCTTAACGTGGAATGTGTGGATACTTGAAGCTGGATTTCAGAGACATCTTGATTTCCTTGCTGTGTAGTTGTTTATAACATTGAATGGGAAAGAAAGTTTAAAATTAACCTTTTCTAGTATAAAAAGTGCTAATTTTCAGCAAAGACTTATGAATATTAACAGAAATACTGAATACTAAGCATGTGAAAAATTCAAGATGTCTTCACTTGAAATATGCCATAAACTCTTTTATTTTTCCAGCTGATTAAAATAAGCACTTTTCAGCCATGCACACCAGCTGCTGCCTCTGTAAGGAAACCAAGTACTTTCCCACAGTACATGCTGTATATCTCATTCTTACAACATTTTATTTTGACAGGTAATCTTCATTCTTCTGCACATGATGATAAAACTTAGAGGAGAAGCAAAAAGTAAAGGCAATATTCAGTATGTTTCACTATTTCTGTGAATTTAAATAGAGCCATATTTTTATTGATAAATACCAGCACATATAAAGCTCACTTTCTAAATACATGGTCTACATGTAGCAAAAAATCTCAAGTTTGGACCTAATTTCTTTCTTCTCTGTACAACTTACATTTCCTCTGTCTTGCTCTTGGGAGTGTATGAGGGAAGCAGAAAGGGTGGTAGTGGAAGGGAATTCTGCTTTTTTTTTCTTAGGCTAATTTTCTCTGTGAAACTTGATCTGCCTTGGTTACGTTTATGAGACTTTGTGCACAGAGAAGGGGCAATGTGATGTGAATGCAAAAATCATACATTTTCAATACAATTCATTAGATTACTCTACAACTTATATACCAAAAAAACCCCTCCAAAACAACCCAAATCCTTTCATAACTGAGCTTCCTAAGCATTACCATAATTGTAAGCATACACTTATTCTAAATAGTTTTCCCTTAGAGAATAAACAGGTACAGTTTTTTGAATCCACAGTCAAGTCCACTTAGAGGTGCAAGGAACAGAAATTGTGCTTGCAATTCAACTGGTATTTCAAAATTATTCTGGGAGAAGAGAGGCTGCCTTTCAGAAAACTGTTTTCTATACACTTCCCCCTCCTGTTCCCCCTTTTCTATAATAGGACAATACACTTCTTTCAGCTGAGTTCTTGAATATCCTGAAAATCAAAATCAGGATTAATGCTTGAAATGTATGCATGTATCACAGAAAGTTTAACCTGTGACCTACAGAGCTGCTGCTTCTGGTCCCTTCAGATCCCAGGAAACAATGTTAGGCACATCAGGCCACAGTGATTAAACAGGAATGCAGGCTCCTCTGCCTTAGGTAAAACCAAAGAGCTGCAGTAATGTCCAAAAGACTTTGTAGCAAAAAGGATGAAGAGCAGCAACAGGCATTGAGGACATGACTTAAGACCATTTCTTCTAAATGTGCAGCAATTTTACTGGAAGACCTTAGTGTTTGAAATGTCTACAGCTATTAATAATCAGAATATCTTTTTCCCTATTATACTGTTATGTCTTATACAAGAGTTGTTAGTAGTACATGCAGTGCATGTTTTTGTTTTTCTTTACATGGCTACGGACTTTGTAGTCTGCCACAAATTAACCACATTATAAAAGGCATTCTGTGATGTCATTTTTTCCTGTTGTCCTTTCTGTTAGGCCTGTATCTCAACAAGAGGGCTGCCTGCTGGTTGCTGAATGCTCCAGGTGCAGACTGGAATGCTCCATAACTGCAGGCAGCAGGTTTAGGCACCTTGCTGCACAATGCTGCCTCCAGTCACGTGTTTGTGACTCCAAACACAGGTGATCATTCAGCTGCCTGGGAAAAGCATCCCAACAAATAGTAGTAGTTAGGGTAAATGGCACAAAGTTATTTCAGGGTGTGTGGTGGGATGCAGATCCCCGGCTGAGGATGCACTTCCAAGCCCAGGGATGAGCGACGGTTCCTCAGTGCTGAAGAGTGTGATGGAAAAAGGCAGTAGGAGCATTATGGTATTGGCTCCTGACACTAATTCTGAGCAAAACACTTACAGTGACTCAGATTTATGGCAGTATTTGCATAGAAAAGGCGCTTTGTTTCCACTCAAATCCATCTTGTTTTCCTAATTTAATACACTGTTATACTAAGGAGAGGTACTAAATTTTTCTTTTATTTTGGTAGTTGACATAGTATATCTATTTTATTTTTGTTGTAATTGCTGGGAGAATGGCACAAAAAGCCATTGTATGAGAGGAATAAAATCCTGATTGTACATATGAATTTACCTCTAGATTCTTTGTAATACGAGGGAGCGAATATTCTGTCATCATTAAGGTGATTCTGTCGTCCTTCATTTTAGCAAAAATATACTGTAAACAATTATAATAAAAAAACCAAAATGAGGAGTTATTACTGAAGAACACATCAGTGGAAATAGGTATGGACTAAGGAAAAGTGTTAAAGCAGTACATTAAGTAGTGCAAGAGGAATCACACAAAGAGCTCAGAACTGCAATTCGAAGTAACTGGGATCTAGGAAAGGGAGGCCAAATCTGGCAAGGTTCTGAGCTGTCAGAACATACCTCTCATACTGGTATTTTCTAATTATATTGGTTAGATAATGAATATTAATCTCTAGAAAGCAAAAAAACTTAGATCAATAAGAAGGTCCTATCTGGTCTTGGAAAACAAACAAACAAACAAAAAAGAAAGCAAATTAATTATTTATCATGTTATAAACTAGATTAATAGGCTGAAATGTTGTTTTTAAATTCTTGACATAATTGAAATCAGTATCTGTACAAATTGCCAAAATAAAATGCAAGGATGACAGATTCATAATATGAGCAAAAGAACATATTTGAGCACATTAGATTCAAAAACATTCAGAAACTATTCATCTGATTTAATTGTAATCTTTTGCCAAAAACATTAATGCAATACCTTTGAAGAGTAATTGGTATAAAGAATATCCTCAAAGAGGAGCATTTCCACATGCCTAGGCTTTGTTTTGCCCTCATTAAGCTTTATTCTGAGTTAAATATTTCCTGTCTATATCATAAGGATCATTCTTGTTCTGTAAACATCTTAACCTTTTAGTTTTGTCACATTACACTCTCTGATGCCTTTAGCAGATGCAAATCAATTAATGACAATCAAAGGGGATTTTTAAGCCCTTTAACGTTTTCAGGTTTGCCTTTATCCTTTGTTTGACCAGACAGGTTGGAAGCTCATTCTGGTCTGCCTGTTCATCAGATGACAGGCAAATTTATTAAGCATTAATTGCTTTCAGGCTGCATAGGAACCAATATGTACAGTACAACTGAAGTTCAACACAACCATGAATTAAGGACTGATGAATGCTAAGAATGGAAGGAGCCTTGGGCAGGATAGTCATCTACATTAGTTTTAGTCCCAGCTTTGACTGAAAGACACACATAAGGAAATTCTCGTAGTTTAGCATCATCTTTATTCATTTCTGTGTGACCCTCTCTTAGTCTTCCTCTGCAACTTTGAATCGATACTTTTTTTTGAGTTAGGCATTAGCTATACATGCATCACAATGAATCCCTGACCAGTAGCTGGTCTAATTGGATAAAATCAAGGCTCGTTGCTTTTATTAAATTGTGTCATAGTCAAATAGGCTGATGCCATTGGCTACAAAATGGATTTATTTCCTCATAAGCTCAAGATTAACCAGTTCCTTAGAAGTCAAAATGATGTCACAAAATGGAAGATACATTAAAAATAAAGTCTAGACTTACTATCTCTCTCTCTTTTCACCCTCTCTCTCTTCCTCTCTCCCCCAACATCCTCTTTTCCCCACCTCCATTATCTTATGAACTTTGCTTCTCACCATAAATTTGTCTGATACTGACATTTCCAAGATAGTAAGTCTAGACTTTTGGAAGCTCTGGAGACTAATGAAAAAGTCACCGAGGTGACTCTTAAGTGTCTTGGGCAGTGTTCCCAGGGCATCTTTGACAATGAGTATTACTTTCACATTTCCACTCCACAATTAGAGGTCTTCCCCATTAGCTTCTGCCTGAAGCTAACCCTGTGGACAAGCCAATGTTTATGGTAGCGATTTTGTGGGTGTATGATCCAGTAGGATGTTTCATTAACTTCTCATGGCCTCTCTAGGCACAACAATTCTTAAGGATCTTTGCTTTTGCTTTTGCCATTTCTTTTTCTTTTCTCAGCTAAAGCTTCCTGCTGCTGAGGAGATAATACTGCTCACACAAAGCTTGGTGAAGGCTGCTGGCTGTTTTTGCCTAGTATTAAGCAGTCACTAGCAGCAAATATTGCATGGTCTCTGCCCATGCTGTATGACTTCTGCTGTGAAAGCAACTTTACCTCTTGCTATCTGGGGCACCTGAGCTGATGTGTTTGGAGACTGTTATGCAGCCATAGTGAAGGTTTTTAACTGGTAATTAGCAGAATTTTAGTTGGGTTTTAGTTTACTTGTTTCAGTACAGCTTGTAAAGTGATGACAAAAACCAACGAAGGAGAATCACACTCAAAAGCAATCTATTTTGGTAAGACAAGAACACAAGGACTACAAGAAGGGGTCAGGCTGCTAGCAGACACCCACAGTCCTCTGTGCAAGCTCATTAAAAATATCTCCCTCGTTAATGTCTTCTATCACTTACTGCTAATGAGCCTGGAAGAGATAGAGCTTTGAGGGATGTCATATGTTTTTTAGGAGAGTTTTATCTGAGAGTTGGTGGTTTTGAAATTTATAGCAGAGGATCTCAAAGCCTTGGCTAGGTTCCCCTTTTTCACAAATATTATAATGCTTTGTGATGAAACAGTGTCTAGAGATGAAGATTCTAAAAGGTCAGTTCTTTCAAGTGTCAGGTGGTTTTTTGCCAACTAAAGAATGTGCTTTTTGGGACAAGAAGAAATACTACACAGATCTCTCAGTGTGATGAATTTGCTTTTAGCCCAGTCAGCACCCAGGAACCTGTGCAAAGGCTTTGGTGCATCTGTCTGTGTGTCAGTTTTCCACCAGTCTTTTCGGATGCACCAGCTCCTCTTGTGTCTGGTGTGCCTGTGTGTTTCTTCGACCTTTCTTGGGAGGTTGACAAATGTGTTTTTAAGCATCCGTAAGTGAGCTCTAATATATGCTAAAATCATATTTTTTGCAATATTTCTGCCAAAATGAGCTACAGTGGATGGCTCACGTCCACGTTACGTTGGAATGTGCGTGCCCATAAAATTTTACACCGGACATCTGACATTTTGCCAACATTCATTTGCTATCACATCACCATCATTTCCTACTTTAAACTTATTAGTACCAAGTGGATATACAAGCATAGCTGAATGCTGCTGAGAACACTGTGTGTTCAGAGGGGAAGGGAAGATGAAGTCAGAAAGACTGTATGAAGATCTTAAGCAGCATAGTAATGTTTGAGTTTTGTTCATCCTGCCTTAGACAACTGTGTGAGATGGGTGAAAAAAAAATCTGTAAGCAAGCTTCCTGGTATTTTTGGTATTTGCATTCTGAGAGCTTATCTCTTATTAAGTTGAGGAAAATTTTTGCCAATACCAAGTGAGAGCTATTATGTCTTCATTAATATGTACATAAGCTGTAGTCTGGGAAATTACAGGTCAGAGGCGCTTCTGTTGTCTGAAGAACACAATGAATGGAGCTGTTTTCATGAATTTTTTTATTTAAACCAGTGTTTCTTCCTTTAAATAGAATTATAATTAGAGAATGCAAAGGAATATTGAGAGCAAAGCATATGAGGTTAGGAGGAGAGAAAAAAGTTCCTATTAGTTTGAAATAAAAAAGGAAAATATAGAGATAAGATAAATTTAAGAGGGAATATGAGAAATATAAGAGGAAATAAAAGACGAATGGATGACCCCAAAAGCTTCTGATTTTTCTTAAGTTGTCCAAAGTTTTGTACTTTACCTGAACCATCTAGACTTTTATACTGATTTTCTGTATTACATCTGTATGAGCTCATGCTATAAGAAACAGAAGTACTTGAAAGAAAATGAACAAACAAGTCTGGTCTTTATTAGCAAAAGAAAACAAAGGACTGAAGCAAAATTAATCCCCTTTGTAACCATATAAAGTTAAGAGGCACAGCGTTATGAGACAAACAGCAGAACAATTACATCTGAAGTCTGTAATAAGATTTATAGCATTATATTTGAGGGAGCTTAAAACTATGTTTATGAATGTTTTGCATTTTATATGAATCTTATTAAAATATGTAATTTTCCAGGATTTCTCTACCTTAGGACAAAAATCTATAGAAAAGCATAACTTTCTGCACTGCAGACTGTGCAAGATTTCCTTCTAACCCCTTTGTTGCTGGGCTTTGCTACTTAATTACATTTATTTTGTGCCATCTAGTCACTGTCTGCTTAAAAGATAAATGTCAGATGTTTCATGGGAAAGTACACATTTCATATACAATGTTCTGTTGTCGACCTACCTCTGACAATAGAAATGCTCCTTACAGTGGTCTTGGGTAGTTTGAATATTTGAGTAACAGGTTTGTGAGACAGAACTGGTTGAATGCATGAAAAAACTGGTTGTAAGAAAAAAAAAAGGAGAGTGATGTTTTTTCTGAAACTCATGAGACTCGTGTTATATTCCTTACAGCATCTTAGTTAGGCAGAAGTTTTCCCCACACTTGGCTTCTGGAAGGCACAGACCTCACCCCTCCCTATGGGTTCTTCCTGTGGTAAATAGGTCATGGACAAACAAAGGCCATTTGTTGCACAGAGTTGAGGTGTTTGCATTTTCCCTCTTTCTGATTTTCTTACTACAAGAAGCCTTAATGGAATTCTATTTAGGATTGAGAGCGGCATGACTAAAATTCAGGCATTGGTAGGTTTTGGAATACTGCAACATGAGGGAGGGTATGAGTCCTCTAAATCTCATAAAGACTAAAGCCAGCCCTGGGCCCTGACCAGGAATTGTGCAAGTGCAGTGGATATCTTCTTTCATCAGTGCCTTTTGGTAAATAAATAAAATCACTGTTGGCTGGTTTGAGAATGAGATAAATTTGGGCTAGGAATACCATCTGCATTATGTGTTTTATTATATGGGTGGGTAACAGTAAATATTATGTAACTGTTACATTTTGGACAAAAAAGCAATGCCTTGCTATCCCCTTGATAGGCCCTTATCCCCTGAGGTACTAAACACTCCTTTTCCATAGTCCATTAATTTCATCAAATGATTGCATCAGATAACACATTTTAGTTTGCGTAGCTTAAAACTAGTAAACCCAAGAGATTAATAAGGTTATAGATGTAACTAGAATTAGTCAGTTTTCATCCAGAGAAAGGATTATCATGTTAATATTTTTATTATTGTTGTCAATCAATCAAAAGCTTATACAAGGCAGAACTCACTTCGAAGTGATGTGGCAACATTTCAGCATTTCAAAACCTTCCTATTTCCAGAAATTCTGCGTTGCAATTGTGACTGTACAAAACAGAATGAAGACTCTATGTCCAGTGCATTAATTCTATGCTCTTTGCTTCTTAAAACCAGGTACAGTTAAAAATATAAAATAAGATCAGGTGTAACGCACGAGTGAATTGATTTGAACTGGTCATTTAACATGTAATTCATCTACAAAGAATTCCTGATGATGGCTCTCTTGGACTTCCATTTTGAAAAAAAGCAATGTTGATTAGTAGAGATCCAAGACAATTTTTTTCTGACTTTTCTCTTTATATTGTTTTGTTTTGTCAGAATATATTTGTGTTCCAATCCTTGAAGTAAAGCATTTGACTTTCTGCCTTCCAGAGATCTTTAATCTTGTTCTAAACAGAAAATTAATTGTATTCTGTTTAATCTTCCTAGGAATGCAGCTTTCAAGGTCAATTTTTGTCCACATGGAACCATGGACAATAGAAACTAAAAAGTATATGTATTAGTTCACACATTGCATCTTCCTATTTCCTAAGCAGCAACATCTGCTGTCATGCTCCTGATTAATTTTGGATAGCTTCAAAAACAGATTCTCGTGCACAATGTGTACAAGACTGGGGTTGAAATAAAGAAGTTTGTCTTCCAGTTAGGCCTGAGTTTTTAGCTGGAGTGGATTCTGAGTCACTAATTTATGCTAATTTAAGGATCTACATTTCTTTGAGGTGGAACATCACTGCAGGGAGCAAGGCCCTATAGTCCAATAGTTCTAGCAATGAGTGGGCCATTATTCTACTGTAGGAGCTGTGTCACCTCTTTGATGCTGCTTTCAGTCTTTATTTGTCTTATCCATTTAGAATGCTTTTCAGTGTGCTTGTACAGCCATTCCAAAGGCTACTTATTATACAAATTTATGATAACTATAGAGTTAGTTACAGATCTATCCTCCCTTTGGAAGAAATTTTTCTCTTCATCTCGTATCCCACTGAAGAGTGAAGATCTGGAAAGGCCCACACTGGCACTGACACATATTGTGCTTTTGACTTTAAGATAAATGAAAAGCAAACAAACATGTCTTTGTCTGATGAGTTTAGTCTTGGGCACACCCACCAATCCCTCATCAGCCAAGATAAATTGCTTCAGAGGGAGGACTTCCATGTACACAGAAGGAATGCAGAAATTCTTTCTATTTTGTACATTCTTGGCGACTTTCCTTTGTTATCAATTTCATGTCCTCTTTGTGTTTTGAAGCTCTGTTTGGGAAAGGAGGTTATAAATATTAAAGCTCTGCAAAAATTCTCAAGAATTATTTGGAATTTTTGTTTTGTTTTGTCTTAAATATTCTTTGTTTCTGCTATTTTTAGCTCAAAGCTATACTGCCTCATCCAAGCAGTGTATTTTTAGCCAGCTCAAATAGCTGAAAATGTTGTTATTAATTGGACAGAGATTACTTTTGGCTTTCTTCTTTTCCAATTCTGTTGTAATATTGCCAGCACTGAGAAACACATGCTTAGAACAGATTTTTCAGCTATTATATGAAAGATACAGGATTTATATTTTGAAAGGACTTTAATGAATCCCCTGCCATAAACAGCAAGAGTTTGTAAGTACTGGAATGTGTGTCTTAAATTGAACTTCGTGGAGGAACATCCAAAGACTTTGTTTGTAATTGCATAGGACTTTGTAATTAAAATTTTAATATGATCAGGCCGTGGTTGATACAGTTTCTATATCACTTTAGACAATGCAAATATGTTTCTGGCATGACTTGAATTAGATGAGAATTTCCATTTTCCCTCTCATAAACATTCACAGTAGTTATTGACACATACCTGGAAGGCCAGGATTTCAACATTTAACTACGGGCAAATATATATATATATATATATATGTGTATATATATATATATATATGTGTATATATATATATGCATATATGTGTATATATATATGTGTATATATATATATATTATATTGAATCTCTAGCTATGGACCCCATTTTTTAGCTCAAGTCCTGTTTTGCACTGTTCTAGAAAAGAAAAAATTATGTGGAAAAGTTCCACATAAACTCCGCAATTCCTGTATTTTGTTTGCCTGGACTGTAAATAAATAGACCCTTTTCCTTCACGTGTGTGGGTAATGTACAATTCCCTCTGTCATTTCCCACAATCACCTGAAGCTCCATAGGGGAACAGTGGGAAAGGATATGGAGTAAGTCATAAAAAGAAACAGTCCAAGTGCAAAGCAAAAGAAAAAAGAATACTTTCTATAATTGGAAGGCCCATAAATTACTGTAGCCCTGGGGTCAGATATTTCTGTGTGGAACTGCTGGACCATTTAAGCAGCTACTCATTAAAACCATGTAAATGCTCAAACAATCAAGCTATCATTTTACATAGATACTTGTCCCTCCTCCCAAGGAGGGAAAGCAAAGGCACAGTGATAAGGATACCATAAGGTAGATTCCCACATACACAACCCTTCTCCACACAAACATTTCCTTAAAGGCATACTGTGAGGTGAGCTTTGCAGATTTTCAAGCCAGGCATAAGTATCTCGATGTTAGGACCTGCTCTAAAACTAATGGAAAAAGCCTGTAAGAAATACACAAAATTTCCCTGCTGGTTGCTCCATTTGTTTTCTGTTTTTTCTGTGGTGCAGCAGGAGCAGTGTGGATTTCCCCTCTGGAGTGAGCAGCGAGGTCTGCAACTATCACAGGGGATCCTGGAGAGCCACAAAGCCATCCTCAGGGGTGATGGGTGCTCCTGCACTACCTCTGCACTTCAGTCTCCCACCCTTCAGTTTCTCAGGCACAGGGAGGAGGGAAGGATTTGCTCAGCGATGGTAGTTTGCTCATAGTTTAATTAATCCTCAACTGCATTCACTTTTTGGCAGCCTTCCAGTGGAGTTCAGCAAGGATGGTGGATATCACTCATGCCTGTACCTGCCTTCTTCCTCTTCCAAGACCGGGGAAGTTTCTCTGCAGGTCCAGGAGCAGCAGTGACATCCATCAGTGCCCCTGTGCTTTGGCACAGAGGGGCCCTCAGGTATAAGTCTGCAGGCTGCCTTTGTTTAACGGGCTGGGCTAGACCCTGCTTTTCTTTTAATACAGTCTTCTCTCTTTAATTGCCCAGGGTGTTTTATCTCTTCCATCTTGGCCTTTCTCCATCTCTGTATTTAAATTCAGTTTTTCAATTTTCCCTGTGCTTTTCCCTTCCAATTTTCAATTGCAACTGTTGTGATCAGCTGCTGCTTTGTTCTTCTCTCTGATCCTTTCACCACCCTGCTGAGGTGAGGTCCCTCATTCTTCAGCCCCACGTGATGTGAGTGGGTGAGCAGTGAGCAGATGACAGAATTAATTTGCAGGTGTCTCCCTCCTTTTGCTTTTGACATCCTGTCATTTACCATGTCCTTATGTCTAGGGGGTTATTTCTCAGTGTTGTGCAATCTTTTTCTAGGTTAGCATTGAGCAATCTTAATTATTTCAGAGACAGTCTCTAGGTAAGGAGATATTTGTTGAGGAAAAAGACTTTCAAATATATTTCCTTTAAAAACTGTTGAATACAGTAAAATGGAAAAGGCTGGGAAATAGTGGCATAATTTTAAAGCATGCCTACAGCTGCTCTAAGCCAGGAGAATTGAGTAGTTTGCAACAGAACAGAAACGTACAGCTTGAAAAAGTAAAGATAACAACAGTAAGATTCATTGCTGTGTGTTCTTTTTTAATCTTAGGAGATGGCATATATAAAAGGTTTGGTCTACTGTGCACACAGCTCCCTCCTAGTGAGGTGAAGCGTGTCTGGCAGAAGTGTGGGGTAGTTGACTTAAAGGTGAACTTCTTATTTAGTCTTTCAGTTGTTTACAAAAACTGGGATGAGTTACTACAAAGGGTGTTCAGAGTACTCCCCTGTGCATCCCTTGTATGTCTCGTTGTGCCTGGTCTCATCCATACCACTGACTAATTTTCCAGAGAGGAAAGGGTAAAGGAAAGCTAACCTGTGCAATAGTGGAGCCAGGTATGAGTGCAGAATTGTAAATGTATGTAAAGTGCACACTTAAATCTAATAATATTTATTTAGTTGCTGTTTAATATCCCTTTCATTCTAGTGTGCTTTTTATTAGTCAGTTTATTTTTTTAATTCTGTTGGGTGATCCTCCCAAAAAATCATTGTTCTTAATCACTGATATTCTGCCTCATTTTGAGAGAAGAATGTAAGTAAAAATGTCCAGAACTGTAGGTCTTGTGAAAGGTCCTTTGTCTTTGAGCACTACAAATATTATTTCCTTGGAATACTTCAGTTATGCCTAGCCTTAAGGGAAATCATCTTTCTCTTTAAGGAGTTCCTTTTCATTATTTTAAACATTTCCGAGAATGACAAGTGAGATTGGCTGAACACAGGACACATTTGGGCCAAGGAGGGATGAACAAGAAATTTAAATGACATGAATACCAATACTCCTTTTTATGAGCTACATGCTGTATGTTGCTGTATAATTATAAAGGGCAAGTATTGCTAACAAGTCATTAGAAGGAGACCCCATTTTCTTTAACTGTGGTCTTAAATGCATAAAACTTGTAGTAAAATAAATGTGTGCACATCTGTGATATAATAGCAAAAGGAAGTAACAGCTGGAAACAAAATTCTAATTCTTCAGTGCTTACTCTGAATGATAGTTGATTTTTATGTTCAATATTGCAGTTCATAACTGTCAGGGAAATAAGAATCCAAACTGATATATTAAAAAGCCAGAAATATTTGTCTTGATTTTCTTTTTTTTTTTTTTTTTGACTTAAGCTTTCAGGCACTATGATGAAACTGTTGCTGTAAATTATGAATAGCATCTAGAATTTAATATGGTTGCATGCCAGATTTCATGACTAAATGGATTGGTGATAATTTATTCTTCATAAATGAAATGAATGTTCAGACTCCTTTCAGTGGTTGCATGTTCTCACGGACTTTAGTGGGAATTATTGGTACTATGACCTTTGAAAATTAGGGCAAAGACAGTGTTGTGCAATGCTGTTTGTGGAGTGGTTTGCAGACAGATGTGCAAAATTCAGTTCTGGCACAACTAGAAATCATCAGGAAACTCCATCCACTCCCAGCATCTTTGTGGGAAGATTGTCTCTTATCCACAAATTTATTTCCAAACATCCCAGGTTGTTTCAATTGTATTTCACAGGTTGTACTTGTGAGGCTTTTACAACAAAGCTGCTATCCTTTCCACGAATTTGAAAAAGTTTAAACACATTTGTGTTGTTGTTGCTTGGTTTGCTTTTTAAACTAACTCTCTGATAAATCACCCTTTTAATATTAACCTAAAGATGGGCCGAACAAGCTGAGTTAACTTTGAGCTGGGACAGAGCATTTGACCAACTGGGGAAGGTGACAGAGCGATCGCTTAAGCCAACCTGTCTAATAAGGGAGTCTGTCACAGTGCCCTCTGTCACAGAAGGCTCTTTTACATGCTCTATTTAGAATGTCCTGTTGCCATTTTATTGTGCCTTTAACAGCTATGCAAGGGTGATTAAAAACAGTCCCCAAGTTTCCTGTGTCACTTTTCACTCATCATCTCTGCTCTGAATGGTAACAGTTTAAACCTTTCCATGCCCATTAGCTAATGCCTGTTAAGAACATAACATTGGCCTCTTTCTTTTTATTGCAAACTTCATGAACCTGTATTACTAATTTTTGGTTGTCAGGCTTATGGGAACTATCCAAATCTGGAAATTTAAATAACAATTAATCTTCCTTGTTTTCTGGTCTTTGAATTCCTCTGTGCAAAACTCTACTTGACACAGCATTACTCTAGAATTAGTTTCACTGCCTTTGCCTAGCAACACAAATACGTTTTACACTCTCCAGGTTCCTCCTGTTAACTTCTAAAGCTGATTGTTGTCACCGGCATATCTTTGTTTGCTATTTATTTGTAACTAGGTGTCACGGCTCTGGACAGGCTCCCCGGGCTGGATGCTCCCCAAGCTCTGTCTGTAGGTCCCACCAAGCTGGAGCTGTGCTTGCTCAATCTTCCTGACTTTGAGCAGAGCCCAGGACTGGCTTTGGCTCGAGGCTCACAGTTGCCTTCGGAAGGCACGCTCTCCTGATTGCTCAGACCTGCTCTCTGCTGCTTAGGCCTGCGTTCAGGCCGGATCTCCGGGAAGATCCTCGTGCTTTCACAAAACTCAAATATTTGCACTGTTCTTCTTCAGACCGAGATGGAAATTTTCACTCTGAACTTTTGACATTGCACAAAACATACTGAGTCCAAAACAAAGAAACATCTTTATGTCCTTTGCGTGATTTCCTTCTTGCGTTAGGAACGCAACTTTTAGAGGGGGGTACGGTCCCTCTTTGCAGCCTGTTTCTTGCTGCCAGCCAACTCCCCTTCACCTTTGCCATTACACAGTAAGGAGGGTTTATTCTTTGGCCCAGAGCCTATGCCTTTGTTCATCTCTCTCTTGCTTTTTGCATCATCTGTCTTTTTGACCCACCCTATCTTCACGGATTTAAAAACAGTGTTTAATACTGTGCTCTCTTCAGATTGCCCCAGGAGGGTGGTTCTGCCTTCTCAGGCAATCCTTTGCAAACTTGCTGCCCAGCTCAGCACATTCTTGAAGTGTTAGCAACATCTTTGCTTGTTCTGTAGTTTCTCTGAAACAGAATTTGTCAGAGGACGGTGTCCTCATCAGATTTATTTAGTGTGTGAAATGGAGGGCAAAGAGTGATGACATGAGGGCAAAGCACAGGTTTGCCACTGCCTGTCCTAGGCTTGGTGGCAGATGGCATCGTTGTTCTTCATTGTAGCATCTGTCCTGTGTGTCCTTTCCTGAGTCACCAGCCCACCATGGCAGCTGCTCCCTGGCTCTGCACCCCGGTGAGTGTGCCACTCGAGCTGTCTGGCTGTGTAGGGCACTGCAGACCTTGGGATGGGCCAAGCTCCAGCACCTCACTGGATGAGTGGGACATTCTGGCGGTGCTCACAATGACTCAGAAGGAAAAAAGGTGGCAGCAGGTAAGGCAGTGCCGGTTGCTCAGCAGAGGCTTGTGCACTTACAACCACACCTCAGATTTGTCATTTGGGAGCCACCACCAACACATTCTGCACCCAAAGGATGCCAGAGGTGGTGGGAGCCCCTCAGCTCCAACCTGATTTCCCTGTCTGTATGTCCTCCTCTTGCTGCCTGCCCAGTCACAGCCCGAGAGACTGTCATCCGTTCCACCCACTCACACACAGAGGATTTTCAAACAGGGACAAGCGGAACAAACCTGTGAGCAGAGCCCACGCTCAGCTGTCTGCAAGGGGCTGGTGCTCACAGGGGTTCTCTGTATGAATATTTCCTGAGAGAGTCAATTCCTTTCAGAAACATAAATTAAAAATGTTACTGTACAGTGTCCTGTGAGGGGGTGTGTTTGTCTTTGTGGTGGTTTTGCATAATATACAAGTAATTCCTAGTTCTGTTGATTTTTTAACAATGTGTTGTGTATATTACACACACATGAGGTTAACTATTTGTTCTTTCTGTGGACAAAAAGAAGGCATTTGACTGGAGATCACTTTTTAGTGCACATGCCTCAGCTACACACACAGTCAGGAATCAGTTACAGTCTGCATTGGGAAATATATTGTAAATATAATTGGCTTGGTGAAATGAAACATTTACAATGAATAATAGAAAGATACTAAAGAATTTATATTAAAAAAATTATTAAAAGCAGGAAAGGACATGACCTTCTTATGTCAGTGATGGTTTCTGTTATAGGAATGAGGGGCTTAATTCCTGGAAGTGCTAGAGTGTTTTTTTGTTGGCTGAATGTGTCCTTCATAGTAGTCTGTTTGTCATCCCAACCTTCTCCTGAAAATGGAATTCAGATTTCTAGCCAAAAACATAATATTCTTTACTTTGCATTGAGGTTATGTAACAGATGGTGAGCTAAAATGTGCTCGGTGTTTCAAAATGATTTGATGACTCATAAAACTGAATAACACTTTTTCCTCAGATCATGTTTTGATTCTATCTAGGGATGAGTAAAACTGTTAAATTAGAGAAAACTCCATCTGAAATATTAAGCAAGTATTTGAATCATGAAAATCTGTTGGGATTTTTATTAATTCGTTTGTCCATGGCTTGTCTTGTCGTAGGAAGTACTTGAGATCTCACAGGAGAAAAATGTGCAGTTCCTGAAATGTTTAAGAAATAGCTATAGTTTAGTCAACATTGAAACTGCAAACAAAACCTTCAAGTTGTCTGAGAGTTCAACTATTATGTTTTAACTGGAACCAACATAAAATATCTCGCTTTAAAACTGCTGTTTTCTCATATAGTTGGAATCAGTGGGAGCCAGATTCCTTTGGAAATACTTTAGATGTCTATTGGGAAATTAGGTGTCAAGTTCATTGTGTCTGTTCGTTAGGTGTCTGTCCTAATACTTGTGTGACGGACAAACTTTAAAGGCGTGTGTCCCATGTTGGAAGTTTCACACCATGGACAAGCCCAGTTCCTGCTGATACAATCCATCATTTTCTTGGACGTTCTAGTAGGTGCCCTTAGCTACTTCTGCCCCTCTGTTGGAAGCAGGATAATGTCACTGACATTAATTAGGTCTCAGCAATGCACATTTGGTCCAAACACTCCCGGGCCATAGCCCAGTCTCACCCCTTTTAAGAATCAAGGTTAGTCACAATACTCTGCTTGGAACACAGGACATTTTCTTGGGTTAGGAGGGAAAAAGAATAGTGTTTGTGGTCTTTGCACATTAATGTATTTGTGAGATCTGAGTAGATCTCAGTACCCACAGAACTTCTAAATCAAAGAGGCAGCAGACACTTCTCTGATGGGGTGCTCAGGGGATTGACAAAGGAGATGGCCACCAGCCAGCTTTTGAGTTCAGGTTAAGGATTTTCATTCAGAACGAACTCTATTTATCCAGGCCTAAGAGAAAAATTCCATTATTGTACCTTACTACTCAGCTGTGGATATATTTCTAAGTTAACGTACACATTGCTATAGAAGAAAGCAGGAAACACAGAACACTTGTATCTTACAAGTACACAAAAGTATATTATGTATACAAAGAATATACAATTTGGAAAGGGCTCTTAGGCCTGCTTGTGATGTTTACATAGAGACTTAGGATTGCCATTCTAGGTGTATTGGCAATATTTGCCTGAAAAAAGATGTCAACTGTTGGATTTTTTTTTTTTTTTAGTTATATTTTCACTCTATCTGGTAGCACAAAGCTTGCTTTTCTACAAGTTGCTCTACTCTCAAAGATGATGTGTAGCTGTTAGAGTTCCAGCTTTTCTTCCTGGTATTCCATGTGTGGCTCTATTTGCATTCTCTCAGCTCATGTTTTCTCAGATGCAGAAAATTATGTAATTAGTTGTGGGGTCTCATACCATCGTTTCAGAGATGTTTCCCATTTAAATTAAAGGCCTGTTCTTCTACCCAATCAGTAATTGTCTAGATCTTTTAAGATCTCCTTCAGCTTGATTTAATTGTTAAACATTAATTTAGTGGGAAAAAGGCTTCAAAGGGGAAAAAAAGAACCGCTGGAGGGGCAAAATATTAATAGGTGCTTAAAAGCAAAACAGTAATTCTTCCCTTTCTAAGCTTGCAGCCCTTCAGGCCTAGTGGAAAAGAAACAATTGACTGTATTACAGGATTATATAGGTTTCATTGACTTAAAATGAACTGAAAGCAGCTGTAGGGAGATTTACCTCAAGTCTTTATTATTAGCCATATGAGGCAGAAAGAAAAACAATGTTTTGTTTGAGTCAGAAAATATAATTTTCAATGGTGGTTTAGGAAAGGTTAGATAAAGAGAGCACTGCTTTTCAATAGGGAAAAGGTGAATAGAAAAATTCTGTTTTGCCAGCATTATATACCATATGAAAGATTTCAGCTAGCAGAAAAAGAGCCTATCTTATACTTGTAGGGTCTTTGTTTTGTTTCATTTCTGATGCATAATCTTGAAGTTTAGTACACTTGATATCTCTTTTACTTTCTAATGACTGTAATGCTTCACTCCTTTGAATACTTCTACCATGCAAATGGAGATAAAGATCAAAAAAGTGTTGCTTTTTTACAAAGAAAATCCTTATAAAATATATTGGTACAGGTTTTCTTTTAAGTTTTCTGCCCTTGGTTGTTAAAAATTCTACTTAAGAAAGAACTGAAGGGTTTTTAGGAAAAAAGTTCAGAATGCAAAGTCAAAATCCATTCTAAAGATCCAGAATATTTCCTTACTGTGAAATGTTAAAAATATTTAGGGCTCTTTTACCTACCATAGACTTTTTTTTAAACCATACCTGTCATTAAAATGCAATTAACAGTACTTGTTTTATAAACTATCTATACTCAATTACTTTTGTAATTCAGGATGTTGCTTTAATTCCAGTGATGTGCTGAGCATGGGAGCTGCTCATTCTCAGATAAAAGTACAACGTTGTGCTGCAGTGCTGGGATAAGGAATCTGTAGCCATACACAACATGCATAAAACCTGATGCCTGATATCAGTAATAGGATATTACTATTTCAGAGAAATATAAAACTTTCTGTTGTATTAGGATTTCTGATACAAGTTTCTTATTTCTTATAGCTTTCCTTTGTCTAAGGTCACATGTATTTTGTTGGGTGGTGGTACTGAGTAGATTCTGAAATACATAATAGACTTTTTTTTCCTTTGTGTTGTTCAAGTGAAATGCTTTTCTATGAATGTATCCACAGCAGTATTTGTTATGATACAGGATGGTTGGAATTGTGTGATTCTGAACATTATATTAGCTGTATATTTGGCATTGCAGCAGAGCCAAATGTGATTTAGATATATAAAATATAAGTACAAAAAAATTTTATAGACATTGAAGAAAAGCTGGAATTAAAATCTCACTAATATTCCAAATATTTTCTTAACCTATAGAGCAGCTGCACTTTAGTCTAGTTTTGATTGGATCAAAAATCAAGCATTCTGGTACGAGGCTGGACAGCTCTGTGTAGCTATGAGTGGTCACACACCCATTTACCCTTAAAGTTCCTTCTTCAAAGGAGAGTCTACAAAGAAAGATGTGGCTGATTCTGTCTGAGCAATGTGGCTTTGAAATGCATATTGTTGCATTCTGGTACTATGTGTATGCAGAGGTGGAGTTTTCCCATGTTTAAGAGTTGTCTTACACTCTCACGTTCAATTAATATTTTTGTGCCATATTTTATGCTACTCTTTTCAGTAGGGCAATGTCTTTTTGAGGTATTGTAAATGGTAACTTTTAAAACCTGCAGCACCATCATCTTAATTCTCTGGTTTAAATTTGATGTATTTATGGAAGAGACACTCTCAACTCTAACATTCATGGAGCCAACATGCCATTGAACTACCATTTTTTTCTCTTCAGTTCATAGAATCATAGAATGGTTTGGGTCAGAAGGGATCTTAAAGTTCATCTACTTCTAGGCCCCCTGTCATGGGCAGGGACATCTTCCACTAGACCAGATTGCTCAAAGCCCCATCCAGCCTGGCCTTGAACACTTCCAGGGATGGTGTGTCTTTTATAAATCCTTCACTCAAGGGTTATCTTTCTACAGCTGCAGAGCAGCTATTGCAAAACATGACTTCAACTGGTAGACCTCATTTTTTGATCTTAAGTTAGAGAAAGGCTGAATACATTGTGAAAGTAAAACATTTTACTTGTTGTTTTCAAAATTTTCATCCATTAATGCTTTTAAAAGGTAAGCTGTGGTTCCTAATTAGCCTAAATTTAGGTAACACCATACATGTTTCTCAACCTAAAGAAACTGAAAATGATGTAGTAATACAGAAGAATGCATAGCATTTACATTCTGCTTTGATCTATAAGTTGTAAGGGACTTCTCCAGGTTTAGTAGCTGCTTTTTTGGCTTTTACAGTTGAGAAAATCTTGATACAGAGAGATTAGGCAAGTTGTCCAAGGTCTCAAAAGGAGCCACTGACACAATCAGAGCTGAACACTAAACTCCTGTCTGGTTCGCAGCATTCAGATCACAGGCTGGGAAGGTACACTGTCTCTAGCCTTCGGAGGAGTTTCTTTCTGGAATCTCACCCTTGTTTGCTTTTCCAGCAAGAAATCCCAATCTTCCTTATCTTCCATAATGTCCAGTAGGTTCCTCCTCCCTTATGCTATCAGCAGACACTCCTTGTTATCAGTGTTGCCTTCTAATAAGGAGTCCAAGTACCTGCCACTCTGTGTGCATAGGAAGTGGATGCTTTAATTCAGGTTGATGTGTTTCATGCTCAGAAGTATTCACTTCTAATTGAAACATCCAAAAGATAAGAGTTCAACAAGGGAATTTGGTGTATTTGCTGTGAATGTGTTGTCAGACTAAGTACCATCCCATATGCTGGTGGGGGTGGGAAGTGGAGAGTGGATACGGGTGACCTGAAACACACCTGAATCATTTGCCCAACTACATCCATAATTATTGGATATGTGCATGCATTTACAGGGCTGTAATTGCATGTCTGATGTACTTTTAGTTACATATTCATCTGTTAATCTGCTGAACAGAAATATTGAACAAAAGAAAACATTCCTAATGAGCAACTTTATTTGACACGCATACTCACAAAAAGAAAACTCACTTGTATTTATTGTGAATTTGGGTTAACATTCCTGACAAAGTGGATGCTGCTTGTAGGACAGGAGTAACCTCCCTTCTGGGATGTGACTTCCAATTATTTGTGTATGGGATGAACAGAATGTTCTGCTTCCTTGGGCAATGTTCTCTGTTCAGAATTGTGAGGGACACGTTCATTGTGTTGTTAGTGATCAACAGGAGTTATGAATTATTGAAAGTTAGCACGCCTTGCAGGCATTGCAGGGCAGTAACCTGTAACAAGAAGAGGCACATTTCCCTAAATGAATACATTTTCATTCAGCGGGTTATTCACTTAGCCAGCATTAAGTGTAATCCTCTTTGAATCTCATGGCCACCTCCTACTCTCTTCCTGTCAGTCTTCATCTCCTGCAAAATCATGAATTCAACCTTCAAAAGAATAGTAGTTTGGCTAATTCACTGTGCAGCTTTCGTAACAAATACAAGAGGGATTCTGTAGAGCTAACGTAAAATAGCTCAAGGTCAATAGCTCCTAATATTTACATCATAATTAAAGTATTCTCTTTTTCATTTTCTTTCCGCTCCTCCCTTTTTTGCCTTTCTTCTTTCCTTTATTTTTTTTTTCCTTCTCCTTTATTTCCTTTTTTTTTTTTAATCTTTTTCTTTTTAAGATGGAAAGGTGTTTGTCTCAGTAGTGTGGCATCATCACCTCTTTTTATGCTGATTTCATTTTCAGACAAGGCAGATGACACTGCTGGCCATTGCGATTTACTGCACACCAGCTTTGCAGAATATAATGGAGTGGGACAGTGTTCTTTTTGATGTGGTTAATCTCTGTTGTACTTGTGCCTCTCCTGAAAACTGCACTGTGTCAGAGAGTCTTTTGTAGCCAATGGTGACAGGAAGATCAACAGAGAGAGGTTGCTCCATTAACCTCTGAAGTAATGAAGTTGCATTTCAGGCAGTCAACACTCACGCTGCCAATTTATTATCATTTAAGAGGAAGTGAAACTACTTCAAGCCACTCTGGTGTCCACATTTTGATAAATACACAGAGTGCTAATGTTGTAATGCTAACAATCAGCCTTGAAGGGACCTCTAATGGCATAGGATGCCCTGGCTGTGTGTCTTCTTGCTCTTGTGGAATGATCAGCCTTCACGGAATCAGCACCAAGCAAACAGGCTAAACCTATTTATTCCCATACTGAACATGCAGGTGTAGTTTTGCTGGCAGTGCCAGCTCTATCTGTCCACATTGATATGCTGAAAGTGGATAAATCATTTGATAACAAATTTGTGTAAACTTCCAAGGGAACTGAATTTAGATCTCCAGATTTGCTTTCCTTTAATTCTGGTTTCCCAAGGGATACACACTGTTAAGGGGATTTCTTTCCCTCTTAGAAACGGACATAACCAAAATCGCGGGAACGCATTTAAACCTTCAATTTGTTAAAATCTTGCAGGATTGTCTGACCTTATAAGATTTTCATGACCAACAGTGAAATCCTGTGAGAACAGCTTTCTGAGGAAGCAATAACACTAGTCTCCCCCGCCTCAGCAGTAAAACAGGCTTGTAAAAGAAAACATTGCAAAGCTGGCATGACCATACCCCCATTCTTCCCGAGTTCTGCTCCTAGGCATGGTCTCTGGCACATATTTTTTCCTGCTAAGGGTAGTGTAATTTACATGTCTGGCTTTCCATAAGTAGTGAAAACACTTTTTATATATAAAAAATCCAGGTGGTTTCATAGCCATATCATACATTCCTTTTCTCCCAGGGTGACATAAGTAGTTATTTATCCACAGTATTTCAGAGACACAGAATCAAGGTGGTCAGTTAAGTGCAGTATGTTTCTGCTGGTGCCTTGCTGAATTTCTGATGCATTTTTGTTTGTGCTGTGGGCCCAGTTTTGACTGCAGTTGGGTCTCTGAGTGTTTGCTTCCTGGGACTATTTGACATAGCTCCACTGAAATAAATTGAAAGACTCTGTCTTCTGTGGGCTTAGGATGGATCCTTTTAGTGTCTTTTGTCTGGGAAGAGAAAGCACTCATTAAACCAGGGGGAATGTTACCTGCATTGTATAAAAGGATATTGTTTATGAACAGAACACTCAGCCATGGCCTCATGCCCACCATGCACGATGACTGCTTTCTTGCCTCTCCTGTCAGTAGGCTGAACTATCTTCTTTCCCTCTGAACTATAACTCTTCTTGCTGCAAAACACATTCTCTGGCCTGATTCCTTTGTCTTGCCTCTGTGTAAGGAAGGTGTCTGCATTTCCTTTCTTGGGCTTTCCTTGAGCAATGGTTGCAGGACTATGTGTCCAGTGGCCGCTGGTGCAGATCTCTGCCAGGGTAGGGGCAGTGGCCGTGGCCAGTGTAGTGTGTCCCCACCAGCCCCATCCCCAGCAGAGTGTCCCCAGGGCTGTGTCAGTGCTGCAGGGCTTGAAACAGTGATCTCTGCTCAGCTGTTTGCCAAAGCTTGGTACAGACCTGATGCCAGAATGAGGACCACAAGCATCTCCCACATGTGCCACAAAGCTGCGCCGAGCAATGCAGACTGTCAAGTTTCATGGATTTTCTCCCACTCCCTCTCTCCCCACCCCCATGACACATTTTTCTCTGTACTGAGACAACAGGTGTCTCAAAACTCTCCCTTTTGTCTTTAGGCAGACAGGTTTGGGAAGGGCCCCCTGCCAGCTTAGAGCACAAGGTCGCTTTTGAGCACCTGACTCGACAACAGAGGTTGGTTTTTCAGCTGCTTGGGGCTGGAACGGGATGGGAGCTCTGCCCCAGCTGCCACAGGGATGGACCTGGAGGGACGCACATACTGCTGCCAGGGCAGCACAGCCAGGGAGCGTGGCAAGGGTTATGGAACTCCACAGCATTCCAGGAAAATGTTTTGAATAGGCCATGGAACCTCTGCCACCTGCGCAGCCGGTGCCGGCTGCAGAACACTCAAACTGCCCGAGGTCTTCAGTTTCTGCAGGGGCATGTGGCAGAGGAGTGGGAAAAGCTGTCAAGAATTCCATAGCAGTGCTGAAGCCAGAGAAACACGGGCAACCCTCTGTGGGTTAGTACTGTTTCAATGCCCTCTGCCCTCTCAACCCCTTCCTTACTTGTTATTCCCAGCATTCCTAAAGCAAACGAAAGGCACAGTGTGTGTGGACAGAGAAGAGAGATGGAGTCTGTGTTGTTTGGTATTGCAGAGAGATGTTCTTGGCACCATTATCAGATTTTCAGGTAGTGAAGATGTTTTCATTTAACACAGAATTAGTTTATATTTTGTATGTGTTTTCAAAAAGGTGAGATAAGATTAGGCAATTCTGAATTATAATTTGTAAATCTACAATTTGTTATTAGTTTGTGTTTGAATTCTTTTTTTGTGATTTAAATATACAGCTCACTGATCTTAGCTTCTTCCCTTCTATGTTTAGCCAAGGAGAGCTGCTGAAGAATGTGAAATATATTATTTTATTGGCACTGACTCACAACCGAGTCAGTGAACTTTTTTGCACTTAAAACTAAAATTGGATTCTAGCTTTCAAAAATTTATGACAATTGCTCCTTCTTGTGGCTTGAATGTTGACATATAATTAATTTAGGATTTCTTCTTGAGATTTCCTGTCTAGGTTTGTACCTGTCACAAAAATATCCTTGAAAGTTTATCTAACAGCTGGAACACCATGAGAGTCAATTGAAATTTAGCAGAGATTTACTGGGGCCAACAGGAAGTGCTCAGAGCAGGATGGCATAAATATGCAGAAAGAGCTCTTTTATTTCAGCTGTTTTAAAGGGTCCCAGCACAGGCTGATAGTGGCATAATCCTGAAAAATGCTGACACTGTGTCAGCCAGCAACACCAGCACAGCAAAGGATTCCACAAGCATGGATTGGCACTTTGTTGAATTATGCAGAGAATGGAGCTGTGTCTGTTGCCTTCCCTCCATCCCAGCTGCTCTGCAGGTTTTAGCTCATTCTTCTCAGAAACCAGATATATTTACTGGAAATTCCCCACTAAATAGTTTTGAAATCTATTTTGTTGCTGTGCAGGATTGAAGGAATTCTGAAAATCCAAAATCTAGGTTGCAGTGACTTGAGGAATTGAGCAGATGAAAGTTCCTTTAGATAAATGTAAAATGAAGCATAGGCTAGCACCCCCAAAACTACATACTTAGTTTCAGGATATAAATTAGCTATTACTCCTCAGGATGGAGATGTTGGAATTACTGTGCATAGTCTTCCAAAAACTTAGCTTTATTTGCAGCAGTGGTAAAAAAAGGCAAACAATATAATAAATACTTGGGGGAAAAATAGCTATTTAAACACAAAGCCATTTTTAACCCCTGGTCAAGGCTTGCCTGCATCTTTGCTATTCCACGTATTTCTGATAAGCCACTGAGAAAGAATAGAGAGCACAGCAAAGGCTAAAAAAAAAAGGATATTTTAAATTGTTTCTATGTAAATAGAAGCTTCAGTTTGGAAAAGAGGTAGAAATATGAGAAATCTCTGAAAGCAGGAATAGTCTGAATGGTGTGAAGGTGAAATGAGTGTAAATTTTCCCGCAATATGGACTCAGAGTGAAATGAGTTGGCAGTGGTTCTACACATAATACAAGCAACACTGACTCAAATATGTAACTGTTGCCCACATTTGCCATGCCAACTGCAGAGACCACAAGGATAAATGAAACTGGAACGGTGCTAAATGGTTTATGGATGGTATTGGTCTACTGAGGATTATTAAATGCAATGTTCTGGATTTAGCAGGAACCCTGGGCTCTCAGGGAGCCTGGAGGGTGCATTCCCTGGAGGGGGAATTCCCTGTTTCCTTCTGCGTAGGGACAGGAGAAGTTGTGAGTTGTTTTTGACCCACACTTTGAAATTTGGAAGACAGATCAATTTTTATTGGAACAAGCTGCATTTTCTATGAGCCTTGTGATCATTATCACGGCAATGCCTAATGGTGGTAGATATGTACCATAGGGAATTGAAAATAAGGTTTCATTTAGGGAAATGAAAGATCCCAAAACATTCTACTGGCAAAAAAATCTGCAAAGGACATGGGTGATCCTCCTCCTCTTTCTTTTTTACATCCTGTGCTCGTGATTGTCTGGAATGGGAGATTGAGAGAAGAAAGAAAATAAGCATAGAGACATAGGTGTCCTCTAACCAAAAAAAGTACTACTCAGTGTAAATTGTGATTAATGAGAAACTTGTGGTGATTATTTTTGTTCAGAAATTTCCTAGACTTGTATTGCTAAACAGTTTGATTGCGATGCATCCATCTTTTTTTATAGTAGCATCGAGTAGAAAATGTCACCATTGTAGTTTTATATGGTTGAAATGGCCTATTGAATAGATATTATGTATCTTGCTGGGAGCCCCCGGTGGTCTAGTGGTTAAGACGCTGCATATCTCCTTTGGAAATCTTGCAATCTAAGCCTCTATTCTCTCCAACTCTTACACACATGCGTGCTTTTGAGTTTCAAAGTGATTATAAACGTGGTGTTTGAAGATTGGGGGAGCAATATGTTGCTTAAACACTTGCTTATTGCTATTTTACTATTTCCCTTTATGCAATAGTCATTATCATTGGTATGCTGATAACTGTGGGTCTTCAATATGCGTGGCATATTATGTGTGTGCCCTTAGTTAAATGAAAGCCTGTAAGATCCCTTTCAGGATAAACTCTTAAGCCTTCTCTTAGTATTAGGTACACTTTTAAGTCTCATTTAGAGTAAAAATTAAGGAATTAAAACATATGCTTATATGCTTACCAGAACTGGTCCCTAAGTCTTCCCTATCATGCACTGAGAAATGCGTGGGCAGAACCATAATTGTGGAGAAGCTTATAATATTGGGGCCTAAATTATAAAAATTATTGCATAATTAGACCACACAAGTTAGATTTCAAAATACTGCGTGTTACTTGGATGGGTATTTAAAAAATAAGTAGCTGTTGAGCGTGTATGGTCATGTTCACAGTGCCACACACAGTCATGGTAATGCTTCAGGAGTTCGAAGAGTTTTAAGTAGATCCAACATTGGTCTTCAAATAGACCAAACCTACTAATACTTTCCTTAATTGTATCTCTTTCTTCTTGACATTAAAAGATGCAGTTGTAAATATCACACTTCACTTTTATAAGTAGGTTCATATCATGAACCAGGTAATATAAAAAATATATTTAGGATCATTTGGAGGGGAAGAAGGTGAAAGTATATGTCATGTACTGTAAAACAGGCTTTCTATATACTATAGAACTCTGACTATACTTTGGCATATTGATTTCTTTTATATTATTATTACAATAACCATACCTCACAATGTCCTCCACAGCACAATCAGTATTTAAATATAACTGATAGGATAACTTTAAAGAGTACAGGGCTATTAACTAGCAGAACAAACTAATGAAATGGCATGTTAATGGTTTGTCTAAATAATGAAGTAGAGGTGTTGGTACAGATATTCAGATCCACAGAGCAGTACTCTGAAGCTCTTTAGATTATTCTCAACCACAGAAGATAAGCAATCTGAGGAAACTTTTGCTAACTTACTGGAGTTATCTGCCCTAAGGACACTATGCTATGTCCAGCACTTCTAAGAAGTCTTGTCCTTTCTAGCCAAGAATCCACCCTTTTCCTTAGGGAAGAAATAGGCACACACACATCAAGTACCTCAAACCTGCACTCAGCCCTCACCATCTCCCTTCCACCCGACTCCCTCCAGCCTTTGGGCACATCAAAAGAAGGAGTACAGCCCTTGTGTGCCTCCTCATTGGCTGGAATGCTTCTGGATTAAACTTCCTCACCACAACCACCAAATTTATTAGTATTTACTCTGGTACAACATCTAGTAACCAATATGCTTCTAACAACAGTGTGGTAGCAGCCACAGTAACTAGAGTTATCCAAGCACAACAGCCAGCCAATTTTAGCTATTAAATATTGACTGACTCTGGTAGGATGCATGAGGTAAAACCCAAATCATATTCGCTACCACCGGACAAATATGTATGAGATCTTAAGAATTTCCTTCTAGTCCCAAACTATCAGCAAATCTCAAAAGATGGCAAGAAAAAAATAACTCCTACAAATTCTAGACATTTCCTTCGTGCAGAGAAAAGCCACAGCTATGACCTTGCATGGCTCAGGCAAACTCCTAAGAACAGAAAAGAAATGCTCCTTCATCACTGGTGACCAAAGAAAGAATGTGTTTTGCCCTTTTGTCCCTCCAAAAGGAGTGGCCAGTCATTTCTGTGGCTCAGCAAGTTGAAACTTTTGCCTGAGCAAAAACCCCTGAAAAACACAGGGGAGGGCACCAGGGAAAAGGAACAAAAGATTGCCAACCCCTTCCCTCCTTCAGCTGTGACCTGTCTTTATCATTCTCTGCACATTTAACCTCTTACATAAGCTTTAGCTCATCTGGGGATGAGGGCAGAGGCAACACGTAACAGGCTCAAGAGAGAGACAAATGTTTCAGATACACAAGTGTTCAGCCAACTCATTATTTGCTCCATATCTACAGACTGGTAACTCCTGGCAGTGATGAATCTGCAGGGATTTACAAAACATGGGACTGCAATGCAGTTTTGAAGGGCAAACAGAACTTTCAGAGCTGAGGGACCACAAGCACCCCATCAATGTGCAAGAGAAACCTTGCATTTTTCCCTGAAAAAGTGTGATCCTTAGGGAAAAGGGAAGGTGCATTCTTCTGCATATTAGGATTTAGAACTTAAATCTACCCCTCAATTATGTCTGTACTATCTCCTTTCATTAATTTATCTCTTTTTTTCATTTCACAATCCAGTTTTTAAAATATGAATTTATGTTTTAAGATATTATGTTAAGATACACTTTATCTTAAAGAAATGAAAGATTAGAACACTGGTGAGTATTGATTTAAATAAGTGGATGCTTATAAGTGAAACCTATCCCAGCAGAGATTTTAATGGGTTCATTTCTTCTCATTTCATTTTGCATTGAATTTCTAGTGCCACAGATTTTTCTCTCTAGTGAAAATTTTCTCTTCTAACAGAAAACAGCATCATGAGGTTTCTTTTTATTTTTTTTAACTATACAAAATATGCAGCAAGTCACAGTTAAATTTCAGTTAACAAAATGCAAAAATACACCCACCCTCCCTCTGCTAAAAATAAGTAGTTTGAAAAGTAATTTCACATCCCTGACAATGACGACTGTGTTTATGACATATTTCTGGTGCCATATTCCACTCTCCTATCGCTGCCAGCTTGCGTCCAGTATTTAGAAATAAAACAGAAACACATTGAACTTGCTGAACTAGATGTTGCCACACTGCAGCTCTAATGGGCTTAGTGACCACAACCTACAGGGGCCAGAATGTGTCAACAGCAAAAGGGCCAACCTCAATCACTGTCTGTGCTTTTACAAAGTTGTTACATGTTTAATTCTTTGCAGCTTAGTTCTCCCGCTGTTCTGGCTGCTCCAAACCAAGGCTCATATATTGCAGCAGCCTTCTCTACCTCGTATAATGCCACAAAGGTCCCAGCAGGAGACCTTTCAGTGGAGCAGACAAGCCACAGGCGAGGGCAAACAGGGCATCACAACTTCCTAATAAGATGACTTATTAGATTGGGGGCTTGACACAGCTTTTATTTAACCACTTCTTTCCCCGGCCAGCGGGACCACGAGCTGTGTGTGCGCTGGCAGCGCAGCCAGCGGTGCGTGGGTTCGCGGCCAGCGCTCAGCCCCGTCTCCAAGGGTCCGATGCCAGCTCTGTCAGCTCGCCGATGCGGTGATTTCGCCCTCAGTGCCAGAGCTGCAGGCGCACGGGTTTGTGCGGGCTGAGCCCCGCGGCGGGGCCGGCAGTGCGGGGGTTAAGCGCGGCCGTGCCGGCGGTTTCCTGCCCGCACTTGCCGTGTCCCGAGGCGGTGCCGCCGCCGGGAGCCGGGAGAGCCGCGCCGGGCCAGGTGGCGGGCAGGCAACACCGTGTTATTAAGCAGCACCGATCGCAAAAACCTTGATCTTCAAAAAAAAAAAAAAAAAAAAGCCCCCTAATTAGTCCGGAGCACGAGAATAAATGGCATTCCACATCAGCCAGGATGGAAAAGGCACCTTCCAATTTCATCCGCTGATGCCTGTTATTGACGGTTTTCCGGATCGCACCAGGGACGTTGCTGTTTGAGCCACTTTTACTCAGTTCTTCTTTATTTGTCACTTTAGTGCCATTTAAATAGAAAAAAAAAAAAAGTTGCCATGATCTCACGTGCTGCATCCTAAGGAAGTCATAAATGTCTTGACCACGAACCCCGTGCCCTGTGCTGCTGAGTCACAGCCGCCTCCGTGGAGCGCACTGAGGGTCTCCTGGAATCGATAGGAATTCTTCCATCATCTTCAATCCGCTCCAGCTCAGCCCATGGCAGACTTCTGCACCCAAACCATCCTTAACGTTCCCTATAACCCTCTTTTTAATTCAGTGTGAAAGTGACAGATTGAAGGATATGTGCTGAGTTTTCTCATATTTCTGAAGAGCTTTGATTTGGACGAGACTTGTTTTATGAAAAGAAAAAGGTTATAAGAAAAACAATAGCTGTCTTTCAACTCATGTAGCACTTGTCTAATTTTGATTTATAAACATTCCCAGTAGAGAAGGCATCCTTCTCCAAATAGTCTCAAGGTTAGTAAACTTCATCTAATTTTATTATATAATTGTACAGTAGTTTTCAAGGACTCTTACCCTCTAGAGGGCTTGAATCCATTTGATTTTATTCATCCCAGTGGTATCTGCTTTTATCCCTAACTAAGATTAACAATTCTGGCATTATAGCAATATGGAAAGTTCATCACATTCATGCAGTGATTCTACCACCAGCTGTAGATCCTTCTGAAGTTTATTGGGTAGTGAATTTAAAACATAAATAGCAACGAATGGGATAAATAATTTCTTTGCCAGAAATGGAGCAAATTTAATTTGTCTTTATAAATAACTTTTTATGCTGATGGGTTTTTATGAACCTTTCAATATTTAATTAAATCACACAGTTTCTAGATCTTTCTTTTGAATATGTTTTATTCGTGTATTTACCATTTTTAAGCTTTTTAGTAAGTAACTATAAATCATTGAAAAAATAAATAGAAAAATAGGTTTGTATTACAACGTAGCTAAGAAGATATTTTCTAGCATCTAAAAAATAAACCTTACAATTGCCTATTAAAAATGAAGAGTTATCATTACCAGGGATATTTCAGATTATTATAACAGAGGGATTTGTTATTAGGATTTTGTAAACTAGATTTTGAACTCCTTATTTTCTGAAAGGATCAGTGCATTAAGAGCAGAGCAGGACACCCTTTGCCTGGGTGTACCTGAATGTTGTCAGACAGCTGCAGATCTCCCAGGTAACATTTCCTTAAGTGGAGTTTTTAAGAATGACTAGAATTTGTTCTCCTCCAAGCAGGGTGTTTACTTTCTGTGTCCAGTGTTCTCCAGATAATGTGCAGTGCTGCACTTGCCTTTTGAATCAAGAAACTTCCTTCAGCATTACTTTAACCCATGGGCTTTATTGATTTGAGATGTAAAAAACCGTACGCCAAAACTTTGGTTATTATAAGGAGTTCTAAACAAGAAAGACTAACATCAGTTTTGACAACAAACAAAACCAGTTTTTGTTCAATCGGTTATGTTTAAAAGATTCCAATTTCAAACCAAACACAACTTGTGGTTATTCTGTCAGATATTTATATAGCCACTGGGGCGCCATAGTTATGCACTGCATACATCATTGTATTTTTAAAATGTACTTAATGAACATTTTTTCTTTTCTGGTAACTACTTCATTGCCTTAAATGAATGCATTCCAATAGAATTTGTAACAAATGAGCACTTTGTGTTTGCATTAATGCCAAACACGTTTAACAAATTTTTAACAAGGAACACTGGCAAAAAGCCAAACTCCTAGAGGGACACTGAAGGAATGCTATAAATTTAAACTAGATTTTACCTTTTCACTCAGCTCAACAAGTGTCTTAGGTGTCTTTGGCATCTCAGCATTGGAAGTTTTGTACATAGGTTGGATACAACTTTATGTCTTAATTATTTGTCTTCTTGGCCCTCCTCACTAGAGGTTTTCCTATTGAAATAGCAGGCTTTAACAGGTTACTGTATTCTTTAGAAAGTGAGAGGTGGGGTTTCATTCTTTCCACAGGAGTTCGGCCAGGAGGAAGTAGCAAAATGGTATTTATTTTTGGGGCTGCAATGACAGAGAGGTTCAAATAGCAAATATTATGCCACTGTCATATCCTGTGTTTAAGGGAATGACACAGTGGCAAGCACTCCAGCAGGTCTGTGCTACTCAGTATTGTTTCTTGTGCTGAGTTGCAAATATCTGGGCTCTGATTGTGTCTGCAACTGCACTTCAGGGGCAGGGAAAAGCAGCCCACAGTGCTCCCACTGGTCCAAGCTCTGGGCTCACACAGAAGCCACAAACAGATTTTTGGCTGAATCAAACTTCTGGGGGGTTTTTCAGTTGTTAAGTTATGCCCACATGGTACATGTCAGTACAGACCTTGGGAATCACCTAGTCTGTAATACATGTTCGTATTAAAAGTGTTACAAGTAGCTCCACAAACCACATGCTTGCTCTTTACTTGTAACTTAATATATTAATTTAATTTTTACTATGTTATTTCAGTTTTAATCAAATGCAGGAACTGAAAAATAATAATACTTAGCACTCATCCAAGACTCTTAAGGCACATTACAAACATTAAGCCTTGCAAATTCCTGTGAGGAGCCTGATGTTATGCCTACTGTAGAAAAGAACAAGTTAGGCACAGAAAAATAATATGATTTTCCTTAGTCACACAATAACCTGGTGGCAAGGATGGAATTTAGAGTGGTATGTGCCAAGGCTTTGTTTTAGTTAATTGAGCCATTCTTTTCATGGTTTTGCACAGATAAAGGTAAAAATTGGGAATACATTTTTTTTTCCTTCATGTCATTTAGATTTTATTGTTGCAAGAGGCACAGGCAAGTCCCAGGAGGTCACTTGAGAAAGGCCTTATGAGTTATAGCCTTATTTTTTAAATACTACTTTTCAGTCTAGTTACTTGTTGCCAGAAAATGAAATAATTTCCCATCATTTGTTGGTACTCTGAAATGATGAATGAGCCTGGAGAAGGAAACTGAGGAATTCATCCTGACAGCTTTTTAAAAGATGTCACATTATAGTACATATGCCTTGTCATAGATTAAGGAGCAGAAATAACCCTAACAGGTTTTCATTAATGATATCCTTCTCTACTAACGTTTGGTCAGATACCAATTCCCTGTAATAAAGTGGCTATTCCCTCTCTTTCTGACTCACTAATTACCATATCAGTTGTTGGCCTTTTATGTAGGTACCATGTGTAACAGGTTAGGAGAGGGCAATTTAAGCCTATGTGAATGGGTATCTGTTTTTGTATCTGGGTGCTTGTTGCAAACATTTGGAAAGCATATGGTGCATAATGGACATTAACCCAGATGTCAAAAATAGCCTGCATTTTACTACTGTTATTAAACAGTTTCCCCTTTAACCCCTTTGTGTTTACCCACCCTCTCCAGCTTGTTTCTGCAAATCACTGCTGAGAGGAAAGGATTGGAAGTAAAAAGTACTAATCAGGCAGGTGTCTTTATCCAAGGGAAAAACAATCTGAACAAATATTTGTGGGCTACTACACTTTTATATCTTCACATCCTTCTCTTGTTTTCATTGACTGGTATCTAATGGACTGACAGAGGTGGCAAACTCGTAAGACATTAATTTCAGCTGGAGCACTGATGAATTCAGGCCCAATGTATGTTACCAAACTTTATTTCTATTTTAGAGGTTCAGTGACTTGTCCCAAGTACAGCATTGAAGAAACAAATATAAATTTAATTTACTCAACCTCAGTTGGTATTTGACAGCAATATCCTTTCATATATTTATTTGGCTTACTTGAGAAATACTTTGCATTTCCTACCTGTGGTGAACAAGTTTTTGTTACACTTCCAATACATGTATGGTTTCCTGATGAATGGGTGGGTTGATTAATTGGGTGAGGTTTATTTGGGGGATTTCATTCTATAGTAAAATCCCAATGAAAATCTGGGGAGCAACCTGGAGGGAGAGTGCACTTTGTGTTTTTTGCTCTTCCTCAGGTTGGACAATTTGTTCTGCGTTCTTATTTTTCCAAGCATGAAAGACTGTTAATTGCAAAGGAACTTCAGCTTGTAAAACAGCAACTATATTGAAGATTTGCTGTGGTTACATTTCAGTGAGCCTGTTTAAAAAATCTAGGCATTATTGTGCTACAGTTTCTAGAATGTACTCTTGTTCATTTACATGTGCTCTTCCTCTGTCCATCTTTGAATGATGATTAGGAAATTCTCGGCACCCAAAAGAATGGGAGCTATGCACAGTTCACAAAACGTAATGCATGCTCTGACTTACAGTTTTCATAAAAAGTTTGCAAAGATTTTATGTGCCAGAACTAGTAACATGATCTACTTTAGGAACTCCCTGGCTTTCCAGCTCTGCAGAAGTCATTTTTTAGACCATTCAAGGGCCAGATCCAAAACTTGTTAAAATCAGTGGGAACCTTTCCACATTTCAGTGGGCTTTGGATTAGTCCCTAAGTGTTTTAACCAGAAGAATTGTACCAACCCCTCACTGAAAAAGCAGGACTATTCATCTAAGTTTGTATGATATAAACTGTTAGATGTATTTTCATACGTATACATGGACTTGAAAATAAGGATTTAAAATAATTTTTGAGTTTATTCTGTAAGCAGTGTTTCACTTTACTCACAGAATAATTTCTCTTACAAATATTAGATTCTAGAATTTAAAGGGGCTTTTTAGTCAACTAGCCCTAACTGGAAAAACATAAGTTTTCAGCTGTACACAAAAGCGTAAGCATTGTATGGCAATTTCTTTTCATACAATTGGATGTTTTGGAAACTTCTAAGGTTACATAAATGGAAGGGCAATAACAGAGAATCCCATACATAATGCATTTCAGATTTTCTAGGAACAGAGTCAGTGGACAAATGAACAGCTGCCCTGTAAGAGAATCATTTAATTCCTCCCACTCATCTGATATACTGATAATGTGAATAAGACTAATTCAGTGCTCTCTGCTCAGGAAGTTGCTTGCAGCTCAACTAGTGTAACAATAAAAATCATTCAGGTCTCACTGTGTAGTCACTTACAAGCAGACACAGGTCTGTAGAAGTCAGGAAGGCTCTTCTCACTGACTGACTTGGGCTGACACTCGTTACCTCTCACAGTCCTCCAGGTTTCGGCAATGCCAAGCCATGAAGAGGAATCAACCACCTGTGGGGTTTAGTGGGATTAGTGGGGTTGTGGCTGAAAAAACTCATATCAGATTGTTGTGTATTGTAACTTCTGTAAATCTGAGCTTCTTGTATCCATGAAACTTTTCTCTGCCATAAGAGAACTTAAAGTACTTAAGAACTTAAAGTGAACTTAAAGTGCTTAAAATATAGTGACAAAATGGTGCTTCAGTTTTGGAGAGTTGCTAGAGGTACAGCGTATTCCCACCTGCCATGGAAAGAAATGGATGATTCCTTTGGTTGCCACATAAAAATATTTAGTTTTATTAATAGCATTTCCCCTTCAAAGCTACTGTGCCCATAGACAAGATCAGAAAACTCATTGTTTACACAATCACAAGGACAATAGAATTTGACATCTTAGGAATTTAAAATATTTCCCATTTAGGGGGAATCTTGTCATACAAATCAGCAATAAAACTAATTGCCACCCTATGAACATAATAAGTGGGTTCAAATCAAATTTAAATGCCTTACTTAATCCTTAGTCCCTAGAAAAGCAATATACCCACTCATGTCTATGAGAATCTTGGTCAGATGAGAAGTAGAATGTTCTGGATGCTTCAGTCATGTTGTTAATTGGAATATTTTGTTCCCTTGTTACAGTTGTCAGAGGAACTAGCGAAAAAGGAAGAAAAAACTGTAGCACTGGAAGGTAACAATGATAATCTATTGCATTGGATCTCCAAACATGACCATGATATCCTGGAGAAGATCACAGATGCAGAAAATGAACGCTAAGGTTGATATTTAATGAAATGCTGCATTAATTGGCATATTCTCCATTATTTCTTGTAGTCTATTGTGAAATTAGATACTTTAGAAAATAATGAAGGAGACTCAAGCAAAAATTATAAGAGCTTCATTTCTGTTTTTAAAGGGTCTTGTGAGTTATTCTGTTTTCACAAAGAAACATCTGTTCAGAATATGGTTGTTTAATGAAGTTCAGTTAAGTAGGTTATTTAACTAATTTTTGGTAAATTAATATTGATTTTAATAAGTAATTCAGATTCTCTTAGATGTGGTATCTGCATTTGCTGATTTTACCTAGTCTATTCTAAAGTATCACTTCTATTGCACTAGATTATCAAAGAGGTATTAGTAAAATGCTATATAAGGGTGTTGGCATTAACCTTACCCCCAGTTAGATGTGGGCTTTTCCAAAAAATAAAAACAAGCCTTTACCCTCCTCTGTTTTCTTACATCTACTGATAAAATAGTATCAATTAAAAAACCAAAACCAAACAAAAAACAAATATTGATAATATAACCGGTATTAAGCTCTGGGCCAGGTTGGAAATGAAATCAATTTTTGGTACTAATAACTGATGAAAAAGATTAGTTTCATGAAAATATGGTGTGTGTCTCTGACAATGCATAGGACATCTAATTTGAACATAAATATATGATTATATACAAGGTGTATCTATTCCTGGATGGTAAAAGCTTGAGGCGTACATAAATACATACATATGTATATATATGGACACGTACACAAGGATGTATCAACCTTTTACCATCCAAATGCATACATGTTATCAATGATAAAAGCTGGGACTCTTAAAAAAACAAACAAACAAAGAACAAAAATAAAGATAAGATTGCTGTGAATACAGTTTATGCACTAGGTCTCCTGTAAATGTGGAACTGTTTGTTATTGTTCTCTACATTGAAAAACAGTCTCCAACATGGACCCCAATGAATCTTAGATGTTAAAGAAAATACCAATGAACAAATAGCACTTAAAGGCTGTTGTGTCAACAAAATGTGTCTAATAAAATAAATTTAAAGCACATGCAAGGCAAAATAAAAATGTGAAGTCATTACATTCAGTGAGAGACTCTTAACTGACAGTCAGATCTCTACAACTTCTCAAGGAGAAGTTCCTTCTGACTCCACAAACAATTTCAGTCAGTCTGGCAAACATGTGCAAAAATGTTTGGCTGTTTTGTTGAGGCATCTTTTTGTCCATGGAAGAAATGCTTCCATGCTGATGGCAGTGGGAATAGAATATCTGCATTTTTAAAGGACAAACAATAAATTTAAGCATGGGTGGCCTTAATCCTTAGTAGTTTTTCTTTGCTGCTGTAAAAAAAAAAAATCTCAATGGATACTCCTAAAGTCTTGCACTGAATTTAGAAAAATTATTTTTTGAACCTGTGGTGCGATTAACCCTAAACATCCTACATGAGCCATACATAGTAACCCCTTTAAAATTACTGTCTAGAGATGATATTTTAGTTACTGGTACCATGATTCTTGGTGCAATCAAAGATCAATTTATTCGAGCAGGAGCCCTGCTGGATGTTCCTGTCTTCAGTAAATAGAGTAAAATGTATAGAATTAGCATAGCATAGATAATCCCAATTTCATTCATGTTTAAAAAGTTTGTCCTTTAACTATCAATGGCATTTTAGATCTTTGTTTTTGAAACAGCAAAGCTTTGGGGAGTATACTTAGCACATATGACAAATGTTGCACTCGGAAACTCAGACAACAAAACTGGTTTCTCATGACAAATTTGTTGTCGCGGTAGGGGACAATCGTCTGTGTCTCTTACAATCAGGTCTTTACCTTAACTCTGCAACCGAATACTTGAAGTAGGATATAAACTAGGGGGAAAATAGGGTCACAGATACAAAGCTGTATAGTTAGATATTTATATGTATGTGCCAATTTTGTCACAGATATTATTTTAGGGGCATTTTTGCTCCACTCATGTTGGTAAGAGTATTGATCTAAACTTTTATCAGGGCCTAGAAGTTAGCCCCTAAAGAGGAAAATTTTGTCTAACATTGCTTTTTTCTTTCTTGCTTATTTTTTTTCTTTATTTTCATTTCACATGATACTCTACAATGTTCGGAGAAAACCTTTTCATATACTAAAATAGAATCTCGGGGTTTACAATAAACACTGTGATGTTGGGAAATATTTTATTTCAGCAATGTTTGGTAGATTTTTTTTTTCCCCTCTAAGTGTAATGAAGCAAACCAACTTTTGGTTAACATTTAATCATTATTTTAATGTGAGATCAGTCTTGTTACTGCACATTCTTTCTTTCATTTAAATGTACAGTATGAATTTTGTATTTAATGAATTTTGTGTATCCAGTATGCACGTACCTGCACATTGACTTTCATTTGAAAGTGGGTTTCAATTTACTTTTTAAACAGTGTTTATGAAAAGACCTCAGATGTGTGGACACAAACTATATCCGCAATGTTTTTTTTGTGTGTGTAGGGTGACGTTTGAATGTGATGTTCTGCAGCAATGGGTCAGTATTCCCTATTTACCTTAGATCCTCATTTGATAGTGCTTCTTGTAATAATTTTTTCAAGTGAGTGGCATGTTCTGGATTGTGATATTGATATATGGTTAAGGACATTGATATGAAACTAAGGAATTCCTAGAAATTACCAGTGGGCATGTATTAGACAGTCATTGTAATTTAATGTCTAGTAGAAGTGTAAAGTACCAAGGTATTTAGAGTTCATAACATTGTTATCATGTGTATGGGAAGTATTTAGTGTTGATCAGCTTGTTTATATTCATCAAATAAACCTTGTTTCTTTCTGAAATCAGTGTTGTGTCATTAAAAGTAGGTTTAATGACTGTAAGAAAATGTGTGAGAGATGTTTTCCACATGGTAAATCTATCACACTCCTTATTTCTCTAATTGCTACCATTCAAAGTAATTTATCTTCCTGTTGTTACTATCACATAAACTGTTTAAGAAAGCATAAAAAGGAAAATGTCTCCTAGGCTCCACTCCCAGAAATGCTTATGAGCAACTTTACTAAAGTGAAGAACCATTTTCTGGATTGGGCTCTTAGAGAGCGATATGCTTTTGAATGGGTTTCTAAAACATAATATTCTTGTGTGACCCTGTGTAATTGCATAGAAAATTACATTTTGTTTATGTACTTTACTGACCAAAAGCCATAAGGTGTGAAATTCTCTGCACAGTCAGCTCCTTTTTCAGCTGCCTGGTAAGTAGCTCCCCGTTTCCATTATGTTCACTTTTTTTAGAAAAGGAACTTTTGTTGACCAGGAATTTCTTACCTCATAGAACTCCCTGGACCAGCTCAGGGCACACACAGCAGGAGAATAAAAGGTAAGTAAGTATGCATTTTACTTAGGTTATTTAAAAACACACAGTCTCTTAGTTTGAAGTTCTGTTTCTTTACCTATAAATTAGTTTTCTTGGTAAGAGAGTACTATGTACTAACATAGGATATTAAGTTTCACTTTTAACTACAGCTAAATATACATTTATTGTGTATTCTACTTACGCCTGTTTAGCTTTGAGCTGCAATACTATAAATTGAGTAGTACTTGCTTCTATCTTCTTTCTAGACTTGCACAGTTTTTCCCAGTGGTCTTGTTCTGTATTCAGGTAGTGTCTGTATTAGGGGACTTTCCATTCCACTGGAGACACCCATTTTTGATTCTGTTTTCAGTGTTGATCAATTCCTGCTTTAAAGGCAGCTCCTGCCTCTCTCCATGTGGTGAAGGGAACAGTACATGCCGACATGTCATACTGAGGTTACAGAGGGGACAACAGTGGAGTTGGAGAAACTGTCAAGGGCTCTTAAGCCCCTTTTCTGTAAGATGGTTTTCAGCAGGGATCTTTCCTTTGTAAAAAGGGGCAGTGAGGGCCCCAGGGGAAGGGACTGGAACAGCATGTTCCTGTGTGCTGGGCTGGGGAGCTCCCCAGAGGGCCACTGGGTGAAAGATTATGTCACCTAATGTTGAAGTTTGAGTTCATAATCAAGAGTTTCTCTAGCCCTGAAAGAGCCTGCATAAGGATCAAGTTGAGGTTGAGGTTTCTTCCTCAGAGAGTCTGTTTATTCACTCCAGACTTGAGCCAAAGTAGCTCAAGGTTTGAGCAAGCAGAAGAATAAGCAGAGGGGGACATTCAGGGGATGGAGCTACGTGTTGGCTTGCATTTCAAGCCAACATGTCATTCTAGACACATTCTGAGAGCCCCAAACAGCTCTGTGCCAGTGTGAGTTGGATAAAGCCAATTGCAGAACACCTACCACATCCCCAGTTGTTCACACTGTGCTCCAGGTCCAGGATTTGGTCCTGGAAGAGCCACACTAATCAATGCACATTGAGTCCCACCCCGTGCAGAAAGTACAGAACAAAGGGGTAAAGAAGAGTGTGACTATGTGTCACCTATTGATGTTGCTTCTCCAAAACATGAAACTTTTAATAACCAAAGAATTAAATCATTCTACATAAAGCCAAGTCAGCTCTAAGTAAGTAATACATTTCCCATTATGAAGTCAGTGGGAGCTCTGCACGTTGCCAGGGCATGATTTGACCCACATATGAAAAGTACAGCTGATGGGGGGCTGCTGTGCAGATTTTCCTCTTGTGAGAGTACAGTGATGTTATTTCATGCTCCTAACTTTTCAAACGAGATATCTCTGTTTCAGCTGCATCTTTTCAAACAAGAGGTAACTTCTGCCTTCATAAGGAATAGCCCAGAGCACATCATTACAGCTTTTGTATGGCCTGGAGACACTCATGCAGCAGAAGCCCAACCTCGATGGATGCAGTTGCAGAATCAAGGACTGATTTTGTTTGGGTTTGCATTCCTTCCACTCCTTGCTCTTGAAAATGACTCTTTCTTCAGAATAAGACAATTCTAGCCCCAGATCTCACAGATGCAGGGAAAGAGCAGGCACAATGCCAGTGCATCCTAAAGACAATGCATGTGTCCCTTTGAAAAGCGCACTTGAGTTTGTGTTACAGGCAGTTAGATATTCCCACGAAGCTGCAGGTCTCACGACAGATACAAGAACTTTGAACTCACCCAGTTTCCAACGGAGGCGAGTGTCCAACTTTAAAAAGGCCGTGCTTTTGGTACTCACCCCAGCGAGGCCAGGAGACAGCAGATGTTCTGGCAGCTGCAGCCTGCCTTGCGCTCGGGGAGCTGGGGCTGGAGGAGAGCAGCCAAGCTCCCTCCAGATGGAGCAGACGGGGAAGAGGCGAGTGGGAGGCTGCACAAGGAAGTCAGATAGCTCCAGATAGCAAGGGACTGATGATGTGTGGCTCCACATCACCTAACCAACCTCGGAGAGGCTGCAAAAGAGAAATAAGCACCAACCCAGAGTTAACCTGAGTTCAGTAAGAAGTCTTCTTGTCGTGGGAAAATCAATAGGGAGGAAATATCTGTGCAGAATGCATGATAATGTAGCATGGTAACTACTTTTTATTTGAATGTAATTTGGACAAATGCGTTACTCATAAGTGAGTTATCCAGGGCTTGCCAAATATGTGGTTAAACAGTTATTATAGCAAATTACACCATCATCTAAACACCTCTGTTTTGGCTCTTAGTTGTCTTCTTTTGCAATGAGGTTGCTTTTTTTTCCTTGATTACTGTTGTCTAGTAGTGCTGTATTTACTGTTTTGGTTACCATAGAAATAAATAATGGCACAAACAACAACATGCCTACAAGTGAATAAGAGCAGTTTTTGAATTTCTCAAGGAGAACACTCTTGTTAATGAAGACGTATATTGGTTGAGTAGTCCTTAACAT
>JAWWES010000024.1:13084169-13096886 GCA_035583135.1 Lophotriccus pileatus
TAAGAGCAGTTTTTGAATTTCTCAAGGAGAACACTCTTGTTAATGAAGACGTATATTGGTTGAGTAGTCCTTAACATAGTTCTCATGTCTGTTGATTTGTGTCCTCATATGCATTTTATTATGGGCTTTATATTTCATTTTAAACTTCCAAAAATAAAGAAAAACAGCTGAGGTACTTTTTTTTTTTTTTTTTTTAAATGGCCAGATTTTGGTTAGAGGTTAAAACAGGCCAAAAGAGAACTCAGCTCTGCCCTCGAGCCCTTGCAGTTTTGTTTTGTTTTGTTTTAATAAAAAGACCGTTATTACAATCCAGCGAGGGTCACAGAAGCGTGGTCATTACAGACCAGCCGTACCCCTCGTGCAGCTCTCCTGCCCTCTGCACCTTCTCCAGCCTTAGATCAATCAAACCTGTGAAGGCAGGACTGTTGTCAGTCATGATAAGTGTGTGCATTAAGGGGGTAATCCAAACTTTACTGAAGTGACCTGAAAGACCATTGATTAAAAGTAAGTTTCTGCTCATAACCCGCTTGCTTCTTTTTGGAGCAAAACTGTACATTTACAGGAGCATGGGGGAAAGTGTTTTGTCTGTATATCAAAATTTCAGCTAAATGTAATTCAAATGAACAAGCTGATTTTTTGAATGCTTTGTGATAAGAAAATACATCTTGGGCTTCATTACTGAAGTTAATTTACAATGTGGTTTGTTCATAGTTGTCCTGACTGTGTTTCTAGGCCAGCACTCAACTCCTACCAACTCTTAACACAGTGTTTCATTATAGCGTCTTTACATTATGATCACTTATTTCATTGTATTTGTTACAATTGAATAAGTACCATTCAGTCCATGGGGTAGTCTGCTATTGCTAAAGATAGATCTTCTATTGCCTCAAGGAGTAAAATGCATATTTAGGAGTCTGTTTTCTAAAGTGATCTTGCAGTTGGGGTTACTACAGGAAAAAGAAGAGGCAAAACAACCCCCATAATTATTAACTCCTAGGATTGTCCAAGTAGCCAGTTTCTAGAGGATTTGTTCCAGTTCTGATGCCATTCAACATGTCAGAGTTGTTCTCACTGAAGTTAAACAACCAGCCTCCGTATCTGGAAGCCGAAGGTTGTAAATCTCCCCTGTGAATGTTGCCTATGACAGGGAAGGAAAGACTTGCGTAATTACCACTTGTACTTCCTCAGAGAACATGAGCTCAAGTCTAAAGCAAGGAGTTTGGTCAATAAAACATCAAGGTCTGAAAACTACAGGAAAATACCTGTCCAGCTCATATGATAAGTGGGTTTTTCTTGGTTAAAAGCAAATGAGTATTTCAGTGAAAGCCTCTTCTTCAGACCTGATTAATTTATAGATATTCTTAATTTTTCTTCAAGATTACCACTAGTTATTGCAATTCATAGCTAAATTAACTGAAACATCTTACAATCTTCCTTCTGTGTGAAGCATAGTGTGCACTGGACATAGTTATTCTGCTAAAATACAGAGAACCATTTACTAATCTGACTATAAATGTTATGATGTTCATCAGTGTCTTTGAACGAGGTTACAAATTAAAAATCAGAGAGCAGGAGTAGCACCTTGTTCCCACGCTACTGAAGTCAGAAGGAATTACCTTCAGTCCTTCTCCAGGCAGTGAGGGATATCAGTGCTTGGCACTTTGGGCTATAATTGGCCAGATAGCTTATGGAAGAATACAACTGCTCACGTGAGCAAATTTTTACAGGACTTAGAGCCTTAAATCAATTATTAATGCTTTTTGGCTAATGTGAATGCTCGTGGTCACACTGGTACCTTTTCATAGCAATCTTTGTCCACATCTGTTCTCTACTTACATCACAGGGAATGATTTCAGTTAAAATGTTTATGCATTGCTGCTATTCTGTTTGCTCTTCTCCATTGCAGCTTTTTCTACTTCCTGCAGTGCTTTGCACATTTATTAGCTCTAAATTCCCTCACATAGAAGTGCCATATGAAGTCTTTGAAACTTCTTTTTGAAGAAACCCTGTGATTCTTCAGCTGCTTTGCCATCTTCTCTGAGGGTGCACAGAGAACTTTGCACAAGGTAGGAGGCACCTAAAGTAAGACTGTCTGAAATTAAGCACATACTGCAGACTTGGATTACCTACAGGTCCTGTGCAATATGAAAATGCTCTACTTCCTTTGATTGCTGTGGGATTTGAATATAATCAGCATCTGGCATGATAGAGACTGAAACACAAAAGACTTTATAAAATTTTCCTGATATACATTAGGTTGTCATCATCTGTGTCCCAAGGAATCAGGCAAACCAAGAAATGTTAAAATAGGTTGTTGAGAAATGTTGTTTTTTCAGAGTTCACCTGCCTAGTTTGGCTCAATTACTGTTTTTCCCTCTCAATTTTGAAATTCCAGATACAAATGGTGATGCACAAACATTCGTTAAACTCTGAGGGATTAGTGAAAAATTGCATTGAAGGAGCATTTTCAGCTGGTTTGTTGGACCTTACCACCATAGCAAGTTCAGAGAAGAATTTAGATTACTTACGAACACAGATATTAAATCACAGTCTGAAAATAAAGCAAAATGAGATATTTGAATTGAGTAATTCAAACAGAGTAATTAAAATTGAGTAATTAAAATTGAGTAATTAAAATAGAAAGGAATGGTGCCTTGATGTGTGGTAGCCTAGTACTTCCAGGAAGCTCAAACACCAGAGGAATGGGACAAATTTAAAAAATCAGATGTTTTTATTTTTCTAAATTTCTTCTTGTTTGCATATTCAAAACGTTTCAAAGCCCCTGCCTAAACTATGTTACAAACAAAATGGCAATTGAAGAGATAGTTTTGATGTGATGCACATCCTACTTGCACCGCAGGAATGAAGATGAAAAAGACACTTCTTTTTGGTGCCACATCTTAGTACAGTTTTGCAATTATGTTTCACAGACAATATTAACAATTCTTATTAAATACAGGATATCATCTTAAAATGAATACCAGACTTTTAGGAAGGGCTTTGTAACAAACATTTCAAAAATCTGATTTTACTTTGAATTAGCTTTCAAAATCCAGTCCAGATATATGTAAAGAATATAGGACATAAATATATTTTCTAAAGTACTACAGTATGTGAAATTTATAAATTGTTACATGCTTTGCTAATGCAGCTGGGTGAAGCTTAGTCTCAGATCAGATAGAATCTTTTAGATAAATCATTTATGACTAGATGACTTCTTATCCAAAAGTCAAATATGTGATCATTTACAGAGGTCACTGGCTGTATTCTGCTCTGTGTTCCATAATCAGCTGAAATAAACCCCAGGAGTCCCTCCTGAATGTATACTCACAGGGTCACAGTATAATAAAATACTGCTCAAATTGTATTTCAGACAAGGAATGCTTTCCCCAAAACTACTCCAGTCTCAGGGACAGGACTGTCAATATGCATTGCAGTGCAAATGGCAAGTATAAAGTCCAGCATTTGGAAGGGGAGCGCCCTGCCTACTTAGTGGCAAAAAGCCCTGCTGTGACACAGGTTTAACTATTTAAATGACTTTTACAGTGTATATTCTATACTCCTTTTTTTCAGAGTCAAGCTGGGACTTACAACTAAGGCACCTTTTTGACAGAAGGGAGAGGTACAAAGCAAATACTGAAAACCTTGGGAATGTTTTCCGAACAGATACAAGCTGGTGTTATAGTAAAGAAATGCTATCAGATTCTATGGAAATAGAGAATATCCTCAAAATATCCCAGCTATGATAATGCAGCATCACAATAACTTCAGACCATATTGTCAAAAACAAACAAAAAAGTCACAGGATGGTGAAACTGCATGAAAATGCATTTCTGCCTGAAAAGTAGCTAGGGTATTAGCCTCAGGCATTTCTACCATTCCACAGAAATACACCTAAGTGATCACGAAAATGCAATAATTGCTCAGTATAAAACCTTACAGAAAGGAATGACATTTTGTTTTCTTGTGGAGTTCACTACAGCCAGCATTAGATCAATCAGTACGTCCACCTCTGTGCTGGGTAACTTCCCCTGTAAGCTTCAGATGATCTAGAAGAAAGTGTTTTATGAAAATATTAGCAAAACAACTGATTAAATAAGGAAAAAATGCAAAATTGGCACCCTATAATAAAGACAATTAGATAAACAAAAGTGCAATGACTATTATCAAGCAATCAAGTGGCTACTCCTGTAGCTGTTCCTTTGCTTGGCTGCTTTGTTAAAAGTGATATCATGGAGTCACCACTATGCTTTGAATTATAGGTTATTACTGACTGGGTGGAAGAAATGCTGCGCCCAGGACAGATGCCAGCGAGGCAGGGCTGGGCAATTTCCACCACTGTTCACAGCAGCACATAGGCAGTAATGAGTACCTGTCATGCTCTCCCAGCAACAAAAATACAGCTTCATGAAGAAAATGCTTACAGTGTTCTGTACTATTATAAAGAACAGATCATCTTCCATCTCAGTCAGTATTGGACTGTCAGCTCCAATAGCTCAGTACACTGCTAGGATGGTTTCTCTCTGCCTTTGAATGAGGAGGCAGGACAAGAGTAGTCACACACACACAGACTCTGACACCAGAACTCAGGGAGATTGGGCTCAGCAGAGGCCTTACTGCAGGAGCCCTCATCCACTTTATTGCTAGGTCCTGCCTGGAAGCACAGTACACTTTCCACCACAGTGGTCCTTGTTTCTTCCAAGATTATACTACAAGCATGTTGTGTCACATCGCTCCAAGTGACACTCTGCAGGCTCTAAACAGCAGAAGAGAATGAGAGGTGGTCCATGATAAATCAAGTTCCAGTTTTTCAAGTTACTGATTTTAGCAGCAGAAGCACTTGCTGTAAGTGCCATGTGCCCATTACGACTATTCCATATAGAATCTTAATACACACTCCTCTGCCTGGACTATAGCTGCACTATCACTATATCCTTCTGTTCTTCACTGTGGGCAGCACTCACACTGTCAGTGCCATTTTCAAAAGCCTTCACAATTTTCATTTAAATTCAGGAAAACAAATTAGAGCTGAAATGGTACCTCAATCATTCCATGGAGCAGTGAGGACAGTAGTATCACTGGTGTATCACTGGCAGTATCAGTATATCACTGACAGTATACTGGCAATGAGTAACAAGGTTTGCATAATCAAGTATTTCAAATTAAGAGTTAAAAACTAATCTCAACCCTAAATCTCTTTTAAAGTGACTTTTAAAACAATGACATTTTCTAAATAAAAAGGCAAGAATCAAGGTCAATTGACAGACTATTACGGACCTTGAAAGATAGGGTTAAATTTATCAGATGTGTTGCTCATGGTGCCTAGATTACTAGCTATCTTCAGAAATATATTGACTTTAAGCAGTCATGGATAAATATACATTGGCTTAGCTGTTATGACATATCTTTAGTCCTAAGGAAATGATGAATTAGCTAAGTAGTCTTTAAGTTAAATGTCATACAGGGCCCAATCAAGTTCCTTCCTCTCACTCTTAAACATATTTTACTGATGACATGTGTGCGTACATATTCCAAAGAAATCCTTCCAGATATTTCAGGTGAGAGCTTTCAGACAACATCCACCTACATTCCTCCTTGAGCTATGTAGAATCTGAGGATCAAATATTGCGACAATTACGAACTCAAGCCTAATCTTCTAATCTTCTCAGATGGAAGCAAAGCTGTTCAGGAGTGGGCATGGTCCCAGGCAAGGACACATGGCTGAGACCATGTCAGGAGTGGGTGTCAGACTGATCCATGCTTGTGGGAAATTGGTGGTGCCCTTTCCTCTCTTCCTCTTCGTACCCATTCGTTATCTGAGAGTCCCAGTTACCTGCAGTTCATGAGCATGGCACCACGAGTATCACACCACTGCCATGAAAATATGCCAGGCAGAAAATGGGATTTAAAAGTTCCATAAAGTAGAAGTACAACCTCGTAAGGTCCAAGGAGGATGATGATGCACCACCCAGCACAGTATGAGCAACCCCAAACCACGTCTCGGACTGCCTGGGGTGCGTTGTAGTGTAAACAGAGAGCAGCAGCAGTCTGCTTATAGGGGTGTCTGTTCAAAGAGCAGAGTCCCCCACAGTGGGATCCCTCACTTCTACAGCTGATGCTGGGCTGCTCCTCCCTCCCTTTGCTGCTGCACTTGGGAACTTGAAACACAGCTACAATCTGTGAGCGGGACTGCTACATGACTGTGAGAGGTAAGGGATACAGGTGGGCTGTGAAAAAGAGCCTTGTGCTGTCCTTTCCCCTTTGTCTCCTGTGCTGACCCCCTATGCAGCTGTGGCCTTCCACGCCCCACCTATTCCACAGCTCTCTGAGGAAGAACTGGGACACTGCGCTGGTCTGTAGTCAGTGTGACAAAGCTCCCTGCCTGGTCATCTCTGGAAAATTAAGTCTCTTTGTGCCTTTGTGTGTGTGTATTGGGGAGAGTTATGCTCAGGGCACTCAGAAGAAACATGTAAGAGCCCTCCAGAGTTTATGGGAGGTGCCTTTGGCCTCAGTGAAAGAAGGAACTGGTAGCATTAGGAGAGGGTAAGTACTCTGTTGTTAAGGAGTGGTGGTGGGATTGTTTATTTTTCCTCCCATAAACGTTTTTTTTAAGGTCCTAATGGAAACAAAGCAAAGTATTATTCCTCTAAAAGCACTATTCTTTAAGTAAACCAGACTCACTACTTGAAACATTCCAATGACATATGGTGGCAGCAGGGGGATGGCCGAGATCGGACGGGCGAGGTATCACCGAGATAAAGACCCACACACGGAGGCAAAGGTACAAGGTGTGAGGAGAGGGACATGTGCCCCAGACACAGGCAGGACAGAACAGAACACAGCCAACACTTGTGGGGGTGTAAACTTATCCCTTCAATAATTACCTTCAACCACCTTATTATTCCAGAGGCAAAAACTAAAAAATGCCAGAGCCCTTTCATGGTCTCCATAACTCCAGAGGTCTAGGCACTTTCACACGTTGGCTGTAGAGGAGTCACGTCCTGCTTGAACACCTCCCTCAGACACCTGCACCGACATCAGTCCCTGCACCTCAGCTCACTGAGCTCAGAGTGCCAGAGCCAGGGCTGGGCACAAGCTGCTGCCCATGGCACCAGTCTCCCAGAACAGTAAAATAATCATTGCAGGGTGGCACCAAAACTCAGCCTCCCCTGCTCTTGTGAGAGGGCATTTTTTGACCATCGTACACCTGGCGAGCTCACAGCAGTCGAACCCCATGCTCCAACAGAAGTGCACCTAGTTGGCATCCTGATTCAATAGCTTTTAGAGTTACTTCTTTTTTCTGTAAAGGATTTCCTCATCTCTTTATTTTCCTCCAAGACTCAGCAAGCACACATGTTGTACTTGGGCTGTAGTTTCTGCAGTGGCAGTGAGGTTGTTAGACCTCAGCAGAAGTGAACGAAAAGAACCCACCTGTGTTTTCCATGAAAAATGAAAAATGAGTCCACAGCTGTCTTTCTCCAGTGGATAATGCAGAAAAATGGGGGCTGTTTGCTATGCAGTTCATTACTAGTAACAACAAATTGGTATAGTTATCATCAATTTAAATATAATGTAGTGTAATTTTTTTCTCCAGGCTTTGCAGATTTGTAGATTGGTGTATTCACCAGAATTTTTAACACTTCATTACCCTGTAAACTTCCCTCTCTCGCCTGCTGCCTCTTATTTGCATCTCACTGCATCTAAAATATGTCTTCATCTGGTAGACATGAATGCTAATCTAGACTCCATTTCTTCCTCTCTAGTGTTTTACTGCTGCTCCCAAATATCCTGGTTTCTTGCAACATCATGAATTTGGGATCTGAGAGATGGGAAGGGAACAGGGTGGGGGTACAGACATCCCATACTCTTCTTGTCTTCTAGTTTCTTAACTTGTCAAACTCTCTTCAGCAGTTAGGGAAGCTAGAAATATAAAACTCTTATTTAAAAAGAGACTTTCCCATGCCATTACTTGCTTCTAGCGGCTAAGGATTAGGAAAATAATTATTGCAAGATTTGGCATAAAATCATCATCTTTGGCATTTCTTTCATAGTTTAGCCATCTTTTGGGTTACAGAGTGGTCTGTAGAAAAACAGCTACAGCATGTTTTAGACAAAAAACGGCCCTAGGAAAGTCCATATGTGATTTCAAGGCAGTTACACCTAAATCCCTTGGAGCTTAAAATAAAAGGTCATCCCTGAAGTAGATGAGCTGGTGGGCAGAGTGCAGGTGACATGTTCAAAGTGACACAACATATTTGCTCTGTCAAATGTTCATTATGGTATGACCCTCACCAGAAGAATATGTAGATACACTATGGGCACTAATACCAAAACAGCTGCAGATGGGCTGTGCCTTCACAATGGCTCTGCATGATAGCTGTCAGAATTCCTACATTATATATTCAAATTCCATAATGAACGGAAAAGACATATAGGAAAACACCTTCTTTCCTCAAAAGTTCTGCTTTCCAAACAGGTTCTTCATGACAAAACCCCATGCCTGTTGGCCCCTGACTGCACAGCTGCCATTGGCCAAGGTGGAAAGATGTAAATCACACAGCACCACACGTTACAGTGAGCACAGGTGAGCAAGGGTTTGGTGTGACCACTCCTTTGTTGAAATGCAGAAAAATGGCAGAAAGACATCAAAAAGACCAGAAATAATTAATTTCTGTCCTCCAGAGAATTGCAGAACTAGAAGAGACCTGGCCTAAATCTCTAAAATCCTGCAGTGCTGCTTTTTGTGTTTCTGCTCTTTGGGCATTCAACGATGTTGTTACACTTCCCATGACATTAGTCTGAGCATTTATATTTTTCTCCAGAAAACGCTTTAACGTTGGCAGATCAACTGTCTGGTTACCTAAAGAGCTCCATTGCTAACAAACCTGGAAAACAAAAGCTTAGGCAGCACGAATGCCTGTAACATTGTCAATACTTCTCTCTCCTGCCCCCTCTATCTTCACCCAGCTGTTTTAAATAGTGAGGAGAAATTAAAATTCTTAAAGCCTTGCGGGATGTTTGGATTTCTGCCCTTTATTTCCACTTCTATGCGCCATAGCTTGAAAATTTGCCTGATTTAAAAACTCCCTGTTCAATTTTCTTTTTAAAAGCAACCACTAGGAATCCGGGCAAGGAAAATTATCTGGTGTTGGCTTTGCCCATTGCCAAGCTACTGCTCACAGCCCTGCCCGTATGGATGGTCCTGGGCTTGGCGTTTTTCTGTGCCCGATGACATTATGCAATTACACGATGATAAACATCATTCGGGAATACAAATGTGAGAGGTAAACAGCTCGAGGCTCTTTATTAGTTTATTCCAGGCGATCTTTCTTGTTTTACTGCACAGCTCCTCCCCTTTTTACAGTTTTCTGCTATTCTTTACTAATTCTAGTGATTTGAGAAATGACCTTTAACCTACGCAGTTTGCAGACTCCTAAAGGGGATAATTGAAATGCCACAGTAAACCAAAGGCAATAAAATATTATTTACTAGGCATAAAACTAAGGTTGGTCTTCTTAAAGGAACGAACAGCCCCCTTATTCCTCCCCCCTCCCCGGACCTGGTGCTACACCTAATTTATAAATTCCTCACCAGGCATCCCGAGTAATGAACAGCAGCCCGGGCAGAGAGGATGCCTAATGGAAGGGCTCCTTGGGATATTAGGGAGTAAAGAAACCTGCCGGGAGCGATGCTGCGGCCGTCGAGGCGGTCAGGTGCCGGCGGGAGCCGCAGTGTCCCGGGCTGACCTCTTGCCCACTGTGGGTCGAGGGGGCTCCGCGCTGCCTCGAAGCCCCCACCGCCCCCTCCCGCTCCCTGCCTGCGCCCCGAGCTATCGCTGCTCGGCTCCCAGCGCCGGGGCCCCTCTCAGCGGCCCCTCCAGCGCTGCTCCCTCCCGGGGAGGCGGCGGGCGCCGCCGGGCTCGGCGGGGAGCGGCGCCCCGGGCAAAGCAACGGAGGGGGCGGCCCGGCGGGGCGCTGGGCAGAGGGGAGAGCGTGGGGACCTGGCGGGGGCATCTAGCCCGTTCGGCGGAGGCTGCGCTTACCTGGCGGGCAGCGCCCCGTCGGGGCGGGCGAGCTCTTGGCCCGGGAGCAGGTGGGCAGCGGCTCGTGCCGGCCGGGATGTGCCTTTTTCCCCCATCGGGCTCCTGAAGGGATTTTATTTGCACTGGAATGGTTTTGAAGGAGCGAATGCATTTATTGATAGCGGGGCTGCTCTCGCAGCCTGGTTGGATTTCCCCGGGCTGCTTTGAAAATGTGCCCCCTCCCCCAAATCCCCCCGTGGACCCTCAGTTGCAGGCGCATACGGGGGAAACACTGCGGAGTTACGGCATGGCTGGGGGGAGGCTCCCATTTCCTGTGCTTGGGTGCACACGGGCCGGGAGAGGTGCAGTAAGAACTCTTTGGCTGAGGACTGCAGAGCGAGAAAAGAGCGAGGAGGTACAAAGGGTCCGCGAAGCCCCCCTTGCCTGTAGCTCTCATTGGCCTAACTTGATTGAACTAAAACAGTTTTGTCAACAACTTGCCAAATTTACAGCGGCAGAAAAGCCGCTGCAGAAAGAGGAACACGAGCCGTCGAGCTCGCTCCGTCTCCCCGCGTTTGGCAGGCGGCACACGCGGCTCGGAGCATGCGATAAACAGGACTTGTCAAAGAGCCGCCCGGCAGGAATGCCGGGGCAGCCCCTCGGCGCGGCCATGTGCGCCGCACATTGCACGCACATGTGTGCGGGGGGAGCCCCGCGGGGCTCTCCCGGCAGATCCCCGCGTGTGTCTATGCTCGCCCCCATTCCCCATCCCAGGATAACCAGCCGGTGGTGCTGGTGGGGGCGGTACACCCCCGCACGCATCCCCCCGGCGGGGTGGGCACAAGGGGCACCGCTGTGCACGAACTTTGCTTTCACGGGGTGTCATGCCGAGCTTAACCAACGACAATGGCGCGGCGATGAGGAGCTCAGCCCCGCGGACGGGATGGGACGGGGGTGTGCACCACGGGCGCTCGCCGCCCGCCGTGGGGCTGCGCGGGGTCCCGCTCGCTGCCGTACAGCTTTAAAATCCAGCCCCGACTGCAATAGGCCGGGCTCGGGCGCATGCGCTGCCCAGAAAGTTTTCCAGCTGCCGTTGGCTCTCTAACTTTTTTTTCTTCTTTTCCTCTTTTTTTTTTTTTCTTTTTTTTTTCTTTCGCAGTTTTAAGCAGAGGGGTGAAGAGGAGCGAGGGAGAGACGCGGGGGGGAGCGGGGCCGGCTGTACCGGGCGGGGGCAGAGCCCCGTGGAGGAAGGGTCGGCTGCTGCGACGCCGCCTGCTCCGGCTCGCTCTCCCGGCTTGCTCTCCCAGCTCTTCTCCCGCGTATCCCGCTCCCCGGCGCTGGGCGCCTCTGGCACCGATGGATTGGGGGAGCCGCTGCTCCTGAAGCCCGGACCGCTCCCCTCCCCCTGCCCCTGTTCGCCTTGCAGGATCAGTCGCCCCGTAAGACAGACACACGCGTGCACAGCCCCCCCTCCCCCTTCCCGCTTGTGCAGAAACTTCTTTTTCTGTTGGGCTTTTTTTTCTCAGTGTAAAATGGAGGGAGCCGGCTCCGGGATGGCTCTGCACCCGCGGACACCCGGCTCCGCACCGCCCAGCCTTTAAGCAAGTGAAGGGGGGTGGGCAGGGGGAGCCCCGCACCCGCTCGGCTCCACTCGTCCCCCTCGCCCGGGCCGGTCCGAGCTGCGGAGGGGGCGGTCGGCGGCCCGAGCGCCGGCGGAGCCGGGTGGGAGCGCGGGGAGCCCCGCGGCGGCACCACCTGGGCTGGTGGGACGGATCGTCGCCCGCGGCGCTTTCGCTGCCGCTTGTGAAGATTTTTATTTGCTTCCGCACAATCACGCCCACGGGCGCTGTGTGCGTGTGTGTTGGGTTGGCTTTTTTTTTTTGGCTTTTTTTTTGGGTTTTTTTTTTTTTTTTTTTTTTTTTTTACCTCCTTCTTCTTCTGCTGGTGGAAAGCCCTAATTACTGCGATTGCTGATGGACCTTGGAAAGAAGGCTGCACTGGTGCCCCGCTCCGCAGTCGGACACGCTCAGCTTGCGCCGGACAGGGCGGCCGCTCGCCCGCCGCCCCCCGCCAGCTCCGCGGGCCCCCGCGCTCCCCCGGCCGAGCCTCGGGACGATACCGCCCGGCTCCTGCGAGCCAGGATTTTACTTTCACGTCGCCGTTTCTCCTGCTCCGCTTGGATTACTTGGCTGCTCCCGCTCGGTGATCCCGCGCAATGGAGGTGAGTCCGCGCGGGGCGCGGGGGCTCCGCGCCTCGGGGGCCGCGGGCGCGCAGGGTGGGCTGCACCTCGGCAGGGCGCGGGGCCCCGGTGCGGGGCGGCCTCTCCTCGCCTCCCTGGCTACCGCCGGGCGCTCCCACCTCTTCGCTCTCACCCACCGCGGAGAGCGCTGCTCCCCACTGGGGAAAAGCTCCCGTATTTTCTGCTTTTTCCTTCTCCGTTTAAATTTCCCCCCCGAAGAGACGCTGCCCACCGCAGGGACACTTGCGGGTCTCGCTCTGCCCGCCGCGTCCCGGCGCATCTTTCTGGCAGCGGCTCTTAACTCGAGTTTAAAGACATCTTTCCAAACTTCCCAAACTTTCCCGAAGAGGATCGCTATGGAGGAGCCCAACGTCGGCGCTAATGGTGGCCTGTACCTTTAAGGCGAGCTGGCTGGGGTCCCGCGGAGGACCCGGCGTCGGGCGGTCCCGCTGTCGG
>JAWWES010000024.1:13096896-13217026 GCA_035583135.1 Lophotriccus pileatus
CCCCCCCCCCCCCCCCCCCCCCCTTTAATTTTATTCTCAGTTTCTGGAGATTATCACTCTGCATCTGCAGCGGGTCCCGCCTGGGTCAGCGCGGAGGAGCGCGACTCCTCAGGGTCCCCTTGGCGCTGCGAGGACTCCATGTTGGAAAGGCTGTTGGCTTTTTGTTGTTTGTTTGTTTTTAATTGTCAATTGTATGGTAAATGGACTGCGCTCGGAGGGTCACGGGGAGTTCAGCGGGGCCGAGGAGCGAGGCTATCCCCGGGCGCCGGGGGAAGGACACTGTGCCTTCACCCCCGGGAAAACACCCCCTCTGCGCCTCCGGTGGGGAGAGTTGGGCCGGGACCCGACCAGTGCCTTTCCCTGCAAACGTGAGACCTGGTCTCGCCCCTGCAAATGGCTGTGAAGCCGCAGCGGGGAGCAGGGGGCTGCCGGGGGGGGGGTCCCGCGGAGCCGCTGCGTCTCCCGCCGTTTACAGCCCCCCGGAGCCAGGCTCTGGATGCCGCCTGCCCGCTGGTAGTGCTCCTAGAAAACCAGATGCCTTCGCAGGCTTTCCAGACACCCCGTGTAAAACAGGATCAGAGGCGATCCCGCGGTGCAGGATCTGTAAAAGCCTCTCTTTTCATCTCGGCGAGGAGCGCGGGCTCCGCATGGGGTGCGTTAAATACCAAAACCCAATCTCCGCGGCCCTACAAAGTTGAACACGGTGCCTCACACACCCGATCTCCAGCGCTCCGTGCTGCTGGGCAGTCATTTTTTTTAACTGTTAGCTTTCTTTTTTTTTTTTTTTTGTGCGTGTTGTTTCTGGTGGCAGCTCGTCAGCTGCTTGGTGCAGAAGGGCCGGGCTGGAGGGGCCGGGCCCCCGCCCGCGGTCCCGGGCGCAGGTGCCTCCTTCGCTTCGCTACTCAGCGTCTCGGCCAGAGGATGAGGAGGGTGATTGTGGCGATGGTGAGGCGCGGGAGGTGCCGTCGGAAGGGCTGAAGTCGCCCGGCCCCGTCGCCTCCCGGGGCTGCGGCGAGCGCGGCCGCCCCCTGTTGGGAGCGGGACGCCACAGCTCCCCGGGGGCCGCCGCGACGGGGCTCGGGGGCTCCGGCGCAGCGACGGCCAAGCCCAGGGGAGCACCCGGGCCCTTTGAACGGGGCAGTGCCCTTTGGCCCCGCCGTCCGGGTATTGCAGCTCCCGGCGCTGTCCCGGTCACCAGCTCCCTCCGCGGCCGGCAGCCCCGCCGGGGCGGCTCGGTGTGTCCGGGCTGGGCAGCTGCACAGCTCTTGGGGTCCCGCATGGGCACCGGCGTCTCCAACCTCCTCAGGGCTCGGGCAGTTCCATGGCCTTTCTTTGTTACTGTCATTATGTTAAGAACTAAAACATGTAATAAAGCCCAACACGTTGTGGGCTGTCGGATGACGCTGCGCTGCTCGCCCCGCGCACACCTCGTCCCTCGCTCAATACGACCTCGGCTTTCGCACCTTTCCCGGGTCTGAGCCCCTCCGAGCCAGGCGGGCTCTTTCTGCTGCGGGAGACTGGCCCCCGTTTACGCCCCCCCATGTAGCCACCCCAAGTTGATCTGGGGGCTCAACTCCCTCGCGCAGGAGACGTTTAACCCGCACGGCGCGGGGAGGCTTCGTCCCCGGGCTGCAGCCCCGGCGCATGTGGGTCCCCACGCTGTGGCAGCTTCCCCGCGTGTGCTCGGGCAGGTTCCGTGTCCGGCCCAGCCGCCAGCGCTCCGCTTCTCCCGGCCCTTCGCAAACAGAAATAAATTAGAATTAAGAGCACCTTCAATTCAGCGTTAAGGGCCTTTGGAGAATGAACAGGGAATAGGGAGCCCCCAAGTGTCGAAGTGTCCTTTTTTTTTTTTTTTCTTTTTTTCTTTATTTTTTTTTTTTTTTTTTTTTTTTCCCCTTCCGAGGGGAGGGGAAATAAACCCCGGGAATGGCTATGGGTAGCGAGTGAGAGAGTCCCGTGTGAGGACCAGACGGTGATCGCGGGACCTGTCGGGGGAAGCGTTTGACTTCCAAGACGGCAACCCGGTTGTTGCAGGGACCGGGTCGGGACGCGGAGCCGCTCCTTGTCGCTCCTGGTACCTCCCCGGGCCGGTACCTGCCCCCGCGAGGCCCCGGGGCTGCCGTCGGGGCAGTCATCGCGGCGCCAGCGCGGAGTTCGGGGCTGCCTCGGCGATCGCGGAGAGCGGGAGCCCGGAGGCTGCGGCGAGATGGTTTAGGGGACGGCGGGGAGCTCCCGCCACGGCCGGCGGGGAAGGGCGAGGACCGGCCGCATCGTCCCCGGGTGGGAGCCGTCGGGACCCCCGCGCAACCCACCCCTCAAGGCACCGGCCTCCCCCCTCCCTCTTGCGCTCAGTTTGCAAACCTGAAGCCGCCTTTAGCCAGCCGTGAGCCTTTCGTGTCCGCGCCGCTGGCCCCGGCGCGGGGAGCGATGGGGTAAAGCCCGGCCCGGAACCCGCACGTCGCCTGTCGCCCCGGGGCTGCGGGGATGGGGTCCCCCGTGTCCGGAGCCGCCGTTCCGTCCCGTCCAGTGCCGTCCCGCCGCGGGCGGGGTGCGGGAGCGGCGGGGCCACGGCAGAGGGACGGGCAGACATCCGGGGAAGGAGGTGTCCTGGGCGGGGGGTGGGGGTGCGGGGGTGGGTTTTGCCCGGTGGAGCGGGAGCCGCGACGTGCCTGAGTCTGGCACCAGAGCCTCGGCGGGGAGAAGGGCCGGCGAGGCAGAGTCAAGTTAAAAGGGGCCCGGAGACTTCCGTTGTTTAAACTTGAATGCTCGAAAATGGTCTGAGGAGCAATAAACAATCTGATCCTTTTTCTCCCCCCTCTAGAAATCCAGTGCAGTATTAATCCACGGAGGTGCAGTGGGGACAGTTGGCAGTACAATGGCTTCTCAGTACCTCGTAGTGGCTCTGGCCGTTTTCTCCTCTTTTACCCAGGTTGTAATAGAAGCCAGCTCTTGGTGGTAAGCATCTTGTATCGACTTGATTTTAAAAGGGGGTGTCAAGATTTCCTTGCTTACATGTCTGTGTGCTTCTTATGTACTTTGTTTCTGAGCGAGTACCGCTGGAGCGAGGCAGCTGGGGAGTGGTGTGCTCGGTGTAGTACGTTGTGTAGTAGAATGAACGGGTCTGGCGAATAAGGGTAAATGTGCAACATCTCGTCTTGTACAATACAGTTTTGAGAATGTTGTATGATAGATTCTCTATGGAATTTATCCTCTTTGAATTACTAGAATTGCCTCTCTTTTAAAAAGAGCCATTTTAGCTCACTTAGGTTAGAAATTTTGCATGTGTAAGAGAGAATGCTGATTTACAAGTAAAAACTTTTATTAAAGTTTTGGCTTGAAGTTTTCTGTAACCCAAATGTTTACAAATATATTTCGTTACAAAGAAGCACATTTAAATGTCTGCTTTGGCAAATTGTGTAGTGTGCAATGTTGGGAGTTCTTGAAATAGGTGTTTCTCTGCTGTTTCAAGTGATCCTTTTTGGATTAATGGCCACTTTTTAACTGAAATGTATCATGTGAAGAGCACTTTCAGAATTAAGAAAACAAAGTTGATTTTGTTTACAGTGAATATACTTGCCTGTATTGTTGTGTTGTCATTCGGAAGAAGCTAGAAGTATTCTGTAGTAAGTTTCTAACTTCTGGCTTGCTAAAAGTTTCCCTATCTTTTATAGTAGAACAGATTGAAAAGTCCAGACTTAAATGTAAAATATGTGTTAAAAAAAATGGGGTTTGGGTTTTTTCATTTTTGCTTTATTTATTTTCCTGGCCTTGCAATTGTTTGGAGCTTCTATTATTTTTACTATGTCAATTTAAGCTGGTAAAGGACTGCCTAGATGCAAGTCTTCAAAGTCTGTGTCGTACTTCAGTCTCTAATATATGGTGATAACTACATGGATGGAAACTAAGAACTTCTGTCCTGTCCTTAAAACAAACATTTCATATATAAGTGTTAGTTTAGTTTGTTTTTTTTTTCTCACCTGTTAGCAAAATCAGGAGTTGTATACTCATGTATAAGATAGAGTTCTGTTTGGGATTTATAGATTTAAGAAAAAATATATTTGATTTTATTTTAGAGTCTTCTGTTTATTAATCCAAATCTTTCTTTATGCAGGTCTTTAGGGATGAATCCCATGAACCCCATGAACCCTGTTCAGATGTCAGAGGTGTATATAATAGGAGCCCAGCCACTATGTAGCCAGCTAGCAGGGCTTTCCCAAGGACAGAAGAAACTCTGCCAATTGTATCAGGACCATATGCAGTTCATTGGAGAGGGGGCAAAGACGGGCATTAAGGAGTGCCAGTATCAGTTCAGACATAGAAGATGGAATTGCAGCACTGTGGACAACAACTCTGTTTTTGGCAGAGTCATGCAGATAGGTAGGAAGCAACATCTTTATGATTAAACTCTTGTCTAAGGATATGTATGGCACACACTGTTCTGCACTTGAAGCTCTTGCCAGGTTCTTACTGAGTACTGTATACAATCAAGTGTTTTAAAAGTTGGCAAAGGAGTTGGATTATTTTTAGCTGGAGGTGATTTCCCACCACTGTCCAGCCATGTGTCTTGGAAACAAAGTAGGAATATATATTTGCATATGGGAATAGAGGAGAAAGGAAAATGAGGCCCTGAAATCTCTTTTTTACTGAACCTGAGACAAAAAGAAGGCAACCTAAGAGAATTAAAACCAGCAGCGTCTTGTAAAATTAAAGATGTCCATGTCTAGTTCCAAAGTTAGGGGCTGCATAATAAATCGCTCTTGGTCCAGAGGTTAACTGAAAATTGCTGCTCTGTCGATTAGTGTTTATAGGCAATTCCTCCTTGCTTATTTCCAGATATGGGGTTTTTTTTTCCTCTTTTTAAAAAAAACAGATTTATTTTTAAGGTACTGTAGCAGGGCAATTTTTATGAAAGCAGTTCTATCAGGGCAAAGTATGCGATTGTCTTTAATGTAATCACATTGCTGGAAAGAGAAAAAGATTCCTGTTTAACATCTTACCACAATTAGGTGGACACCCAGCCCTTTCCCTGTCAGCTCCTCTTTGAAATGGGCTTCTCCAGTGTTCATGTGCTGCCTGCCTTTCCTGGCATTTAAGGACCTCATGGTATTTTAAAGTCCTTGGCAAAATTGTAACCAGTGCTGTTGAGCTGGGTCCATGGTGAAATTTCCCTCTGACTTTCCCAAGTCAGGCTGTAATCAGCTGAAAACCACCTCTTTTCTGGGTGATACCTGTGATCTTTTAAGCAGTGATCAGTATACTGACAAACTCAGCAGTGCTTTTCAGTTGACGTTGTAAAGTAAAACAGTGTTTTTCTGTGCTGCTTTGAAACAAAAAAGTTTTAAAATTGGTCTCAGTCTAGGTTTTATCTGTAAATGGGCTGACTCTAGTTAAAGTTGAAGGAATATATCAATTCACATTTGGTCTCAATTTTTGTTAAAGGAAATTTTTATTTGGAGATTGTCAGACAAATAGAAAAAATTCTATTGCATGGAAGTACCGAATTGGAACAGGTGATTTTAGATAAACAACCTTCCCTAGGCTTTTTGCAAGCACAGTATTAACCCCCCATAGAGTTTATTTTTTTACCTTACCCGAGCAAAAGTCTAAAAACACATGTAACATGAAAGAAAGCTTTTTCTGTACACCTCTCTGTTCTAGTAATCTAACAAATGTCAGAAAAATAATCCATTTAAAATTTAGGCCTTCATCCTTCAGCCCTTATTTATTATCCAAGCAAGTGAAAATTAGCTCGGGGGGACTATTGGAATGAAGAAGTGTACAGGATTGGGCTCATGATTTGTGGTGTCTGTCTCTGGAATAGTTGTTTCTGCCCTCCCCAAGTATGACAAGTCTATTTAAAGGTGGTTTCTTTCAAGTTAAGTAACTTTGCCGCACCCTTCTGATGAATATGACTGTATTAGCTGATGTCTACACAGCAATTCATCATGTAATTAAGCCACTTATTCTAATTGCAGATGGAAGCAAGGTTAATAGCCATATCCAAGAGTTAGAGTGTAAAGAGTGTGTTCGCTGAGAGCAAGGAAGGTGGTGTGGGTACCAGTTGTATTATTTCACACTGACCCCCAGTAATGACCAGTTGGTGTTCCTCTGCCTGGAAGGAAAAGTGGGCACTTTCAGAGCCTGATTCAGTTTATTTCAGCCTACCATACCCTGGCATGTCAGGGACTGGCAGACACTCCTTAGTCTCACCAGCGTGGAAGGTGACAGTCAGGGTCTGAATGCACATTGTTTGGGAGGGTTTTGCCATCTGCTGTTGGCCGTGCCCCAGAGAGCGGCTGGGCACAGCACTGCCCCGCAGCACAGCCACGGCCCCGTGTGTCAATGGGCAGTCTTTCTTCCAGGATTTACCCTGCACAGTTAGCTAAAGCTGTACAAATAAACCTAGCATTGGGTTTGGAAACTTGCTCTGTGGCTTATTGAACTGTAAAATTTTAGGGCTTGTGTTCTGCACTGCTCTCCTTGGCTGCTGCTTCCCAGGTCAGGCCATGGTCCTCCCTGCCTTCCCCACCTTGCCCCATCTGATGCCCATCAGCCCTGGGCAGGCTGTGCTTGGGCTTTGCACACAGAAAATAAAATAACTGAGCCCTCCCCTACAGCTCCATGTACTTGGGGTCCAGTTTATTCTGCCTTTAGCCTGGTGCTGAATGCTTTTAAAGTGCAAGACAAAGAGCGTTTTGTATCTTATGTTCAGGTATATATAAAAAAAAAGTTATTCTGTTCTTGCAGACTTATTCAGATCAAGTATAAAGCTCAGCTCCTTGCTCTGTGGGTGGCTTCCTACAGTGTGTGTATATTGAACAGTTCCATTTCCATGTTTTATATATATGGGAGAGAGGGGACTTGAACGTGTTTGGAATGTGTGTTTCCTTGCCATGGCTACAATAGAGAAAAGTCCTGGACTGTGGGAAAAGACAGATATGTTTGACAGTGAAGGAAAGCACAGTTGTGCCTGAAGACTGAAAAAAAAAAAGAAAAGTCAGAGTAACTCATCCGTGTGAAACCATCACTCTTAGTGTGTTCCTGGGTCGATGACTTGAGGCAGTGTTGGCTTGAAATCTACTTCAGCAGCTGATGCTATTTTATAACTTGCCTTAATGTTCAAGGAGGGAAATTGGGGGCAACTCTCCTTTCTGCATACCCTAGCCTTTCTTTCTCCTTCCCACTAAGCTTTTCAAGATTTGTCCCAAATTAATAATGAAAATTAGTCAAAAAGAGTCAGCTTTATGAGTTTAAATCCTGCAATAAGCGACATAGTTAACCATGTGAAAGCATGAGCTGACAAAACATGAAAAAGAACAAAAATGGAACGGAAGAGGCGAGTCCTGTGGGCCAAAGCTGACTACGTTTCTTTCCTCTCAATCTAGTGGAAATTTTGCTTAAGGAATTAATCCAAAAATATGTGTTACAGAGCAAAGGGGAACATTAAAATCTGTATGAAGTTCCCCCTGCTATAGTTTGCAGTAAATGCAAGGCCTAAGTCACTGCATAAAGCCAATTATTTTTAACTGAAAAGGTTTACTTCTGTAACTCTTTATACCCGTAATTCATGTAAATACTTCCATGAGCAGGTGGCTGTGAGAATAGACCTTTTTAAGTAAGGTAGAAAAATGCTTCTCGTCTTCCTTAAATCTCATCTTTCCAATATAAGATTTCTGATTTTTTCCCATTTAAAACCAGCATCTATTAGTAAAATAATCCAGTGGATGACAGCTGTTGTGTTAACAAAGCTGCTCTGATCATGGTGTCATCTTGATAATAAATATGGACCAAACCGCAAATTATTTATGTTTCATAAGTGCTTGAAAACTCCTTTTAGATTTGACCTGTCATGGTCAAAAACTCTTGTACAAAGAGTTTTGGCCTCAGAATATTGCTGTCTGAATATACATAACTTGGCCAAAATGTAGCCTCTTAAAGCCCTAATTTTACCAAGGCCCATGCTGTTCCTTCAGAAAAATCATGTAAAATCAAAATTAAAGCTAGCTTGATCTACTGATTGGACTAAACATTAAGAATAAAATTTAACTTATAAACAGAAAAAAATCCCATTTAGTCTCTTCTCAGTCATTCTGGGAATCTTTCTTGGAAAAGACCCATTGGGATGCTTTCTCTTAAGAAGAAAAGCAAACATCAAGTGTGCTCTTTGGTGCAAGTTCTGTGTTTGTTTGTCTGAAAGCTTTGCTAGTTGTAGTCAGAACTTGTGGCAGCCTTGGAAAAGTGATTAGGAAAGTCAGACTCTAAATAAGGTGGGACTAGGTACTGTCAGTAGGGTGGTACGTGGCCATGTCTTACGTTGTGGGTATTGTAACTTTTTCTTCCAAAAGTTTGAAACTTGAGGTTTTCCATTTCCATTTAAGGGCTCCAGATGAAGGAGAAAACCTTCAAGGGTGCCTTGTGCCAAGGGCTTTTGCTTCCCTGTAATTTGTAAAGATGATTGTCCATGGACTCACTTGCCATATTTGCATGAGCTTGAGTGGTGGATACTAAACAGCACAGGTTGTCGTTAGTTTTAAATAGTCTCCTAGAGAAGTGTCTGGCTAATGTGTAGGGTGGAAAGTTGTGTGTTGCTCTGCTGCATGTTTCTTTTGATACCAGGAGACTTTGTAAAACGCTTGAACTTTAAATAAATTGGAACAAGTGCATGAAGTGCATCAATCATGCTTGAGAAGTAGTAATTTAAGAACCAGACTTTTAAAAGTTGTATTTAGCATCTCTTTCTTCTGAAAGACAGGGAGCCTGTTTCTCTTCCCACCCCTCGTGCGCAGGCATGGCCGCTGTGGCCCCACTGGCATTGTGCTCCAGCCCTGACCCCCCTCCTTTCTGCCTTCTCATCCAGGCTTTCACCAGCATAAACGAAAACCAAATTATGCTCTTCACAAATGCTATGTGTGTGCTCCAATGGGTTGGTTTTGCTTGGTTCTTTCAGAGTGGAGACATTCTGGGGGGCATGGTTCAGGGTTGCTCTACCTTTTAGTAGGCATATCAGATTTTGGTGGCTCCTGGAGAGCCTTTGTACTCCCGGCTCCTCAGTGGGCAGGGAGTGGTGCACGTGGGCTCTTCCCTAACACCCCTTGTCTTTCTGCGCAGGCAGCCGGGAGACAGCGTTCACCTACGCGGTGAGCGCGGCCGGCGTGGTCAATGCCATGAGCCGCGCCTGCCGGGAGGGAGAGCTCTCCTCCTGTGGCTGCAGCCGAGCTGCACGGCCCAAGGACTTGCCCCGGGACTGGCTTTGGGGTGGCTGCGGGGATAACATCGAGTACGGATACCGCTTTGCCAAGGAGTTCGTGGACGCCCGGGAGCGTGAGCGAGTTTACCAGCGAGGCTCCTACGAGAGCGCCCGGATCCTGATGAACCTGCACAACAACGAAGCCGGGAGAAGGGTGAGTGTCTGCAGAGCAGCGTGTCCCTCCGCTCCCTTTTTCGGGAAAGATGTGGCTCAGTGAGGCACAGACTGACCACCATGGCTTGTCTTTGTTTTGATGCACAGAACAAGAAGACAGCAAATACAGGGTGTGGGTGGGTGGGGAGTACAGGAATTTGTGTTACTTCTGGTTGTCTGACAGTCCTATTGCTTTCCTCATGGGGGAGGCCGGAACCAAAGCTTGTTGTGTTCCCCTCTGTATTGTTTCATGAAAAGTGCCCTGCTCGCTGTGGATTCTCTGTAGAACAGAATTTTATTAGTTGGCATTTCCAACCAGGAGACTGTGTGTTGGAAGGAGGAGGGATGTGCTGGGCTTCCCAGGCTGGAATTGTGCTGCAGGATTGTTCTGACTTTTGTTTCTTTCTCTGCTTTAAGAGGATGTAAAAAACTTCTCCATGCTATTAGGAAACATGGTCTTCTGTGGTTGAACATGTCTTTATGGTTTCTTTAATCTCAAAAATGCCTTAAATGAATGGGTGTGAGCTTTTCTTTTTTTTAATAGTCTGAATGTGAAGAGCCAAAATCATTATTTTCCTAGAGCTTGAAGTGCCAGCAGTAGTCGGCTGGAGACTTTACACTTGTGTTCTAAGGTGAAGAAGGATGAAAGATAATTGAAAATTAATAGTATTTAAATGTAACAGGAAGGTGTCTGGAAGCAATGGGCAGGCCAATTACTATTAGCAAGAAGAAAAATGACACTTTCACAGTTGCTTACGGAGACTCGAGAAGTTTTTTCCTTCCTCAGCCTCATCTTTGCAGTGCCATTTGGCAGCACTAAGACTCTCTGTAACTGCTGGGTGGAAGTTGTCTACAGTATCATCTAATGTGTCAGACCCCAGGATTTTTGGGGCAGTGTCAACACTGACTCTTATTTCTATTTGTACAGGGCAAATGACTAAGGATTCCCTGCCAAAGCTTTGTAAAGAGGATATTGCTGTGTAGCTCTGTCTTCCACCCATAGGTGTTTGGGGCTTTCTTCTTGGATGAAGTCTCTCTTCCAGAGCAGTATTTGGGATAGGAGGAGGATGCTGAGCCAAGAGTAGACAATCAGCTGCAGCTGAGCCAGGAACAAGAGGAATCTTAAACTCTTTCCCTAATTGCAGCCTCAAGCAGAGATCAATAGGGAGAGTAACTCAGATAGAAAATAAAGGGATGTTTTACATTTCTCAATGAAACAGCAAAATCCTTTGCTGGCGTGAGAGCAAATTCCTAAAATTTGAGCACAGCCTGACTGATGCTGCTGTCTGGGCTGTGGATGTGCTGGTGTGGCTGTCTCGGTGATGGGGAGAGGCTGGTGAGAGCGCTCCCCTCCTCCTCCCAGCTGTTTGGGGTGGTGGAGGTGCACGTGTATCAGCTCACTTGCTCTTCTTTCCCAGTGTATTGGAGGAGGGGGAGAGAATGTTAAGGTGGATACAATGGAAAGGCCAGTGGGAATACAACAGAGGGCAGGAAATGAGGGGAATAAATGCTTTCACAGCCACGCTAGTCTTTCATCATCGTTTTTGCTTCTCTCCCCGACTCCTCCAGACGGTGTACAACCTGGCTGACGTGGCCTGCAAGTGCCACGGCGTCTCTGGTTCCTGTAGCCTGAAGACCTGTTGGCTGCAGCTTGCCGATTTCCGCAAGGTAGGCGATGCCCTGAAGGAGAAATACGACAGCGCTGCCGCCATGAAACTCAACAGCCGGGGCAAGCTGGTGCAGGTGAACAGCCGCTTCAACGCCCCCACCGTCCACGACCTGGTGTACATCGACCCCAGCCCCGACTACTGCGTGCGCAACGAGAGCACCGGCTCCCTGGGCACCCAGGGCCGCCTGTGCAATAAGACCTCGGAGGGCATGGACGGCTGCGAACTCATGTGCTGCGGCCGGGGGTACGACCAGTTCAAGACGGTGCAGCGAGAGCGCTGCCACTGCAAGTTCCACTGGTGCTGCTACGTGAAATGCAAGTTGTGCACAGAGATCGTGGACCAGTTCGTGTGCAAATAGGGGGACAGGACGAGGCGGGAGGAACCGCAGCCGCCTGCCGGCGAGGGGTGCAGGCCCCTCTCCCTTTCCACAGGACTATCTCCACTTTTATTTATAGAGTCCAACGAGTTGTCGTCTTCTTTTAAGAAAAAAAAAAGGAAAAAAAAAAGGGCGGGGGAAGGAAAAAAAAAAAGAAGAAAGAAAAATATAAATGTTGCAAAAGAGAAGTGCCTGGAAACCCTCTGTGTCCATCCCAGAACTGTGTTAGGCTTATATTTTTGGCAATAATGGGTGAGAATCTGAGAATATTTATTTTACAAAGTTAAAAAGAAATTGACTTTTCTTACAAACAATAGAGTAGTTTGAGGGGAAAATCCAACATATGCTAATTTAGTCCCATGGAACGTAAATACATGTGCAGTAGGCAGAGCAACCGTGTAATGTGCTTGGAATGCTAGAGCAATCCTTATGGATGTGAGGAACACACAGACCTGTCCATGACTTTTAGTTTCAGACACTAGAAGTTGCTAGAATAGGGTATATAAAGCTGTTCAGTGCATGCAGGGCTCTGTAAATAAGGGGTATATTCAGCATGAAGTGCTGTGTTGGTTGCATATCTGACTGTGCCCACAGTGTCACCGGAGGGCAAAGAGCAAAGGATCAGAAAGGCTTCAACTGCGCTATCCGAGTCACAGGGGCTGGTTCCAAAACCTACCAAGACTGGGGAAAAAAAGAGAAAAAAGAAAAAAAAAGAAAAAAAATCTGCCTTGGTGAATAATGAATATATTTCTCAAGGCAGAGTTTGGTGATTGTGATGTTCAAGTGTCTCATCTGACAGAGCAGCACTTCCCTACTGGCGAGTGTGGAGCAGCCCAGGGCAGGCTGTGTGGAGCACTGTGGCTGGGCAAGGGAGGCTGCACTGCTTACAAACAGCTTTGCTTTCCCAGCCTGGAAAGCCCATAGAAAATAGAGTTCCCCAAATTTGAAAATGCCTTAAAATGGTGTAATAGCTGGCTGTCTTTCAGAACACAGCTTGACAAATAGCTCCTCTAATTTTATATGAGACAATAAATCATTAGATATCTGCTGTTGGAATGATTGATTTTTATTTTTTTCGCAGATTTTGGGAACGTTTTCACTCAAGGATACAATAGTTTCATATTTTAATAACATTAACTGACTATTATAGTTCAATGAAACATTGCAGCAATACCAAATTTATCATCCTATGTCTTTAATACACATGCTTTAGATAATATATTGCAGATATACACTACAACTGTTCAGACTATACTTGAGCAGTTACATATATATGGGAGAACTGTGGTCTGCTGGTGTCTGATACTTCAAAGCTTTTTGTACATATATATTTTAATGATTTATAAAATAATAAACCATCTAAAATTACAGGGGCAGTTCATCCCTCATTTTCAGATCTATTCAGGTTTTTAGATTGATTCCAAGATTTTCGTGATTTTATTTTTGTTATTTTGAGATTTTTTTTTTTTTTAAGCTTTTATCATTCAGAAGTTCTAAGGAGAATCACAAAGAAGTAAGTCTCTTCCCAACTTTAGGACTTTCCTGGGTGGTTGGTAGAGGCAGCACCCTGCACTTGAGTCATTACAGGTCTGGACATCGCTTCTATTCCATTCTCGTGTTAAGGGCATTATTGATTATTGATGAAAGGAGACACCTTCTAACTCCAGAATATGCTGCATTCAGCCCTTGCTTTTCAGTTTTTGAACTGATAATTGTTATTTGTCAGCCAATATGCATTCCCCCCTATTCTGTGTAGTTACACAGGGTTTCATCTTTGGTTCAGATGCCTCTTTTCAACTCAGTCCCATTCAACAAGTTGAAGAAAATAGTTTTGCAGATACCAAGTGAGGAAAATCTTTCACTTTAGCCTAGTTGTACTAAAGCCTTGACTTTTCACAAGCCTTTAAGCTGTATCATTAAATTCATCTAGATCATTTATCAGCTTCTTAATGGCGCTTTATTGCTCTTAATTTATTGTACAAGGACATATTTACCCCTCATCTTCAGATATTTGCAAAGAGTATCTTTAAAGTAAGAGAAATAAATAAAGCACTAATTCATTGAATATGTCACTTTGGTTTTTATTGTACAAAACCCACGATCTTGTTTTTCATTTGCTCAATCACCTCATGTTCCTTTTTAGTGACTTTTGTCTGAGCAGAACTGAATCTCGTGATCCTAGCTATTAAAACACTATTTAATGTAAAATATTTTACTTGTCATTCAGATATGTAAATCTTCTATGTCCTTTCCTCTGTTCTGTACATTTAATGTACATATTTCTGTCTTGTGTGATTGTATATTTCACTGGTTTAAAACAAAAAAAAAGGATTATGCCATAATTGAAGATAGACTATAAAAATAAAACTTTGGTTGTATATTGGGAAGTGGTTTTAATTATCTTTCAGAGGAGGGTTTGTTAAAACAATGAAAAGAGTTGATTTTTAAATTTACTACATGGTAAAACAGGGAAGTGTTTGTTCGCCAAACATACAAAGTACATCTTGAAGTTTTATTTCTATATTAAGAAGACTTACAGATCTAACTACTTTTAAAGAGGAAAAAAACCCAACACACCAGAGAACAAATCACAAATGCCTGTGACTCTGAACTAGAAAGCATTTTAGAGATGGGTAAGTACTAAATTAGCTGTGGATAGAGATCTGGGTTAATGTTACTTGTGTGCATATAGCTTCCAGGACTGTCTACAGTGATTCTGGGACAGTGGGACCTGATCCTCTGAACGACTTCCTCCAGCAATCCTAGTGATGGCAGCAAGATCCTCATGTGAGCAAAGGTTTCCAACAGGAAAAGTTTCCGGGACTGGGTTTCGTGCGCTCTGGGTTGTGTGTGGGGTGGTTCCCCTGCATCAGTCTGACTGAACTGAGCTGCAAGGTGAAATGGAGTGTGTATGGATGGAAGAATACTTAAAAAACCCAAGAAGGCAAAGTACAATAAAGTGCCAATGAAGTATTCATGTGAAGGAGGTAAAGCAGAAAACAAAAAATTAATGTAAAATCAAAGCTTTCTGTTCTGAGAATGGCTTGTCTTTGGACTGATTTCTTTAGTCATGACTTTTTTTTCTGCTATAGGTAGCTTGGTGAATTAGTGGCCTTTCTTTACCTCTCTCCTGCTTTGCTTTTTTTCTTTTTTTGCTCAAGGATAACCTTCTAACATATCGAAACTCCTTCTGGCTGCCAAGAATGCATTCTCCCACAAACCAGTAGACCAACATCGTGTGTTTAAAATAGCGATTCTGGGCAAATGCAACATTCTGTCGTCCTATTACTGACATCTGGTTCAGTTTTCCTTCACTTGTATATTGACCAGTATTCTTTATTGCAAAAACACAGCCCCTATTTAGGAAAGTCAGCATTTCTTTTGGACTGGATTGTATTCAAGCTCTTCCCAATAACAGAAAAGTTACCAAAAACCTTCTTTATTGGCAGCAGTAAATAATCTGTATTCAAAATAGTCATTATGGGCTCAGATACAAGAGCGTTGTTTTTAATTTGCACCAAAGTTTATCTGTCTAATTTTGTGAAAAATGCTGTTTCAGAATCTTGTTTTTTTTAGTAATATCTTTATATCTATGTGTTTGGTTATGGCTTTCCCAATACTGAAATTCACTCTGTTTTTTGCAAAATATTGAAGCCCCCAGGTGTTACTGCAAGTGCACCACGAATGGGCAAGAGACTGGAGGAAGTCAAAAGGTATCTTCGAGTCAGACACTGCATTCAGGATGCAAGCTAAAATCCTTCCTTTCTGAAGGCTGTGTTTGATAGAATGGTCTTACAAAGATGAAACAAAACTTGTAGAATTGATACTGAAGCTAACAGACAGCTTTCCTTTGGTAAGAAGTCGTGAGGAATAATATTTGAAACCATTAGGATATTCATTGTCAAAGTGTGGTTTTGGTAAATCAAGAAAGACATGTAGTTTTTTCTTCTGGACTGTGTGGTAGAGGAAACTGAAAAGGGAAAAAATGCAGCTCTTTTAAAAATATAGATAAGTATATTAATGTATAGCTTATGTATGTACTTGCTGACTGTGGTAGTCTTAAAATTGTTTATCTATTATTGAAGTCAGTTTGGGAGGCAGGCCAGATCTGTTCTTTTCCTTTTCAAACTGTTTAAAATCCTCAATGGGGAGGGAAGAGAAAAAAGAACTTTATTCCCTACTCCAACCTCTGATATGTCTGTTTATGTTGCAGTGGGATAAAGGATCCACATAGGAGTGCAGTGAGGGGTTTTTACATTAGATTTTGTTTTTTTAAAAGGTGTGATTAAAAAATCCAATCTGTCTCATACTTTGCTCTTCTATGAGCTTGCGTGTGTGCATTTGTATATACTCTGCTGGTATTTTCCAATTGTGTTGGCCAAATTCTGCTTTTAGTTATGGTTAGGCATCTCTCCTGACTCTGGTGGTGTCATATGAGCCTGACATTTTTCGACCAGACGTGAAGGCCCCCCTGCTCAAAGAGAATGCATATGAAATATATCAGCCTTTCTTCTGCTGGCTGGTTATTTAAACATGGGTAACTGAATTATTGTGAAACAAATTCTGGGACTGCAGCTGCAAAAGCAGTAATACAGTATATTCGTAGTGATGTTTCTACGCCATACCTCCTAATTTCCCAGTTGATTTCCAGTGCAGACAGAAAGTCTAGAATGCATGTGGTATGTTCCTCATCATATATTTTATAAATGTAAAATAATGATTTGTCAATTACTGTTTCTATTATAGAGATAAAATGAGATATTTTGGGCTCTCCTGATTTGTTGAAAGCCTCTTACCTCTGGCTGCGTTGAGCAGTGCTGGCTCGGAGGGGCATTGATGTGAAGCTGCTTTTGGGAACGTCTCAGAGACCCGGGCTGTGCAGTGTGAATATGGTACACTGTGTGCCTTTGTAGCCAGTGTTGGTTTACCCTGTCTTGTCTTACACTGTGCTGTCTTTCCCAGCAGTCCCCCTTTCTCAAATGGCAATTGAACAGCAGCAGTCAAAATACTCAGCTGACGGAGAACCTCTGGGCACTCCATGGGCAGTTATTCAAACACTTTCTGAACTGGTTTGACCCATTGCTGATTTATTCCAGACCCATTGTGAGGAATTTAAAAAATGCAAACTGTAGAGTAGAGTTCATGGCATGGCTCACAGTTCTTTTGGTTTTGTTCTGTTTTCATAAAGCAGCCCATACCAAAGATCCATATTTTTTGAAAAAAAAAATTTTTTTTTTTTTAAGTCCTTCTCTAGGACACCCTGAGCAAAGGAAACAGTCCCCACAATACAAGGTGATAATTTCTGGGCAGTTGCTCTGGTGACTGGCAGGACCTCAGTGACAGGTTCCATGGCAAGGACCGCTTGCAGGAACCACCCATCACTCAGGGTATCCTCCTGCTTCTCACCTGGGACTTGTTAGCAGACTGCAGCAGTTGCAGCTTATCAGTCTCAGCAGCATTGGCTGCGGCTTTTTGCCTCTTCTTTCGACCAGCGGAGCAAGATCTTCTCCTGGTAGGTTTTCCTGTTGTTTTTCATACAGAAAATTGCAACTTTGTGCAGCTTTTCTCAAGCATGGGCTGGGATTTACTTTCCATGACTATTGATTTCAGAAGAGCTAATGCTTGGTAGGCAAATAGTGCTGGGGCTTCTCGAGTATCTCTTTGCTTTGTAAATCTGCAACCTTGGAGGAGTAAAGGGTAATCCCTGAGCAAACTTGAACTGGCCATTACCTGGGGCAGGGAGGTTGAGGTCATTAATGTTATAAAATACTGTTCAGCTGTATTTTTGTGCTTTTCTTTGGGTGAAAAGATTCACAGCATGAAAAAGAAAGTTGTTATTCAGTGAGACACGAACTAGCAAATACTTGAAGAAAATGGGGAAAAGATCAAGTTATGGTGTGAAAATTCATTAACTTTGTTTGCAAGTCTTCATTGGTGTTGATTGCCATGCATATAAAATTGACAATATGTGTATTTCTCCATTTATGCTTTCTGGATGAAAGTTTTCCCTTGATGATACTTTCATCTTACATAGTACATTTTTGGATAAAGGGCCTGTAAGTAAATCAAGTTTGAGGACTTAATGAACTAGAAGTGAAAACATAACCTAAGAAACAGCTCCAAAAAAACACTGAGGAAAATTAACAGTGTCAGATACTTTTTTTTTCAGAGTTAGTGTTGCTGTAGCTCTCGAGCAGGCAAATGGTTGCTTCTGTCAAAGATAGTGTGTCCATTTTAAGCCACAGTGCCTTTTGATTTATATATGTACAAGTTGGCAAAATCCAATGATAGTAGGCAGGGAGCAATTCCTTGGTAGTTATATACATTATATGGAATGTTTGTTACTTATGACCTCTGGCGATCCTCAGCAAGCATAATGACATGTTTGTACATGCAAATGGGTGATAAGGTTTTTTAAAAGTTTGTAACAAAGTTTAAAGATTTACATTGCAATTTTTATACATGGATTTTTTTTTTTTTGCTAGTTTTTTAATATATATGGGAATCCAAATAGCTGATCAAAAGTATGGGAGAGGGTGCAATGTCTTGTCATAAGCAACAGCTGAGCACAGCCTAGGGAATGTGAGGTGGAAGTTTATTCATCTTGATGTTGTCTCTTGTAAAGAGCCAGTGTGTACAGATCCTGCATAACAGATGCTTTGGAAAAGAATGATAGGAGGACTTCATGAATGGAGGACATAAGTCATTCATAGCAAGTACAAGGCCTGATGTAGTGGTGTTGCCTTTGCCATGTCATTTGCATGCAATATACATTTCTGTATGAGCATGTTAAAGTCTAAGATCTTTACTCAAACGTAAGGACTTTATTAGAGCAGATTAAAAGCAGAATAAGCTCTAATGAAGCCAGATGTAACAGGAATTGAATATGTCCCTTGTTCTTACATGTGAGTGGATTTTGTTGTTACCTTGTTAAGATTCAAACCGTGTCTTCAGGATCTGGCTGACTGAAATGATAGATTAGTCATTCCGGAGGATTTTATGGATAAATCATAATTTTTTTTTTTTTTTTTTTTTTTTTTAAGGGATGATAGATGCCTTTTCTGGAGGACATTTTTATCACAGAATCTGCTTTAATTTGTAATATAGTTTCTGATCCTCTCTGTGGTTAGAGAATATGTGGAAACATCTATGCCTTGTGTAGACTGTCATCTCTCATGTCATGTTGTCCCCCTTGGTGGTGTATATTTTGAATATTTTAAGTTACTATGGCTTTGCTATTTTAAAGTCTGACTCTTGAAAGTAGAGATCTTGTCAGACTCCTGGCTTGTGGACTTTACTGTAGGAGGTCTGTTGCCAAGTTTAGTGGAACTACTTAGCGTAAGTAAGAGTGGCAAAATTTAAACATCTATGTGAGGAGCCAGCTTGACTGTACATTTAAAAAATCTAGGCAAGCAAGATTAGGAAAAGATGTGTTTTCTTCATCTTATTCTCATGGAAAACTAAAGACATCTATCCTGCATGCCTAGGTGAACTTCTGGAAGGAATCAAAGACCAGCGTCAAATGGTAGCCAACTTTTTCCCTCTACGTCATGATCCTAATGTACTTTTGTTATACTGTGAGATCCTAAGGCTATGTTGATCTGCTACATGATTATATAATGCTCCAGGACACCTGTGTAAATAGCAAACAGAGAGGCTTTTTATAGATACTAGATCTTAGATAAGTGACTCTAAGAAGTAATATAGGATCCCAGCTGTAACCTCCTGCTATACATTCCACGTATTTTTGGTTGTTTATTATAAGAAGTACAGAAGCTGTTCCTTGTAACATAATTTCTTTAAGGCTTGCATGTGTAAATATTACATTTGCAAATATTAAATGGAGAAGCATTGGAGAAACCACTAAATGAATAGCTTCACATTCCTCATGGCTTATTCTGATGCCGATTTCCTTAAATGTTTCTCTGCTAACATTCAAATCTGTGTGCTGTTTAAGCCTCAGAGAGGAACTGTGCAATCCCTCAGCCCTGGCCCTCTCTGGGTGTAGATCTCAACCAGCGATCTTTAATGGTAACAGATGTTTGCTGGAATCCTCCTCAGGGCGCTGATGCTCTGGGTCAGGAGCTTGTGGTGTTAATCAAAGCACCCTGTCCGTCAGTGCAAGCTGAGGACCTGGCCCTCCACAGGGACCACGTTTTCCAGGGAGGCGATTCTGGTGTAGCAATCCCCAGGGATAAAACTGGTAGGAATTCTCCTCTTTCAGCTCTATTCCATGGTAGGAATGTCCTGGTACAATTAACCTGGCTTGTGTTAATGAGAATAGACTAGAATCTGGAGGAGGTGAGGTTTTTGAGTTTTGTTTGGTTTCTTTAATAAATATGATATCTTGGGAGAAGCAAACTTGTTCCAGTGGTCCTTCATAGGTACACTCTGGACTGCTGAAGCATTACAGTTCTCAGATTCCTGAAAAAATGTCCCTGAAATCTACAGAAAAGTATACTGAGTATACCTCTCTGTAGTCCCCTGGAGTGGTAAGGAACTACAGGGGTGAGCAAACTGTTGTTTACCAGTATTTACTGAGGGAGGTTTTTTTACATTATTGCTTTTTAATTACTTAATAGGGCACCTATTAAGAATGAATCATGGGTTTTCTTCCTAAAATAGGGTGAGGAAAATTGAGGCGAGAATACAAAAATGTGGATGTGGCAGTAGTGGCCTGACACTGTTCCTGTTTGCACAGTGTTAGCAGAGGATTCTGCAACCACGTAGCTGTAATTAATAGTCTGTGTGTGGCTTGCAGCCGACTGACCCATGACTTCCCATGGACTCAAGGTTTCCTTATCCAGCCATTTCTTGCAATGCAGTGAAGAGTAAATAAGTCTTGTGGAACATTTTAGTCGAGCACCTCAATTAACAAGAAAGTGCAGAGCAAATTCAGTGTCATTGATGAAACTTCTGTTATAAATAAGCTGTGTACAAAGAAGTCATTTAGGTTCCAGCTGCTTTGAATTTCTGTGTATGTTTCTTAAATCATCCATAAGTAAACTAGTTATGATCTCATTATTACCCAAACTGACACTGGTGATGATATACCTTTAATATTGTAAGGACAAATATGCAATAAGATCAAAAGTGCTTAGTTAGGACACAAAAACACATCACACAGTGTAGCTTATAGGACTTGAAGTACCAGACCCATCAGCATATTAGAGTAAGTAACGATTAATTAATCCAAGAAGATTTTTTAGTGATTGTTAATTTTTTCCCCAAGTGCTCAGACCGATTTGTCATGTTGGTATTTATTAATTTAACATATCTGAAAAAAATTCCCCAAACTTCAAAGTTCAGCTTGTTCTTTAAGAGCAATCCAAAAATATGTTTCTTCAGGCCCCAGGCACTGAAGTAGCTGAAGTTAAACAAAAACCATTTCTCTCAAACTCTGCAAATGTTCTAAAAGCTTTAAAGTGGCTCCTCACAGGGAGCCGGAGCAGAGAGGGGAATCCCTGGGTTATTTTTGTTGCTGTGCAGTGGCACATGGCTTCCTGGTGGAAAGCTCCAGAATTATCGCTTTTCTGTGTGTTTGTGTATGTTTTTCCTTCCTCTTTTCGCCTCTGCCACCGATCTCCTCTCTACCCCCATGCCTGGGTTCCCCATTGAGAAAGTCTGGAGAAGGTAAAGGTTAGATCATCCTTCCAGCAAGGATAAACTGAATTCATGTCTGAATGAGAAGACGATTCACATCTCGTGTGATTTTTTTTTTTTCCTAAGCTCCATGTTGGAGGGGATGAAGGAGGACTTTTTTCCTTGTGCATCACCACACTGGAGTCTGATAGAAGTATTTCCTTGGTGTGTTTCCCTTTCATAAACTGTGTTTTTGCAGTAGAACAGTGTTGGTAAACCAGTCTGTACTTTGCTGGTTCCTTTTGCTGTTATAACAGCATCCCTGAGGTTATGAGTGCTGTTGAGAACTCTTCTCTGGAGTAATTTTGGTGTGGTCTTAATTCATTTTCCCAAGCAAAGGCTGGTATCCACAAAAGATGACAACATGGCTAATCCGCTTTAAGTGCAGGCTCTGAACATATAGAAGCATTTCTAAGGGAATTGCTTCATTATTCTGAGGAGGTCCAACCCAAGGTAGTAATTCTGCATCCAGTTCAGTTAATATTTGTGTTTGCTTAAAGGCTCTCCATTTACAGTTCGCTTCTGGAGATTTCTTCCCAGTGCATCCTGCCCTGTGACAAGCGCTTTCAGCTCAATTTCAAGAACTTGAGCACTTTTCAGGCTCAGTTGTCATGAAATGCACCTCGCAGTGGGGAGTCAACTTAACTTCTCCCAGACAATTGCATTGTATGTTAAAATATGTGCCGTTGCCCTTACATCATACAATAGCTAGTTGTGCCACGTCACAGCCAGGAGTTTGACATATGTTGCAAAATAAAAGTTGCCAGTCATGGACACTATTTTGGATGTTTTCATCTCCAGCAGTGCTGACATGATCTCTACCAGCAGATCGTCTCCCGCTGAGAGCATAACACAAACACTGCCAACACCCTGGTTCCAGATGTGCTACGTGGCATGGAACCAGTGACAAATGATGATATTTCCATCTTGCGTGATAATGGACAGCAAAGAGGGCACCTTGATATGCCCAAATATCAGCATACTATTAAGCTTTTTGTATCAATAGCATTTAGGGATGGGGTTGCTTTCTGTCACTAGGCACCTGCTTTATGCCAGATGTGGCCTTTCTTGGACCCCCGGTAGGACCCAAACTCTGCCTCACCCACCTAAAAAACCCTAAGCGGCCCCTGAAATTATGTGCTCATGGCTGTGGTTTGTGTAAGCAGTTGTCCTGGCAAGCAGGAGGAGAGCCACAGCCCCTCCAGCCACACTGTCCTCCTGTGCTGCCCCAGAGCCATTGTCCTTCCCTGGGAGCTGGGCTGGGAGGTCAAAGGTTCAGCAACACACACTCAGGATGAGTTGAGCAGTGAGGAGCAGAGTGGGGCATCATGCTGGTGTCATGTAATAACACTGGTATGTTTTGTACCACAAGCTTTTAGCCACCTGCTGATATAACACCCACTATTATGTGGAGCCACAGAGCTCCAGCGAACAGCCCGCATTGCTGCAGGCACAGCTCCGCTCAGAGGTGCTCTCTGGCACGCACTCACTCTCCTTTACACCTGTCAGTGAAACAGGGAAATGCTTAAACTTACATTTTTGCACTTGAATGGTGAAACTTGGGTCATGTAGGATGTGAAGGGCCATGCCTTAGCTGTTAAAGCTGTCTTACAGTGAGCCAGTTCTGCTCAGGAAAAGTAATTTTGGTCCTTGGAAAGTAGTGAGCAAAGTGGCATATCCGGAGTGCTCTTTATTAGTGCACTCTTGAGCTCTCTCTTTTTTTGTATCTTTTGGAGATCACACTTGAAATGGTCAACAAGATGAGTTAGCATGGCCACAGCCTCTCCTTGAGTCAGATGAGTTGTGCTCCCACTGAAATATAAGTAAATATAATGAAGGCAGTCATAGTGACTGTGGGTTTGAGCATTCAGTCTCCTTGTTCATATATTGCTGTAGAAAAACTCTACTGTGGTGTTAATACCTCTGTCTTGTGCTCACAAGAGAAGTAAATGAGCTTTATTTGGATTTTCTATGGGAGAAACAGCAGTGCTGTTTCACTTGTGGCATTTGAATTAGCTTTTCAGAGCTTATTTGACTGCCTGCTGCTTTTGAGACGGGCAATAGAGCCAATCAGGTTTTGTATGATGAATATTTTACAGTGGTAAGAAACAGGTAATTAGAAGGAAAAATATTAAAAATAGCTATATGTCTTAATATCAGTTCAGGTTGGCATTTGTGCATGCAGCCTCTCTTTTCTTTTTCTTGGTCATTAATCATTATTAGTGGATATATGTCGGAATTTATTGTTAGATTCAGCTCTTACTGTGTTTCTCATTTCTTGATAAGTTTTGTGCTCTGGAGAGCTATGAAAAAAAAATCAGTCTGCTTTGTGTTTTGTTTTCATGGTGTAACAACGTGACTTGTGGCAGTAGATTATTGAATTTCCAGTCTGTTTTTTGCTGGGAGGTTGAAATAATACGTTGGATAATGTATTAGTGATGATGCTTTATCTGCTATAAACACCAGTGTGAAAAAAATGGACAAAGGCTTCACATCTGAAAATCTTTGATGCTGTGTGAGATACTGTGGCTATGAACCAGCCATCCAGTTATAACTTGGATCTCTTTTGGGCTCAGCAGATGAAACTGTAAAAAGAAAAACACAATAGAACAAAATAGATTAAAATATGTGGAGAAGTTTACAGGTTATGATTAGTTTAATCAGGAAATCACACTGTGAAGGCTTTTCTCCTTTTTCCTACTGTTGGTACCAAAGGAGCAGAACACCCCATGCCAGGGAGAGAAATTTGCTGTCATTGGGCAAATACTTCTGAAAAAGCTCAGGGGATGTCACCCTCAAACTTTCCATGCTTGGTTCTTTCCCTTTGAAAAGGCTGTAATTCTGGTATAAACCTGATGAAAGCTGGGCTGCAGCTGGGGAGGTTTGAATGGTCATCCAGGCACTTACTCCCAGGTTGGTGTTCCCCTCGGCTGCACATCGTATGCACGGTGTCCTAAAGCCAACCCAACCCCTCATCACACATGAATGTTCTGGCACCAAGGATGGAGAGACGAGTAAATCCACAAGATGGTTAAGACATGGCTTTGTAGCTCATGTAAAATCTTGCCAGTTGTCTGGAAAAAATGTTACAGTGGGTAGGTTGTAAATGCAACTGTATTTTTACCTTCTCTTATTTTTTTTTTTTTTAGAAATGTGATTTCAAAAAACTAAATATTTAGTAGAACTCAAGCTGACTTCATGGCTATGTCTTCTTTTCTTCCTCTCTGCGTGGTATTCCATCCACAGTTTACTAAGTGGTGCAATTTTGATTTTTCTCTTCATCACAAGTCTAATGGGTGAATGGTGATAAGTTTGTAGCTTTGGAGAGATTTTCTTGGCAGTTTCAGTCTATATTTCTGACAGGAAATCATTTTCTCCCTTGAATTATGATTGCTGGGTTACATGAGTGCAGTCTAACCACTGCTCAACTGCTGTTTTTCTGCTGTCTTTCTGGTCTTGGAGAAGGCCAAACTGCCCCAATGCAAAACATAAAATTAGATGAATGCTGCAGGAAGGGAAGAACAACATCATTTTCTGTGATCTCTTGCGATTTTATTTTACCACTTCTTATCTGAAAAGCATCTTCAATTCCACTTGGAGTCAAGAATTAAATTTGTTTAGAGACAGTTCTTCCCATATATGGAAAACAAATGGAACTGACTCTGTTTGTGTGTTGTCTTTTTCTTTTAGTGGAAGATCACTATGTTCTGCTACAGATGTTTGCAAATGAGCAAACTAGTGGAATATGTGGACCTCATCTTAGATCTACAGAAATCTGCCCCATTACTTGGCCTGTATCATTTGGCTAAACCTTGTGTAGTCCACATCAAAAGCGTAGTCCTGACCTTTCAAGGCCATAAACCTTGTATTTGGTGTGGTGTTCATCTGTGAATTGCTGTGGGTCCTACTTGTTCCTGGAAATTGATACATTTAACTCTTAATAACGGAGGCAAATCCAGTGTTTGGAGGTAAATGATTCAGTTCAAAATATTGTTGCAGTTGAAATTTATAAAAGCAAACAAGATCCTTTGTTTTAATAATGAACAGCCATGTAGACAGACAGAGAGCAAACCCCATCTACTACTGCAGAGTTATGCCCACAGTTTTACTGTCAGCACCCCGGGCCCTCACTAAGGCCCTGGGTGATGCTGTCAGCAGTGAGCTGACAGCTCTGCAGGGCATCTCCTCTCTAGGTGTAGTAGGAGCTTGCAAAGCTGGTGAGAGAAATGCCTGAAGAGGAGCAAATGGAGGAAATTGTGGACTGAAAGTAGCAGAAGTCTTTCCTAACCAATGCCAGACCCAAAGCGGATCTGCCACTTCTATCCTAACTTTCTTCCCAATACTGTGTAATGAAAATCCTCATGGTACTGGTGTGAGTAATGGCTGAGGAATGGGAGGGAAGAGGGGCTCAGCCCCGCCACTGCTGAAGCCCAGAGAAGCTCTGTCACCGCCTTCTGCGGCTCCTCACCGCAGAGAGCTACAGCTGTCAACTTCGATGCTCTGTTGAACTTGCTAACGTAATTGTAAAGATCATCTTGAAGTAATTTGATTTTTGTCTTTATAAAGTCACGCAAGTGTTGCTGATTTGTGTACTTGCTGTGTTTATTTTTGTTGCAAGTTCAGTTCTAGTCCATTTAATTAGGAGGCCACAGGGTCATCTCCCCTCTCCCTGCACCAAGCCATCAGTAATTCCCAATGTGAAGTGCAGTCGGCTTCAGCAGCAGGGCATGAGCTGTGCCCTTCCTCAGTGGCTGCTGGAGGTGATGGGCCCCTGTGCACCAGTGCCAGAATCCCTGACCAGCCCCTCTGGTGACAGTGGCCAGAGCAGAGCGTGTCTCTGTTGCAGGGTCTCTGCTATCACCTGGGAGATGTAAGACCATATTAATGCAAACAAATCTTGTTAATTCTCATGAAACACATGCAGTTATAGCCTTGTTAACAGCACAGTATTAATTAACTGAGTGGTGCTTGGATTAGGTGCTTATTTAATTTCCCCAACACGTGTTCATAACCCATAGCAACACAGAACATGTTGTGCTCCAGAAAAACCGTGAATGAGAACTGAAGAATGTCTAGTAGATTTTCTTTCCTTAAGAAAGGAAAGAAATTAGACACTTAGTCCAGTGGTGTCTGATCCCTGTCCCTAATCGTTTTGAAGTCCTGCCCAGTGATGCAGCCTGTGTTTTCCCTGGGAATAGAAGAGATCGGCAGGCTGAAGGAATTTAATACATGAGATCTGGAATATACCTCTAACTCTTCCAGCTAACGTGCTTCTTAAAGGCTGCCAGTCTCAGGTTTCTGTGTGAACAGAGAGGATGGATGGTATAAAGTGGAGGAAAAGGAAAAGAAATGCACAGAAGGCTGAGTCAGAGTATTAAAGGTATACATTAATAACCAACTTATAACTAGTTATTTCTGGCTCACACACAAGCAGTACAAGCTCTAGTCCTATTTGCTGCTCTTCAATTAGACTTGCCTTTGCTTGGGAACATCTTACTTAAGAAAGTAGGGAGGTTGATTTTTATCAAATGAAAAACGCTTTTGTAAAACACTGTTCTGACACAGCAATGATTATTGTAAATGCTCTCATGACACTGGAATTTTCTTTAATGATAACAATTTTTCAGCACAATGGGATGCAGTATGTTAATGTGGGTTTTACAAGCATTTAGAGTTTCCAAAAACCCCTAGGAGTGCATCAGGTCATGCAGATGGCGTTTCTCAGACTGTTAAGAGAAGTCCACAGCACAACCCATGGAATGGTGTCGTTACTCAGAATATGATTCTAGCAGTGAGATGCATCACTAAGGCTAATTAGGAGAAAGTGAGAAATTAAACTGCAGGTAGAGAGTAGGAACCCCCCAGTGCTGCCCTGCAACGCTTTGGTGTCTGGGAGCTGCTGCATCGTGTTTTGCTCAGGTGGGTGCAACATCCGAGCGCCCCGTGGTGCAGAAGATGAAGCTTCCCCAGCCCTACTGACCCCGTTTGGGGAAAGGATTCCTGGTAATCTAAGAGAAGATTATTTGTGCTACCTCAGAACGCAACCCTGACCTCTCTGGCTTTTGGACATGGGTTATTAAGCAGAAGGGAGGCAGGAGAGAAGTTATTTCAGACCTGAGTGTTTGACTGGCTAAATCCCTAATGCCTGACATTAATCTAAGCGTGGGTCTCCACGAGTTTGAAGTCTGTGGGCACTGCCAGGAATCCTGTTCATATTATGTTATGTTCTTAATAGAAAAAAGAGAGTACATGGGAATGTAAAAGGCATGCTGGGGCTGCAAGGGGGAGGATGTGAGTGCTGTGGATCAGGGACAGTGCTGTACTGCAGGGCTCTGCACTGAAAGGCTCTTCTGAGTCTCGAAAACAAACCTGCAACACCACCTCCATCTGAGGTTGCCTGGGGGAAAGTGTGTGTCTGTACGTCTGCTGTTCATTTTAGAATATGTATCTGCAAGGCTGGGAAGTCATCACCAAAAGATTACCGTTTTCCATGTGTTAGTACCTGAAATCATCAGTGAAGACACCTTTTGGCTGCTCACTGGCTCAGCTTGGTAAGTAGATGATGAGATCCAATATGCAGAGTCCATCACGTTGTCCTAAATGATGTCTATGAGAAAGTGCCAGAGTTTGCAGTATAGAAGTGCAGACTTTGAGGAGTACTGCAGAAATGTTTGCTTGTGAAAAATGACTAACTTGGTAGAAAGCATAGTAGCATATGAGCCTCTCAATTTAATCATAATTCTTTCTTAAGCTGTTGTCCCCAAGAAATCCCAGTTTCTGAGTTGAATCAATACCACCTTATTTTGCTACAGTGACAACTCACTCTGTGTGGAAGTTTTACTTCAGAAATTAGTCATTTACTGGCATTCTGAGTGCATTGAAAAAAACCATAAAACCAGTACCATTAAATAAGTAATAAGAATCAGAGATAACAAATATTCTTTCTGAACTGGGGTGTGTTCGCAAAACACCTTGTTGGCATATTTATGATTTCTTGGTGATCAGAACCACTGGTAGAGTGGCATCCTTCAGTATTATTTAAATACTTCAGAACTACTACTACACATTTTTATTTTTTTTATTTTTTTTTTTTTTTTTAAACAAACCAGCTGTGGTCTGGGATTGGCTTTAGGACCTGGTAGGATGTTGTTGCAAACTCTGTCATTCCCTTGAGCCTGATCTTGCTGTTGACACACACTTGAGTTAGCAATGTTACATGGGAAGAAAGAGAAATCTGGTCTTTCTCAAAAGATAGTTACCTATGAGTGATGTAGATGTTGTTAAATATTTCTGTGCTGCTACAGATCAGGTTTAAAAGAAAACCTTTACAACCCCTTTTTTTCATCGCTGAATTTGAACAAGATGCAATCTATGGACCAAGTAGTGTGAATAGGACCCTGCCTACTTGTGTATGCTTTTGAGAAGCACAAAGGCTCGTAGCAGCGTGGATAAGAATTATTTTATGCACAATGCCTTTTCAGTCTGACTTCTGTTATACAGAGGTATTTGAACTCACAGGGTACTAAGAGAAAACACATGGTCAGCTGAAACATGAGAGAGCCTTTTAAGCAGCGTGTCTTTCAAGTCTGCAGCCATTCCCCGTTGGCCTGGGAGCTGCCGGCTCGCAGGCGAGGGCGAGGGCCAGGCCTCCACCGTTGGCTGGAAAGCCACCAAAAGCCTGGCCTGTTGGACTACTGGGAGGCACAGCCCTTTTGAGCTGGGGGGAAAGGAGAGCGGGAGGAAGTGGTGGACTTCCAAAGGTGCCATTTTGGGGAAAAGGTTGGACTGGATCACCTCAGGTTTCAACGGCGTTGCTGCAAAAGTAGTGTCCTGGCTGGATTCCAGCTTAATTAAGGCAGAATGGGAAGAGCTGATGGCTCTGTGTGTCTCCCACCTACTTTCTGCTTTCTTTGGTAGAAATAACCAGTGAAGGGAACATGTTTTCTTTCCCCATGTAGAAGCCTCAGTTTAGGGTGGAGGTGCTTTTCTTTGACTTCACGGGTGACTTTGATGATGTGCCAAGTTTGAAAAAAAGGAGACACTATTTTCCTACTATATGGTATGTCTTAGATCTGATGAGAAAAAATTGTTTTCTTAAATTGCATGGGATGTTTGTGGGATTTGATCCCCAGGTAATAGCATGAGGTTTTAGGGCTCTGCATGTCTCATTAGTTTTACATAACCTCTTGATCTTTCATGATACTGCATCCTCCAAATTTTTCATCCTTCTCCCACTTATGTTCATATGCCATGTGCTGTCACCACCCACCCCCTCCATTTGCGAGAGAATCTTCCCATTTTTGCAGTAAACAAACCCCTACTTTTTCTTTCTTCAGGAACTGTCTTTATAATGAATACTTCCTTTAAGACTTTTGTTGGTAAATCAGTCAGATCTGTACAAACCTGATGCTAGTCTTTTAAGAATCTGGTGGTTATCTGTTATGTACTATGTTGTTAGTACTCTTAAAGACCTAAAAATATTATATTAATGTAGAACTATAACACAATTCAGTACTAGTGTCTACACAACAAAGAGCAGAGCATATTATAACATATTTGGGACACAATGTCCCAGTCACAGTACATTTCGTGGTGTGGTCAATCTATGCTTTCCTTGGGGAAAGAAATAAATGTGAACTATGTACTGTACAGAGCTGAGCATGTTGCTTGTACTGGATAAATTGCTAAACAATATAACTGCTTCTCCAGCACTAATGATCAGAGCCATCCCTAGTTATGCTACTGCCTTGGGCAAAGAATTTTTGTAGTGTTACGTCTCCAGCTTGAAAGCCCACACTGTCCCCATCCTCCTGTGGCCACGGCTGCTGCCCAACATCATGATAACAGCACACCTCGTTCGAGGCTGCTGAAGTCACTCACAGGTATAGAGGTTTCTGTTGGGGGCAGAAAGATGCGTTAGCCTTAGTTTTGAAGCGATTACATCTGAGCATGAGAAATCTTTTTGTTTCCACTTCACTTAGCAAAATGCAATCAATTCCATATTTTCTGTGAAACAATACACTAGATGACATCACAAAATCAGCCTAATGCCTGCAGTCCTGGGCAGATTTGGTTGGAGACAGATTTTCCATGTAGCCATTCTGTGCAGCCTCAGGACAGAACTGAAATTCCCAGCTCTTTTGAAGGCAGAGAATAAATAACTTTAAATTTCTCCCATTGAATTTTGACATGTTTCTTTTATTGCAGAACTTGGATTTTCATGCCCTTATTTGAATTGTACATTAAAATCTGTTACTTGCCAGCATCCCACCCACATGTAGTACTACGTCTCATGGAAGTCATCACTTAGCTGGAAATCTGTGCACCATATGCATACTCTCAACTCCAAAAGTAGCACCCAAGGGTTTTTTAAACTCAGCCCATAATCTTCAGACACTGTAAGAAAAATATAAAAGATAAAAGAAAATATTTTAAGATGCTATAAAATCTTTTAGGAACTATTTTAAACCTCTCTCTGTTATAAGGAATCTGAGGAACATTTATTTTACTCCTCAAACGGGAGAAAAGATAGGAGGCTGTCCAGAAACTTTTGCAAGCCTTTTTATTGCATGGCAGGAATAGGAAATGGGAAGCTTTGTGGGAAACGAGGGGAATGTTGTTTGTTTTCCCAGCTAGAGAGATCTTAAAGTTTGGAATCCTTATGAATAATATATACATTGACATACTTCTTGTTGGACAATGTTAAAATACAGGTGGTGTGGAAGCTCCTGGTTGCTCATTGCTATTGTAACTATGCCTTTTAAAGAAATACTGCATATAATGCTTCTACCTTTACTGCAGCTGCAGCTATTATTGCTTAACAGAGAAGGGTTTACCAGTTGAACACAACATTTCTGTAAATCAATCACCTGCTTTGGGACGTGCCATAGCCTTTTGTCCTTTGACAGAGAGGAAGGGAAACTGTCCTGGAAAAATGACTTTCCTATTCTGACAGTGTGAGTTAGATGGAAGTTTGTTACTCTTTTGTAAATTACTTAAATATTACAAAGCAGGCCAAGGTAAAAAGGACATTTATAAAAGGACTTCAGAAACAAGAAGAGGCAACATGAGTCTCAAATGTCTGCATTGTGGATAGTTCTGGTTGGGTAACATTTTATATCCTGTTGGCTCAGTTCTGTGTGACTACACAGGGTAAAAGGCAAGGGAAAATAGTGTTAAACAAAGTTCACTTTATTTTGATGGTTGGGTGTGCATCTTTTGTTTGAAGGAAAAGATCAAAATGTAATGCTATCACCATATCAACCTGTTCAACTCTTTGTGCTGCTACTTAAAAAAATCCCAAAACAAATCCACCAAAAAAAAAAAAAAAGAAAAAAGAAGAAAAAAAAGAGAAAAGAGGAATGCACTCCAGGAGATGGCAGAAACTTCGGTCAGTGCTAAAAAAAAGTCAGCACATTTTGGTAACTCATGGCCTCAGAAGTAACTGGTGCCAACCATACTGATGACGTGGGCTCGGCTTACTGCTCACAGCTCGTGCTCTGGAGAGGATCCTAGTCTTTACTGAAACAGTTTTCTCTCCTCATTTTAGCTCACTGTATTTGTTTATGTGTTTTTGCTGTTCCAGGCAATAGCTCATTATTTAATCAGGAAACCATTTTTTCATTTTGTTTTTGTTTTGTTTATTTGTTTAAGGGCACACTCACATGTGTCCTTCATCAGCTTGAAACTGAGGAGAGGCAGTTTCTTCTCCTTTTTTTGAAGTTTTATAAATGATTTTGATGACTCTTAAGCAACCTCACTGGTGACAGTCACCTGCACACTCAGTAAGTTGATCAGTTTTCAAGTAAGAATTTCCAGGTTGTTGTTAATTAAGTCCCCCAAATGATCACATCTTATCTGAAACTTATTTATACAAAAAGCTCATCTCATAGACAGCTATTACAATTCAATTATTACATATATTAAAATATAGCCAAATGCTCTTAAAAACTCAGAACACATGTAAATACAGATGTTCAGATCCCAGGCTAAGGGTTCAGAAGGATTTGTTCTTACAAGAAGATTGCTCCATAGCTGCTTCTATAGCTCTCACACGTCTCCTCCTGCTGCTCTGGTACCCATTACTGGCGATAGAGTGCAGAGAGGAGAAAAACAGTGGATGGGTAGGGTTTCCTGTTGTCCAGGTTTCAGCTGGGATAGAGTCAATTTTCTTCCTAGTAGTACTGGTACAGTGCTGTGATTTGGATTTAGGATAAGAATAATGTTGATAACACGCTGATGGTTTTAGTTTCCAAGTAGTGTTTATACCAATCGAGGACTTCTCAGTTTCTCATGCCGTGACAGTGAGTGGACTGCGGGGGCACAAGAAGTTGGGAGGAAACACAGCTGGTCCCAACTGGCCAAAGGGATACTCCAGGACATATGGCACATGCTCTGTGTAACATAGAATCATTGAGGTTGGAATAAACCTGTAAGATCATCAAGTCCAGCTGTTAACCCAGTACTGCCCAGGCCCCCACTAGACTATGTCCCTCAGTGCCACACCTACACGTCTTTTAAATCCCTCCACTGCCCTGGGCAGCCTTTTCCAGTGCTCGACAAACCTTTGGGTGAGGAAATTTTCACTAATATCCAATTAGGCGATAAAACATCCCCTGGGGCAACTTGAGGCCTTTTCCTCTTATCCTATTGCCTGTTACTTGAGAGAAGAGACTGACCACCACTCTGTGACAACCTCCTTTCCAGTAGCTGAGTCTAGAGGGAGGTGACTGGGTCAGCTGCTCCTGCTGCCTCCACTGTGCCCCTCGACAGGTCACTGCTCTTCAGCCCCTCTGCCACCCTGCTGCCTCCTGGGAGACTTTATGGCAGAGGCAAATTACAAAATGCAATCCTAATACCTCTCAGGAGCTGATAGATTACTTTGAATCTTAAAAAAAATCCACAGTGGATTTTTCTTATTAGATAGATGGATGCCTTTTATAGCTCTATGTTGAAATATCGATTTTTGGAATTCCTACTACAGAAGTTACTGGTTGCTCCACTTACTTCTCTTATGTTTTGTGACAGCACGAGAGTTTTGTGGGCAATATCCATTTTGTTTGTGTAATTGTAACTGGCTTGTGTCTGGAAAGACAGACAGGAACCAATCGTTTGCTCATCTAGTTCTCACATCAGTGTATTATTAAAATAGCAGTTATGATTTTCCAAATTAAATTAAACTCAGGTCAAATCCTGAGACCTTCACATGAAGAAGAAAACATGGTGTGCAGTAAGGACAACTGTGCCAGAACAAGAGTCACTACCTCCCAGCAGGCCAAGGAACATCCTTGGACACCTCCTGGGGAGCACTGAGATTTGCATAGCTCCCACAGAAGGAAAAGGGAACTGGGTTTCCTCAGAATTGCCTACATCAAGGCCTCTGTTTCTACTGATTAAGCAAACACTTATAGTAGCAGGCTGTGAGATTATAGAGGTTCATTTAAATATATACTATGAGCACTGCATATTACAAAATTTAGGATGTATCTTTCTTATGCAAACGAATTCTAATACTGTATTTGAGTCTCCCTGTAAGCAGTTTTTCTTATTTAGAAGGTAAATCACTGAAACATGATTTGCACTCAGTTTATGCAGTTTGCTTAAGCATTTTTAAATTGAAATGTACTTGAGCTTCTAAGCAATCCATAGAGGCTTCCTTGCCCTGATGTTATTACCAGCTGTCTACATTTTATGGGCATTTTGCTCTGTCTCAGTAGAGGAAATCCTGAGGGTGCACTCTGCTGAATTTTGTTTATTGACCCAAAGGTTTTGATTTTGTTTTTTATGGTGACCTTTACATTAATTTGCATAATTGATGTGGGTTTAGACTACGTAAGTGTTTGATATTGGGCAGAGAAATTTGTAATGTGAGGAGCACACTCAACTTCCTGCTAGTTGCCATGATGTGAACCTGAAGAGTCACTGCAGCTCTTGCAGGGCTCCTGTCTCAGTTACAGGTGAGCTGCACTTGACTTGGTAGAATCAAGTCAACATTTGTGTGCACAGTGGTGTAGACTTTGGAGTCTCTGCTCATAGCTGCTTTGGGTCTTGTTCTAGCTTCTCTAAACTATATCAAGTGTCCCCAGCAACTCCAGAGTGTGTTTTAGTGAGTGAGAACCCCTTTACACAAGGAGATGCCCTTTTTCTTGGAACAGAGCAAGTACAGGGACCCAAGGGTTTTGTGTCAGGACATCTGATACCAACACAGCACACTGACAGGCATCTGGATCCACAGTCTTCTCAAGCCCTGATGTAGAAGTGAGAGGTAAATCGTGGGTCTTGGGCTCAGTGCTGACCAGTCCCACTTCCTGAGCAACAGAGCATGCAAATCTATCACAATATACCCCAGGCCCTGGGACTGGGCTCTGCCCGAGTCTGTACCGTGGTTATCGCACTGTGGGCTCCGCTTAGGCTGGTGCCTTGTTCTTCTGGAGCCCTGGGACATCAGGGAATTTATTGGAAGCATGTTTGGTTCTTGGTTGTTTCTGTGAGAAAATAGCACAGTCACAGACGAGTGAGAGATCTGATGTCTGTTCAGGCTCCTGTTGAGAAATAGCGTATTACAACTGACAATTCAAATACAGGAATTCGGAGGAAATGTACAAGGAAGTACATATAATATATCAAATTATGTATGTCATCCATGGGGAAAATTTCTTAAGCATTTAAGTCTATACTTACTGCATTGCTTTATTTAAAAAAAAAAAGTTACTTTTCCCTCGTAACACACTGTGCTATATTTGGAGCACTTGTCTCTTTATGGCATCTCCTGATGTGTGCACTCCCCTTGTTCATCAGAGAATTAGCCTGATTAAGAAGCAGGACTCATGCTTTGTGCATTCCTGTTCTACTGGAACTGTTATATTTTTAACACCGTATTTATTCCTACCTTATTTACATAATTTGAATTTTTCAGTGATATTTTTATTGCAGAAAGAAAGTGAGAAATTGAATGTTTTGGCCAAATTAGCCTACTTCATGGTAATTTGGCTGGGTTAATTATCTTAGTTTGATCTAAAATAGCAATTACATCATGATGAAAGTCAAGCATAGGTTTTGTCTACACACTGCATATGTTTATTAGCAAGTTTGGTGTGTGTGGGTTAAATATTACTTCCACTGGATTTATTATTTATGGCATAGCTTTTTCTGACTGTGTATGCATATATATATATGCATATAAACACACACATGTTATGTTATATAAAAGATGGCAGTGTGTGGTAGTAAATACACTTCTTGGCATGAACTTGGAATGTCAGCAGTAGTCATGAGTAGCAAATTTAATTCTTGCCAAGTTAACATAAGAAGATAAGCAAATATTTAACATTATATATAGCTGTTTTATGGACTGCAATCTGCACACATGTTCTCTTTATTTTGCTTTCGTTGGGAGAGAGATAACTTTTTCTTCAAATTAAAAATCTGAATTAAAACTCTGTGTACTCAGGGGAAGCTGCCACCTGAAGACTGGTCTTTTTCCTGAGGAAGTCCTTCTTGTTAGTGATGGGAGTTAGCTCAGCTGAGGATGAAGAAAAATAGGGACAGAGTTTCTCTGCTGCTTCCTTGGGTCATATCAAAGTACAAGCCTGTAAATACTTAGATATGTATTTAGCTTGGGTACTTTGAGTACTCTTAATTATTCAAATGAAATTCCTCGTGGCAGAGTAGTTAATCATGGGAACAAATGTTTGCAGGTTTGGGTCCCAAGGCTGTTTTTCCTTTTCATCTGCACCATTTCAACTTTTTTTGTATTCTCTCATAGCTGTCATGTGTGGGAGTAGTATGTAATGACCAGGTTACACCGTATCTTACAAAGCAATAGCAAAATATATCTGTACGTTTTCTTCTGTCTGTTGTCAATCTAAATATTTCTTTTAATTCAACTGCTTTAAAACACTGGTTAAATGTACAGGAGAGCGGTGGAAATCCTGTTTGTAAACTGCAGGATGGGGACACTCATCAGAGGAGAATGAAATACAACATGATACCATGATGAAGAGCACAGTTTAATTCTTTTTTTTTAAACTCTCATTTAACTCTACTACACTCTCAGATATTCTTTAGGAAAAAATGGTAATGCTGATTTAATATGCATGTAGGAATCAGAATCTTACAAGTCATTTGTGAAGTTCAGGTGGAGCATTTACAGATATGCTTAATGCAAATATTTAATCCAGGCTCATCTAAAGGTGGCCTATTAAAGAGACCAAAAGGAAATATGGATAAAATAGTAACATTTCCTCTGTTAAATACGTCAAATAATACTCTCAATTGAGAACTCTCAGTTTAGATACTTGTATTTCTATTTTTTATTTTTATTTTTTTTTAATTTTAACTAGTGCTCTAAGTTAAATGAAGTGCTTATATTCTTCTTGCAGCATATTGCACAGCAAGTTATTTTGTGTGTAGTTGTGGTAGGTAGCACAATGCTAGAGCAAATGGGCTGCCATTTCAAATCAGCTTCTAAGTGCTTTTTAATATCTCTGGGAGATGAAGGGAAAAATGGGTATTTTGTGATTTTCATCCTGATTTACAGACTGTATTTGCGTAGAATTTATTAAATGCTTCAGTTTAATATTGAGTTTGTTTTGTCAGCTATTTATTTGGAGAATTGCTGAGAAATGTTGCACATGCCTTTTGGGTTATTTTAAATGGGCAGATTTGCTTTAAAAGAGGTTTTAATCTTTATCACATCTGTGGTGGATTTACTACACTTCCTGTAAAATGTTTTCTAGGGTAATGAATATAACACTAACAAAGTCTACTTTTTGTGTGTCAGTCAACATGACTTGATTTTTCCCCCTCTTATTCCATTAGTTTTTGGGGTGGGTTTTTTGTTGGTTTTGGGTTTGTTTTGTTTTGTTTTGTTTTGTTTTTTTCTGAAAATGTTTACACTTCAATGAATTTTAAAATGTAAACTAGACAAGAAATATTTTAAGTGAACCATCAAAGGTGCTTGGGTAGTAATATAAATTATATTATTTGTTAAATTTTCATTGAAGCATACATTTAAGTTTCTAAAGAAAGTTTTAAAATCAAAGAAAAGAAAAATGGGTATGTGTGTTATTGTCTGTAGTTTAGAGTAGTCTTGTACTTTGTATTCTGCCTATGTTTGTAGCTTTTTCAACATTATATTTTTCTTATCTCTATTTTATAAGTGCAAGGAAGAATATATATGCAAATAATATTGCATGGCGTATGTTTTGCTAAATATTCTTACCATCCATCCGTCTGGATAGTTTTTAAGGGAGAGTGCAGATTGCATATTCTTTATATTGGAGTGAAATATTGCTCTCTTGCACTTGTCCAGGTCTGTGGTGACCTGAGTTTTCTGCCATTACTTTCCCATCTGGAAATTGAATACACCTTCCCATGGGCTGCCTCTTCCCCCACTGAGCAGCTCTGAAAGGTGCTGGTGGGGGACTGGCTGTCTTCCTGTTGCTGCAGGATGGCATGCTGTGATTTAAATAATCGATCCTTGAAACTGGGACCTTTCCTTTTTGGCAATAGATTATTCCTAAATGAACCTTAATGAGAGTGCTGGCAGGTAATTAACAGCAGCAAAGGCAGTCATTCTAAGTATATGTCAGAGTCATAAAACTTAGGAAAGTAAAATATAATGAGGTTTTTTGTCTTATCTGCAAGGTGAAGTGGATAGGAATAGAAATTAATAGATTTGAGGACTTCATGGACTACTGTTTATTTCTTTGATAAATGTTACAGCCTGTGCCACATGCCAGTGGAGCAGTCCTTTTTCCTAGACACTTAAGCAGCTTTTTCATCTGACCTGTAAACCTGAGCTTGGATTTAGCCAAACCTGGTACCTCTGCCAGTTCCAGTGTTGAACAAGCGTTGTGAATCCAGTTCCAGAACTGTCTACTTTGCGAGTTTGCTGTCCAACTTTTGCTGGATTTTAACCCTTGTGTCAGGCACAACCGTCATCTGCAGTTACCCATGCTAACACTCCAAAATGTCATCATGAGAGACAGAATAATCCCCTGCCTTCAGTGGTACTTGTATCTTCCTGTGCTCGGGGTGAGACCCTGACATGGCATTTTGGCGCTCAGGAGGTGCGGGGGAGGCGAGTGCTCCCCCAGGGCTGGGGCAGGGGCACGGCAGGGCAGTGGGAGGGGAGCCCGGGCCTGAGACTGCATGGGAAAGCTCCTCTTCCCCTGCCGGATCAGTAGCTCTGGGTCTGCCATGGCCAGTCCAACAGCCCAGGTTCAGGCACCTGACAAACCCCCCTGAAACCCGTGCTTTCACACCCAGGGTTTTTTGGCCAGTCAAACTGCAGTGGCAGTAAGTCAGCACTCTGCACTAACTGCAAAGCTCTGCCTGGAGCTTGGCTCAGTTTTGTACTTGTTAAAGCTTTCTCAAAGGGTGTTTTGGGTTGAATTTTTTCTTGGGACTTGGAGTAATATGGGAGTGAAGACAAGATGCCTCAAACAGGGCAGTGACAAATGCAAAAAAAAACTGAAAAATGAGGAAACAAGGATCTTAAGGAAAAATCATAATAAACATCACATACAGGCTACTCCCTTATGCCAGCTCAGCTTTAGGGGTGCTTTTCTAGACTCTTTTAATATATAGCACAGGCTTTCCTTCAGTTAGGAAAAACATTAAAAATATATTAATCATCCTTAAACAAAAAAACATGTGTTTGAATGACAGGGGAAAAGCATGCAACATCAAAGTAGATGTGTCTGAATTTTGAATCCTCCCTCCACGGCCTTCTCCTGAATTCCTAAATTTTACCAAACGTCTTGTGATCCCCAGATCTGACACTGCTGCCTGTGAACCACTGCTCTGGCACCAGATGGGCACCTGCAGGGTCAGGAGATGGATCTGCTACCCCAGGCATTTGTAAGGTGATGGCCCCACTCCTTACCCTCTTTATCTAAATAATACAGATTCAGCCCAGAGTCCTTGTGCAGAGCACTGTGTTTTTCTTGTAGCAGATGAAATGGGGTAGCTGTGCTTTCAGAATGAAGCAGCGGTATGACCTTTAGCTTGCCTTTTATGTGGGGAGTTGTTTGTCATCCACTGCAGCGGCATTCGGTGACGGAAGGGACAAGAATGCGGCAGGGTAATGGGAACAAACCTATTTGCATGCAACTTGTGGGTATCTAAACAAGCTGAATTGGGGCTGTAAATGTAAAGCAGTTGCTGTATGCACCCAAACTGCTCTTGTTCACCAGGCACCGACAGGTCTCTGTTTATGCAACACTAAAGCAAATCAGGATTAGAAACCCATTGTTTTCAGCACTGTAAAAAAGGTGAGTGGTCACTATTCCAACATGCTGCCTGGCTGAGGCTTTGCACAGTGGCCTGTGTTGACTGTAACACCCCGATTTAGAAAGACTTAAACAGGCATTTTATCTGGCCTCTGTTAGAAAACATGTGGGCAATTTAAACAGCTGCTTCACTGGGGTTTGTGAGCTGGACATGCTGAAGATGCTTTCTGGACTAGCTCCCCATCATACTATCACAGTGAAGAGAGGAGAAGAAAAAGCAAGCTGGAATGCAAAAAAGAGATTTCAGGATAGAAATTTGTGCATATTTACTCTTATATGCATATCAAGAGAGTGGCCCTCATGTCAAAAGAATAACCTCAAATTTGGAAATACTCAATAGATAGTGCACTGAGTTAAAATGGGGAGGCTGATGTCAGAGTTGAGTTGAGCGTAAAAGAAAACACATTTTGAAAATTTCTTCTTACTTTGGTTGTTACCATCTGGTTGATATAATATTTTTCTGAGAGAAAATTTTTCAGAAAAGGACCTCAGAGCTAGTTTAAGGTGAATATTTGACTTGACTGGAATGAGAAATTAATATGTGAAATGAACGGCTAGCTCCTGTGTTCAGCAAGAAGGAGAATCAGTTTAATAAAACATCAGAGCACATAAATGAGGCTATGGGGATCACTTGTCACTTGGTGGGAGCTTTCCACCCATGCATGAATCACAGCAGCCCCTGGAGATTATCACCCCTGGCAATTTATGAGAAATTGTTAGAGAAGATAGGTCAAAAAGCTGTATTTCACCGTGGGAGAAGGGTGAGCAGAAGGGAGAGGGAATTCCCCAATCTTGAGCCACCTTTGAGATAGTCCGAGCTTCCCACTGGTGTGGGAATACACACCCCTGTTTGCCATCCTCCTGGCTATGTGTTGTAGAAGACCTCAGAGACTGGAGACCAGGAACTCAAGATCTGTTGAGTGTGCCACAGGGCATACTGCATGCACCTATGGGTCTAAAAATTCCTGTAATGTGCCAGGAAACCAGCCCTTGCAGAATATGTTGCTTTTTCCGTGATACTCTGATGGCAGAAATCAAAGAAATCAGCACCCAGTCCTCCCCGAGTACTATGGATCCTCAGCCACTGTGCAGAGCAAACATTCCCTTTCCCTGTTTCAGTTTTCTCAGATACATGGAACTATTCTTAGAAATCCTCTTTCTGGCCTCATTATCTACTTTGTCTATCTTGTATTGTAGCACTTTATTTTCTTTGAGCAACATATTAAACATGCCAACATATCCAGCACAGCTAATTTGCAGACCAGCAAACTTGTTTTCAGCACCTTCTAATCTCTTAGAAAAAGAGTCCGCTTTATTTTCCATAGCAGAGCCAGTCTGTGAGGAGTCGTGTTTTTCGTGGATCAACCCCTGTTCTGAAGCGCTACTGGTTTCATGTCTAATATACCCATCTGCCACGCAGGACTTGCAAGAATGGATAGAATTCCCTTTCCTGTAGGCTGCTGGACTGCGTGGGTGGTGTTGGAAGTTTGTTGTTACTCTTTCCTCGAGTGTCACCTCAGCAATCCTAAGAAATTTCCAAAAGAGGTGCAGCCAAGGGGCCAGAGAGAAGTGACTACGTGGTTTGACTCCCTCTGCCTTCCCTCTGACCTAAAGGGGAGGAAGAAGTGATCCTTGGGCCTGTGTTTCTTGAAAGTGTAATTGTTTGAAAAAGGAACTAGATGCATTAATGGAGGCTTAGTCCTTCAGGTCTGGTCCAGCCTCCAGCTCTGGATGTCCTTATGCCACCTCATGACTGGAAGTTAGGAGGACAAGTGTTGGAGGAAGTGCCACTGTACACTTTTCTACAATTATAACTTCAGATGAGCCCTGTCCTTGTCTGCTAGGGACTGCTGTCAGAGGCAGAACAGAGCTGGGTGAATCTTTGATCTGATCCAGTATTGACACCCTTATATGAAGAGCTTGAGTCTTGTTTTAAGGAGGTAAGCAAGTCTCTGTTGAAAACTTAGAGAGGCCACTCACGCTATTTGAAATACACACCCCTGTTTGCCATCCTCCTGGCTATGTGTTGTAGAAGACCTCAGAGACTGGAGACCAGGAACTCAAGATCTGTTGAGTGTGCCACAGGGCATACTGCATGCACCTATGGGTCTAAAAATTCCTGTAATGCATCCAGTATAATCTGCTGCTGCCTCTCATCTTGTTCAGCCCCTGAAGAAAAAAGACAAATCCTCTTTTCTCTCTATGCTAATTGCTGTGAGGAAAGAGATAGCTGGTAAAACCTACTGATAAGATTTAGACAGAGGTGTCAACAATTCCCAAGAAGACGTGGAACATAAAATGTAAAGCTTTTCCCAGAAGAGCAATTTCTAACCACACTGCTAATTCTGCAAGACAAATGCAAGAGAAGCACTTACTGTTTACTCTCTCAAATAAACTTCAAACGCAGGGCAGACCTCCTTTACTCCCTGGGCGTAGGCAGGGACACTGCTGTCATGTCAAATTTGTCCAGCGCTGCTGTAGCATGTTTTACTTTCTGATTTGCGGGTTGTCATTTGTTATGCAGTTTCCCTGTTCCCAGACCTTCCACACAGCACACTGCTAATGAGCTCGTTTTTCCTGCAGATAGGTATTGATAAATGCTGGGCAGGCAGCAGGCTGCCCTTTATGGTGGCACTTCCTCCCAATAAAAGCTGTAATGGCAGCAGATGTATTGTAGAATCAAATGGGATCAATATGTTCTGCTCAGACTGAAGACAGTTAAGCTTACACTGAGTAAAGCAGAGGTGAATTCCAAAAGAGATGTTCCAGGTCTCGTATAATGGGGATTATGAGACCACTGAGCCATATAAGATATTTTAAAGCCTATTCAGCAAGCTTGCTGGCAAGCCTGCCGCATAATCAGCTATCAAATGGCCAGTGGTGTGGAGTCTGTCCTGGTAATGTCCTTATTTACTGTGATACTGAACACAGGAGTATCCACAAGAGCTTTGCAGAGTGCTCTGCCCAGCCTGCCTATGTGGGCATCGCCTTTCCTGTGGCATTCCTGTCAAAATCAGAAACTGCCACCAGTGGCTCATTTTCCATGAGTGATGAGGCTTTGAAAGGAAAATATAAAAAGAGTTAATGGAAGCAGGGGGATGTTTCTGAGTCAGTTGGCCATGTAAAGTTTGAGTGGGGCTTCCCAAACATAACTTGCAATATTTGAGTTAAGTGAATTAACAAGGAGCTATTGAAGCAATGAGCACTGGATATTTGGCTGCCACGATGTGGTTTTGATCATAAGCATGTTGGAAGGACTGTACGAATTTCCTTACTGTACTAAAAATCCTAAAATACTCATTTTGTGTTTAGGTTTGGGTTTGGTTTTTTTTTTTTTTCAACTTATTAGATAAACAACTACCTTTTTTATTATTTTTATGTTGATTTTACTCATCCTCTCAGCACTCCTTTCCTGTGACATGATCTAATTCCATCCACTTTCCTGATGGTAAGTGAAAACATCTTGGGAATGCAATATGGGCACAGGCACAAACTTTAAAAGCAAGGAGTGATCAAAGACAGCACTGGCTAACCACTGAACAATTTCTAATTAGCTTTCAGCTATCTTTATAGAGAGCAAAATGAATGATAAGGAGTAATTATTCATACAAAGGCCACATAATTTAGACAAATAACTTGTAAAACACAATGATCAAGCTGCATTGCAATCTCTTTTTTAATTAGAATTCATATTTGGGATTGAGGGGGCAGGATTCTTCTCATTTAAAAGAGGGGAAGATTTAAGCTGTAGGAATTAGAGAGTAAAAAACGTGATAATTCACCTGGTTATCTAGACAAATCCTAGCCAAACGTGGCATTCTTCCCTTCTTACATCATTGGGAAGAACTAACCTTGCCACATTGAAACTTGAATATCTCTCCCTGTCTCAAAGGAGACATGCAAAATACTCTGGATGGTTTCACCTTGTGTTGCATTATGTGAAGCAAGTGTTGCACAGTTAATTTGCTTTCAGCATATATTGTAAAAGCCACTAGAACTCCAAGTTCAGTGCAGAATTTAACCATCTGTTTTCCCAGGATATTAGCATATATTTGCTTGGATGGTACTTAATTTGTTTTTTTTCTTTCTGGGGTCTTAAAGATTTCTGGGTCCTTCCTGATATTTGTAGCACTTGCTAATTAATGTATCATGCATGTTTAGTTAATGTGCTGTGTAATCCTTCTTAGAGATATTCATAAAGATGTTAAATAAAATTAGTTCCAGCATTTTTTTTCAGCCATGACTCTCTCTTTGCCTTTATAAAGACACTTATGACAACACAATCCATTGCATTTTTTTCTCTCACTTAAAATTCTGCTGCTATACCAGTCTTGAAGGTTACTTCTCCAATTACAATCAAGAGCCTGATATCAAGAGTCTGGACTTTTGTATATAATCAAATTCTTTAAAATCTAATTGAATTTATGTAATTTGGTTTTGACGGCTTGTATAAAGTACAACGAATCTCCCCGCTTACAGCTTTGGTTGCTGCTGATTATTAAGCATCATCATGGCAAGGCTCTTCATTATCTATTTCAGCTGATTGTTTCACTGCTTTCTAAATGCAGATTTATTGCACCATACTTGCATCTTTCCCTCTCTTTCAATGAGGAGCCATAGTTTTGCTTTCCTGCTCCTTCCACAAAATCTTGCCAATTCCTGCTCTGCTTAATCTTTGAAAAATACTCAGGTGTTACTCAGAATTCAGTGGATACTGAAATATTTTTTCTGTTTAGTAAATATTAGTTCTTAATATTAACACACCATGCTTGGAAAAAGAATAATATCATATTAAAAACTATTAATGTGAAATGAATCTCAGAAAGTAATAATTAATTCCAAATTTTTAATGAGATCAGTTGATTTTGTTTCTGAAATTGATCTGATTTGTTTTAGCATTCAATGATAGATATAGAGTCAGTTTTTTTTTTTTGTGATGTTCCTGAGAACACTCACTGCAAGTAAATTTTTTTAAAGTTTTTTTTTTTTTAATCAGTACAATCTCACTTTTTAAAGGCTCTTCATGAATGCAACATGATGAAGAATCATGGGAAAACAGAGTGGTGTTCGAGGATGCAAGTACGGTTTAGATGAACAGTGAAAACACTTGTAGCGTGGGCTGGGTTTTCACTATGTTAAGGGAACCGGGGACTTTACATAAACTCCAACCAGCACAGAATGTGGCTGCCAGGTTTCTTATGAAAAGGAGATGACAGGAGCACATTCGATTTATTTTGAAAATGTATTGGCTGCCAGTCAAATACCATACTGGTTTTGAAATTGCTTTCCTTGTTTGTAAGGTGTTACACAGTCCCAGCCTATCTCTTTGACAGTCTTTGTCCTCATGTTCCTGGTCAATCTTTGTGATTTACTCAGTTCCAAGAGTCCTCCAAAGACCAAGGACTTTAATTTCTTACTGATAGTTTCTTATACAGAAGTTATTAAGATTGTCCCTGATTTTTTCTGGGGCTCTGACTCAGAGAATGTCACTGTCCCAGTGGAGCAGTCACTGTGATTCGAAGCTGGGCGCACTGCTAAGTACCTTGCTGAATTAATCTCCCAGGATGACATTGTCTTCAGTAGTTTTGCAATTCACAGACTAAGAGAAGAATCAGGCTTTTCCTTGTTTAAAAGTCAAATCCAAAGTGGTAACTTTTTTCCAGTTTTTCTGATGCATTGAGTATACTTTAAAAAAAAAACCCACCCCAAAACCACCAGAAAAAGACCCAAAACCGCTGAGGGTTAGTTTTCTGTGCCAGTCATTGTGCAATATTTTCATGACAGCTGGTAGAAACACATTTTTTTGTCTCATGCAAAAGGTTTCATCTGATTTTTTTTTTTCCTTTCAATTACTATGCAGGAAATCTTTACAATTTATGACAGGTTTTTATTTTTTAAAAAATTAATGTCAGATACGCTTGTGAATTTGTTTCCCCACCATTTTTTACCCTCCTTTTGTTGTTTTCTGCTTTTTCCCATTGCTCTCCTTTTTTTGTCTGAACTTTCTGTAAAGTTCTCCCAATCATGATTTTACATGTCAAAAATGCCTTTTTCTGCCTTCCCACTCACACATATTGAGGAACATTCCAAACTTTTGATAAATTAGAGTGGTAGTGTTGTAATGCTCCACATTTTACCATGTTTCTTTAGCTTTAGAAAAACATTTGAACTCTTTGGAGTGTGCAGCTCTTAGCCTGACAGAGTGACATCAGAGAGAGGGGAAGGAGAAGAGAAAAAACAGAGAAAGAAATTCTTTCTCAAGGACACGCATCTATATATCAGCTTTTCCTTTTTTTTTTTTTTTCTCCTTGAAGAAACTTTTCTCTAAAAAGACAAACTCACCTTGCTGTCTCCACTAAACAGGTGGTGGATAGGACTAGAACTTTTGGATTTATTTTTACAACCAGTTTATGTTTATTTTCTCCAAGTCACTAAGGAACTTGATTTATTCTTTTTTTTTTCTTTTTTTTTTCCCCACAAGGATATCATCTTTCCTGCTGTTGTTTAATGTTTTACAGTTTAATTAAGTTCATTCCATAATTTGAAAACCACAAATAGGCGTTTTTTTCAAACTCAAATAAGATGTTAGTTTAGAATCAAATAAGCCACCGCTAGTGCCACCCACTGCCACCCACTGCTGTGACCTAAATGGGGCTTGCAACCTGTACACCTGCAGTGCCCCAGCTGCTGAATGATGTCTCTTGTTAGGTCTTCATTTCCAGATTCTTGAACTTGTTAAATGATTTTCTGAAGAGGCAGATTATCAACAACACTGGCTTAAAAAAAAAAAAATCCCAAAACTTATAAAAGGAGCTGATTGCTTGCCAAGCCTTGTATAGGCAGGTACCATGCAGAAAGTGAATGAGTTTTTTAAAGTTGTGCTACCAATGAAATACATGGGAGAGTAAAAATAAGTGCCCTCTGCATATTCCTGCCTTTTGCGTGTACAATGCAGTTCTACAAAAGTAATAATAATGAATCCCTGCTTTCCTTTTTGCCTGACCACCAAAAATGCTTTTTCTCCCTGGGGAGACAGACCAAGATACTTAGCCAAGGGTGTGTTTTATTTCTTTCAGTAGTTCTGCTGCTCTTTTTTCTTAAACCAATGTGGTGTATACTCATAATTTTTTATAAAGCACAAAGTACGTATAAACATAGCTGTGCGTAGTTGCAGTTCTGCAAAACCAGGTTTCTTTCCAATAGCTTCTGTTCCCTTCCCTCCTTCTCTTACTTTTTATTTTTTTAATTTTTGTTGGACATATGGTCCTGGCTTTTATTCCTCTTTCAACACTGCGCAGTAAGGCTTCTGTCCGGTTCTGTCCAGCTTTTGTTTAAGGTGTGTGAATGAGTTTCATGCTGATACTAAAGGGTGAATTAGTGGTGCTGACTTCTCTACAGAACCATGTCCATACCTCTTATTTCTTGTTGGCAGTTATCCCTTCCATGGTTATGCTTACTCCTTCACTGAGGAGCAATAATTTTGCTGATTTACTAAGCTTGGTGATGTGCACAAATGAAGGCAAAGATGAGGTACTGCAGAGGATTTCTACTTGTGGTCAAACTGGAATATTCAGAGCTCTTCTGGGCGAAACTGGAGCGCTTTGGGGGTAAAACAAACAAGCAGATTTTTTGTTGCAGTTTTGTTTATTTGGATCAAAATTTGGCATGTTTTGCTTTTGGGTCTTCTTTCATTTGAACTTGCAAAAAGTGGGGTGGAGCAGGGGGAATTATCTGAAATAAACCTGGCTTTGGCCAATTTCTAGATGAAAAGCAAGTGAATGATGTTCTGCATCAGCAAGTTTTCATATTATGTTCTTTTAGGTTCGTCAAGAGCTTACTCTTTTTTCCTCAGATTTACTCTTTGAATCCTGTCTTGCCCTAAACCCACCTCAACAGTTATATGCCTGGCAGTATCCCAAAGACAGCAGCAACCTCTCCCATGGTGGGATTCCAGGATGATAAAATTTAAAAAAAAATCCAAACATGCAAAGAAAGTATTACTGTTTTTTTGCAAGCAAGTAACCAATATTTACAAACAGAGAAAACAGCTTTATAAAGTACTCTCCAGATGCTAATGCTTTTGCTCCCTTTTTGGGTTGCTTAACACATAATAATGATGCTCTTCTGCACAGGCTTCCTTTGATATTCAGACTCCATTGCAGTGAACTGCTCCTTTCTCAGAAAGAAAAGCTGTAGCACCAGATGGGAGTGAATAAACACAAATATATACAACAAAGGCAGCCCCGAGCTTGATGTAAACTTTACTAGCAACAAGTAGGAAGAACATATATACAATGTACTAGAAATCAGTACAACTATAGAAATACCATTAGAGGGAGCTCTGTTACTTAGGCCAATAGTTTATATCTGACCGACTGGTAACCAAGTTGCAGATTTGATTAAAAAATAAAATATCTTTGGCTCTAAGCACAGCCATCAAGAGAACACTCAGTATAAGTATCTTTCTTGGTGAAAGAGCACGTTGGTTTCAGCCTATTTATTTTGGGCTGCTCCATATAATAGTAGCTATAAAAGCTCTAAAACTGTCTGAGTCCTTCTGATTTTCCCTGTTCTCCGTTCCTTCCATCTTCCTCAAAGTACTGAGATATTGACTTTAAAGTAGTTATTTCTTTAGTCTTTTGAACATGTGCTGCTTGTCCACTTACCTTTTTTTTTTTTTTGTGCATGATCTAGACGTGGGTATAGTAAATTTGAGCACAGGAAAATGTGGGGCCTGGGATTGGAAAGTGTATTCCATAATGTTATCTCTAGGGACAGCAGAGCTGAAAGGAAATAAAAATGTATCTTACAATTAACTAGTATACTGATGATATGTAGAAACAGTATAAAAGAAATGAGAAAATATTACCATTCTCTGCATGTATTTATATCCAGTTTAGAGTGTATAAGGTACGTTCTGCAAGTAATATGGTGTTTTTAAAAATGCTTTTTTTTTTTTGTTTTCTGAATCCTGTAAATGCTTCAAATAGTTTATTAATTGGCTAAGTACTAGTCATGTGGTCTTTGAATAATTATTCCAGTAGTTTCTTACCTGCAGTAGATTTGATTAGAACTCCCCACCTTTGCTCTATACAGTACTTAACGCTTTTTCTTGAAGGAGATTTTGGTTTTGGGCTGTCACTTTTCCTTCTTTCTCATTTAACGACGCTTAAACCAAACTTTGCAGAAGGGGAGAATTCTAAAATAACATCATTTTTTTTTTGTAAAAATAATCCAGCAAAGGGACATAACTTGGGTCACTACCAAAGAACAGGTTGTAGTGAATGTTAATCTCTTATTACAGATAACGGTGCATCCATGCAGCAATTCAGTGTCAGGCACAAACTCTTGGGAAAGCAGCTTTACTGGCTCTGCTGTTAACACACCAACTGCTATCTCTCAGGGAGTTTGCTTATGAAGACACCCCGAGATGGGATCATTATCAATATTTTAAATTCTTGGTCCTAGAAAACCAATAAATTTCATCTGTTTGAAAGCAGAAGACGCAAGAAGTAAGTAAACACAGGAAAGGCAAACTGGGCTCTGGTTCCTCTGTCCAAGTCCAAGGAGAGGAGCTCACTTGTTTCTGGGCAGAGCGAAAGCCGCAGCGCTGGGGCTCGGCTGGAGAGCGAGGCTGTGCCGAGCCCAGATCACGATCCAGGGCAGTGTTTGTGGAGCAGCAGCATTGCTTGCCGAGCACAGATCATGATCCAGGGCAGTGTTTGTGGAGCAGCCAGCACTGCTAAGTGCTGAGTGCTGGGCTGAGGGGAAGCACTCATTGGCCTCCTCGGTGACTCTGCACTTCAGTGTCATACATCCCAAACCAGGACATTTATTGGCTTTGAGCGCTTGATATGAATAAGTGAACCAATTTATACAATGGTGTAGCCCCTGACTAGTTGCCACAATTGTAATAATCCTTGAATTCCTAAATAAATATGGACTGAAAGAAGAATACCAGCCATATCCGAGCAAACAGCCATTAGCACTGGTTTTCTTTTCCTCCTCTTGTGTGGCCTCTCTCCTTACACTTGTAGCAGCTTGTCAGCACTTTCTTTAAAGGTAACACAAAGCCCCCTGAATCTCCCAGACAATGAAAAATGAATTACCATAATGTATAATAAATAAGAATCGCCTCTTAAATCAGTCAGTGGCTATGTTAAAGGAGTCCAAGAGCCTTTTGCATTTCCAGAGCTGCTGTGTGTTAGGTCTCACTGTTCTCAGGAAAGATGGCCAGGGCAAAGGGGAAGGGGGATTTCTTGATTTCTTGTACTTATTTATTTATTTAATTGTGAGGAGATGGAACAGCAGCATTCAGAGTCACAGGGGCCAACTTGAGAACTCAGGAATAACTGACATAGCTGTGAAATAAATTTTAATAGTAAAGAGTTTAAAGTTAATTACTCTAGACAACCTGGTGGCAACACACTAACACCTTGGCTCACACTGAGGAGTGCCTAGCCTGGGAATGTGTATTTCCACTGATATGAAGCCCTTTTCTTTGCCTTTTTTTTTTTTTTTTTTTTCTTTTTTGATCCCCTCCCAAAAACCTGTGGGACTATCTCTGAAGCCAGAACCCATGCAAGTGGTAAGATAGCCAAGATCTGGTCCTTACGAGAAACTGAAATATTTCTTCCTGAAAGTCAAAGGAGACATGAAATCTGAGTGCTGACAAATGTGGGCAACATTGGGAAAAATGTTGAACGAGAAGAAGAAATTAGTTAATAACACTGTTATTTACTTTGCCTGAGTTTCCTCACCCTCCCTGGCAAAGCTCTTTTGCATCAGAAGAGAAGCTGGGCAATTTGAGACTTCAGTCACTGATGGCAAATACAGCAGAAGAGTAGTGGCAGTGCTTTCTTGTGCTTATTGTGGAGGAGCACTGATTGCAGGCAATTGTATTGATCCATTCACCCACTCATTTCACTTCACTGGAAAATGAATTAATTCTGACAGACTTTGGCAAGAACTCATTAGTCTGTAGCTTAATGCTTAATAAACTGTCATCTCTCCTTTAAAAATGTAGGACCAATTGCCAGACACCCTGGGGATGCAGGGAAAATCCAAAGAGTTATTTTTCTCAGAAATTAGATTAATAAAAGACCAAATGATACAGGAGCAAATGAGCAGAAATGCTTACATGAAATATAAGTAAGCAGATCACTTACCTGCAAAATGGAAAGAAAAATTCTCAATAAAAGACAAATTTAGAGAGCAAGACTGGAATTTAAACCTATATTAGAAATTCATTATCTTGCTGTGGCAAAAAGCATTGCTGACTGATCTTGGAGCACAACATTCAAAATTTCGTCCAGTGAGGTTATTCCTGATGGTTCCAATGGTATAATTTCTTTTACTCCAGACGAATAGTTTTTATATGTTCTTAGCATGTTAATTATCAAGACTTTGTGAATGTGAGGAAAAAAACAACCTGCATAGAAGAAGCCATATATGCAACATTCTACTTTGCTAAATGATTGATTTGCTTCTTTACCTCCATCTATCTGCTTTCAAATGCTGAGGTCAACCACTACTTTGAACAATAAAAATTAGTTTCTCAGGCTATGATAAATGCTTTGACTACAGCATGATCTTTCTAATAATTTCTGTTGTGTTTTCAAATGTTATTATGAGATATTATGTAATATTTTATATGTTCTCCTAGTAAAGCTCTTGACTTTAAAGAGCCATCTAAAAAAAAAAAAAGAAATGCACTGTGTAAAACAGATAACCCCTCCTCTGTATCTGTGGTATTTACTGTCTCAGATGTTCTGGACTTTCTGTGTCTTAGTTTGTGAAGTGTTTAAGTCTTTGGAGGATGGTAATCATCACTGCTTTGACTCCGAATAGAACTATAGGAAAGATGGCCGGAGGTGCTACATGAAGTCAGCTCCTACATGCAGTATGGTGAGATCAGTGAGAGTTAATGTCTGAAGCAACATTTATCTGTGGGATAGCATGGATTGTCTATGCTAGAAAAGATTTGGCAGTTTGTTATTCTGGCAAACTTTCCTAGTGTAGCCACAGCTTATACTGGCAAGCTAGTGTTTTGTCTGTATGTAGTTTATACCCGTTCCCTGAATGAAATGTGCTATACTGGCAGACTCCTTCCCCCTCCCACCCACACACAGCAGCATCTACTTTGGCATTCAGTACATAGCGGCAGTTTTGACTGTAGATCTATTAGTGTAAGAAAGTGAAATGGATCATGATGATCCTTGGTGAAAAGGGGGCTGAAAATGTGGAAGGGTTGGGTAGAAATTTGTCTTTGCACTGCAGTTATATGGAAGAATTGTAATCCTCTGTGTGTTTGGTAAAATGATTTACCAATGCCACTGGTGCAAGGCTAGTACTCCAAAAATTGTACCTGCAGTGGTTTGCTACTATGCATTCCAGGTGGAGGGCCTGGAGGCATTTCTTCTCTGTGGTGCACAAGATTGGTGGGTGAGAAACTTCAGCCATTGATCAGTTTACTCTTACAAATAACCCTATTTTCCCTCACAAAAAAACCCCTCTTTTCCTGAGGGGATGTGGAGTTTGAAATGCTGATGAGACAGAAGCCCTTTTCTCTGTTATCTCTTTTTATGGTTCTCTTTGAAGGGGAGAATTTCCCTGCCTGTGGCTGAGATAACAGGGAGATGCTAAGTGGTGGGATTTTTCACAGCACTTGACCATATGCAATAAAAGGTCAATTTGGACGCACATCCCAGTGAACTTGGAAACATCAGAGTCTCGCTGGTTTAATGTGGAAATCAAAGTGTTTCAATAGCTCACCCAGTACAGCTATTACCTCCTAATTGCTTTTTTCTTCATTTGCCCCCAACCTCTTAAAAGAAGTGTCTTACTACTTAAAGTTTAGAAAACTGTGAGTGGGTGGAGTGGGATTGATTCTTGCCCGTTTCTAACAGGAGAACAAGGGTTCAAAGGTGAGGGCTGTGGGGATAAAGTTTTCCATGAGATGAGCAGAAGAACCTCTGGACATTTTAGGTGTCAGACTTTCACATGGGATCCAACCGGGACTGGAGAAAGACTCATGAGAGAGACCCTCTGAGCATTAGGGAGCCAACTATACTGGGGTTGAGAATCAGCAGAACTGAAAACAGTTAGAGATTGGGAGAATGCTCTCAGGACTGGGAGTATTCAACACTTTTCTGTTTTGTTTTGTTTTGTTTTGGTGTTTTTTTTCTTTGTTTGTGGTTTGTTTTTTTTGTTGTTGTTGTTTGTTTTTTTTTTTTTTTTTTAAATTTCCCTGTGTGCCAGCTGAGAGACTGCTGCAGCCTGGAGACTGTTAGATGCACCCCAGTACAGCTGTTCTTATGTTCCTGTGTATATGGGGTTAAATCAGCACAGAATTCAAATGTATAGAGCCAGAATATATCCATCTTGTAATGTTCCTACCATTAAGCAGTAGTTTATTCTTTGCAGAAACACTCAGAAATTAAGGTTTCTCTCCAGGTACCTCCTTGATAAAGAATGTTTGGCACGGTTAAAATTTTCAGGTTTTGAGTAATATATAGTTAGGAACTGGAGATAGCAGCACACAATAAATTCTTTTTTTGGTTTTGGCTGCGCACCCAAAGCCAGCTGACTGAGGCTCAGTAAAAGGAAGTTTGGCATTGCTGCTATTTTGGAGATTGGCTAATGCAGGAATTTCAAATATAAAACCAAATCAGAAGAAGTATTTTATCTTCATAAGGTGTTCCCTAGGCTCAGTCCTGCAGTCTTTGCTCATGCAAAACCAACTTCTCATACAGCTTATTCACATTAGGGGCAAAATCTCATGATTGGGCCATTTGCTTGTGAGGATTATGAGCGGTACGGGACCCTGGTGTGTCCTTCCCTGCTGGCCTCCTCTCCCTGGGTTGAAATCACAACATACTGGTCACCACAGAGGCACGGAATGCTCAGGGCTGCTTGGGGAATCACGGGGGGAGCAAAATCCTCTCTCAAAATCCTCCCAGCCTTTGTGCACGTACAGCCCTCTTCTCCAGTCTGTGTCCCTGTGCCAGGCTGGCTGTCAGCAGGCCAGTCATTTGTCAGATTCACCCTCCAGTTTCTGTTGCTTCATTGTTTTATTTATATTTATTTATAACTCTTGCCTCTTTTCTTTGTCCTGCCTTCTGCCTCTCCCCTCCACCCCTTATTTTGTCTGGTTTTGTGTTCTCCATCTCAGATTGGGACCAGGCTGTGCAGTGCCAGGGGTGGTGTTGGGCAGGAGGTGGCAGAGTACTGGGGACCTGTGTCCCACCCGAGCGAGGGCAGCTGCATTTTGGCTCTTGACTTGATGCTCCCCAGGGAAGGGAATGGGGCCAGAGCCTTCCCTGCCCCCTGGAGCACAGCCTTGGGTGCCTGCTGCTCGTGGTGCACCCTCGGCCTGTGGCGAAAGGGCAGGACCTTTAAAGCCCTTTTCAATATCGGTGTTGGGGGGGGGTGGCTGTTCCCAAATGGATATTCCCAGTGTTTGTGCTCGGTGGCCACGCTGATCCCTCTTGGCCGGGCAGCCAAGAGCGAGGGCGGCAGCGCGGATGGCCTTGTCGGGGCTGCGGGGAAACTAAAGCCGGTTTCCATTTCGTCAGCACAAATTCTATCGCTTCTTTCTTGCCGTGCCTCCAAAAGTGCGGTTTGCCTTAGCTTGGAGGATACCTTGCCCTCAGCAAGTAAATAAACGCCAACTAAAATAAAGAGGAAGCGCAAAACAATAATGAGGCTGCCACGCGCTGGCTGTCGGAGCCTCAGGAGGCTGGATGGGGGAGTGGAGTGTAAGGGCTTAAGTCTCATTTAGGTCTCTTCGAGTTTTCAAACTGCTTGCAGATTTACCCAAACACCTGAAAACTTAGTGATAGTTTTTCTTCTTACCTGCCAGTTCTTGAAAATGCTTAAGGATTTTTTTCCCCCTCCCTGTTAATTTGTAAATGGATATATCATAAAAAGAAATATACCTTACTGTCGAAGGAGAGGGCATTTATTGGCAGAAATTTCTCACGAACAATTGGGGTTTTTTTGATAAATAATATCTTGTTGCTAAAATAAGCTAGAGAAAATAAGAATTGCTTATTTTTTTTGGTACATAGTGAAATAGTTAAGTCCTAAGTAAACTGAATGAGATTTCACTATAAATGGAAAGAGTCTAAAAATAACCGTGAAGGGTTTTATGTGTGAAGAAGGAGGTAGACTTCGCATTAGGCACACCACCTACACACTTGTTAGGAGAAAAACAGTTATGTAGCACATTGCTTACCTGTGTTTGAATAATTTGTTTCATATGTTTTCCCATCAAGATGGTGGTGGGTTAAACACTTAATTTATTTTTGCTGTATGCTCTTGTTCTCTCTGATGTTTCATGCCAAACTGCTGTGGTAAAAAGAAGTCAAATATATTAAAGACGTATATTTTAATTAAAAATATTAGAAGAAACATATTAGTGTACCTTTTTTATTAATAACAGATTGTTGGCCTACTAGGCAGCAAAGTTATTTATTTGGGAGATATGCTATGCTGTGAAGTAATAATATACAAGTAGTACATTACATATGATAAGTGGTTCTGTTGGCAAACTGCTTCACTTCACTTCTGATGTGTTACGGGAACACTGGGCAGATCCTCTCCTGGTCTAAACTGGCACTGCCCTACCAAGATGGATCCTGAAATCACAGCCATCAGTAGGACCACATTTGGTGTGAGCAGAAAGGAATCACTTCTGTGATTAACTAATTTGGGGCTGTTATGTGCCAGTTAATTTGGGGCTGTTATGGCATTGCATGTGCCAGGTTTTTTCTAGGGTTGAACTAAGAGCTTAATTCCATAAAAGTTCTTTTTTCTTTTATCTTTTCAATAGTTTAAATGACTAAACCATGCAAGAGAAGTCATGAGTCTGGCCACAATAATATCAGAGAGAGTTATAATAAAAGAAGTGTTACCAATATGGCCTAGGCTATTTTTATAATTTTCTTCCCTTCTTCCTCATCTTTATCAGTGTGTTTTAAGTAAACCTGACACATTTATATATGTGAAACAGATGCAAAATGAAGCAGTTTTGTCTTCAGTTATGACCATGTTTTTTCAATCATGGACATGATTTATGGAAATGTTCTTTGCTGTAAAAAATTTCTTATAAAATCCAAACCACATTAATTATAAATCCAAGATTCATTTTCTTTTGATACTTTGAGGAGTGTGGGGAAGTAAATTTTTAATGCAAATAAACAGTTTCTTTAAAAAATCAGTATTCATTAAATGTTGAGATGAAACCAGCACAACACTTCTCAGTGAAACTACTAGAGAATTCAATTAGATGCTGAGAAAATTAGCTCTCTTTTTAGAATAATATTATATGTCTCAGATTTGTATCTGCTATGGTATATTTGGCACTCCTGGGGCCAAGCAAACTGTGAAAGCTATTGATGTTGGCTTCTTGGCTGCTCAGCCCGTTCAGGGTTGAGCTCAGTTTACTGTGGAATAAACTCTAAACATTTCAGAGTTCAGAAGAGTTGTGCAGAGGTGCAGGAACTGCCTCAGACTGAGCGATATCACCAGTAGAGACCAGGAGAATTTGTAAGGTCAGCAGCTGTAGAGAGTATTTTTCCCCTGGACAGGGCCAAACTATATAATATCCACAGCACTGCCAGCTATGACGACTTCATCACATCTCGTGCAAGGCTTAGGGTTTTTCTTCACACCTCAGCCCTTGAAGCATGTACAAATCTCAGTTCAACAGTGGGTTTCTAGACCTTGTGATTACAAACAGAATTTTGGAAATGTTAACCCTAGAGGCTGAACACCCAGAAAGCAAGTAGAATATATTTTGCTTAAATCTCGCTTTAAGCCCATTCTCCTGATCTTGGGGGTCTCATTCAGTACTCTGGCTGTGTAGATTTGGTTATACTGAATACCAGGAATCTAGTTGAGCTTTACAGAATTAAACCCTCCTGACAGAAGGTCTCTGTGGTGTTCTGGTGGTCTGTGGTGAGCTGCTACTTTTCTCTCTATTTCCACCTGCTATATTTCATTAAAAGACAGCTAAAAACACTTGACATGCTTTCACTGTACTCCTGTTGCTTATAATTACTGAACAGCATTGTGGGAATTGAATTCACATGCTCATCTTCTCCCTAACTATTCAGTTGACTATGGCATATTCTCTCAACTTGTTTCATGCAATGAACTATTTTTAAGGTATCTGTGTAAAGATAATTTCCAGCATCAGCATCGTGACATTAAAACTTTTCTTTAAAATGCAAAAAGAAGTGACTTTTGCCCAGTCTTTCAGGTGTAGGCAGTGGCAGGGAGAGCTGCTGGGAGAATAGCTTGTGTTCAAATTAGCTTTTTATGAAAGTTATTTCCCCACCTGGCTGGGCTCTGTTGGAGATTGGATCTGCACATTACAGCCTCTGTGTAGCTGAAAGCTCTGGTAGCCACACAAGTGTCGGGGAGGACAAGGGAGGTTTGGAGTCCTGATATCTGTGTAGAACAAAAGCAGCATTGCAGAGTCTGCAATTGAACCCCCAATAAACCAATTTTGAAAGCCCCGGCTTCCCCTATGCCCCTCCTACCTGTCTTCCTTTGATAGGAACAGGAGGTAGGAGCTTCCCAGGAGTGTAAAAATGTCTGGTCTGGAAAACATGAAAGAAGAAAGCCTGTATGTTTATTTTGCACGCCATAGATTTTAGGGCCAGAAAGCCTTTTCTTTCTTTCTAATTAGAGGACAATATCTTGTTAAAAAGTATACGTTCTGAGGCTTCAAAGAGGAAAAAACCAAAACAAATCCTGCTCTTGTCCTATAAATACAGTTTGAAAAGCTACAAAAATTCACTGAAGTTTACTGTTATAACTGGATTTTAGCCTCAGTCTCGAAGATTTGGGTACTTTGGGAATTGTAGGAATCTTGAGTCTCACTGGTAAACTGTGAGAGGAGAAGTCTGAAAGCATGGTGCAACGCTGACAGGGCGGTATGCAGCATTCCTGTGCATCAGCAGTGTCAAAGAGTGGAGTTTATCGCTGCTGTTTCGTTCTCCTCCATCAGTAAACACAATCTCTCCACTCCCTGAAGTGAAATCAAACCGCTGCAAAACAACTCGTGAGTAACCAGGGTAAAATTTCCACTGAATTAATCATATATCTGGTCCAAAAATATTTAAGATATAAACAAAACGGGATAGAATAAGACCAGTCAGGCATGTAAACATTTCCAAAGTGGTTGTTTTCCAGATAGTTTTTGAGCCACAACTGGCAAAAAACAGAGTGGTTGCTCAAAGCTAGCTTGAAAGACATGGGTTGTTATCAGTTTACACCAGCTGAGAGTATGATCCCACATATTTTGGGACTGTTTAAAATATATCCAAATGTCCTTGGAGAACATTTTTTCCACTGGAAAAAAAAAGGGGCAAAATCATACCTATGAAAAAGTCAAGCAAAAAGCAAATCATACTCTTTTTAAACAAAAGGAAGAAGCTTTAAATCTACATCCAGTGTCCTTATCTGGACTTCCAGTATATGTATGAGAACAATAATTTGTATGACAGTTTTCATTTTCTTCCTTGAAAGAGGAGTAAAAATAAGAAGGACAAGTACTAATAAATCAGATCAAAACCAGAGCTGTTGAAGAAGCTAAAGTCACAGAGAGATTAAAACTCCAGACATTTCACATGTGGTTCAAAATCTTTATGATACACAGTGCAAAATGTGGGGAGGCAGCAGCTCACACAGCAAAAGGTAAAGTGGATGACAAGGTACAGTAGAGTAGGTCAACAGTGAAATATTCTAAATCCAAACTTGGGGTGCATGAACAAGTCACAAAATGCTGAAAATGATATTTTTACATCTAATATCCAGTGTGCAGGCACTCTTTGGGAAGTTTGAACTGTATTGTTGCACAGTACCATTTTCTGGTGTTGTGTGAAATGAACTGAGGCTGAAGTCCCAAAGTCGTTTAAGCTTCACACACAGTCACCTGAGTTCTATTAAAATAATAAGCTTCAGAGCAGAGCCTAGGAATGTCATTTATTGCTCTCCTACAGTACCTGGAGGAAGAAAGTACATTTAATTCGTTAGACTTACAGGTTCTTCCTCAAGGCACATATTAAGTACTGGTAGAATGCAAACTGTATACATATTTATAGAAGTATTTGTGAGAATGGCTGGAATCCATAGGTCCTGCAAAATCTTCGCCTGACACAAGGGCTTAGAATCTTTTCAATGAGAGTCAATAATGATCTGAACTGTGGGTGAAGGGAACATATTGAAGTTACAGAGCTATATTTCATGTAAGTGGCTCTGAAGGATTGAAGTTAAAAGGTTAGAACACATTTTTTTCTGGCTGTATTTTTCTTACTAGGGCATAAGCCATTTTTTTTTGTTTGTTTTATTGCATGCACTCTGCCTGTGGTCCTGCAGGCCAGATAGGGATTGATTCTTGTGAAGCACAATTTGTGGTCAAAGCGAGGAATCAGCAACAGCATCTTTTGGATTAAGCACATTTTGAAAGAGTCTAAACAGTATCAAACAACAGTTTCTTATTTGTTGCTGAAGCCTTGGAATTTCAGATGAGATGATAAGGCTGAACTGAAAATGTATCTCAAAAGTCATTATCTGTCCCAGGTAGCCTCATCCCTGGTGTTTTTAAAGTGGTGCATCACATAATCTCTGAAAATTTCCAAACCAAGTAATTTTTCACAGTGTTTCTATAGCCTAGTAGTATGTTTTTGCTGATAGAAGATACGAGTGCTCCTTGTATGACCTCTGTGACCTGCTGGTACGGATGCTGGATACCAAAACTGAGTCCTTGCTTGGCCTTGGTTCAGAGCCAGGACCTACAAGGCAGTCTTCTGCATGTCTGGCACACATCCTTAGCTACCAGACTATTTGTTATTTCTGGATGTGTCCCTGATTTTCGTTTTGTAGCTGTCCTGCTTTGTATTAACTAACTCTTCGCTAGGCAGGGAGGGAAGCAAGAAGAGTTGGACTCTCCAACTCTTGGTTTTGTCACTCCCTTGGTACATTAGTTAGAGAAACTCCTAAACACTGGCTTACGAAGTTCCAGATAGCAGAGCTGTAAAGCTCCAGCTGCCAAGATCAGGAATTTGTCTTCTCTCTGTTAACTTCAAAACACCCTCTTGCAGACACAGGACTGAACAGCTTTGTGTAGTTTAGCCCCCAGCTGTTTCCTCTTGGCGAGGTGATGGTATTGCTTGCTTCCTGCTGGAGGTTGTCCATATTATATAAATATATATCTTGGGAAGCAAGTCCTTAAATGCCACTAGCAGAAGTTAGTCCAGATTGATTGTCCACTTCCTTGTGGCTGCAGGAGTGGGTGGTGACTGATTTTTAGGCCAGTCTTGGAGGCTGGACTGGGTCCTGTCTCTGAGGCAATTATCTGGAGCTGTTTTTGCCAGCTCTGTACTTCAAAAGGTAGCACTTTGAGGTTTCATTAATTCTTGTTTCATAAGATCATACCTCATTAGTGCATGCTTAATTAGTTCCTGCTCTGTAAGCTGATGCTTTAAACATTTAAAAATTCATGCCTTTTTTTTTTTTTTTTTGTACAACAACTAGAAAGTTAGTTTAATTCGATATTATGCTTTTTATCAGTTCCCATGGTGTCATAGTCGGTGTAACCTGCAATTTTATTACAAATCCACAAACTTTTAAAATGTTCTTTCTGGTTGGTTCTCTGTTCATTTCCTTTGGGCAAAATAACGTGCAGTAAATAACAAGCAGTTGAGTAAACATAATGTGCTTGAGGGAGCCGATGCTGTTTTCTATGATGGCATTAAAGATACCTCTGCCAAGTCATATTCAGTTCCCTGGGACTAGTCAGCTGTCTCTGGAGGTAAGGACTGAAGCACAGGAGTGGCTGCCTCTCGGGTGGGACGCCCTTTCAGCACAAAACACAGCCCGTGCCAGTTGGAGTCCCTCAGTGGGTCTGCTCAGCCAGCAGGGCTGCCTGGGAATAGGATGTTGTGTGCAACCCTTGTCCTCAGCTCGAGCAGAGCAGAAGGCACCAATCACTGATCACTCTCCTTGTATTTATTTTCACAAAAGGCACAGTCTAGCTTGCTCATATAAGTACTGATAAAAAGGCTGAGGCTAGCAAGTTATGCTTTAAGTGACTAGTGCAGAGTACTTGTACAGAGAATGATTCTTTTTTTTTTTTTCTAGAGTAGCCAAAGGCTGTCCTTAACTTTATGAGAGACCTCAAGAGCAGGTGGGAGCAGACAGCAGGTGAAGATTCATATCTCCCTGCAGAGGCCAAGAGCTGTCAGCAGAGCTTTCCCAACATTAGCCCTAAATAAGTATTCTATGCAAATAGTAATGTTGCTTCCACCAAAGCTTAAGTCATGCATCTGGCACACTACCTGCAGATGACAGTGACTTGTTTATTTTATTAGATCATGTGCTACTCTTCCAAACTCAAATAAATTATTCATTTCTAAAGAATGTCAACAGCTAATGAGTGTTGAACAGTTCACAAACGCTCAGTGCTCTCTGGAGGGTTGAATCTGTTATTACTGCAAACTGGTACATTTATTCACGGATATAACATATACAAATGAGAGCTATTTCTGCATCTTTCACTTTTGCAATGCTTTTCCTTTGAGCTGGCAAGGGTAAAGTATATACCAATTAGCATGGCCAATGATAAACTTAGGCATATGCACTGCAAAATTGTTTACTATATTTTTTAAGGAAGAGAAGTAATTACAGTCCAGACTTGGTCTGGATGGTAAGACTGCTTCAAGATTGCTTTGTTCACTTCTAAAATTTGGATAATGGATGAATTAGAATAAATCAGACAAGAACGCTCAAGAAAGATTTTAGGTACTGTTTAGTTTTGTATTTTCTCTTAGTTTCTTATACACTAATTGGACTATGAGTGTTATTTCACCAGATTGCTTCTAATTATATCTGTTTGGATAGCAAATTATCTTTCTGAAGAAATATTTGCTTTTATGTCCTGAAACATGGCTCATTTGAACTGTGAAAACTATGCATGGGGGTTTTTTTCCTCAATAATGAGGTGAATTTGCCATGCCTTCAAAGTGGTTAAAATTACCTAATAAGGAGATGAGAACAAAGATAATATTTCTGAAGTTATGAAGCAGTTGTCTGAACAGAGAAGCCATCCCAAGTTTTTCAGCAGCTCTTCTAGAAAAGCTACACAAAAGATAAGGTTCTCTCTTTTAAAAGCAGAGTAGTTACACATTTCTGCATTTCTGTATTTGTTTCCAGACAATTTCCAAAAGTCCAGAGGCAAGTATCTCTGCCTCATTGTTCTTACTTGGGAAGGAGAAAGCCTAGGTCAAAGCAGAAGACTTGAAATTTGCCAGCAGGGAATCTAGCAGAGCTTGAAGTGACCAGCAAGGTTTATATTTCTCATATATATATTTCATATTCTATGAGAGAGCCAAGCAGTATCAAATTGTACACACCCATCTGAGTAATGTGTTCTCTCAAAGAACTCAAATGCCAACTGAGTGTGAACCAGGAACTTCTCAGGACAAGTTTTGTCCTTTTCTTTCTAAAGATGTTAGGTCTGCACAGAAGCAATGGATTTATGTTGCCTGACTCCAAGACAGCAACAGCCAAGACACACCACAGTGACAATCTCACACAGAGATGTGATTTATCATTGATTTTACATCACCATTACCAAGGCCACAGATGATGGAATAATAAAATTATCCACACATTTCTATATATTGTCCCTCTGCCAAGTTGTAGGCAAGGTCTGGCTCTGTGTAGTTCAACCTGACTGCACGTACAGTCCTCGTGGTGGCCAGGCATGGCAAGGCATGTTTGCTTACATTCACTGATCTGTGGATGAGCATGTTTTTTTACCACCACATTAGCAAATGTAAATGAGTCACTTTCCAGAAGTCAGCTTTAACTCAAGGCAAAAAAAAGAGATCTCTGTCTGCTTGAAACACGCTCCTATTAATCACTAATATCATGTATCTAAGCATGGAAAGTGTTTGTAAACTAAGAAAAGTCTTTAATGTTCACCATGAAGAGAGAAATTACTAAGTGACACCGTTGTTACTTCATATGTGCCTTTTTTGAGCTCTGTCATTGTTCTTTATGTGTTCTACCACGTACAAAATGCTTGTATGAAGCCCCTGGAAAACCAGAAAAAGAACAAAAGAAAGCCCCCCCAAAAAAGGAATGCTAAATATATATATATTTAACTAACAAAGAAATTTTCTGTCATCTTATGTTCTTGAATATTCAGGAACTGTCTGCATTAAATACCATTTCAGGTGTATTTTCCTCTCTTATTTTGAGTATTTTTTCCAGCATATATATAAAGTAAAGCAAATTTTTAAAGTATGCCTTTTCTCCTTAACCTAAATCTCTCCTACATGAGGCACTGTTGTCACCAAAGGGTCACCAAATAGATGATTTTGGTAGGAAAACTGAGAAATATTCCAGAAAAGTCACTAATGTCAGTGTGGTCAGACTGAAGTTTTGATGACTTTTTATCAGCTACCTCTTCAAAGCTGGATTGTTTAATATTCCCTTTAGCATCTTTCCCTGAAAAGCACTTCTAAGACAAGGACAGGTAAATTGCATAGTCTCATAGCCTCAAGGTTATATTCAGTGGTATTTTCAGCAAGGGGTTTCTATATTGTACGTAACATTGAACAAGAAATATTCTGATCGGTATTTTCTCTAGTATTGCTACAAGAGTTGGGTGGTAATGAAGAACATCCACACTAGTACATTTGGAAGGCTCTGGTCTTACTCCTGTCTCTTATTCAAGGCATGTTCTTGTTATAGAAACGGGTTCATCGTAGACTAAAAAGATGTGTGGCTGAAACACAAATCCAGTTCTTCCCTGTGCCCATGGCACAGCCGTGGTTCAGCCACCACAGCTCAGTCTTTAAGGAGAAGTGTTTTCCACTGGCAGGAGCAGATGGTGTGGGAGCTCTCAGTGCCTCTTTGGAAGAGTTGCACTGGCTACTGCAGAAGGTGCTAAGAGCAGCTCTCTGTAGGAGAGAAACCAAAGTGCCAAAGTCTGGCTGAGGACTTGCTTGCCCAGCCAGGTCAGCAGTGTGGGGAGATCTCCAGGCAACAGTACAGCACAGCAGCAACCAACATGCCCAACATCTGCTGTGTTTCTGTGAATTCATGACAAACCAAAGTACTGCAAAACTGAAAATCAAAAAGATGACACAGATATCTGATGTGCTGGGTGATGCTCCCACCACACAGTCTGACAGCTGCCTCAGACAGTCTTTAAATAAGGCAATTGGGCAACCAGGGAAGGTCATCTTTCCAGAGAAATTTTATTTAGTAAAAAAGAAGGAAAAAACATGTTAAATTATTAGCTGCAGTCCACTGCAGGATGTTTCCTGAAGCTCCAGGCACTATATTGGTGATCCAAGTTTTGTCCTATCTCTACTCTTGTGGAAGAAGTAGAATAAATCAGTGAATCAATGCATAAGTTACTACAGTCTTTGTTGCACTTTAGCAGGTGTACATAAAATTTTGATTAGTTTAACCCTGCATACAGGGGTAATGAAGGAATATTAGGGATGACTTATCCCTTTTTTAACAGGAAAGTCTATCAAAGGTGGTCAGTGGTCTGCAGAGTTCTGTACTGGAAAAGATTTAGTGGTGTCTACTTCACTGTTGCCTCTTTACAAGCAGTAGAGGGATACGTGGACATCAGTTTACTGGTGGACAAAAGGTCAAACCAAAGATAGCCTCGTATGTCCTTTTGCCAGTTGCAAAATGTATGTTAGTGAAAATGTTGTCTCAGAGCCCAAGCTCATGTGTGCAGCTGCTTTTTTGTGAGCAACGAAAATGTTACAGGAGCCCTGGTCTAACTGAGCTCTATCTTCCACCTACAGCTCGAATACTGCATTACTGACAGCAATAACAAATTTTGAATGCTATTAGTGTTGAAGAGGGAGGAAGATCTAAATATTAAGTGGCTGCTTGAGACACTACTGTAGTTAAGAATTAATTTAGAAAGAACAGATGCCCCGAAAAGAAAAATGTATCTCTCTCAATTAAGGTGTTAAGAGGATTAAGGATTAAATAAGCACAAGATCAGAGGCTAGACTAGGGCCAAAATAAACAAATCTATTTAGTCAGGTATAATAAGAGGAGATCAGAAGAAATGAGAGGAATTAGAAGACAGTAATGATGAAGGTGACTCACAGAGAATATTCAAGATATAGAGGTCACAGACAAGAATTTCTAAACCACAAACCAGAATTGTTAAATCAAAAACAGATGACATGCAAAAAAAACCAGGCCATGATAGCCAGATGGTGAGATTCTGTTAAGAACTGTCTGAGGATAAAAAAGCCCTGTTAAATAATATTGTTTCGACAGGTGACGGAGAACCATGACATGAAGAGCTGAGACAAAGTTTGCAGTCAAAAAGTCAAGAACAGAAAAGCTCTAGGTGCTAGTCAAGGTGCTAATGCATTTTTCCCATGTTAAGCGTCAGTACTGGGGGTGACTTATTGGAGTATTGGTATTGGAAAGAGTATTAATACTCTTTCCATTACCAAGCAACAAAAATGGGAAGACTTGTATAACAACATACCACTGTCTTTTATTCTCTGGGATCAAAATCAACTGTGACAGCTTTTAGAGAAGGTTTTCAGAGAGGTCAGTGCTCCCCAAAACGCGGGGTTTTTTCCCCCCCAGAATAATGGATAGCTTTAAACAGTCTGTGTAAACTGGCCCCAGAGGCACTTTCTAACATTTCACTCAAATTTATGGTGTTTGCCAATCTCTTCACAACCAGTGGGTTTTCCACTTTCAAAAAAGCAGACTACAAGATGAAAAGCCATACTTACTAACTTCCATCATCATAAAGTGGAATTCCACAGCATAGCAAGGCAATGCAGCATGTGTCAAAAAGGAAGTTCTGCTCCTGTCACTCCTTACGTTGTTTACCACTGTCGTTCAAACTGTGCCAGACATCCATGGTTCAGCAACATTTGTTTTCCCATACTTGTTGCTCCCTTCCTCAATTAGGGCTGGAACAGTTATTAACCAGTATATCAGTTTCTCTTTAGGAACTTGGGCACTTTAAATTGTAGGTCCTGAAAAATTCCCCTGCAGTTGGTAGCTCAGTTTGATTGGGTTTCTGTGTATTTTTCTAACTGTAAATATCTCTAAACACCTAAATATCCCCAAAATCCTAAATATCTGCTTTTGAACTTGGCAAGACCTAATCTAATAGAAAAGGGAATTACACAGAATGGAGCAGAGCAGTGCTGAGGAAACCTCTGGGAAAAGCGGTAAGGAGAAATCCTTCTACCATTTTGCCCAGAATTGAAGATTAATTCAGCTGAACTGAGTTTAAGTTCCTTTAAAGTGGAGAGGACACACTTTAAAGTGTCTGCCTTGCCCACCTTGCAGATGAGTGCTGTGCTGGAGGTGGTGTAGGTTTTTGACATTCCCTCCATGCTTAAAGATGTGAGGCAGTGACAGCTGGTCCATGATGATGGTCCCTGTGCCAGCCGGCAAATCCTGCTGCAGTAGGAGGAACTGGGCTGGGGGAGATCTCCAAGAGGCGGGTGGTCCAGACACCACAGAGCAGGAATCCCTGCAGACATCCTAAGATAACTATCTGACTTGTGAGTCAGAACCCAAAGATACCAGGATTAACAAACTTGAAAGCAAAAGACTTAGCCAGGCAAAGATTGTGTGTAATCCAATGTATACATAAACGCCTCTTACGCTGCCCAGCCACTGAGCCAAAGTGCTTGGAAGGGGCTTCTTAGTGGGAAGCCACTATTTCTGGGGGTTCTGAGAGATGAGTTAGAAGGCATGGTGTCTACTTTCTTGCTTGTGAAACTTCATTAGCCATTTTGAACATGTATTTTTACCTCAAGTAAACCCAGATTTCAGTGAAACATGGAGTAAAAGCCTTGATCCTTTCCGCCGTACAGTTATGGCGAGATGAGGGAAGCAGTGGAGCTGATGTGAAGTATCTGTGCAATCACGTGTAATTATAAAATACACATGCAGTCAGTGTGCAATCCCAGGCCAAACTATGGTGTCCAATGATAGCAGTTAGTGCAAGACCATAACTTCACACAAGTAATATCCTGCACTTAGTAGCCTGTTTTCAGGTAGAGCTTTTTTCTTCTTCATTTCTATTACAGCCACTCAGATATACCCATGAGTTCAATTTCTTATTAATAGTGCAGGATGTTAGATGATTTGGATAATTCTAATAAGCAGTTAAAAAAAATCTCCCACAGATCTCTTTTGTGAGATATGCATTATTTTCTTCTTCCTCAGACGGGGAAAGAAGAGCCCATCTCCTTATCAAAGTGAGAAATGAAATAGCAATGAAGGATGTACTGGATGGTGGGCTTTTTTTCCTCAGACAGTTATTATTTGGATTCAACTTCTTTCCTGAGTTAAATGTTTATTTATTTTTTCAACTGCCAGTAAGCACTACTTTGTTAATTAGAGCCATTTCACAGACTTGAACCACTTCATCTCCATGGAGACATATCTGTGGGATCATGAGAATTTTCTAATGATAACTGAGAATCTGCAGTTCTATCCATAGCCTACACTGCTTCCCTTTGCTAAGGAATACCACCACAAGTACTGAACATATACCATTTTATTATCTGCAGCAAGACTATGTCTGTAAGAAGATATTGCATGTTATGATAATCCTGGGAATCAGGATTTCTCTGGTGCTACATTGTATGCTAATTAATTATTTCTAACACTTGGCACAAAACAGCAAGAAAATCTTAAAATCAGCATATCTGATTTGTAGCCATCTGAAGGTGTAACTAATATTAAGACAGTGTTATGGTTCAAGCAAGGCAGGGAAAAAATAAATTCACAGCTGAACCACGTTAGGGGAAAAAAAAAATCAAATTTAAAATACCACCCACAAGGGAGCCAGAAGCCATGTTTGCTATTGTTGAAAAAAACCCCAAACAACACCCCCCAGTATATGCTCAGCCTTTTTGGTGCTGTGGATCAGATCCAAGGGATAACATCATATTGTCACACTCTGAGTGAGTGAAATCATGTTAACAAGCACTTTTATCTGAGTGTTGGTGACACCTAACAGATATTTCCCAGGGCACTAACAGGTCACAGATTCATTAGAGTAGCTGCTTTCCTGTAAAACTGCGATTCTTAACCATCTGTAGAAAAATTAGTTTTGCTAATCCCTCTGGTGGTGTTGGGTCACACGTGTCTTCGTACCTGACCGGCCATTCAGAAACTGGTAGATGTAACTCATTAATGATGAGGTAGGAGTAAAACATTGCAAACCACAGGAGAAGCACCGAGAGGGTACCCAGGGGCTCGAAGCAGGGCATTCTGTCATGAGAAGCCAAATGGGTAAAATAACATCAGGAGGAGAAGAGCTTTCAAATAAAAGGGAAGAGAAAGGAAATTAAAAAAAAAAAAAAAGAATCAGTGAAGAAAATGTTGATCCTGCGATAGAATCTGTGCTGTTGTTCTCTACTTTCTGCCCCTTGGAAGGGTAATGGCAGTTTTCAGATGAAGTTGTGGTTACGTGGCGCATCCTGACACTTAACTGTGGTCCCAGGACACTTCTAAAAGAACTGCATAAGCCCCCAAACAATCTTTCAGGAGTGCTTATTGGCAGAGAAAAGGATCAGTGATGGTATTTCTGTCAAGAGAAAAGTATGGAGCCTTAGCATTGCATTTGACAGCTGTGCTGCGGATGGCAACTGTCATCCTGCTGCAGACACAGGCTGAGCAGGAATGGAGAGAAGGGAAACCTTGAGAATTTGCTGTCTGCTGCTTGTAGGCATTTAGGTACAAAGCTATATTCTAGCTTTCCTTCAATATAGTTCGGTGTGCTCTCATATCACGTCTCTGCTAAGATGTAAACTCTCGGGCATAACTTTAAAAACGGGTCTCTTTTGAACTTAAGGGAGCTGCTTCCATGCTTCAGACTAAGCTGGCAGGATTGGAGGCCTGATGGTGTGACAAATAGCAAAGGACCCCTGAAGGGCTGGTGAGGCCAGATTCCAGCTCTCATCAGATGGCACCTCATTGATGCACAGACACAGAGCAGGGTTTGCACTGATTTTGTAATTTCTCCGACATGGCTCATGTCTCCTTCTGTTACTAAAAATAAAATTAAAAAAAACCAAACAACCAAACAAGGAGAAAACAATAGCAAATCATGTCTCGTACTGTGTTTGGGAAGTGCCAAGCAGCTTGCAGAGGCTGCTGCTGCAAAAACCTAGCAAATGATAGTGATGGGAAGTTAATGAGGATCAGGACACTTGGCGGTGGAGGTTTCTGGGCTGCAGAAGGGAGGGGGGCTCTCAGGAGGTCCCGATAAGCATTAGCAGTTTGGGATGCTCAGCCAAAACTTTTGCGGTTTGCCTGTTAGTACTGAATCTCTTTTTTGTTCGGCCGTTACTTTATACTGTGCGGTCTGGCTTGCAGTTGTACAACAGCATTTAAAATATACAACATGCTGTGAGACAGAATGCAGCTACCTTGTCAAAGATGCCAGCATTAAATTACAAAGAGTCTAGTATACTCCATACCTAGGATACAGCCATTTTGCCTGGAAAAGCACAGATAGCCAACCTCTGTTATTGTTCAGTTTGGGATGCAGCAACCGCCTTGAGTGTGGTAAGGGAGGGGGAGGAAAGGAAAGGAAAGGGAGGTGGATGGTCCCAATTGGGTCCATAAGCAGTCTGGCCTGGGAGAAAGAAAGAGAGAAGGAGTTGGTGGCATTTCTTTGAATGAGTAAAATGGAAAGAAAAGTATTTGTACAATATCTTCGTGGTGCTCATCACAGGAAAGCGTGATGACAAGTTGTTTGCAGGGTGAATGTAGCACAGACAGTGATTATGGTTTTTGAAGTGAAACAGTAATGAAACTACATTTCCATGTGGGATTTGGCTTTCAGTCATTTTTTTAAAATTTGATGAAATTGATTTCTTCTTGAACATTATTGGCTTTAAGTGAAAAAATATAGAGTAGGGCATTTGAACAACAACATTGATGGGACAGATCATAATCCTTGGTGCTCTTCTTAGTGGTTAATTCTGTATTAGTGAAATAAGTTCCATGTTCTTAAAGGAGGTGGAACTAATGCTGCAGCTACCCAAGAAGCTGTGTGAGAATTACAGAGGAAAGGTTAAAGCGATCTCATAAGAGGAGAAAAAAAAAAAGACACTAGATTAACTTTGAACCTGGGAGTTTCCCACACTGCAAATCAAGTGCAATGTCAGACAAAGCACAGGTGTACACCACATGTACAGGTTAAAATCTAGTCCCGAGTGCTGTGATTACAGTTCTGTGTTCATAATGTATATATCCCAAAGTGTACTTGTGTGTCTGTTATAAGTTCAGGTAGGACAGATGAAGGAGAATTTCTTTCTAAGTTACAATATTGTAAATACAGGTTTGATCTACTGGTATCAAAGAAACTATTCATATGTGAATTTATCCTAGAGGTTTTTATTTTCCTTGTAATAATAGTTTTTTAGACACCAATATGCAAATAGTTATGTATCTGTCCCACTTTAAGACATGGAGAAGGATTATCTTGAGGCTTTGCTGTGGTCTGGTAAGAGCAGAGGGATTTCTCTGCAGGAGCAGGTCTGATCTGTGCTGTGCTAAGGATATAAAAGGGCCAAAACCCCCTTTAAACAGCTCTCCAATTTACACAACGCAGTATAAATAGAAGAGATGAGTTAAAATAGATCAGAAGTTTGAAGAAAAAAAACAACATAAAGCTGTTTATCTGACATTGCTAAAATAAAAATGGGTTTACATCAGAAACTTGCAGAAAGTATTTTTTTCCCACTTGATACCACAGTAGATGTTTCAGCAAATTTTTGTATGTAGCACAGAAGTTGAGAGTAGCACATGCTTTTGGAAATTTTTAAAAATCAGTAATTTTTTTCAGTGGCAATTTTGCAGAAAAAAACCACATTTTGGTCCGTGTGGCCCAGCTTTAGCAAAGCCCACATGAAACTTGGCACATAATCAAACTTTAGGTGCTGAAGCCTTTGGGGATGTGGTGTATAGGGGATTGAGCCCTTCAAAAAAAAACCCTCTGATGCCTGTCCACCACCTTGGATACCGAAAAGAAAGGGGAAAATTTAAGGAAGGAGAAGAAATGTTATGCAAACTCTATAAATGAATCACTTTGTTGTTTTTATTCATAGCATGCACCTAGAAGCCCTGAGTCAGCTTCAGGCCAGTACTAGGCACTATATTCCACACACAAGAAATAAGGTGATTGCTGTCAGCAGGTTCATACTGGCCGAGAAAGGTTTGCCAAATCGTTCTGCCATAGGAATGCTCTTGTTGGCCAGACTGGAATTTCATAAAGAACCAAACACAGGTTTTGCATCAGCTCCAGTTAGTTTGGGCAACAATAATACCAAAACAGGAAATAAAAAATGAGAAAGAAAGATAGCGGCTCTTGTGCTTTAGGCATCTTTGGAATTAATTAAAATACATAAAAGTATTAGCAGTGAGTTGTGTCAACTTTGCTAAAAGCCTGATCAATATTTACATAATTCATGCATCCCGCTGAGTGAGAAGCTGGCAGTCAGAATAGCATCACTTCTGCATAATACTACTGCAACAGGAAAAGGAAAATATTTTCTACATCCTGAATCAGTTATTTAAGGCCTCTCTACCTCCTTGGGAGTATGACAGAATCGATCAGCCAAGCTGAACAGCACTGGCATTGCAAACATTTATTCATACCATCTGGTACAGAGTCAACTCCAAGTAACAAAGGATTTTATTTTCCCACAAAGGCTGAAGGTTACATAAATGTTACCCACATTCTTGTGGCATCCCAACATGTTATTCTCACGTGCTGTAGAGAGATTGACAATTCCCAGACCAGAACAAGACAGACAGCCCTGAAGATTCCTACAGCACAATTGCTTACTAATACCACTAAATGTACATTTTAGACCCCTGGAAGAACCTATTGCACAGATAATATACATGGTCCAACATGACAGGGAACATCTCCAGTGGTTAAATCCAAGGGTAGTAGGGTTGGATTTTTTTTTTACTTATCTGGGATGACCACTAACTTGAACTCACTTATGGCTCTATTTCATTCAGCTGCTCATAAATTAGCCTGACATCCTGAACTCATGAAATAAATACATATTTGATGCTTCACCAGTGTGTAGGCAGTCAGACTTGCTGCTTTTTTTGCCAAATATTCGGATGCCCACATGAAACTTGTTATTCTTCATCATAACTATAAATATCTTTGAATGAATTTTAATACTTCAATGTTTTCTAAGGGGTTGTGAAAAAAGAAAGGTTTAAGAAATGTCCTTCAGAAAGTTTAATGATGTGGGGTAACCTGTAAAAAAAATGTATTTTTCATGCTTCCAGTTCAGAATCTGGTGCACCTTATTTACAGCCTTATAAGTAAGCATTTATATGAAACAGTTACAGGCTTTAGAGCACAAAGATAAACTGAGATCTGAAAAGCAGCACGTTTGCTCACCTGCTCCCGGTCTCTCCTATGTATGAGGTGCTCTCATTCCCCATCTCCTCCAGTAACTCCCACTCCTTGCAAGGGGCCACATCCTGCAGGCACAAAGCTGCCAAGGATATCTTATATTTAAGCATAAGTAGACCTGGTCAGAATTGGTTTTTTCCTGAGGGAAACATTAAAGGAAAATAAAAATAAAAACAGGAAGGGGAGGCAATTCACACACTCTTTGGCAAAAGAGAAAACACAGGTAGAAAATTTTTTTTTTTTTAAAGAAACGGGAATTTGATGTGTTTGACATGAAAAATGGCTCTAAATGTAGTGCTTCCCATAAAATGTTATATTGGCTGCTCCGCGTTGACAGGAGCAGGATTTTAACTGTAAGGCCCATAGGAACACTGTGATATGGGGCACTGTATTCCCTCATTCCAAAGACAAATCAGGAATGTAACATATACCACTGATGGGATTCTTTCCACAAGTTAAAAAAATATCCTCAATTCAGTTCCTTGTGAAGCCACTGATATCACCTGATGGTAGTAACAGAGAAAATGGGAAAATCAGGATGAGCTAGTAAAAACTTTCCAATAAGCCTTTAAAGCTCTTCCTTTTGAAGATGAGCTGTGGCCACACATGTGAGCCTTCTATTCAAAACTGCTTTTAAGCCTCTGTGGAAATTTCCATTCTGAAACATCAGGCGAAGCTCAATTTTTGCCGGATTCTGCTGAAGCAAGATCTGCCTCCTTTGGAAAAAAACTATTAATGTCTAATTTACTCAGCAGTATGAAGTGTTATCTCTTAGAAAACAACTTAGGAAGTCCCGAAGTCAGATACTGTCAGAAGCTGCAAGGGCTTGTGGAGGAAGAAATCGCTGTATACCTCCCCTGTTTATTTCTTTTCAGTAGCCAGGCAAAACATTATGTTAGGTGTGTGTGTCTCACCCACAAGCAGAAGCATGTTTAAGAGTTTGGATTTCATAGTTGACCACAGCTTTCTAGGTAAAGCCTGGATGACAGGGGTCACTGTTCCTAGTAAGGGCAAAGGAGACTTTAACTTTTCTCTTGTAACAACTTTATCTCAATATAAACTCTCTGACTGTCTCTTGAACATTGTATTATTTAGTCAGTTAAATAAGGCAGATGGCAAAAGAAGACCTAATTTGTCCTTGTCTGACTGATTCCCAGTCACCTCAGAAAAGAAGCTGTCAAACAGAAAGCCAAATCCTATGGCACCTACACAACAGAAGAAAGCAATGGGAATGTTCGCTGCGAGATCAAATAAGGACTCGAGTGTTTGATTTCTATTGCAAGAATAGTGCACAATTTCCAGATGTTTATGACTTTGAAGAAAAACTGGTTTAGAGATAAGGATCTCAAAAGAGCTTACACTGAGTGCCGAGTGCTGTGCATATGAGACATGCAATGCTTCAACTTCTGATCCATATAATGAAGGAGAAGACATTTGTTTGAGGCACCAGACAAGACTGTCTGATGGCCATGTAATTCAGAAGTGTCTTAATGGCAAAGTTTCAGACTTCTGCAAAGCTAAAAAAAGAAAAAAAGGCCTATAAAGCCACAGGCCTTTGCACAGCTATTATGAGACAGCTTGGTCAAAACATTAACATTCTTGACCGTATTCCCATCTTACCCTTCAGAACAATGCCAAGGTCCTACCAACACACATTTCATAAAAGAGTACATTTGGTTCATAATCACGTACTAATGAGCTGAAAAAACACCATTCTGATAATCTAAGTTATTTTCTTAAGATGCTGTAAATAGAGAAATTAAGGTGTTCTCGTATAAGAGAAGACAGCATTGGAGAGTCATTATTACTTTTAATGTTTATATTTCCATAAAAAGAGAAGGGTGAAGGGTTTGCAGGGGTGGAGTAAGAAAAGTAAAGAAAATAAGTGTTTCAAAACAAATCAGTCTTTTTCTGTAAAAAGAAACAGACAAAACCAGGAAATTAATAATTTATCCTTTAGACTATTATGACCATTTCTTTTCATTCTTATTTGCCATATATAGCTGAAAGGTAGGAATGTCTTATTTCCCTGGTACCTGAGCTCTAAACCAGAGGTGTCTCCTTTCCTAGGTGGAGGGTTCAGAGACAATGCTGCAGAACTAAACTGGAGGACCTGATGTTTCATAATATTTAACTTTTATGTCTGGAGTTTGATAACATCAGTTAATTATGAAGGAATCTTTTATCGTTTCTCAATCTAGTTGACCTCAAATCATGCAGCTGGGCAAGAAAAGAGCAGTTCTCATGGTCTGAAATTAGAAAGAAAACTAGTAAAGAGACAGAGATTACTATCAGATGGAAACATTTGGAGTTAAACTAAACTACTTCATAAACTCGTGTTTAAGTACCATGAAATGTAGCACATGCTTCAGTGTATTGATTATTAATCAGGCCCTTGAAATAGGCTCAAAAAAGGGATAATTATTTCTTCTTCCAGCAGTGTAAAGTCTATTATTACAGTGAGAGCAGCCTCACTGAAGTACATGGAGGCCCATAAGCTACCTTAGTTGACCAGGATTGCAAGGGCCAGGGTCTAAGAAGACAGTATAGGACAGGTTGAAGCTTACTGAGTTTTAATCTGATTTTACCACTTTCATTGACCAGACTGTACAGTTAATATTTTGAAATATTTTGCTCCTGGTCTGCATGTAAATCTACAGTTTAAAACAGGCATGTCCTTATTCAAAGGTTCTGTAAGAAAGATACTCTTGTGTTAAACATTTATGCCTCACTATTAACTTTAAAAATTACTCATCTTTAATAAAGTTACCACAAACTGCACAATTTATTTTTGCACAACAGGAGTCTATACTTTTTCCCTCTCCACAAAATATACAGAAGCAGGTGGCTAAATTTCCTGAGAACAATCTATTTTAAATGTTTACTTGTCTTAAGGTATACTTAGGAGTTTTAAATGCTCTTAAGAGAACCCTTTTATTAAGTCAAGTTTCAGTAGTACTTTTTTTTTCACCTGTAGTGTTAAATTTCTCTAAATCTACATATTATTTTATTCTATGTTTGTACTACTTATGTAGTTTTTTCAGATTAGGAAAAAAATTCCAGATAACAGTTGAGAAATAGAGCATGCAGTAATGTTTTTCAAGTAGTTTGTTCAGTGGTTACAGTTCACAAGGAATGCCTAAATACATGGTTATACGACTTAATTTAATTTCATAATTATTGTAAACAGTGAATACTGTAAACATAGCACAGTATCTGAAAGGACTCCAGTGGACATTGTAGAAAAATGCTGTCCAGTCTATTTTAAAAACATGAAAAAGGAATTTCCTAGTGTTTTCTTGGGTTGTTTTCTTGTTGGTTTGGTTTGGGTTTGTTTTGGGTGGTTTTTTATGGTTTTCATTTAAAGATTCTGGACTGTAAAATTTGGATTAGAGAAAGAGAGCTTTGGTTAATGAAACAATAAAATCTTTTGAATCCGTATTCCTAGATGAAATCATAGATTTACAAAGAACCCTTTTTCCTAGTGAAGTTCACAAATTAGATTTTGTTACTGGTTATGTTACCATTTTTGGCAAACTAGAGTTTTATGAGCTTTTTTGGCCGAGCAGCCCTGTAAATCTGAAATAGCTTTGCCCTCCATGCATACAACCATGAAATGACACAAAATATTGACAGAAGTGAGCCCCTTTTCCATGAGAGCTCCCTGGCAGGTGGGTGGCACGGCGGCCTTGGCGGCAGATCCCAGGCAGCCTGGGATCAAACAGGATGCTGCACGGCTTCTGCACGTGCCCACAGCTCCCAGCTCTGCAGGTTTTGTTGGGATTTGGAGGTATTTAACACCCCGTGGTCACTCCTGTCAGGCACGGTGGGCTCAGATCAGCCGGCCTGTGGGGGCCGTTCGGTTAACGGTTGGACTCCATGGTCTTGGAGGTCTTTTCCAATCTAAACGGTTCTATGACTCCAGGCTCTTGCTTCCCATCCAACTCTGAGAAGTACCTCCACTACCTGACAGAGCCAATTTTACCTCATAGGCCTCTTTCTGATTTATGAATTTAGACGCACTTGTAGCTTTAGAATGGAGGGATGGATATCTATGATCCAGCTGAAATGCCAGAATTTGCCCTGTATTCCCTGTTACTCTGTTAGAACCCTACTCTCTCTGGTTTCATTCACTGCTGTGATTTCATTCACCATGCCGTGTTACTACCAGGACATTTGCTTCCGTCACAGTGCTTCTGCAAATAACAAACTATTGAATAGCTAGGAGGTCTGTTGATTTTTGATTCCTTTTACTCTTATGAAGAAACATGATTGGGTCTAAATCAGGAAATTCCCACACAGATTTTCAGAACTGAATAAGCAGTGGATGGGGTGAGAGGTGGGGAAAGCGAAAGGCAGATGAAAATTTACTTCATCTTCTTTTTCTGGGAAGATGCCACAAATGTGGACATGCATTTCTACATAGTAAATATGAAAGTGTTGTGTAACTCATGTTCAAAATCATAATTGAAATGTATAGTCTTTATTACATTCCCATATGTTTGTAATCGAGGTATGACTCTTGTGGATGGGAAGCAAAAAGCTATAATTTGCTGCTTAGCATCAGAGCTGTTGCACATTCATTTAAATCGCTTTATTTATCTTCTTCCTCATAAAGAACCTTCCATACTGTAAATTTAGTGAATGGTTAATGGCCCAAAAGTATGGGGTTCATTACAAAATGAAGTATTTATTGCAGTGTTAATTAAATAAAAGCATTGTAATCTTTCCAAATTAAACAATTATGCTCATTTGAACATTTTAAACAGAAAATCTTTTATATACTAATTGAGTTGCGTAATGAAAAGCACGTGTAATGGAAATTTTAATCAAAACAAATACTGAAATAATTTGAACACATTTTACAATATAAAAGGTCTACCTCAGTTTTTATTAGAAATATTATAACAGCCAGATTAGTTTCAGGACTCGTGACCTTTGAGTGCGGTATATTATTTCTGAGCTGATAGGCCACCCTCACATACCAGTTGGCTAACCCCTTAAACATCAAAGTTACTGCTTGGCTACCAGCCTCAAACCATGACAGACTGGCTGCAAGCCCAACACTTGACAGCCTGGCGCTAGGCCTGCAGCCTGAGCTGACAGCCCTTTCTGCAAGGGGCTGATGAATGATTTCTGGCAACTGGTGCCGTGCTCTGACTGACTGGGAGAAGAGCGTTCAATCAGAAAAATGTGCGCGGGACCTCGGCAGGTCTGCCGGAGATGGCGCTGAGCCGAACGCCCGGATCGACGGCGTGTTCACACCCAATTCTTTATTTATTTATTAAATCTTGCCTGGCGAGCCCGGAATATTTTGCAACAGCAATTATATTTCAAATAGCTCAGCCACCTAACATCTAGGTTTTATTACAAACTCAAGGTTATCCTTTTGCTTCTCTCTCTGTTTCCTGTTCCGAGCTTGTGCTGGCTTTGTTTTATCATTTGCAGACAAAAGCTGAAAAAGCTGTATTCATTTGTGAGTCTGGAGAAAATTCCTGAAAGATGAAATTGCATGCCACAGATTTGCAGCTGAATTCTTTTCTGTTCAGAGGAAGGCATATAGCCCTGTCTCTTTTACTGGGAATTTTCTTGTTTATGGATTGTCATTTCCTTCATTCTATTCCCATTCAACAACTTCATATTATTAAGTTGAGGAAAAAGGGAAGGAACTGTTTAGATCCTTTTCTTTGCTTGATGCAATTGCACTGTAAAGGGAGAGGTCCATTAGTTGACATGAAGATTTTGCTGGGATTATTGAGAGATTTAAGGATAAATCTCCAGAAAAAATCCCATGTAATTAAAAGGTATCAGCATTAAGCTGACAGTATATTGATGAGAATGCTTTGGAAGCAAATTCCTACTCACTTTATCCTTCAAGTGAACAATTATTTATAGGAATATGTAATGGTAATCCCTTACAATGACTGAACATTTAAGTTTCTGTAATGAAATGGACCTACTTGAATAGAAGTGAAAAAAATACAGTGTTATTAGGCAAAAGAGCTATATTTTACATCTAAACCTCAACAAACACCATGGACATGAAACACACGTATAACAAGGGATTTTAGTGGAGACAAAAGAATAGCTAGAATTGTGAAATCTTCAAAAGTGGTGAAAGTACCTGTGATGATTATGTTTTTATCTAGTGAACATTGATAGAGGTACCAGTTTCTACAGGATAAAGGATGTTATTCCTTTACTCCTACTGGTAACAGGAAAGCCTATGTACATTAGCAATTTTTCCTGTTACACAATGTACTTTTGTAGCTGTTGAATGACAGGTTGGACATTAATGTGGATGGGCATTCATATGATACTGGTAAAGAGGAGTGATTGCCAACACGTTATGACACTGATATTTCTAGTTTGCTGCTAATGGGATATGACAAATCCTAGTCAAGAGCCAGCCATAGCAGTCTTTTATATTTCAAAAGCCATTTTCTTCCCTTCTCCCAGAAAGTCTGAATGAATTAGGAGAGGAACCTCTCACAGTGAAAACTTGTTCTTGTTTTTCTTACATTAGTTTGGAATGGATGTCCTGCTGTTCAGAGCAGAGAGTCAGTGCAAGCAGGAGGGAGTTGAGCTCCAGACTTCCTGAAATTATCCCATCATGATATAGCAAGCTAGATTAAAAAAAAAAAAAAAAAAAGCTACAAAGAGGAACAAATAGGCAGAACAATATATAAGCGTATCAGAAAGCCTATTTTTATGCATGGAGTGATTAATGCAAAGACCAAGGATAGTGTTGAAAATATGGCCATGTTATTATTTATTATATATACCCTTTATCACCTAAGCCACTGCAGAAAAGATTCTTCTTTCCTGGGTTGCAGAGAGAACATTTCCATCCTAAAGAAATGTGACTGTTTAAACATCCGGGTGAGCAAAACTAAAATGACTTCACAGAACAGTTTAACTTAATATCCAGACTTTAACTCCTAACTAAGACATCTAAGTTTCTCTTAAGAGAATAGAAAGGAGAGGGTTTTTTTTTGCCTTTTTTCTTTTTTTTTTTTTTTTTAAAGCCGGGAAACCATTTGCAATCTTATTGTAACCATCTGTGGGAAACACCAAGACAAATGAACTCAAGTTAGAAGGAGCAGCAGACAAAACATCACTGTGTGCACCCACCAAAAAGCACGTTTGAGAGTTCAGCAGCTCAATCCGAGTTCTCCAGTTCAATCCAGGGCACTGGGAGCAGGGAGTGTCTTGCAGCCTTCAGGCAGGGCTGTGGGCAGCCTTCAGCGAGGGGAGAGGGGGGAAAGCAGAGAAGTGTAGTTTTTTCTGCAGAGGGTCTCCAAGGCATGAAGAGAAGGACATTGCCCCTGGAAGAAGAACTCTCTTTCTTCTCTGAGTGAAAGCTATCATTCCACAGGCTCTGACCTTCTGGTCAGCACCCATCTGACATGGTGCAGATGTCCTGTCTTCTCCAAGGTCTTGGAGCAAAACAGCAGACAGTTGCACCCAGGCTGAAAATCTGATCAGACCAATACACTACAGAAAATAAAAAAAGGAATAAATTTTGCCTGTAAATAAAAATATTAGCTCTTAAACTGCTAATAACTACTACAAGAAGGACTGGGAGCTGCATTTGCCAAGGTCTGTTCATGAACTGTGGCAGCAGCTCCCACAGATGAGACCTGCACAGGGTTTGTTGCCGGCTCCCCTTGCCCCCACCCCACTGAGACAGGGTTCATGCCTGGGGACCCACCAGCTCCCTCCTCTCCCTGACTGTCAAGGCTGGCAGTGAGTTTGGACTTGCTGGAGCGTTTTCTCCTGTCCTTCCATGATTATTCACAAGCATAGCAGTGTTTCATTGAGAATGAAGAGGTGGCCCTGATATTGCTATTCCCTGCTCTTTGCTGGCTCTGCAGGAAGGCAATGGGATAAAGAGGGGAAGTAAGAAAGTACTTTATCTGCTAAACTGTTATTTAAATTGTTCCTAAACTTGATAAAGAGCTGAGATACTGTAGGGACTTCCACAGTGTTAATAACTCATGGCTGTAAGCAGAGCTATATTGAATTAGAGAACCGTGACAGAAATCTCTCCCCAAAAGCCAAAGTCCAGCAAGATACAGGAAGGATAAACAAGGGTTACAATATGTATCTCAAACATATTAGCAGGTGTTGAAGGAAACTGAAATTTGCCTACTTCCAGGGGTTATTTCAGGATTATGAAAAAGTGACATAAAGGCTGTTCTCCTTGCAATTGCCTCAAATTAATAATACTAATCTTGTTCTTACATGATGTCTCATGTTACTTCAGATCAGGAGGTAACTCTCCCAATTATTCCCACTAGCCAGTGTGCTTCCAGAGTACAAATTGCTGGAAGTTGTGCTCCAAAACACCTCCCCGGCTGTGGCCATCACTATGAGCCCAGGCCACAGGGCTGTCCCAGAGATATTTTTCCCCCCAGAAAAGCAGCCAGTGTTGATTTTGGCCCCACATGATGGAATCCATTGTGCCTACACTGTGACTTTCTGCCCTAGACGGAGCAGTGAACGGGGCAGTGCAGAAGGGGCAGGAGCCACAGTCCTGCTGAGTTGGCCCTTGGCAGGTTCAGGCACAAAGCCTCCGATGTGCACACACCTGGGGTGAGCCTGAGCTGCGTCGCTGCTGGGGCGGGAGCAGAGCCTCAGAGGCCCTGCTAGCATCTTGTATGCCTTTTATAAGGCAAAGGTGTTAGTTTTTGATATCATTTAGGGGCCTGTCATAGACCTGTTGTTTGAGTTTTACCCAGCCACCATTCCCAATAAGAAAACCCCTTTGCAAGAGTTTCTGTTTCAAATGCAACCTTAAAACAAAAAAATGGAAGTGTCAGCTGTATAATGGTGTCACCACAATTTCTAGGTGTTACCATTTATTTGGATTAAATTAATTAAGCTCAGTAAGTTCCAGTCTCAGTCAGGATTAGGATGTTCACTGAGCTATGTACAGATTGAAAGATCAGGCTGTAACTTAGAGACCCCTTTTTTAAAGTGCATGAAAGAAGTGAGTTAAAGAGGAAGGAGACTGACAGTCTTAGCAGAAGTTAAGCACTGGGACCTGAGTAGTGGTTTGGCTTATGGGTGGCAGAATAAATCTCCTGCTTTGTCAGAGCTTTCTAATGTGATTTTTATTCATCAGTCAGTTTGGTATTTGGTATTAAAGACATTTAACAGTTCATTCTCCTTGATTTTAGTGAAAGGCACTCAGGTATTCCTGAAAATCCCGCAAGTCATACATCTACATATTTAGGTAACCAGATATGGTTAGAAAAACATATTAACATTAAATGGATAAAATATTTTCATCACACAGAAACTAGAGGTTAAAAAAGACTAGAAGATAGAAAATGTGGGGGTTTTTTATGTTTCTGTTTCTTTTTTTTTTAATTGCAATAATGTGAATTAGCTTTAAATACATAGAATGGACCAAAGGAACAGGGTTCCTGATACTGAACTGTTAATCACTAATGTGGTCAAAATGGGCCAAATTCTATGGCCATTACTCAGGCAAAACTCCTGTGAAAAATCAGCATAAGGTTTGCCAGGGTAAAGATTTGGATGTACAGTGGGTATTGCTCAGTCTTTTGTCATTTGTTAGATCAGCAAACTCCTCTCAGCACGCAGTGTGCACACAGGATATAATTTAGACCACCTACAGAACAGCTTGTCTGATTCCTAACTGCAAGCCATTAAAAACTAGAATGTAAATATGATATTTGAGCCAGTAGTGCCATCAACATAGCACGGATCTCTACTTCAAAATCAGAGGAGTCTCTTGCCTGACTGGATTTCACAACCACTGCTTGTTTATGAATTGTCTTCTCGAGACTCTGAAATTAAAAAGATCCTGAGCTGGTAACACACTGCTGATTAAGGACTATAATTAGATTAGAAAATGGCCTGGCTTTGGTTTAGTTGCAAAAGCATAGACAGAGAAAAATTTTTCTCACCTGGATGCTTCTGTACATGAGGGGCAACTTCCCTGACTTCAACTCCTTGTTTCTGCAGAAGAGTGGGACACTGTGTACACAGTGCCCCACATGAAAGGTTATTTTTAATTAGCACCAGAATGGGGCTTCAGGAGCTAAATAAAATTTGATACCCCATTCTCTCAGGAGCCATAGACTTGCATTCTAGGCCTTCAGAGCTAATAATCCAAGTGACAGAAGTAAAACAAAAAGCACTTCAGGAGCTGGAGGGAACCAAATGGCCAGAGATCTGAAGCAACCTGTGTGTGAGGACACCAGGGAAGGTGATAATGTGGGAGCCTGGATGGCAATTAATGCCCCACCTCGTCTGCACCCACTGCCAGCACTGCCTGGGCCGTTCTCATCCTTCAGTGGATCTGGTGTACGCTGTTCTTATGGTACTCTTGGTAATTTTAAATGCTCAAGAGTCATAACCATTTATAGTGCATGGAATTTCAGTGGTGTTTGTATTTCCATGTGAAAACCATGGATATGATGACCTAGTCATTTATGTAACATTAGGGGATAGATGAGGATGGGAATCCTGGCCTCTTTCCATCCTAAAACATGTCTTATGTTTGTAACATTATACCACGTTTGCTCCAATGTATTTTTGCTGCATTGGTGAATATGTGATTGATGGGGTTTTATCATAAAAATCCTGTACACAACTAAAAATTACATGCAATTATATGTACAGAAACAAAGAAAAAAATGTTTGGGTTGGAGTGCACACATTTGATTTGGCCACATTACTGGTTATATGCAACCCAATCGGGTAGATTTTCTTACAGAAACAAAGTAATTAAATAACACTAATCATACTTTTGCACGGAGACTGAGTGACATAATGTGGCTTATTAATGAGAACAAGAAAGAACAGTAGAATTAAATGTATCCCTGGTGTAACTCAGTTGCTAAAAATCAACATCACCACTGGGACTAATTTGGTCTAAAATGGATTGTTTCCCAGAGGCTGCTGCTATGTGAAAACTTCTTATCTTTCAGAGAAAAGGAACAGTGACCTCACGTTACATTTGCTTTCTTTTCCAGTTGCCTATTTCCACTGGGTTCAGTGTGATTGTAAAGGTGAAAATGGGGACACGATTTGATCCCACCTGGTAAATAGGTACCAAAATTTAGCACCCTGCTGGGAATAGGTTGAATCTGCCACTTTTCAAAGAGTTTGCAAGCAACAGATCTATACAATATTAGCCTAACTTAAATAGTTCCTAAGGTTGTAATAAACTAGTGAACCTTAGATGGAAAACTCTATGTCATCTGAAGAAAAGTGATTTTCTAAAAGCTTCAGTTGTACCTGGCAGGGTGAAATGACTAGACATAATTTTTAAAACAACCTTTCTTTCAGGGTTCAGAGACAACAGACAGGTCCAGACAACCTAGAGTTATCCTGATTGTGGTCAGGAATCAAATTCTTCAGGTACAGGGCAAATGGAAAAATGCCCCTGATGCCTTAAGGAGCATCACTTGAAACATATTGTTAATCTAATTGTGAAATACTGACTGACTTAGCAGGTTGTTATTAGTGAATATCAATTATAAACTTGCTAAATTCAACCTGCTTTTCCTGTAAAAGCGCTGCTGTAATTAAGGTCTAATCCCACAGTCACTGTTTCTGTATAAATAATTCAATTTGATTCTGAACAGAAAAGCAATTCCAGTGGTTCAGAATTTATACAAGTGCTCCATGCTGATAAATTTTTATGCATGTGTGACACAGGAAAAATAAATATAGGGGGGAAATTTAATTCAGCTTTAAGTTTTAAAGAAGTAATTGGAGACAACAGTGAATAAAAATAAATTTTAAATTATGAAGCATAGTTTGATAGTTTCTACTTAAAAATTTTAAAGCTAAATTTATGCATGGGAGGATTAATATAGAACAATAACACTGCACCGTCCTGAAGGCCAGAGGTTGAAAAAGAATAATACATCAATGTTATACTGAGATGTAATACTCTATACTCTAATTTTTTTTTTGGTGCAGAATAACATGTTTTTCTTGGATAGAAGAATTCTATGTCAGCTCTTAGCCATTTACAGTTTCTTCTGGCATCCAGACTCGGGAAGCTAACATTTATCTGGTCAGGCTATTAGCACCTTGCAGCCCAGTCTGAAACTTTCTCTAGTCCCTCTACTAAATAAACTTAACAAAGGGTCTAGGAATCATTGTTTTCTCTTAACAGATGCCCTTTAACCTCCATGACTGTTCCTAGCTATATATTTATTTACATAAAACACAGTACTTCTGTGAAACACTAGGCTGCCTACCTCTACAATCATTTCCTGCAGAGGGGGGGGGTGAAAAGCAAGCTTGTCAATATAGTTCAGTTTTCATTTGCCTCAATGTAATCATCCTCTGTGATTTAAAAGGTGGGAATGTGTTGATCTTGAGTGCATTGCTGTTTGAAAGGAACGATAATGTATACACAGCCAGCTCTGGGTGCGTGGATTGGAATGAAGTTAATTTTAATCTAAAAGGAATTTAGTGAGCACGGAACAGCTTGATTTACAACATATCTTAGCTATGGATCCTGATAATAATTGGGATGGTGTTTTAGAGAGGCTAAAGTAACAGCTGGTTTGGCTGACTACTGAGCCATGTTACAGTTTTCTTCAGAGTAAAATTTAGTTTGAAAGTGTCCTGTATAGGGTTTGGACACAACAGGATTTTTAGTGGACACCCCCATCCCCACCTACCTATAAAATCAAGATAAGAGGACATTTGTCAGACTTCATCGTCCCTTCCCAATAGGTCAGGCATGTTATCCTATTTAAGACTACCTAGAGATTAAAGAAGAGTTTGGAGTGCAAATGAGGTTTTCACTGAGAGCTTGGTGTTCTCCTTGCTTTTGCTTCATCTTGCTTGGCTTGAGTCTCCTCTCTCCCTTAGGAGAGGTGTTGCACTGCTGTTCCATGACAGCCCAGCTGTTCTTGGGCTTCCTGCGGGAGCTCAGAGGCCACCATGTCTGAGGGGCTCCAGGGAATGTCAGTGACCATCCAGTTCTCCTCTGCAGGAGCCATTGCTGTCTCCTATTTTGCTGTGGGAGGGGATGTCCTTGGGAGAGGCACAATGATCCTGGCCAGGGAGGACAGCAAGCTGCAGCTGCAGAGTCTCAGTGCCTGCTGGCACCGTGCTGGTGCATTTAGCCCTGGCCATAAACATCTGCTCCAACACTCACTGTGGCATCCAAGTGCCTTTCAGTGACGTGGTTGAGACACTATGTTTTGAATTCCAGAATGCCTCTCTTTTCACTTTAAGGAAATCCAATCCCACAGATAATTATTTCACTGCTGAAGGGTGGATTTCCAGGCATGGTACCTTCCCTTTTACAAAATCTATGTCTGTTTTATCTAAACCACCAGAAATCATAATAACTACCCTCCTTCTCCCCCCCTTTTTTACACATAAATTTGCTATCATTCCTTGTCATACTTGAATGTTCTCCCACCTGTCCTCAATTTAATCCATGAATGTAAGCACATAAATCTTTGTGACATTTTGGCAGAAAGTACCTATTTTCAGATGACTCCTTTAGGAAACTCTGAATCCAGGTGTTTGTTTTTTGCATAAAGTGTTGCAAAAGGGGAATTTTAGTGTGACCATACAACCAAAAAACTGGTTACATTTGAAATTCTGCAAAAAGGGTGGGTTAGCATGCGTGTAAACTTAGTGTTTCTTTTCCACACCCTGAGTTATACTCTGAGAGCTAAATGATAATTACTGCACCATCTGTAAAGGGAAGGAATATGGGATTTTGCTGCTACAAGAATGTGATTACACAAACTTTGTTATGTGTAAAGAACATGCACTGGGTATTTAAAAGTCCTTTATCACATTTGACACATAAGGCTGGAAAGGGGAATGCTGATCGCAAAACACATTTTTGGGATGAGGTGAAAAAAAGAGGAAAAAAAAAAGGGATATAGTTGGCAATTTTTCTTGGCCAGATGGTTTCTAAACAAAGATCAGAATCTATTTGAAAGTCTGATCATAAGATCTGGACTGAAAAGTTTTGACGTAAGGACTGCGTGGTCTGAAATTTGAAAAGCCTTTTACCTTGAGTTTCTGTGGGACCTGTAGAAACCCTGCCTTTATTTAAGGTTGTATGATGAATTAAAATAGAGGTGCTCACTCTTCTCTTTCTAGCAGATACTTTAGAGGGAGCAGATTTCTTATTTACTAAGTGCTGTTCTCCAGCCCTTAGGGGTAAAAAAAATTCTTGTTTTTTTAAGGTTACTCAGATTTGTCATCAAACTGCAAATGCCCCCCTCCCCAATTAATTGATAATTAAAAAAAATTCCTTTGTACCTAAGCACATGTGTACGGATATCTTAATAAGAAAATACCAAAAACGTCCTTTATTTCTAAGTTGATGGGAATTCCACAGTCTTTCAGTCTTCTTTCCCAAAGGTGAGATAAGCAGGTAGTGGTGCTTTGGCTATTAATGGACAAATAACTGACTTGGAGAAACTTTGAAAGGCAGGGGGAAGAGGGAAAAAAAAGAAAGGTGAAAAAGAAAACAAGAAGGAACTCTAACAGGAAATCAGGTGGCTTTTCTTCCTCTGATATAAAATCTTAGCACAGCCCTCCCCCTTCTCTAAAAAAATCCTATTGCACAGCAGATCCACATCTCTCACACACCTTTTTTCCCTTGAGAGAGGATGGAGGGAAGGACCACACAGGACAGTGGTTACACTATCTCTCTTAGCTCACTCTCCTGGCGGGCAGTCCGATGGGGTGCAGATAAGGGCAGTACAGGGACTTAGCCGGAGGATAAGAGCAGGCATTGTTCCAACGCTGATATTCCCCACTATAGCAGACGATTTTTTTTCCCCCTTTAAATCCCATAATCACTTATATTTCGCAGAACAACAAAAAACCCTTTCTCTTTTTACTTCTAATGGACTAATCCCGCAGAAAGGCTTTGCTCTGAATTCATACTTTTCTATAGGGCCGCAATCTCTTTTCCAGTGAAAAGGTTAATTCAAAGGTCTTTTGACCAGGCCGGGCGGCCGGGAGCGCTCCCGAGGTGGCAGCACAATTGCCGGCACAGGAGGGGAGTGGCAGCTGCGGCTCCCGCGTCTCGCACCCGCTCCCCGGTGCCCTCATAGTTTCTGGAGTTGACTACGGCTCTGGGAGCCAAGATAAGACACCGCTGTAAGGAAGATTGATGCATGGATTGTGCTGCGTGAGACCGCAGCTTTCAGCTGCCGCCAGCACCAGCACCGATCTCTCAGGGTTTGCTGATGCAAATCGGAGGGAGAGGCTGCGGTTGGGGGTCTCACATGGGATGCCCGATGTACCTGCTGGCACCTTTGTGGTTCACTCTTGCATATCACCCTTAAAGGTGAGCAAAACCAGCCCCTTGCACTCTGTGTACCTTTACGTCCTCCGTGTACCTTCATTGAGAGAGAAAGCTGAAATTTGGATGGACCCGTGGAGTTGGCTGTTGTTGATGCTGCTCTTTTGGCATCATCAGAACAATCCCTTTAAAATCCCAACTTCCCATGAACTTACCCATTCTGATCTGAATTTCGGGTGCAGGGATTCCCGCTGGCCACCCTAATCTCCCGCCTGGGCAAAGGATTCTTTTCATGCTGATGGCACAAAGGACTTTGTGGCAAGTTTTGCACAGCATGCGCAAATGAACCGATCTTCTGTTTGCAAGCAGGAGGAGAGTTTTCTTTCTTTCTTTCTTTCTTTTTAAAGTATTCAGTTCATAGTGGTTTGTTCCCTTTACTCACTCAAGCTATCCCAGGGTAGAGAACGAGTTTCCTGCCAAAAATTGAAGCATATTCTACTTTGGAGGGGGGAAATAGCATTACTGTTTAGAAGTAACACTTTACATTTGCTCTAAAAATCCAGAACAGTTTGCACAGAAACATTATTCTGCTGACAAAAACAATTTATAAGGTGAAGTTATGCACCATGTTCTATGGGACTTGTCCACAAACATCTGAGGGCAGATTGTTTTGTGAAGGCTTACGCTGCGCAGTTCTTTGTTGCTGAATACCAGTACCAGCGGTAGGAAATATTCTCAAGTAAAAAGAAATGGTAGCTGTTACTATCTAAAGATAAGATAAACTGAACAAGAGGCATTAAAATTAAAAGAGAAAAAGAAAAAAAAATGGCAAACCAATTATGTTCCTCTAATGGGATGGTATATATTTCTGAGGCCCAAATGGGACTGTCTTCTAAGGGAGCTGATCCGATGTCTCTTTTGGCACCTGAGCAATGGCATTTTCCAATCTCCCGTCAGCAGGACTGTCTACACCTATCAGGCAGCAAACCCAGCATAGACACTCTTTTCTTGAAGTTTTCTTTTTTATACATTGATCTCATGACACCAAAGATAGAGGGAACTGTGGGGTTCCAATGTCCATGAGTAAATGATTGAAATCACACAGGTCTCAGTGGCAAGTTCCTCTTCTCCTGAGTAAAAGTGTCAGTAAATTCAGGGGTCTGGGCCCAGTCTGAGTATTTTCTTGAGGAATGTCCTGCTGTTCCCTTCTTTCCTTTCATTAGAAAGACTCTTTTATAATCAATGCTAAAATGCTAATTGGTGAAGGAGAAAATCCCCAGATTTTTCACCAAAACATTTCATTTTGTATCTACTATTAAAAATTTCAGTAGTGCTTAATAGAAGAGGGGACACAGTTTGCACAAACGTATTTGTATTCTCCATAGTGCTTAGCAGCTCCAGCTTTTATTTCCTCTAGAAAGGATTAAAGTTAGTTTTTTAATTTTTAAGATTCTGTAACCTGTGTAATACTCACAGGCTGTTTGAGCATAAAACTTCACAACTGCAATGCAGTTTCCATCTCTTTAAGTGCTTTAGTAACTTAAACAGTAGTAGTGGCAAGACTAGATGTATAAAGTAAGCAATTACAGTATAGTCAGTATTTCTCATACCGAGAGAAAATTAGCATGGTAATTAAGTTCGTGTCTACTTTTTTTGCAGCTGTATTTTCGCCAATCTAATAATCTTGGAAGGTTATAATTACTTGTCTTTTAAGATGCATCTGCTATCTTGCACGGTGTGGCAAGCACAACCAATACTAGTTTTATTATAATCAGTCATTTTGGAATGCAAAGCAAAAAGAACCACCGAGGTCAGCTGATCATTTGCCTTGATGGGCTTTGAGTACAACTCACTCTTGTGCCTCCTGCAATTGTCTCTTCCTTATTAATCAGAGTTTATTCCTGCCTTTACTAATGCATATCTCCTGATTTTGCATATTAGTTTACAACAGTGACCAACTAGTACAGGGTATTATCTGGTGAAGAAGAAAGCATTATGTATTTAGGATATCTGTACATACATTCTCACAGTAGTTTTCTTAGGAAAAAACTATTGGGTCAGATCTCCCTTTACTCAAACAGATGATACAATCTCATACATTTACTAAATCAGTAAACCTCAGAGGAGATAGTGTGGTTAATTAAGCATACTATTGAGAAAGGAGTGGTTGTGAGGACCTTTAAAAAACAAGCAAACAAATCCCTACCCCTGCATTTCAGTCCCAGAATCTTTCTGAATTACAGATTTTTTTTTTTAATCTGAGTTCAGTGCAAACGGTACAGTATTTTGTGACTTAAAAAGTAACTGAGTGGGCAGGTGGATATGCCCAGCCCTGTCAGCCACCCTGCAAGTGCCTGTGCTCACACCTGAACACAGTGACACATGCTGTGGTCGTTTCTGACCCAAGCTTGGTGTGGCCCACCATTTCTCTTATATTATATTGGTGAGAAGAAATCATAGATGAACTTCCACTGCTCTGCAATGAGCAGTTCTGTGTAAAAGTGATCTCTACAGCTGAGATGAATTAAGTTTTCAGTCAGTTTGTTTTACAAAAATAAAATAAAAAAAAATCTAGCCAGGTCAACAAAAGCTAGCCAGAAATAATTCCTCTAAAAAAAGAAACTAAACTCTAAATACTTCAGTTGGAATGAAACTTGTCTGGTCCCAAAGAAAGAATTTTATGCAACTCAATTCTTGTATGTTTTGGGGTAGATGAGAATTTGGTTCCCAACAGCTGCTCACTCCCATTATTTTCCTGTTTTTCCAGAAAGTTCTTTGCCCAGTTCTGTTTTACAAATTTTTGTCATTCTTCAAAGATGTAAAAAAACCCCCCAGCCAATCAACTAACCATCAGAATCAAACCCCAGGGTTAATAGTCTGGTTGTCAAGTCCACCTCAAACACCCACTGCCAGCAGATGTTACCACCTACAGACCTCACCTCATCTTGGATGCTGGAGCTCTGGGTGTTGGACTGCATATGTAGTCTTGGGCACATAGTTATTTAAAAGCTTATTGTATTTTACTGGACAAGAGCAGATGTGCTCAGACTGCAGGTCCAATGTGCTGTGTGGGGGATGCAGCCCTGTCTCTGTGCCTGAAATGACGAGCACAGATAGTAAAAACAGCTGACCAATATCACTGAGAAGCAAAATTCCAGTGTCAGATATGTCTGGAAGTGACTCAGCTGAAGCCATTCAGATATTTTCAGATTTATATGTACCAAAGGGGTGAAATTTGATATCTTAGTTATTGATAATCATAGAATGATTTGGGTTGGAAGGGACCAGAAAGATCATCTAGTTCCAAAAATCTCATTTGTTTTTCTGCTTCTGCAACCTTCAGGCTTCACTGTAGAAGGGAAAAAGCTTCGAATTTCTAAGATGTAGTTTGGGAATTAAAACTCCAACAGCATGATATGCAGTATTATACCCATTTATGCTGTATAAATAAATATCCCAACTTTTTTTTTTTTTTGTTAGATTCTGCTCTATTACTGAAACCAAAAGCATTTGTGCTTCCAAAATGATCCTCAGAGAGTTGCTTTGCATTTACTGAGACTTTCAGATTGGCAGGGAGCCATCGGACAACTCACTGAAAGTCACTGAAAGCTAGAAGCAGTGTGAGAGTTCGATATGGAAGCACAGTTTCACAGATATTACAGGGCTAGTTCAGATTTCACTTACACAGGAGCATGAGGACAACAACAGAAATATACTGGATTAGGAAATAAATAAATATACGGTTCCTAAGAGATCCCTATTACCACTTCTATACTTCTATACCACTTCTCTAATTCTTATACAACTTCTATAATTCTTCCAGAGGAAAACAATCCTCAAGAGAAGAAAAAACAAAGAACAATTCTTCTAACTGTTGAGTAAATCTGTTTTGAGGACAGCCAGAGTACAAACACCTAACTATGGGATTTGGTTTTGAAGAGGTTAAGGCTGAAAGTATTAACTACAACTACTAAGAAGTTCTTTTTTTGGTTCACAGATTTTTTTACATTATGCAGTCTATTTTTCTAAAATTACTTGTCATTTCTTCAAAATATGATTTTGGGTTTTGAATAGCACACAGGCAATTCACTGTAAGGGTTCACCATTCAAATGTCAGAAGCCTTGGTGTGGTTGGCTTCTGAAGCAATGTGGGAATGATTCTGGTTGCTAATCGTGTGATTTATGTAATCCAATGAATTGCAAATTGCAAACACAACAATGGAGAATTAGCGCTATCTTTGAAAGTCTGACTCATCCTTGTAGGCCCCAAGTTCTCCATTTAGGAGTGGTGACAATGACATGCAGCACACTGGAAGGATAGATGCTTTTATGCTGAGCTGCCATGGGGACTGAGGATTGAGATGATGTCTTTGGTGAGAGCTGTAAGAAGAGCTCTGCTGAACTGCAGCAGTAGCAGATGACATTTGTTTAAGCTGAAGCTTTAAATTCACCCAGGTTTCTTCTTCATGGCAACTGTATTTTGTCCCACAGGCTCCTGAGTTTCTCCTAGAGCACCCAAATTGCTTTGCACTTTCACTGGGTCTTGGGAGAAAAAGGTGCATGTTTGCTGTTTTGATTAAAGCAAAGGAAGCAAACTAAGGGTTTGTGGTCACTCACTTGTTTGGATCATTATCCCCACATTGAGCTGGGAAGCAGGCAGGAGGTGGCTTTGAGAGCAGTGAAACTAAGTCATGCTGGACCATGCTGGAATATGAATTTCCAAGGACACATATAAATATCTGGGCACTTTTAAGATATTTTATAGCAATAGCTGACCATCTGCTGAAGCACGTGGAAGGTGTTGTGGGCCAGTAGCTGGGCACGACACAGGGAAGCAGATGGAAAGGGGAAAGTGCCACTAATTAGGCTGAAGTATCGGTAATTTTATCTTTAGTTCTTGGAGAAAAAGGCGTCCATGTCAACAAAGGAAGTGGACAAGCAGAAGTCCATATTGACATGCTGAAATGCACAGGCTCACCTAAGGGGCAATCAGTACAAAGAATGTGCTTGAGAAATAATTCTACTACAACTACACAGGTTCAGTATTAGGATAACTGGATAGAGGATTTGGTGGATTTGGGGAAAAATGCTTTTAAAGTACAAACTGGTCTGCACCTAGGACTCTTACATATTCCATATTACAGATCCCAGAAGTGTGTTCACAGCACCTGCCCAAAGCCTACAGAGGGGCAGGCACATTGATTGCATGGTAGCTTTCCTGGAGAGCATTTGCTGGTTTGGCTCTATGATGGGAGTTGCTGAGTCTGTATTAGACTAAGCACATCATATTTGTTTTGTTACCAGCATTTTGTGTGGGGAAGACTGTATGTTAGGCTGCCTCTTGGCAGGGTGTGGGGAAGAACAGCTGTAGAGCCAATAATTAATTCCATAATTGCTCTTACCTAGACCAAAACTGAGACAAACCTTAGATGGAAAAATAGTGCTGCCAATGCTGTGATCAGCTGTCTGAGGAGCCAGAAAATGTTAATGCAAATAGGTCCAGCAACAAGAAGGAGCTTAGCAGACCTGAACCCCATCATTAGAAGTGTAAAGGAGCCTCTTAAAAGTTAATTTTCCAAAACACAGGTATGGTTAGTTTCCCTGCAGAAATTAGCAAATGCTCCATGCTGATTGAAGCATGGATTTTTAAACTTTGTGTTATCAGCACAGTGTAAAGAAAACCTATAGCAAAAGCTCCTTGCAGTGAACTGAATATGCAGTTGATGGTGAGTTGAAGATCCTGAACTCAGCTGTCCAAATGAGTGCTGTGGGCTTAGCTATGCCAGTTCTCTTATGAGATTCTTTAAATAACTGCATAAATAAAGTAGCTAACATATTTTTTCAGTGCCTTTGGTTATCCACCCTGGATTTTAATTTTCTGCCTCATAGAAAATGCTGTTTGTATATTACAGTGGTGAAACATCATCAGAATATCTTTACATGATACATAGAAAGGAAACCATAGAGCAGAACAGAGCAAACCGTCAGTAACCGCAATACCAACTGTACAGCCTTTCATGGCAGTGCTACTTGCCAATAACGATGCCTTGCATGTATAATTGCAAGTTTCTAAAAGTATTACTGGCTTTCAGTGGGAATTACTGCAGACATGATCCACAACACTCTTTCTGTATTTCATTTGCAGCAGTTTTGCAGGCTTTGCCCTTTCTCTTCACTGTGAAAGAGGAAACTGTGCTGAAAATGATGACATAACTCACACCCTGAAACCGAATACTGATATTTTTAATGACACCTTCAATAGGTTGATTAAAGTGCTGATTCTGAATAAGTGCTCGGCATGAGATAAAAAGTATATATGTGCACTATATAATAGATAGCATGCAATACATAGTATATTATATATTTATAAAAAATATATATATTACCTACAAGTATTTAAATGTGTGTATTTGCAGTCCCTCACCATTGCTCATCATTGCCATATGCACAAAGCTGCCATTTAAATGTTTGCTGGCTACTGTGGAAAGAGCAGAGGCAGAAATGTAACTGAGATTGTATGAAGAGGTGGTGAAAAATTTTTGCCTACAAGTAGAAGGTGCATATTTGCTCTGACTGTCTGTCCTGTAAGTCAGCCTGTTCTTGGCAAGAATCAAGAAAGCTCAGTAAACATCCCTTACCTTTTAAATTAAAGTCTATTTAGTGCACTTCAAATGAGCAAGCTTGTGAAACCATGGGTTTGGTTTTGGCCTTTCCTGACAACTTAAATGCATATTATTTATTTATTTAAAGGGATTTAAAATACTGTAAACAAAGAGGTGGTTCCTTCTCTGACAGTATTAGTCAAATGTGGACTAAGTTTCAGTTTCACTGATGCTCTTCCCCCTTGTCGATAGTATAGATGAGCACAGATCCCATCTTTGCGTGCTCTAGTCCATGAAGTATTGTTAATTCATTATCTGGTGGACTAATGAACAACAGACATTTAGTTCTTGTTCACTGCTGCTTCGTACTCATACTATGCTTCCCAGAAATGAGCCACTTTATTCCAAACTGGAGTTCTGGAATTTATTATTTTTTCTTCTTGTTTCTGATGACCGCAACTATTTTTCATAAGCAGCCCCATTCCTTTAGTTTGTGCCAGCTATGGAGAAAGGATAATGGGGGGGAAAATAAATCACAAATATGACAATGGTAGTAGCTGGCACAAGTGTCCTTTTCCAGAGCACTGCATTTGGCTTTTCAATTTCTTGCAAATTGCAGACATAATAGTTTATTGGAACAGGTCACAGGAAAATTGACTATCTAGTAAAAGATGATAGACACCACAAAATGGTCATGGTAGTAGTAAAATGACTACTGCTGGTGTTGGAACACGATAGTAGCAACCATAGTACTATTGTCTGTGCTTTGTAGTGCTAAATCAGCCACTGAACTGTCCAGGAACTGCACAACAAAAGCATTGGTCCTTAACTTCCATTTCTTTCATGCCCATTCTGTTTAAAGTGATTTTTTTTTACAAACAACTGTTCTTTGCAAGGACCAACCAGGTGAGGGCAAACACCCCTTATTCGCTCTCACCACGTGTGCCATAATCACCTGTGGATAAGGCGACTCACCTGAACTCAGCGCCCCATGGGCTCCCCAGAGATGGACAGGAGGAGGGGGTGTCTGGGGTGGACATGCACTTTCACCAGCCACAGTGAGGGCTGCGCTGCCAGGGCCAGATATAACACCCCTGTGCTGCCCTGCTAGCTCAGGGGCTGAGCATCATCAACCACCTTCTCCAGAATACCTCTTTTTTACCCAGTGAAAGGTATTAACTGAGTTAATAACATTGTTGCTCGCTGCAAGGAAGCTTAAAATTCAGTGTTGGAAATTTGTTATCACACCTAATTTTATTTTTACATCTCTGTTAGCTGCAGTATGACTGACATTTTTGTGATGCAGAGTTTTACCTGTTCCGTAGTGCTTCACACTTGTTTTTATTCAGATGTATGGTTTGGGCTGAAGAAATATTTATATTTCCTTTGACTTCACTATCAATTGCTTTTAGAGTAGCTCATTTAAAATAAATTTGTAAAAATGAAATCTCCTTAATGAAACAAAGAGGACAGGACACACTTGTATTGAGTTCATGTCTGCCTGCATCAAAAGCAAAAAATCTAGTTATAGTTGTGCAGCAACTCAAATTCCAAGAGCCTTCAGGTTCAGTTTTGACTGATACTGTCACAGAACACTGAGCTGGAATCACAACTTTGTATCTCTCGTGGAACAGCTGTGTTTCACCATCTCAAAGGGAGGGAACAAAGTGAGCATCCAATCCTGAGAGCTCTTCTCCAGGGAGATTCCCATCACACCTGTGAGAGAATTAAAGACGTCAATTGCATGGTTAACATTTTTATTGATTTTTTTGCTAAGGAAAGCAGTGGGCAGATGTCTGTAAAACATGTCTAGGCTTAATCTAGTTGGCCACTGGATGTCACTGATGGCCTCAGAAACACAATGGTAGTATGTAAAAAAAAATACATGAACAGGTATTAAAAGCAAAGCCTGTACATCATTGTACATTTGAAGGGAAAATTAACAGTGTCTCATCAGCTTTGAAAGATGTTACTACTGGAGTTTCTCAATGTAAATGTGTGCTAAGCTTTCTCACTGTAGTGAGAATGTTTGTTCCTATAGTAACAGAAAAAAATACCTACCGTTTCCATAAGCTGGAGCAGAACCTGGTTATGATCACAGATAGACAAACTGGTGAGAGCTGAATTGTATCGGAAACTCACGCAGGTCAAGGTCAAACATTCTAAAGAGTTTAAAATACATAAAATACTTTCTTCTTATTTAGTTCTTTTTTCCTCCCTTGTATAGCCCTCACTTTAACTCTAAATGGGAACTGCCAGTCTGTCAAAAAGAAAACACATTTGAGTGGTTATTGAGCCAGCCTGAAGCAGGAGGTACCAAAAGTAAGTCTTTTTTTTTTTTTTTTTTTTTTTTTTTTTTTTTGTCTTGGCAGTTTGTGTAACTCAGAAAATCCTCTGGCTTTTGGGTGCTCACCCACAATGAAAGGAACTCTGGCATTTTGGGGATATTTGCTAGTTGTCACTACCTTTAGCTAATGTATCCTGAACTGGCAGGAAAGAAAATTGCCTTTGTTTTGGTAGATGAAAATATGATAATGTCTAATGCCTTCATCCTCTGGGGTGGCGAGAACAAACTGCCCACTAAATCAAGCTCAGACTTGTGCTCTGCAGAGTGGTTTCACAATTGCTAAACATCTGCTAGGCCTGTTGGTAACTAAAACACATTTCTGGAAAGAGCAAATATGGTTGTTATTTCCCTGCATTTTCTTGGGATAAAAGTTAAATGGGGTTGCACGAAACAGAGAGCTGAGCTTCTCTTGGAGTGCCTCAGCCAAGGGAAGTGACAATTGCTGATGGTGACTAATTGAAAAATAAGGTTGTTAAACATTTGAATACATCCAGTGTTGGCCAAGTTATTTCCAGAAGACAAAGCAGCCATAGGCCGAGCTGAGTTCCTAGCAATACTAGAAAGACAGAGCTCCTGATTGCACTCTGAAGAGCTAGAAATCTGCTGAAACCAAAAATTCAGGGGTTAATTTTCATACTAAGCTCACATTTAGAAAAACATGAAACAGATGTTCATATCAAAATCTGGTATTTTTCCGTAAGAGCCAAACATGAAAAAGAAGTGAAGTTAAAGCATGCATGCTAATAGCTCCTTTCAAATAGTTTAGTCTTTTTCAAATGCATAGATGTTCAGAAAATCTCAGTCTAAGCAATTCTGGGTAACGTTAAAAAAAGTCTCTGCTGGCTTAAGCTAACAGAGTAGCTGCTTTATCTCAACAGGAAAGAACTTTTCTCTTGGGGTCCTCTGTCTCACCATCAAATTCTTGCGCTAAATTAACTATTAATCGGTGTGTACATAAGTCTGTATGTAAGGATAACACATGGCAAACAGGCAACCTGCACAGGGAGACACTGACCACACCAAGGCTGCTCCCAGAAAGAAGGATCCAAAGCATAGTTAGAATGGCCCTTTGCCAGGTCCCTCTCTGATCAAAGCTACAGCAATAGTCAGACATGACACCATAAATGAGAAATGTAGCACAAATAATACAGAATCAATGATGTATTGTACTTAGCATTTTCCCAGCAATTTGCTGTGTTAGTGCTTTGGCCATCTGACACCTGGGCAGCTCCTGGACCGTGGTAGGCTCTGCAGCTGCTGTGTTTGCTGCAGCTCACCAGACTTTGGATGCAACTCCGGTGGCTGTGTGTATGAATCCCTGCCTGTTAGTCCAGCTGAATTCCAGATAGACACTGTAGATTAGCTGTTGCTATTTTTGTAAATCTAGATAATACTTAGAAGTAGAAAAAATGCACAATTATCTTGGGTAAAGTCAGCCCCACCGACACTAGCTGCTTTGTGAACGATACTGAAGATACTGCTTGTGCAGGCATGTTTTTGACAGTCTACTCAGAACGGCTCTAGTTTAATCTAAGTGCACTTTGGCACTTCTACCGGCTGCAATTCCTTATCCAGAACATTTTTTCCAGCTGTGTTGACTGGCTCTTTCAGAGATTGCTGACATTTTCTCGCTGTTTTCTTCTTCCTACTTCTTCCTCCCTGATCTTTAGTTTTCCTTCCAGCTGCTCAAGGCTATGCAGATCTAGCTCCATGAAGGATTAACATGTTAAAACCCCCAGCAGCAAAGGTTGATCAGAGGTCCATCAAGAGCTACCTTCTGTCTCTCCCCACTCACTGATAGCAAGGGGATCATACCCTACACAGCTCATCTTTCTGTGCCTGCCACTCCACAGGACTGGCCAGTTTTTGGTACAGTCTTTGGAAGGACTAGGATGGCTTGGAGGGGATCTTCATTCATTTTATACTGTAAATTGATATGCTTGCATAGGACTAAAGCACACCTCACATATTTTGCTAAGGAACTTGAGACAAAAGCAACTAATTAACTATTTATAAATTGGGGTTTTCCTACTGAAAAGAATGAAAAAAAAACCCAAACAGCTGATGCTCTCTGACACCAGATAATACTCTTTTAAGAGACCTATTAATTTTATGGCAGAACTGTCCAAAGATAGCTGAGCTTGCTTTGAAAGAGTAAAGCTGAGTGCTAGAAACACCACAGCCCTTGATCTGGTTGGAGCACCTCTGCATCTCCCTGTCTTTTCTCCTATGCACACATTGCTATTCCTAATATCCTGAATCAAGTATCAAGCCAGGCCTTTAATCTAAATAAGACTGCTAATAATAATAAGAATAAGCATGATATACATCCCATTCTTGGATTTAGGCCAGGCTTCCACTAAAAACTACAATATCAGTTGATGAGTATTATCCCTTGTTTTGTCAGCAAAAGTCCCTGCCGTGGACTTAGTTATGACAGAACTCTATATTCACCAGGGTAGCTTATTTCACCCATGTTACGCAGCAAAAGCTCAGTTTTGCCAGAATAAACATGTCTAAGCCAAGTGCACGGACAGTGCTCTAGAAATAGCTACACTGGGACAGCGCTCTGCTGCAGCCCAGGTTTAGGCACAGGGAGACTGGGGGATCCTGCCCTAACACAGATAAGACTACAAGGCATAAGTTCAGACAGTGAGAGACTGGGAAATGTCCCAATTCCTGATGTTACTGTCTCCTAGCCTTAGTAGCAATGAGCTATTGGCAACTTGAGACAAGCTGCCTCATGCAGAGGAGCTACAGGCCAAGGGAAGCTAACTGTTTCTGTCGTGTTTAATTTGACCACTTAAACAGTTAATCCCTTTGCAATGTCATTTTTTGGCATAGATACCACATCTGTCTATTTCTGAAAAGATCTTTTTACTAATACAGCTTTTTAGTATATGAAACAGTTTGCATCAGATTACAGTGCCTCAGCAGTAGCAGACACTATCTGTAGGCATGCACACAGACAGACACACGGACATCTGCACCCACACATTCACGTTTCCTCTAAACATCTCTGCTCTGTCCTACCTCCTGTTTCTCTGTGATGCCTGGTCTTCCCTCTTTGCTCCACATCAGAAACAAAACAGAACATGCTCCGGGCAAGTTGTATTCCTGTGTGCTAAGGCTTTACATACAAGATCCAAGGTGTAACAGATTATCTTTCTTTGATATTTTTTATTTGCTCAGCTTTCTTATCTTCTGCTTCACTGACTGTTGCTGCCTTATTCAAGCATATTTAACCTAGGCTCTGCTTTGCTTGAACCAATCCTTACTTGCAGATACTGGGCTTACTGGAGAGACACCAGTGAAGTGCCACAAAGATGAGAAAGAGACTGGAGCACCTCTCATATGAGGAAAGGCTGATAATAATAATAAATCACCATCAATATACTATCAGTAAATATCTGAAGGGTGGGTGTAGAAAAGAAAGAACCATGCTCTTTTCAGTGGTGCCCAGTGATAGTACAAGAGGCAATAGGCACACACTGAACACACGAGGGTCTGTCAGAACATCAGGAAACACCTTTGTTCTCAGGTTGACTGAGCATTAGCACAGGTTGAAAAGAGAGGTTGTAGAGTCTCCATCCCTTGAGGAATTCAAAAGCCACCTGGTCATGGTTTGACGTAACTGACTCTCTGTCATCCTGCTTGAGCAAGGGGATTCGATGAGGTGATTTCCAAGCTCCCTTCCAATCCCAACCATACTGTGATTCTGGGGAATAGCATAGCAAGTTAGTTCTTGTATTAGGTTCAGCAGAAGATTGGTTTAGGAAATCAGTTTTTCTCCTCTTTTTGTAGGTAGTTTGTAACAACTGCAGGGCACACTGAAGTAATTTAAACTTCTCATGTAACAGACACTGCAGTAGACACTATATAAGAAAACGACTTTCATAATTAATATCAACATGCCCAATCCTGATGCTGAAGAAGCAGCATCTGTGAGTAGAAAGAACAGCAGTGGATTTCTCTTCCATGATTCTTCTTTTTATTCCTTCATGAAAGTGATGAAATTTCGGGTCTTTTTCCACGTGTGAAAAGATCTTGCACAGAGGACTCATGTTTAAGAACATGCACGTGGTAATTGTACCGCAAAAATAATGTTGGTTTGCAATGCCTAGATATATAGTATTTTTATTAGGGCTGAAAGAGTTTTAAAAAAACAGCTGAGAAGACACATATGCGTGTCTTTTCTCTCCCTTCGTTTCTAAAGAATTTAATTGGATTTTAATCCACTCGGAAATAAGCACAGAAAAAGGGAAAGGGAGAAGAATGTAGACAAAGAGGAGAATGAAAATTGAGCATAATTTAAACAGGAAAACTGAGTTTCACCTGCACCTTGGAGTTATTGTGAAAAGACTTGTCTTTCCAAGAAACTAATTTTTTTTCCTTTAGAGTACATATAAGTAATGGGCCATGGGAAGGTTATGGAGTAACAGAGTATTTAGAGTCTGCTGAAAAGACATTTAATTTGGAGCTTGCCAGATACCCTTCTGGCAACTTAATATTAAGGCTTTTATATACTGTGTGGTGTATCTTGTTCCCTGGGTCAGATTTGGGTGCATTCTTTTGGTGGAATGCATTCTGTGGCAGCTGAGACACATTATTCTCTGGCTATGTCTTGTGGAAGTAAAAGAAGTGGGCAAGAAAGATGTTTTGAGACAAAATCTGAATGGAGATATCGGGTTTTAGACAGCAACTACAGGAACTTGCTTTCAAGGGTTAGAGAAGAAAACTTAAAACAAGAGCAAATCTGCAAGTCAGGAAAAAATATTATTGTATTGTTATTAAACTGTTATTATAACATAGAAGAGTTATTAAACTGAGCCCAGTTGATTTACTTTCTAAAAGAGCATATATAAAATTTCCATTTTATTTCATGTCCCCAACTGCAATGCCACACTATTTAAGTATTTATATGTATTTTATAAATGAATTATATTTGATATATCATTTACTAGTCTATGTTTATTCATTGTTTGGGGTCTAGTAAGTAAAAGAGAAGTTCTTTATAGATTGACATCAGTTATTTTATTCCGGACTTCTTAATACGTTAGCTGTGTATTCCGATTCCAGTGACTTAATGGTTTCTTTTAAATACTGAATAAAAAACCTCTAGGGAAGCTATTTAGAAATGCATGACTTATTCAGTGTGAGGTATCTGCAGATGATTGATTAAAAAAAACTTTGCAGACTAAGGAAAACTGTGGACTAAGAAAGAATTTTAAAATAATTTTGTTTCTGTACATACAGTGACAAAACCTTTAGATGGTTTTAGATGTCAGTGAAAATGTTTGTATGTGAAGCTAACATGGTCTTCACTACACATTTGTTTCATAAATTAGAAAAGAGATCTAAGGTACACGTTCAGCTCATCTGGTTTGTAACAGAAACCATGAGTATGGTGGATAGGGTACAAAGATGAGCTCATTCAAGAATTCTTCTGAAAGAGTAATTTATCATTTAGGTAATTTGAAAGGTTCCTCTTGTCATTGCAATGGTGGCAGAAGCAGGCTTTTAAAATATATTTTTTGTAATTACCCCATAAGCTGATGCTTAAATTTAAGATTTCACTAATGATAGACTTTCCATCTTGTAAATATTGGGTAAAAATTTTCAGTATAAAAGTCTGTACTGAAATGTAAAATAAAAAATTGTCTCTTCTTCCTCTAAACAAGGATGACTTCCAGTATCATTAGCAATTGTTCCCAAAGAAGATTCTGGTTTGGATTATATTATATATACAATGGGAATTTATTTGAGGTTTCCCAAGTTTACTAGTTCCATTCCCATGAGTTAACAGACAGTAGATCAAGTGCTTTACAGTCAAGTATTCCCATGGCAAATATCCACCAATGTCCCTTTCATCTGATGCAATGGCATAGTGCCCATTCTTCTGCTTCATCACTCTCTTTCAGTGCATACAGTGTTCCAGGAAAGGGCCATATCATGTATTAGACTATGTGGGAGACATTAAGCCTAATCTTTAAAACCTTATGGTTCTGTTTCGTTTTTAGCTGACCACTGGAAACAATTACAGCACAGACAACACATGAGAATGTCTGACAGCTTCTTCGGTCCCTTGGCGCTCAATCACTTGGTGAGTCTTCAGGTTTTTGTTTAATATGAACAGTCCAAAGCCCATGTTTGCATCAATATCCTGAAAAATGAGCAAGAGCCAGGCAACAGGTGGTCAAGGTGACTGTCATTAGATATCTATCAAATAGGTAAAATATATTTTTAAACAGACATTTTCTTATTTCTTATTTTCTTATTTTATGCCAGGCAGTACATTAACAGCCACTGATTCCTATTCATCTGAAGTTTTTGTGCTTGCCATTGCTGAAAGCTCATAGCCTTCATGATGATTACAGTTACTACATCCTTATAAACATAACTAGTAAACTTTAGTTGCTGCTGGGAAAACTTTTCATAATCTTGGCTTTCACCTAATAGTTTTCAAAATGAGATTTGGGCCTCCACAGATAGTAGAAAAATAGATGGAGTTGGTGAATTCACATGCAGTACATTCAGCAGACACCACACAGCTAATTTGAGGGAAGCAGAATCTCTACAGAAGGTGCCTTCACAGGAACACAAGAGTTGGATTCAGGAATGTACAAATGCCATAAGGAAGTCTCGTCTGTTCAGAGAAGTCAGGAGCTTCTGGAGGACAGTCTGAAGATGAAAGTCAAGAGGCTGTGGAAGTGAAAGACATGACAACTGAGCAGTATGAAACAGGATTAACAGAACCCAGTTAGTCAGGAAACCAAAGCTGATGGAGAGGAAACAAGACCTTCAGATCTCCAGAGAGATGTTTCTTCATTTTTCTTAAGGAAAAAGGGTAAGAAACTATAGCAGCATGCTGGTTGGTGACCAAAAGCATCAAAACTAATGAAGATGCAAGGATGGAGATATTAAAAAAAAATCTTTTAAGTTGAGCATACAGTGAGCAGATATACTACAATTCTACCTAAAACAAGACATAGAAAAGACTCATGTCTAACTGCTTTCGTAAGTCACAATCTGTATGCGACTTTTCCATGATGTTGCTCATGTCCTGGGTCTTGTCAGACAGGCAGGACAGAATCAAGTGAGACCTTGATCAGCTATGTGATCTCTGAACAGCATAAATGCTGAATAGAAAAAAGTTTCCAAGCTAATTAAAAGGGATAGTTGTAAACGCATGTAAATTTTGCCCTTCAAAAGTTTGGTCTCTGTTTATATTATAATAATCAACATAAAATGTCACTACTTGCTGAGACTGTTGTAAGCATCTTTGTTCTAAAGTGGCATGAAATTCAAAGAGAGCTCAGACGTTCTGCAGACATTATTATTGATGGCTCTGCTTTAGGCTTTGACCCCATATATATTTCATGCAATAGTTCTGTCCCACTCTAATTGCCATACAGGAAGGCAAAAGCAAAGAAACATTAAAACCCCTGAATTTCTTAAATTATTAAAAAATATTGGATTTCATTGGAACTTTTTGTTCAAAGGTACTTCGGTTTTCATGTTCCCTGAATCAAAGAAAATTTCATCGGATGCACTTTAACAGAATTATTTAATCAGACCGTATTCTGTACCTTTGATCTGGTGTGCCTGTGTCTGCCTTCTTGAAATACCTCATACATAGAGGCCTTTTGATGATTTGAGAGTTTTGCTTGAAATAACAAACATATACAGCTAAATTAATGCAAAGTCCTGTTCTCTTTGAGCATGGACATTGAATGAGACAAAGAAAAGATCTGAGTGTTTGTAAATAGTATTTCCAGAAGGATCCAGAAAACCAGCACCTTGCTATAACTTGCCCAAGACTCTTATCTTATTCTTTTATAGAAATAGCAGAAGCTCACAAAAATAAGCAGCAAGTCTCTTAGCACTCCTTTCTGTGTAAGGTTTCAGGTAGTCCTCTTACACTCAGCAGAGGCACTCATTTAATGTATAACTCTGCCCAAAAATGAAGTAAAGAGAATAAAATAAGGCTGGCCAAACTGTATAAGTAATCTAATGTTTCTTCTGACTATGCGAATGATGATCCATTCTTGGCTTACGAATAATATAAATATACACTCTTCAGAGGAGAGATGAAGGATTGACGTGGATTTTTCAAGGATTTTCTGTTTAAAGAGGACATCCTGTTGAAAGCGGATGACATAAATTATAGTGGGTAGGTGTGCATTCTGTTTCTATTATTCAAATGTCTGAATAGTGATTGCTGTTGGTAGGAAAAAAAAGATGGCAGCTCTTTCAGGCTCTGAATTCATATTCTGTTTATAATTACTTATACACTGTACTGATTGACTGCTGCTAAATGCCTTTTCTCTCAAGTTTACCCTGACCCAAGTGGGATCCAGCACTGCCTCTTCCCCAAACTCTGTCACCCACCCAGGTGTCCCTCTGCTTTAGAAATAGGGTCTCTCAGTCCTACTGCTGAAGGCTTTGTCATGTTTTTTCCTATAGCTCTGGGCTGTTCAGTCAGTTATGGCACAATTCTTTTATAATTTAGATATTGTAAAAAATGTAGCGAGCAATGCAAATCAGAATTCACTTCAATGTCTTTTGTTGGTGTTATTTCTTTACTTCTTTTGGAAGCTCCTTGCATTTAGGAAGCTGGGATGTTTCCTCTTCTGCTCCTTTCAAAGCTTCTCCTTGAGAGCTTGGTATCACTCCTTTACTTTGAGACTTTGCTTCCTGCTTCACTTTTTGTCTCCTGTCATACTGCTCTCTCTGTTTCTCTTCCCTTTTCTTCTCCTTTTTTTTTTTTTTTTTTTTATAAGATGGTGAGAGATTCTTTCATTCTGAACAGCCTCAGCTCCATGGTGAAAGGATCAAAGCTTCCCACTTTGCTTAGTCTCTCTTTGCTCCTTTGCCTCCCCCCTCACTTTTTTTCCACCCTTCTGCTCTTTCAGAGTTCAGAGATGAAATAAAATTACTCTGTCCAAAGTGGAGCAATCTCTTTGCATAAGGAAATTCCCTTCAAATGGATGATTAACAAAGTTGAATGGCTCTCAAGTATTAATCCTATGCCAAGCATCAGAACTTCTTCTGTCACCACCTTTAGGTTTTAATTCAAAGTAAAAACAAATACAAATGAGACACTAATAAAGTCCTAGTCTCTGAGAGGAACATTTGATCTGACATGAATATAATATGAAACCAAATGCTTAAATTATATATGGAAAGGCACATTGAATCATAAGGCATGTGACATTTTTGAGCCCTGTGAATCTTTTCACCTGCATCTTTCCTGCATGTTTGTACATAATTTACTGCCTTTTTTCCCCTGGAGTATGGAAGTGGGATAGCATATTTTACCAAAGAGAGTTCTTAACAGAAAGCATAACTGCATTTACATGGCATTTGCAGTAAGAATTCAGACATTCCTTGGCTAATAAACTTATTTACCACAAGTGGTAATGTGCAGGTGTGCATTCTTTAACAAGCAAACTTCGGTTTAAAATGAGTTACACAAAACCTGTGAACACAAGATGAATCTTGCATACTGTGAACTTTCATATTGCTTTCTTTTATTGTTTTGTGTATCTCCATGAGTTAAAAGAAATTTAATTAAAATAATAAAGAAGCATTGCAATAAAAGAAACTCTCATAGCAATAGCTCTTTTGCCACCTTATTGTGCCTGAGAGAAAAGGTTCTCCAAGAAGATGATCTGATACATACTGAGCTGTACTGGTGGTTGTTTGTCTACTGTACCCAAACTTTTTTATTTGTGCTTTCTTCTGTTTGGCTTTTTAGAAAGAGGTGTGTGTCTTTTGATACCTATTTTTGGATGCCATCTGACTGGAGACCAAAGCCAACCCTACATTTACCTGGCTCAAACACCACACCCTGAGAAACCCAGTGATGACAGCTAACACAAAGAAGACCACACTGCAGCTGGGGTGTTGTGGAGAAGGTAAACAGGCTTTCACAGCTCCACCCTCCTTTTACTGTCTCAGCACTTCTGGACATACTGGCTGCAATGCCATGTATGCCATGGTCTGCCATGGCAGCATCTTCCACTTGTAATTCTATTTTCTGTTTGAGAACTTGTAACATCCTGGGTTAACAGCATGCATGAAAGTCAACAGGAAAGGAAGTAATGGATAAACTCCTCACAGAGGGCAGGGAACAATCACAAATGTAGGTCTTCTTCCAGCTCCCAAGGTTAAATCCCAGCTTGGCATTCTTTGGTCACCAGTGGTCACCAGTGGTCACATGTTAAGAGAAAATAAGGGGTAGGTTTTAAATGCTGGTGTGAGATTTCAGTTCTCTGGAACCTGTTTATCTAAACCAAAGGAAACATTATCTTCAGTGACTTGTGCGTGTGACTTATTTCCCATACACACCATAGATTAGCAAAGCATGGGCTTAGATTTGTTGACATTTAATAAAAGCTACACACTCCAGGGGAAAATAAATAGTTTTTGTTCCCTAGCCATAGCTGGATTTCCTTTGGTTGGAATCTTAGCTGGGTGCTCCTAACATTTATATTCAATTAGAACCAAACACAGCCAAGAGAATTAAAATCAAGAAGCAGGTTTGTGTCTGTATATGGAGACCATCATTCCATCATATTCTCACGTGCATTAGAAGAATTAAATATATTCCTTTTAATTTAACTCATATTAAACTCTTTAGGAAACCTGGCAAATATATAGATTTGCATGAGTAATCAGAACAGTCATTTGGACGTTTAGAAATGGAATCATTGACTTAATCCATATGTTTTAGCTTGGAGCTTTGAAATGTATCATGCTTACTCTGAGATGAAAATAGCGCAGTTTTAAGAAAGTCAGCTGTAAAAAATATAGCTTTTTGAAATTTTAAACTATCTGATAACAAAATATTGAGCAAACTATATTTATTAGCAATCTTTGAAAGACAAAGTATTTATTGTGAGAATAAGCTAATGCTATTCTCTTGGAATTTTATTTTGCATTTTATAAAATATGACATAACTTTTTGGATCTAATTCTACAAAATTACTGGTGGGAGAATATTTTCATGCTGGCACCATCACTCTACCTGTATTTCTATTCAGCATTGTAAGGCTTTAGGAAAATGACACCTAAGAAGGCTGAAATACCCATTAGCAAGGCCTTCCACAGCTTTCAGGTCTGGCCAAACAGAAGTGTTAAAACACATTTTCACCTAAGAGCATTCTGACTGATCACTTAAATGGCATCAGGAGGCATCAGGCATGGAATGACAGTATTATAAAGTATGACTTCAACAGTAAGCATTTTATGAGCATTTCATACGGTATGTACATACATGCACACACATATAAACTTTTCACATTTAGTGTTAATTTTGGAAACACCAGGTAGAAAATGTCTCCCCCTTTAAATCATTTATAAGGTTCATGTGCCAAATAATCTTTAAAGTAAGCGTATTAAACTAAAAAGGTGTGTTACGTTTCACTTGAGCTACAGAGTTCTTACCAGGAACTTGAGTTCCTAGGGGTACTTTTTGCTTTGCCAAAACTTGAGAACTTATCTCGGACTTGTGTTTTATTTTAATCACAAGGTTTTTTCCTTTCTATTATCCTGTGATCTGCTGCAAAAAACAACTCTACTTACTACTGCTAAAATAGGCTTGCTCTTACATGAAAGGACAGTGCTGGTAGTGAACTGGAAATGAAAGGTTTGTTCTCGTAATAACAAAACCTTTTTCTTAGAACCGCTTTTTCCTACTGTCCCATAATGACGGAAAGATCAAACACTGTCTTAAACACAGTAGTTCTATACTTCAGCAAAAAAAATGCTTCTTTATAATGTGAAACCTAAAAGGGAAAAAAACCAGTCTGTTGTTCAACAGCCTCTCTGATCATGATTTGGCTTCTTCTCTCATCTCTCTGTGCATAATGAACTCTGAATCTGTGCCCTATTACTTTGTAGCTTCACATGTAGCCTCCCCCACACGTGTTCCCACCACCAGACAGTTTAAGTCCTAGGTTAATAGCAGATCTATGGTGCTAGTAAAGGCTTTGGGAAAAGCCTTTAAATAGATTTTTATTGGTTTTAAAGAACAAGGTTATTTTGTGTTAATAATGGGCATGCATTAGGCTTTAGATAATTGCTTTATGTAACTTAAAGTTTTGCCTTTCAGCTAAATAAACACTGTATGTGTTCACAGGTGTATTGTCCTCAAGGGCATTCTGCTTTTCAGGGTGGCAGCTGCTGCCAAGGTGTTGCTGATACAGCTCTGTGTATAATTTATTGGAAACAGGTGCTGGCTTATGATGAAGATAGACAGGAAACTAAAGCAGACAACATGTTTAACCACCATTAAAAAATTCAGGTTCAGAAAGACAATGTGTCTGAGATGTTTGGTTGATGTTGCCAGCATCTTAGGGAGAGTTTACAAGCTCCCAGAAATCTCCATAAGGAACAGATTGTCCAGGAACTGCAGGCATTGCATTCTAGCAAGCGTTGCATGCGATGGCTCCAGTGTTCATTGATTACACAAATCCTGTCATTTGTAACTAACAAAAATTATGGAATGTATTCCTGGGCTGAAGCTAAAAATTACTCTGAAATGAGATTGATATCTTGAACTCTCAGGCTGAGGGTGCTGTGTGGCACGTAACACTCTTACGTGCACAGGTACGCTGGGAGAGTCGTACATTTGCAGGATTCTGCAATTTGACTCCCATATTTTAATGTTTGAGGACTGTAAGGAATCACTGGTAAGCACTAATATGTCAAAGCAAAATGGAAATCTGATTCAAATTTACAGATGCTCCAGAGGAGAGTTCCTCTGCCACCAGTAACTTACCCCAAACCTCTATAGTGCACAGGACAGATGAGTTGAGTGGCTGCCACGTTGTGGGAGCTGCTGCTGCAGCCCATCAGCACAGCACAGTGAGGGAGCAGCAGAGCAGAGACCAGATCCAGCACACATGGGAATAGGTGGAAAGCCCTCTTTTGACCTCAATGGGCTTTGGATTAGATCCCAGGAGAGAAAAAAAAAGAACTTTATTTTCCATGGCCAAGTTAAACCATTAAAATTACTTAAATGTTGCCTTTTCCTCCCCTCATCTTACTTCCCTTTGCTTTTATTGTAGCTTTAAACAACTTTTTTTTTTTTTTTTTTTTTTAAAGTAAGAAACTTTGAATAGGAGTTCATGAGGATGTTTATTCATGGACAGCAGTTTGAATATTTTAGCAAGTAATCTCCAGTTTAATCTCTAGTCTCTATAAGATACATATGTAGTAAATATGCATACTAAATATTTTTAAAAGAAGTTGTTAAAGTGTGTGCACAGTTCTTAAACCTCAAACCTTAAATATCTCAATGATTTACATTTAAAAAAATACCCAAAGGCATCAGACCGCATTATGGACTAGTAGCCTGCCAAATTCCATTTTTTTGGAAATGTTTGAGTTACAATATATGAGTGTAAAAAGGCAACTGAAACAACAAAATTTGGTCGAGAAAATATTGACCCCAGGCTGAGACCTTGTATGCCAAAAATGTTGACAAAGCTTTATACCAACCCTAGCAGGCATGTCATGTTTAATACTGGCAGTATATGGAAAAAAAATTGGCAATTTAATGCCTATATTAATTTGAAAAACTTTTATGCAGTGCATATAAGCTTTTACATTACCATTCCTAATTTATACCAGTCTTCCTTTTTCTTTCTCAAAGGATAAATGAACTACAGTAGTGGAGAGAGAGGGTTATGGAGAGAAATCCCCTGAACATATAAACCAGTGAAGCCATTTGCTGTACCCCACCCAAATCTGCATACCTGACTTGGAGTGATCACCCCTTCCGTCTGAGGCATAATTCCATTTTCATAGCATTTACATTTCTGGATTATTTTTTCACATAAATTTTTCACAGGAAAGCAAACAGCTGAAATGAAAATAAATCTATTAAAAGAAATATATGTAGAAAATCTTTATTTATACTGAAACCTCTTCAAATAAATATTCCGTTAACAAACTTGTGTAAAGAATGATAATGTTTCATCATCTACCAAGTGATGAAATACAATGCCACAAAACAAGTGGAGAAATTTGATGATTGATTATTAGGCTACTTAAGCAAATAATTGTGCACGAGGTAATGATAATTCCTTGTGATGGGAGTTTATCAATGCTCTGTAACTAAATAAGGGAATAGCAGGAGCTAACCAACTCTCCAACCTAATGCTTTGCATTTTAGAGGTCTACTCTCAACCAACAAATTATGCTGAGGACGTGGTGGTTTAAGCTCTCCCACTGTTACGGATCAGATCAGACTGTGCTGGTGGAGCTGTAAGTGCAGTGTGGGCGAGGGGTGGGCAGAGCCCTCGGAGGTTCTACTGTGGTCATGTTTGTTGCAGTCAGCAGGAAGGACATCTGTGGAGCTGTGTCATGACCACAGGTGAGCCAGTTATGCCCCAGTGATCACACAATGACTAAACAGGCCCCTAAACAAACAAAGACAAACAAGCCCCACAGGATCAACATCGTGGCAGCTGAGAAGGGGCAGGACAGTCCTTTTCCCAGGGCTGGCTTCAATCATTTCAAAACACTTATTCCCACTTACACACACCCAGGTTGTGTGCTAGGTAAATACTGGAAATTATTAAAAAAGGATAATAGAGCCACTAAATATTTCATTATGGCCAATGACTGTTGTAGGACACATAGAACCTACCTGGCATGGTCTGGGCACATCTGCTGACCTGGGTCCTGCCAGTTCCAAATCAAAGCTATTTGACAGGATGCGATGTTATGAAAACCCAACCTGCAGTCCATCTTAATTCATGAAGGAAACTTGTTAACGTTGTCTACCAGGACTGTTTATCCTTCATCTGAAAAGGTTTGTGACCTGAAGCAGTGGGTGACTGTGTTTGGTTAGAGGCCAACACTCAGCCTGTGCTGTGACAACCCCTCCACACGTCTTCATGGGTTTCCTTGGGCACTGCTGGGATCACACTCAGATGGAATTAGTTGGCTGTATATCAGGAGGCCTCCCTGCTTCTTGGTGTTATTATGATGGGTGACTCATTCAACATGGTTGAATAAATGGTTATAAACAGGTCCAAATGAGCAATTAGGTAATTAATAAATGACTGAAATTAACTTTTCAGCAATCTCAGTAGACATCTGTGAAGATTTTGGTAGCTCTGATTTCAAAGTGTTATCCCTATAAGATACCATTTTCCACTATTGTCAGACTTGAAAGTTTTGAATGAGGTATTTTATGTAGCATCAGATTAGATGCATCATATAAAATATAAAGAAATCAAAGTGAAAACAGAACACTTCAGCTTTGACAAAGTAAAATGATTTGTGAACATGGGTTGAATTATTTTTCTCTGACATTTTCCTTCATTGAATGTTTGGAAATTTTGTAGCACTGTTCCAGTTTGGAACAATGCCATATTTCAAGACCTTGCATAAGATGGACCTCCTGTGTTTGACACAGCTCTAATTTGCATCTTTTTCTACTATGAATGGGAAGAAACCCAAAGGGTAAACAATTGTTTCCCTGCTTCCCTCACTGAGCCTTGTCAAAAATGAGCTCCACTCAAGTGATAACTGCAGTAAACTTGTGCTTTCTTTCAATCATTCATATTTTCGTACTCAATAAATGAAATTTTCATGCTTCCTGTACCCTTCTTATGCCACTGGTATGCGAAATTCAAAGCTTACTCGTCTTCAGTCCCAGCAGAACAGCTGAATGCAGTTACTTTTTTCCTTCTTCCGTTTCCTTTGTTGAACAGGAGAGTAAATGTAAAAAGATAAAAATAAAGAAAGTAGTGAATCAATAGATGATACAAAAGGTATCACTGAGGTGCAGAAGTCAGATGCAGAAGGTGAAGTTTTTTGAATACTTTGGGCAGGGACAGAGGAGTGTGGCAGAAACACAAGAATTGTGATTTGAGTTTTCTTGCTGGAAATGTGCAAAACTTTCCTCTTCCTCAGACCTGGATGGAATTCATGCCAGTGGTCACAAAGCTCGACTGCCACTAACATCTGAAGGCATTGCTGAAGAGTGAGAAAATAGTTATGCCTGGCAATGAACAGAAAATCAGTCACCCCCAGTCCTACATTGAAGACCTGACAGAAGACAAAGAGCAGGCTCTGGGTGACACAAAGAGAGAGGTATGGACTTCAGACTTCCTGGAATTTAAATAATGTTCCTGAATAATACATGTTTATCTTAGAGATCACTCTTAATTTGCCTGCTTTGAAGCCTTTTGTTCCATCTGTTGCCCTGCACTGCTACAAAAGCCAGCAGCATCTCTCAGAATCATGGGTGGCTTTTTTGATGTGTCAAGGCATGAGGAGTACTGGGAGAGAGTGTTGCTTCATGGAGTGGTTAATGCCATGGAGGAGATGAATGGTAATGAACAAATGAGAAGCAGACAAGAAGTACCAACCGGCATCTTGACTCTCTTTGCGGGCACTGGGGACACAAAGGGATCATTATTAATGGTAGGGGTGCCCTAAATAAATAATTTCATTCATGTTACTCACAAACATGGACATTTCCACTTTCCTTCAGGCAGTTCAGGTATCTTGGAGGTGACTGCTTCTCTTTTGTGGTTGAGATTTGCAAATGAAGTGCTTCAAAAACTTCTACTGTATTTGTGACTCAAGTCAGGAAAGGGATCTTGGATTCTGAGGAACAAAAGCAGAGGAGAAAACTTCATTAGAAGACGTATTTCTAATTAAAATTTTAATCACTATTAAAATCTATGTATTTTAAAAATTAAGGCTTGTAGAAAGAAAAATGTGCGGCCTTCTCCATTATGGCAGAAATTCTGAAATCCACCTATTCAACCTCATATATCTTCGTGGCCATGGAAATCATAAAATGCTGCCTTTATATTTCAATAGAAAAAAGGCATTTTGCACCGCGCAGTGAAGTATGAACAATATTTACTTCTGGATTTCTATGTAGCCAGTCACTAGTTACGTGTTTACAACAGCTCATTTGCCTCAACATGCCTGCAACGTGAAACTCGTGAATTATGCATATCACTGGTGCCAGCAGTCTTAAAAAGTGATTAAATTCTGAAATTTATGTCTCTAGAAACGTGCCTGTCCCTAGAAGACCTGCAGAAGAGGCTTAAATCTAAAGAAGATTTCAGGAGATCAGATCTGCTGGATTAAATGATTCTGTACCAAATTCAGTGACTGTATAAACTATGTAAATCTTTTTTGAAGGCAACAGTCAATACACATGCTTATTCCATAGCTCGGTTTACTTCTCATTGCTTAAGATGCTTGAAGAGGAATTCACATTTACACAAACACTGTTGTTCCTATTCATTTTAATGTCTTACTTTCATGAATTCAAACACATTACAGGTATCTTGATACCTAATTAGAATAATTTACTCTTTTGCGTAATAACCAAAACACACTTTTTAAAAAATTAAAAATCAGGGAATTTTTATCTGTTCAGGACAGGGTTAAATGAATATCATATATGTTAGACACAATCCTCCTAACAACTTTCCCAGGACTCCCTTATTGGCATTCTAGATTGTAAATATAAAAGTAGCTTTAATTTTTTGGTACATACCAACTCAGTTTTGAGATAAGAAGGGTGATGTCATTCCATAGGTCCCAGTCCATCCTGTCCATACAGAAGTTACATCATGTACTCCATGAGTGCTCACTTATCTAGGAGTAAAAAACATCAGACTTTTCAGAGCATCAATCCTGATTAACACACTTTGTTTCAAGTGCTTATGAGACTTATGGAACGTTAGAAATGTGACAAAATAAATTGTCTAATTCTACATCTGCTACATATAGCATAGGAGAGGATGGACATTTCTGCATCATCCTGTTTGAGATCATACCAATAAGCTTATCTTATGCTATTTTTTATTATCTTATTTTCCTGATAAAGGTTTGATCTTTACCAAAAAGGAAGGCAGAAGAGTATGGAAGAAGGTGACTCATTCATGATCCACCCACTTTTCAGGCAGACTGACCTCTTTCTTGTTCCATCACAACAGAGGTTTAAAGGATTTACTCTGCTTTTTTGTTCAAGTAGGAACAATAAGACCAAGTCTATGTACATCTGATTTGTAGCAAATAAAGCATAAGTCCATGCCATCCAGTGTTTGATGCTTTGAACTCAAAAGTAGTGGAGCAGAAGGTGGCACAAAGATCCAGAGAGGCAGTGCTGATAGTTGGAGCTTTGGCGTTTCTAACACACAGAAACATCAGGTGCACATCAGGCACTTGCAGTCATCTCACTGGACATCGAGGACATGTCCAGGAAAGTTCAGAGCGGTACTGACTGCCTTGTGCTCTCAATGGCTTAATGTGATTTCTAACTCTTGATTCCTGCTTACTATAAAGCTACACACTTCTTGTCCTTATTGTTGGATATTTCCTGAAAAAAAATTATACTCAGTGTTCAGAAGAGGTCTCTTGTATCTGGAAAATTATTTTTGGGCAGAGTCCACAGAAGTGGCAAAAGCTGCATCTCTGCTGTCTCATCTGGAGATACACTGGGTTCTTTCTGGTTAATTTGAAAATAGCAGAGAGAGAGAGGACCAACCTGAAATTACACCGCAGAAATAAAAATCTCCAGGGACTATTCTGCTGACAGATCTATTTTGAAATACACAGCAAATCCTGGCTGTGTCCCATCACTCTCCAAAAGCTAAAAAGAGCAGATGTCCTGAAGTGGCTAAGCAGCACGATGACTCCCCTACACCACAGGATCACCAGATGTCCTCTGCAGGCAGCCTAAAGATTGCTTCTCAGTGCCGGGCCACGGGAAAGAGCTGAGGATCTGGCACGGCTTTAGAAATTATTTCCCTCATAAGTGTATCCTGTGGTTTTTCTTTTCTCCAAAACCAGAATTGTTTGAAAATAAAGCCTTTAAAATATCCAGGCAGAGATGAATGTGCAGCCTCCCTTTATTTCAACAATATCCAGGGCTGGTCATTCTACAGCACCAACAAATTTGGTCCCTAAACTGGAAGGATCCAGTTTTCTCTTGGCTGTCTGACCCAAATGTCATTCCAGTTAAAAGGGCAAAGACCTTGGAGAAAGGAAGATAATACCTCTAAGCAACAGAGTACTGAAAAAAGAAAAGAGTGGGGAACAAGCCACAAAGGGGTTCCAAAACAAAGCAAAAAGGAATTGAGACAATGAGACCATAGGATGTTACTCTTGTGGGACCATATGAAAGGGTGAAGAAACTTAGTTCATTCACAACAGATGTTACTCCAAAAACTCCAAGAACCCTTGTTATACCTGGGCTGCTGGCTCTGGACCTTTCTGTCAGAACATCACCATTTCCCAATCCTGCTGCTTTCCAGCCTGGGCATTGCTTTCAAGCCAGTATTCTTTCCTAACATCCATTTCCTCAGAAACATTGGAAAATGGTTACTGCTTTGGAACACAACCCTCAAAGTTTTAAAATAAAAAAAATAAAAAAAAAAGTTTTTTCCTACAAGCAGGAAATTCCAATCATCTTGACCTAAGAGACCCAATGACACCAAAGTGGGCACCACCTCCACCTTACAAGTGGTGCAGCAAATGAGTGGCTGGTCCTGTCAAAAGGGGAGCAACTAATTTTTCACTTAATTAGATTTAAAATATAATTACAGATCATTTTGCATTCTATTAAAGCAACAGTTGCTTCTAAATATAGTTCTGATACATAGGATCATCACAGGAACAGAGTGACAGGTAATATTTTTTTTTTTTTTTTAAAGACATCAGACACACTCTTTGTGTAATAACAGGGCAATATGTATAAATAAGTTTAGTTCTGCTTAAGATATTGAGGAGGTCAAAGTAGTCCTTTTTCCTCTCCATGACTGGAGTTTGCATGGGCATCTGAATGAAAGAAAAGCTTCCAGCAACCAGATATGTTCCTTTTTCCTTTACTTTACTTGATCCACCCAAGAAGGAATATAGAATAAAAGGCATCTTAACAAAGTTGCCACTTTGAAATTTTCCAGTATTTTAATTAAGTTCCAGAGTCTGGTAAAATTTGTCAAACTTTCCCTTTGAAAATAAGGCAGGCTTAACCTTCAAGGCAGTTTCCCTGGGTAGTTAATACACCTCATACCCAAGGTTGGGTTAAGGAGAGGGGTAAGACTAGGTGTGCTTCTCACACTTTTGAAGTGGGTGGAAAGACTCTCATGGTCTTCAGAAGGCTTTGATTCAAACTCATCATTCTAAATTTAGGCTCACTTGTAATTGTCCCTTTTCCTCCACTAACTGCTCCATAATATTTTCCTGATTTGTTGTTGTTGTTTTTGTAATCAAAAGAAACAGTCCTTCTTATGTATATTCATGCTTAGTCCAGGAAAAACGTTTTTGGATAAGACTTATATTTTCATTATAAGAACGAGAAAAAGATTGGAGGCAAACAAAATCTGAAATAAAGCTGCAGAGGAGACTCAGTAGCTGATGTAAAAGGAGAGGAAAGACTGAAGCAGATAAGATGAAAGAGAACAGAAATGATGGCATAAAGAAAAATAGGTCAAAATTCAGAACGTTAGAATATTATTGAAGTCAAGAGTCTTGCACTAGATTTAAATTAGCAGAAACAGGGGCAGAATCTGACTAAAACTGAGGGTGGCACACTAAATGGTTAGTCTAGCCCTAAACTGTGTCTTCTAAGAAGTTTTAAGGACTAATCCCTCCTGGTTTTTTCCATTCTTATTCAGGAGTAAGAGCTGAGCCAAGAGATCAGGAACTGGTAAACCCTGCACAATCTAGTGGGAACATTTTTGTGGGAATGGTTACTATTCCCAGAGCTCTCCTTTCTGAAATGTTCTCTTTTAAGAATAATGCTTGAAAAAGACTGATGAGAGACAAACTGACCTTGTGTTTTTCTTTGATGCAACTTTAAAGGTGAGAGCAGCATTCCACGGTGTGAGGACAGTAGTCCTGTCCAGGTGGATGATTTGGCAACACAAAGATGAATAGGAAGGCCTTAGTTCTTGGCTGCACCCGCATCGTTGCAGCCAGTGCTCTGTACAGGGAAACAACTTAGATGAGTCTGGCACATATTAGAAGTAATAAAGCCCAAGTGAGTAGAGATTCCACAGATAAACTACATTGTCTACAAAGGGAAGGCCTTTGGCATGCTAGATAGTATTTGAGATTAATTAACAGTCTGTTTAATAAAGCTGCAGCCAGACAACTTTAATCCAAACACCTTTGTAGAACACATTTATATGCAGAGCTGTGGGCAATTACCAAAAGTGCTATTCCATAATAAGAAAACAAAACTCATTTATGAAATAATATACCTGTGTTAATACATGAACAAAAAGAATAATATACACTTACATATAACATTAAAATAACTGTACAAGCCAGACACTTGTGACAAGATCTCCTGGACACTTAAAAAGAACAATAAACATCTGTTTTATATCTGAAGGCCAAACTTTAAAAAACACACTCTCTTGTTATAAGTTCAGCTCCTTATTTTAACTAAATTACCAGGTGTTTATAAAATATAATTCTCTTGTGAAACTGCAGTAAACAGGAGAGATACAAACCCCAGTAAATTGAGAATGCATGCTTCAGCTGTCAGATGTCCTTGGTAAGCTTCAAGCTGCTATGACGGTGAGCATCGGTGCAGTGACAGATCTATATTGAACATTTGAATAAAAACTGAATGAGTTTAGGTGAAAAAGTAGAATTGCCAAATAACTCAAGTTTAAAAACACAGGACAAAAAGGACAGTGGAAAACAGAAAAAAGAGGAGTTTTAGTGGGGGTGTTTGTCTTATTTTATTATTCTTCTTAGTATGTCTTTACTGGAACACAATAGAATAAATGCTCTGGACTGTAAAGTAACACTATTCGGCACAGAATGGATTAAATCCAATCAGAACATCTTTTCTGATAATTTCATTACATATAAGCAATGTTTGTGATTATGTCTCCTTTTTTTTGGCAGAAAACACCCAAATATACCACAGCATTGCTGCATAATATGGAAAACCTTCTTTCACTTGTATAAATGCCTGCATCATGTTAAACAATGGTGTCATAAATTAGCAGTGAAGAAAAAGTACAAATATGATAAAGAAAGCTAAGAAAAATACAACATTTTTTCAGGTGTATGCTTCTCCGCTGCAATTCCTTAAAATACTATGAACACATGACAATTCTTTAAATCAACAGTGTTATTAATATTATAGATAAGACATAAATGATATATATTGTGTATAGACACATGCTGACACACACACAGACTCTACTGTTTAGTACTTGAGGAGAAAAAATGTGATACAATCATATGACCCAATAATCATAAAATCCTTTGCATCACAATTCCCATGACATCACTGTTAAAATCTTTATATGAATATTTTTATATGAAAGATCCCATGCACAGTAAATCCAAACATTGTTAGAACAGTAGGAATATGCCATGCTGCCAGAAGACAAAGAGTGGAAGCAGAAGGATCCCAGTAATTACAGGTCAGTTATTCTGGCATCAGTCCTAAGCAAAGTAATGGAAAAGCTGATAAGGGCTTCAATTAGTACAAAATTAAAGGATGAGAGTATAATTGGTGCCAGTCAAGATGTCTATATGGAGAAATAAGCCTTGCCAAACATTTTGATGAAGGCAACTGCACAGGTGCTAGACTTGCAGAAGGCATTTGACTTAGTACCTCAGTGTAGCCTGATTAAAGCATTAGCACTGAATAAAGCACGTGCCAGCTCCCTGCCTGATACTGTCCTGGTGTGAAGCCAGGTAAAGCAAATGGGAAAAGGAGACCAGAAACAATCTACCATCACAGGACCAAGGCAGAAAACAGCAAGAGACAGGAAATCCTAAATGCAATGGCAAAGGCCCCCTAAATTCAGTAAGCAGAGTTTTTCATATAAAGTTTGTAAAGAAACCAAAACCTATGAAACTTCTGCACAGCTTCAAGCAGAACATGTATTATGAGACACGTACTTAAAATCTGGATGGAGATCAGAGTGTCCAAATATCTGAGGTTCAGTCCAGAGTAATGGACAGGTTCAGTTCCATTACATAGAGAGCATTTGGGGGATTTGTGGCAAAATATATAGACTGATTCCTGAAAGTTGCAACAGGAGACCTGAATCATAGTGCATTCCAAGTCCTACTAAACAACCAAGTCTAGTCCCAACAGATTTTGTGTACGTTCATCACAACACAGATGCTTTCATGTCTCAAGTCTCTTGGGAACACTATGTGTTTTGTCTGCTTTGTTTCTTAATGATTTGCAAACTTTTAAAACTTGGCTGTGTTGCTACTTTGCTTGTGGGTTCAAGAAAAGACAAGAATCCATAAACCTTTGATCCACATGCTACAAATGCACTAGAAAAAAAAGAGAAGAAAAGAAAAGAAAACACAGTGCTGTCAACAGAAAGATATAAGGGTTGGTTTGCATGAATGAGGATAATTGGTTCCAAGAAATGTGATATGGATTTTTTTTTGTTTTTTTTTTTTCTTTCTGGAAAAATATATTTTTCATGAAAATAATTTTTATGTAAAGTATTTTAGAGAACATTTTATATCAGATTAAATCCCAAAGATACTTTTTCTGGTCATGCCACAAAACAAAGAAAGGATGTTGCATTTCACATTTAGCTGCAGGAAAGAAAATTGTTATTAGTGTATTTATGAGCTATAGCTTTAATAGACTAAAATATTATTAGGCCTCTTTACAACTACATTTCCAAGTATCACATTTCAGAAAGTATGGGCTATGAGTTTTGTACATCTCACTTTAAGGAACTCAGCGTGCCAAAGAGAGAAAAAGAAAAGTTACATTCAGAGGTATCTCCATGTTGCTAGAGAAGTTTACCCAGCAGAACATGCTGCTGTGGGACAGACAGCTGCCAAACTGGCTGGTCCAGCTCAAAGGCAGTAAGAGACTGTCTGGGGATGACAATTTTCCTTTACCTCATCTAGATGGCTGTGACTTTAATCCTAAGTAAAAGCTGGGCTCCTGGTCCAAGCCAGTTGTCTTGGCTCCCTCTATAGTCGAAGAAAAGTAGGCACTTCTGAAAGGC